>JANAVB010044419.1:9371103-9998603 GCA_029216955.1 Iris pallida
TGACAGCGTTCTACCGCCGATTATGCAGCGTAGGCTGGCTTGGACACGTCTCGTATCCGAAAAGCGGGTGCGGGTCGTGACAAGAAGTAACTCCCATATCTTGACAGCTTATACAAAATTTCAGAGTACTGGTGTACTTTGGGATTGCGTAGCTGGCCTTGTCCGTCCCCACGTGCCAGTATTCTGGTTGTGGGGCGTGACATAGGTTTTAGTGGTAGCCCATACATGGTCTGATTTATCAGAATGTGGGGTTACTAATGTTCAGTTATCTCAATCTCAATTATCCTTTATTGATATCCTTCATATTATTCTCTAGCTCTGATCTTTTGACCTGATATTTGCCTTGATCGCTGATCTCTCCTATTCCCTCGATTTGATCCTTGTGTCCTTTAACTTGCTGGAACACTGTTCCTAATCCTTCCGATTACCTTGTTTGGGTCCTACCGATGGTAGGTCAGCAATCTTCTGTCAGGCCAGTTGAGGAGGATTAGTCTCAGCATTCAGACGAAGAGTCGAGAGTTGACTCGAGGACAGAGGTGCTAGTCCATCCCGATCAGCCAACTCAGCCCATACAATCAGCAGTCCGAGCTGAGGTACCCACCGCCATCGCAAGCTCAGAGGATCAGACAGCTTAGAGCACAGTTGTATGTACAGTACCAGAAGCAGCTCTAGTATCAGCACGAGGGTAATACCTTGGGAGTCTCAGGTACCATCTTCATGATCTTCCATCAGTTCTTCTGTTGCGATTTGTGTTTCAGTGGCCGACCAGGTAGTGGCGATATATCTTGGGTTCTTGCAGGCGACCTTGTATTCTAACCACGTATGGAGTACAATGGCCGGCTTGCTTTATTCGGTGAGTGAAGGCGAGTTTCTTGTCCCTAACTCTTCTGTCTTCATAGTCGAGACATGTGATAACTTTATTGGTATCGACTACGACGATACGTCCTGGGTAGTGTCATGTCTTAGACTAAGTCATTAGTACTGACTTACTTTGAGACTTGACCTTTATCCATTTTGGAGTCAGCATAGGCCAGCGAGGACGTTGGTCCCGACTCAACTGTCTCAGGAGATATATTTATTCATATGTCTCTAGCCCTTCTTGATTATGATTGTGTTATTCCTTACGCATTTATTTACATTACAGTTGTCTCTGTTTACTTATATGCCATGCTACATTTCATAGAGATGATTGTGTTTTCTTGAGCTTTTATTTTAGTTATCTTACTCGATTGGCTTTAGGAAATTCCGAGGATGAAATTTTTTTAAGGAGGGGAGAGTTGTGAGACTCGTCTCACTGTATCAATATTTATATACGGGTACGTATTCTGAGCTGTATTTCATATTTCTTGATTTTCAAATATTTTAAAATTTTCCAAAGTATAAGTTAAACTTGACTTGGTTTAATTTGGTTTGGTTCAACTTGGTATTGGGCTTGGTTTGGTTTAGGTGGGTTTGAGATGAGAAGGTTTGTATAAAACCCAACTCCTCTCTCTCTCCTCCATTATTTTCATTCTCTTCATCTTCTTCCTCTTCATTTTCTCCTCCAACCTAAGGCAAGTATAACTTTCCAAATGTTGGAAAAATATTATTTTGTTTGTTCTAAACTCTTCCTTACATGATTCTAAGTATCTTTAGAACTTAGAATTTTTGATTTTCATGGATGGATTCTTGTAGATCTAAATTTATAGTCTTTTCAATTTTCTTGGGATTTGATCTACTAAACTTCATTATTTCCAAGTTTTGGTTGTTCTATGTTGTAGAGAATTCGATTTTACCCAAAATGGACATTTGCAAAGTTAGATTTCGACTTGTATTGAGGAAGTTATGGCCAAAATAAGATTTGAGCATTTTTTAGTTCATCTGTACTGAATTTGGCAGAGACGATAAATAGTGCCGCAGGCTTGCATAGTGCCGCAGGCTTGCATAGTGCCGCATAGATGAATAGTACCGTAGGCATGAATAGTGCCGCAGGCTTGCATAGTGCCGCATGGATGAATAGTGCTGCATAGATGAATAGTGCCGTAGGTTTGCATAGGGCCGCATGGATGAATAGTGCCACATAGATGAATAGTTCCGTAGGCTTGCATACTGCCGCATGGATGAATAATGCCGCAAAATGCCGCATAATGCCTATTTTGGCTGTTTTTGGCTGTTTTATGCCCTATTTGGCTGATTTGTGGCCAGATTTTCTCCCAACTCCCAATATGAAAGTTGTAAATCTTTTTCTTATCTTCAAGAATATGTTACCAACTTTTTATACAAGATTCTTTCATTTTTGATATGGAGCTTATGATTGCATTACATGTTTTCTATTTTGGCCTAAATTGCGACGACCCTCTTAATAGCTTGATACTTCTTTAATAAATAAATTTCTTAACATGATTTGATAATATTGTACAGTTAGAGAATGATTGTACCCCTCTCATACCCTTAACACTAGCACCGATTTAATTGGTGTTTTAGGCCAAGTTGTTATCTCATTTATTCCTTCTCATATGTTATGATGCACCTTTTATCAAGATCTATCTACAAACTTTCTTACATCTATGATTGCTTAACATGATAGTGACCCGTGGTGGGGCACTCATGATCTATGTTTTCCTTCTTTTGCTTAACATGATAGTGACCCGTCGTGGTGCACTCATAATGTATGTCTTTCCTCTTTGCTTAACACGATAGTAACCTATTGCGGTGCACTCAAGTCACATGTCACTTCTTTGTTTAACATGATTGTGGCCCATCGTGGCGCACCCTTAACAAGTACTCTTAGCATGATAGTGACCCGTCGGGGTGCACTCCAGACAAGTAACATGATATGACATGACATAAACCATGAATGCTATTGCGACGGCTTTATTGGCTTACAAGTAATGAATGATTTAGACACCATGGGTGTTTCTCTTGAATGTGTTGTACAAGCTACATGTTCTGTATTGCATCATATCTAGGACATGAATTCCTGATTTCCCACGGTCAGGGATTCATACTGAATCTGACTAGGTTAATGACTAGATTGATCAATTAGTTCATAAAGAGATTTTCCAGTCACAGGCAATCCCGTTATCTGGGCGCTTTAATTGGACTTGTAGCCTGCCGTTGAGTAGGGCGCATTTCCAGCACACTGTCATGTGTTGCACCCCTAAGTCACCATGGGATAGATTTCTCTCCTGGACGATGTATCCACCTAATACAACTCTCAACCTGCGAAAGGATAACTGGATAGCTGCAGGGCTTGTGACTGTCGGAACATCTCATTGCATCTCGTTAGTAACTAGTCTTGTGATAACCCTAGTTAGTTAAAGTATCAAGCCGTACTCATTGCTTGGCCGTGATTGATGGATGGAGTCAGTCTAGTCCAGTCTAGCTTTGTCTAGGCAATATCCGTATGTTTATTTCAGTACACTATGGTTTATGCTTTACTTTTATCAATGAATGGTCGGAGGCTAATTTCTGTTCTGGAGAAGGGTTATAACCCCGGTCCTTATTTGGTTTAAGGGTTGTAACATGACTTCCGAAATAGTTCCTAAGTCATCCTATCATTGTCATTCTATTTTTGTTCTAATATGCTCACATGTTCAGTTATCTCACATGCTCACATGTTCAGTTCTCTCACAAGCTATATATGATCCCTATGCTAGGTCACCATGCTCTTATCACCCGACTATCTCACAAGTTCATATGTTCACTTGCTTTTATATATTCTCAAGCTTCTGTTTACTTAACATGTCTATACTTACATTATGTCACATGTTAATTACTTTATGCTCCAAGATGCTTACTTACTTCCTATGTTCGGGATAAGTGCATTGGTACTGCACGAGTCTTGATCTGCTCTTACTCATTGTATCTCTAATTATTGATGTTAGTGATTGCTAGTTTTAGTTCATAGTTTGGCCTCCTTTGTGGTACTTGCTATTGGGGGTCTGACTCCACTGGTTTTGTTTGGCCAGATCTGATAGAGGAGCCCAGAGGATCTTCCGCACCATCTACTCGACGGTGACCATCCAGAGCACCAAGGTACCTGAGTGGGTTTCTTGTTTCATTCTCCCACTTGATATGTACATTATTCTTTTGTGGCGTTTAGTCTCCGAGCACGTGTTTAGCTCGTGTATTGGTTCTTGACATTTAGCCTACGGGCCTAAATAAGATGTACGTATTCTAGACTAACTATTACTCTTGCTAGTTCTCTATTTTGGTATGGCTAGCTTCATGATCATCCATGTATAAATGGTTTGGGATGCTTTACTATTGTATGTCTGATGATCATACCTCTTGCTTCTTGTATAATTGCCTATGATTGAGATATCTAGGATTGTTTAACCTTGGGTCAACTGTTGGCTTGTAGAAGTAACCCCTATGTCTTGACAGCTTATACAAAATTTCAAAGTACTGGTGTACTTTGGGATTGCGTAGCTGGCCTTGTCTGTCCCCACTTGCCAGTATTCTGGTTGTGGGGCATGACATAGGTTTTAGTGGTGGCCCATGCATGGTCTGATTTATCAGAATGTGGGGGTTACTAATGTTTAGTTATCTCAATCTCAATTATCCTCTATTGATATCCTTCGTATTATTCTCTAGCTCTGATCCTTTGACCTATATTTGCCTTATATAAATTAGTTAAAATAGAGTTTTCAATATTGAATCTTGCACAACAAATAGTTTAGTAGAGTTTTATGAAGTATTGGAACTTTTGGACACAAAAACATATAATTTTGGGAGTTACTTTGTTACGGCAAATGTCGAGAATGTTTAAAAATAGCAAACGAACATAAAACCTAACAAATAGATATGCATTGGAAAGATCTAGATGTCTAGTTTTTGAATAAAAATATTAAAAAGATCAAATCTAACCTTAGATAAGCAAAAAAAATTGCTCGAAATAGAACTCGTCGGTTTTGGACACCTTGTCGTAGAATCGATGCCATGGGCAAACCATTTGGAACTGGTGGATCCAAAAATCAGAGGTTGGATTAGACACATAAAGCTAACTATTAGATTTTGTTTAAGGAGAAATGGATGAGAAAAAGTAGATGAAATCTAGTCTACAAGTCAACTAACCTGCTGTGATGAATTCAGCACAAGTTCGGTCGACGTCGGGTGCCTTCCGTGTCTCGTATCAACCAAATTTGGGGCTGAGCCTACTCGAGAAGGTGTTAGGGTGTTATAGGAAGGTGTTGGAAAGGTGTTTGAGGTGGTAGAAGGATTGGAGGTGGTCGAAAAGATGGTTTTCTGGTGGTTGGAATAAAAAGTACGAAAATAGAGAAGAAGTTGGAGGGGGCTCGGTTGTAATAGAAAAATATATAAAAATGTACTCAAAAATCCTAGATGGGAGAGATTCATGTGAGGGGAAAGAAGTTGGGTGGAGTCGAATTTGATTTGGTGGGATTTGATTGACTATTTTAAAAGATACACCAATTCTATCTCCTAGGATTTAAATCGGGTCAAAAATAGAAAAATGGTTATAGGATTTGATTTACATTAGATTTAATTAATGTGGCTACATATTAATCCACAAAATTAATCTAAAATAGGTTTAAGAGGTTAGGGTATCCTAGAATAGGCTCTATGAACCCTACTTGGACTAGTTTTGGGTCGGTAGAATTTATGTGATCGATTTTAGTCCAATATGTCTATAGTTTCGACTTGTGTGCCATTTAAAAATAAATAGCACATAAAAACTCAATTGAGTGGCACACCATTGGCATGTGTGTCGTAGAATCGAAATGGATCAAAATTATATATTAGGTCAACTGGTTTTGAGCGATGTCGAGTTTCGAACTCACGTTGGAAGTTAGGTTTAGAATTACGGTAAATAATCAAATGGTCTAAATTGAAACAAAGTTGTGCGAAGTCAAAAGAATGCTAGAGGAAAAGTTTGGATGGGACATAATACATCAAATTGAAGGTGGACTTGTCTACTTCAAAACTCATGAAAGACGTTTCCAAAGATTGACACTTCTTATGCTCCAAAAATCTAAGTTACAAAAAAGTACTTCTATAGTCATAATTAAATAGAAAATATAACACTAATAAATAGAAATACTATAAAATAAATTGGAAAAAATTAATTCCCAAAAATTAGTGTCCTCACAAACTGTCCACCTTAAAAGAATTTCGTCCTCGAAATTTAATTTATCAAATAACTCAATAATGATAAGGAAGAAGGCGCTTTTCAACCATCGAATGAATGATCTGTCTTATCTTCAAATATTTAGTGGACGTACCCTAAAAGATTGTTATTCTATCCTAAAAAGAAATAACTAGCAAGCTAATACTAATTTAACCATCTAAAATTATTTTTCTACCATCCATGGCCACTAATTCCTTCCTAAATTTGAAAGGTTGCCAACTTATTTACCTTAGGTTATTATAATTATCTAGGTAGAGCTTATGAAACTTATAAATTGTGCATATAATCTAAACGTCTAGCTATATCCTGCTAACCTATTATTATCACTATTATATGAGTATTACTTTCCTCTCTTTTTTACCTAATCAAGGTAAGTGATATCTACCATTCTGTTTAATCCTAACTATACAACAAATAGGGCATAATAGTAAATGGGTATTAGGTTATGTTTAGGTTCTTTTTGAAGAGGGTCAATCTCTACACTAAAACTACCACTCTATTCTTGATCAAGTGACTACCATAAGAGGGTAACCTAGTATGATCATATATTTATTTTTATAATAAGGACGTCTATCCACCTTTGGTCAGACTATCCCATCAAACACATGACGTCCTAAATTTTTTTAACCATAGCACACTAATAACAAAAATCCATACCACTAGATATCTACGATATATAGCATCTATAATCCCATCATATCCATCAATCAACCAAAATTTAATAGGCAAACTAATTTATACTATAAGTTAATTTTTTTTGATAAATTCTATAAAGCACGATCATTCATCACTCTGAAATAGGAAGGGACGAGAAGAAATGGTACGAGAAATCAAAGGAAGAATAGTCGAGGGCAAATACGAAGTTCAAGGACGATATAAAATTTTCTAAAAGAATTGTCAAGGTAGTGTGGATTGAGATTTTTAAAGGTTTAGTCAAATTCGCAAGCCCACTCGGTACAGTAACGTAACTAAAACGGCTAAATCGACCTGCATGGGCCACCAAAAAAAACATGTAATGTCCCAGCCCCAAAAATACATATAGGACTAGGATACGTATACATGCCAACTACGCATCGAGAGAACTCTAGCCCATCTCGAATACGTATAAGCTGTCTGGTTGTTCTAGAATATACTGCATCTCAATCCACATAATGGTAATAAATATCATGAATGAACAATATGGTTCGTGGTCTGCAGTACACTAGCATACATATCCGAATAGACTCGAAAGAAAATATGAGTCCAATAAAGTAGGCTAATAAGCAGAATATATTAAGATAAGAATATGCAGCACGAGAGAATAATAAAATGAAACCATGCACAAACGATACCTGAATCCTGCAGACGCAAATCATAACCATCTATCAATTCTATTAGCTCGGCTATAACTTGGAGACATAACTAGGTCCTGAGGGAACTAGCAAGACACATAATATACATGTCTACTGTACAATAAATAACATGCGAGGAAGGATATGATATAGTACAAGAAGTAAAGAATATAGGGTAGAATAAGTATAAAACATAAGGAAGTGGCATGCCATCGATAATCGTGTTGATAAACGCGGCTAAGAGTAAATCAGGATAAACCGTAGCTCGGTGGGGGCTCACGGTCCTATAGATCGCAGCTCGGTGGGGGCTCACAACCTATATTTAGTCTCTATCGCAGCTTGGTGGGGGATTACAACAGAAAGTGATCAAGTATAGTCATCGTCTATCACAAGGTTCTCGTCTACAACTACGAGTCAAGTCAAGGCAACTCAAGTCAATAAGTTAACAAGTCAAGTCCAGGTCGATTATGTCAAGAAAACCTGGCCTAGGATACGTAAAGATAAATCTTAAGGCGCATGTGTACAAAAGATAATCGTAACCAGTAAAGGCAGAAAATAGAAATAAGCTACGTGCACGTATAACAAGAAGTAATGTGATAACTAGAAAATAGCAATAAAATGAATCAGAGGAGTATGTGATCAAGAAGATAGAAAGGTAACAGTAATATAAGAAATGCATATGAATACTGTAAAGTTTGGCAATGTGTACTTGCTTAGAGTTTTGTCCAATCTCTGCTGAGGCTGCAGTACCAAAGTCTAACCGAACTATCCATGAACCAGCAAATCATACTCCTTGCAATATCTATCAACCCCAAATCACAAATAAATATGTATTATTTACTAAATCCAAATATGACTAACCACTCCTACCTAGAAAGTTTGGGTCGTTCTAAGTCGTGAAATCCCTAGTTTATCTAAGCCATTTATTAGTCATACCATCTAGAACCAGGTTACACTAATCTCTATGATCATTATTCATTAATAATATGGATTACAAACTCTATGTTCAAATATTGTTTGTATCTCGTAGTTCGTACAACGAAACCTACGATGCACGAATCTAGACAAGATAATCAACCACAAGGTTAACAATCTTATGTTGGCGATCCATACGGTCACTTTGTCAATTTCAGCAATATAAGATCACTAGAATCGACTGATCTCAGTTTTGACGCACGAATTCCGAAATACAAACATAATATACATTAATAACTTATTATATATGGACATACCATATATAGATCTTAATAATGTTATTTATACCAAAACTAGTCATATTGACTACTCTACATAATATAACATATATAGTATTAAATCTATATATAAAAGTTATACACTATTAACTTAAAAATATCACTTTTAATTCTGAAAAAATATTTATAAATATTCTATAATAATAAACAATATATTTTATACATAGAAAAATATGTGTACAATTCTTGTATTGATTTTACAATATTATTCTTAGACTTAGTATACTATTTGAGGCTCGAAATAATAAGTAATTAAAAAATTAAATTCTGAAAAAATTATATAAATTAGTTAAAATAGAGTTTTCAATATTGAATCTTGCACAATAAATAGTTTACTAGTGTTATGAAGTATTGGAACTTTTGGACATAAAAACATATAATTTTCGGAGTTACTTTGTTACGACAAATGTCGAGAATGTTTAAAAATAGCAAACAAACTCAAAACCTAACAAATAGATATGTATTGGAAAGATCTAGATGTCCAGTTTCTGAATAAAAATATTTAAAAGATCAAATCTAACCTTAGATAGGTGAAAAATTGCTCGAATAGAACTCGTCAGTTTTGGACACCTTGTCGAAGAATCGATGCCACGGGCAAACAGCTTGGAACTGGAGGATCCGACAATCAGAGGTTGGAGTAGACACATAAAGCTAACTCTCAGTTTTTGTTTAAGGAGAAATGGATGAGAAAAAGTAGATGAAACCTAGTCTACAAGTTAACTAACCTGCTGTGATGAATTCAGCACAAGTTCAATCGACGTCGGGTGCCTTCCGCGTCTCGTATCGACCAAATTAGGGGCTGAGGCTCCTCGAAAAGGTGTCGGAGTGTTATAGGAAGATGTTGGGAAGGTGTTTGATGTGGTAGAAGGATTGGAGGTGGTCGGAAAGATGGTTTTCTGGTGGTTGGAATAAAAAGTGCGAAAATAGAAAAAAAGTTGGAGGGGGCTCGGTTGTAATAAAAAATATATATTAAAAGTATTCAGAAATCTTAGATGGGAGAGATTCACGTGAGGGTAAAGAAGTTGGGGTGGAGTCGAATTTGATTTGGTGGGATTTGATTGCCTATTTTAAAAGATACATCAATTCTATCTCCTAGGATTTAAATCGGGTCCAAAATAGGAAAGTGGTTATAGAATTTGATTTAAATTAGATTTAATTAATGTGGCTGCATATTAATCCAGAAAAATTAATCTAAAATAGGTGTAAGAGGTTAGGGTACCCTAGAATAGGCTCTATGAACCCTACTTGGACTAGTTTTGGGTTGGTAGAATTTTTGTGATCGATTTGAGTCCAATATGTCTATAGTTTCGACTTGTGTGCCATTTAAAAATAAATAGCACATGGAAACTCAATTGAGTGGCACACCATTGGTATGTACGTCGTTGACTCAAAATGGATCAAAATCATATACTAGGTCAACTGGTTTTGAGCGATGTCGAGTTCCGAACTCACGTTGGAAGTTAGGTTTAGGATTATGGTAAATAATCAAATGGTCTAAATTGACCAAAAGTTGTGCAAAGTCAAAAGAATGCTAGGGGACAAGTTTGGATGGGACATGATACATCAAATTGAAGATGGACTTGTCTACTTCAAAACTCATGAAGGACGTTTCCAAAGATTGACACTTCTTGTGCTCGAAAAATCTAAGTTACAGAAAAGTACTTGTATAGTCATAATTAAATAGAAAATATAACTTAATAAATAGAAATACTATAAAAAAAATTGAATTTTTTTTCCAAAAATCAGGGTCCTCACAGAAAACATGCCATACTCTTTTCTAAATTCTGAATAAGCTTTTTTGGAGCTTTGATGACAGAGAGTGAGTGAATGGGGAGGGCGGTGAGGACACTTTTAATAAGAGTGATCTTCCCACCAAATGATAGCAGGCGCCCCCTCCAACCGGAAAGCTTCTTGTCCAGCGTGGCTGCAAAACTCAAGAAATTATTTAGGTTTAGCTTTACCTTTGAATATAGGAACTCCCAAATACTGGATCGGGAGAGTAATGAGCTTGAGAACGGTGCTTCTGGCAATATTCTCCACCTGGGACAATATATAAGGTTTATGTGAAGTGATTAAAGAGAATTTAGACATGTTAATCACCTAACCCGAAATAGCTACATACTCCTGTAGAGTCTTTATGAAACATTTAACACCCTTAGCCCCACCATCGAGGAAAATCAAACGATCATCCGCGTAAAATAAATGCGAAAGGTGGAAGCAGTCTTTCTTCCACTAAAATGCTTGATGTGGCCGTGAAATCTCAGCTTGGTGATCTTCCTACTAAAAGCATCATGAGCGATAATGAAAAGGGCTGGAGAGATGGGGTCACCCTGGAGGAGCCCCCTGACCGATCGAAAGAAGCCTCCCGTCCTTTGGTTGATTGAGACCGAATACCAACAGTTCGTCAGTCTATAGATAAGATCAATCCAAATATCATTGAAACTGAGCTTATGGAGCACCTGCCACAAGAATCTCCAGTTAACCTGTCATGTCCTATGCTTTGGACATGTCAAGTTTGATCGCCACATTCCTCTCCCATGACTTTGTTATCAATAGTCTGAAACATGTCCTGAGCCAGACTGAAACATGTCCTACCTTTGACGAAGCCAGTTTGTTCTATCGAGATGATGTTAGAAAGCACAACCGGTAATCGATCCGCCAACAGTTTAGAAATGACTTTCTGCGAGAAATTGCATGCATAGGCTAATCGGACCAAAGAATGAGAATCAAGTTGGCCGAAGACATACCTTGGGGAATATGCATACCGAGGAAAAAATCAGTGATAGTAGCTAGTAGAACGTGTTTGATAATGTCCCAACAAAGAGTATAGAAAAAACCGGTGAAGCCGTCGGGACCGAGAGAGTTTTGGGGGTTAAGAGACTTAATCACGTTCTCAACTTCCCCCTCCAAAGGAGGCGAGCACAGTACTGAGTTTTGGTCGGCCGCGACGATGTTAGGGATGCACTCAATGAAGTCATCAGGATTCGTCGTAGGTTCATAATTGAAAAAGTTGGAGAAGTGAGTAATAGCCCTATCTAGCACAACTTCCTCATCTACGAGCTCGCCGTCGTCGTCATATATCCTAATTTTGTTAGTAGTCGCTCGCTCTTTAATGATAGCGTGGAAGAAGTTTGAATTGCGATCGTCGTCCTTAATCCAATTGATCCTCACCTGATCTTGTAGGAGCTGCTCCTCCAAGCCGAAGATGGCTTCAAGTCTCTGTTTGGCACTTTAAAGACTTAAGCTAGTTTGCTCACACTATTGAACCTGCAGAGAGATCTCAAGCGCATCAATATCAGATTAAATATTACTCTCGTGGACATGCAGGTCTCCGAAGGTGTTCCAATTCCATTCCCGTAGGGGCGCGCGTAGGCACTTCAATTTGCAATAAAACCAGAAGAGCAGTTCTTTTTGGCACTTAGTGTTCCAGTTAGCTGCAATAAAAGCCAAGAAGCTCGGGTGAGAACTCCATATCTGTTGGAAGCGGAAAGGGGTAGGAGGAGAGGAAGCCTTCGCCGGAGAGATTAGAAGAGGAGAGTGATCGGAGTGAAGACGGGGAAGATGCGTCCCCAAAATATGAGAGTGTTCAGAAGGAAGTTGGTGTCATAAAGGACCCGGTCCAAGCTTTCCCAAGTGTTCGTATTGTGCGTTAAACCATTACACCAAGTATATGATAGGACTGGGGCACAATTTTCAATAAAAGACTGAGAAAATGAAATGATTGTAAAAACAACGTTTCTAGCAACAATCCAAAGAAGATGTTTGACAGAGATCCTTGGAGGATTCTGGATTATGAAAATCTAAGAAGATTTCGTAAAAGCAGTAAAGGATTATAGTACTTCTAACAAAAAAGTACAAATCAAGTTGCTAGCAGCAGCAGCAAAGTGGATGAATGGCGATAGATGGAAGAACAGACTGCTGGGGTGAATTATCACCGTTGCTCAAAGATTAATTCGCCCCACAAGAACAGCTTCCAGGTACCAGCAAGTTCGACGGAAAACTATAGAACACTCCGCTCTTCTGACTCTTCGGAAGACACACGGACTCCTGCGCTAAGTGGCGTTGGTGCTATTCTTCTCTTCTCTCTGTCACTCTGTGGAATTGTGTTAAGTAACACTTGTCTATTCTGTGTTCCGAGAGAGAGAAAGAGCAGAGAAGCTTATATAGGTCGCACTTCAACTGTCCAGTTAGCAAAATGTTCAGAACAAGGGAAGAAACCGCCCCGAATATTCTACAACTACTCAAATCGTGCACAAACACAATTTGAACCAACTGGCACACAGTGTACGCCACCTGTGCCATATGCCCACTGCGCATATAGTGCCACCAGCACAACATGCACACTGCACGCACCTGCGCCATATGTGCACCGCGTAACCAGCGCTACCTGTGCAACTAGTACAACCTGTGCCACCAGTACAACCAGTACAACATGTACCACCTGCGTACCGTACGTACCCTGCGCCAATCGCTTTGTAAACTACAGTGCCAACTACTACACCATTTGGCTGCGCCAATTGGTGCCCCATCTGTCCGCACAAACGACTGCGCAAGAGGCTTGCACAACGAGCGCCACTTAAGCGCACTGCGCCTAGCGACGATGTTGTCATGCTTGTTTGCCATTAAAATTGTTTGATTGAAAACTTTAATACAAACAGAACAATGTTACAATGTAGGACTTAGATGTAGTCCTAGGAGTACACTTTTGTTTAAGCTGGGTCCTTAGTGCCAATGGAGCGAGTGGTAATGCGTTGACTCCGTTGACCGGCTGACGACGGTTATCGGTTCTCTGAAGGCGTGGATTGCTCTGGGTGCTGGAGCTTGCTGAGAGGAGGAAGACGTTGAGTGTCTGTATCTGTCTCTCTGATGATTCCTTGTATGTTCGTTGTGGATTCTGTGTGTGTATGAAGGAGAAGATCCCTCTATTTATAGTTTTGCAGGCTGGCTGCTCATGCGCGCATATAGGATGCGCCGGTGTGGAGGGACGCCACGTGGAGGTTGCCGATGGAGGTGCGTAGATGATGCGCCCTGATTGAGGGGGAGAACTCTTCATACTGCTGTTGTGAGCCGGCACATAGCAGAGGAGAAGATCTTTCTGTTGCTGAAATCTTGGACGAGTTGAGTCAAAGGACACGTGTCATCGACCCATGGCTCGAAGATCTCGGATTTGGTGGGGGGGTAGTGATCTGGTGAGCTGCGCCTTGATTGGGCGCAGGAGGAGGTTGCAGCTCATAATCTTTAGGAGTTACAAACCATTTAGGGCGCATGGCTTTTGAGGCGCATGCAGGTGACCTTCCTTCTGTCTTTCGGGATCAGAGATCAGTCTGGGGCGCATGGCTTTTGAGGCGCATGCAAAGCTTCAACTGGAGACTCTTCTTCTGTCTTTAGGGATCCGTGAAGGGTCTGAGGCGTATGGCTTTTGAGGCACATGCTGGTTTGGACGCATGGCCGTAAAGGCGCATGGCGATTTGGACGCATGGCCGTAGAGGCGCATGCGGATGGCCACGTGGCAGTAGCCGTCGAAATAGAGTCATGATGATGCTGACGTTGCCGATGCTTCGTTCTCTGAAAAAGCTGTCAACTGTTCAGACTTTGGGAAGCGTGCTGCCAACTCTGGTGTCAGTTCAGCATTTAATGTTTACGACGTTCGATGGACAGCTGAGTGGGCACATTGGTTGGTGTTCCACTCGGCATGGAGATGTGAGGGAGGGCGCATCCTCTGTGATGCGCCGGGTACTGTAGGGCGCGTCTGTGTGATGCACCTGATGCTGGAGGGCGTGTCCATGTGATGCGCTGTTTGGCTGGCGCATCCGACATATCCTTTAATGATGCGGGTGTCTCGCTCCTCGAGTGCTATAAATAGCCGTTTGGCTGAATTCGAGGCGTCCGGTTCATCCATTTAATGCAAATTTATTGCACAGAATTCGGAGAGTCATCCACTTGGCACGTGGATTTGATTTGCCCGGCCTATAAATAGTGGCATGGAGAGAAGGTTTGCTCCTCATTCCCTCACGTACTTCCAACATGAACTTGGATATGTGGGTGCATTCTGTTGACGAAGTGCTCCCGAGGGTAAAGATGAGACGGCGTGTTGTCTTCGATGCACTTGAAGGTGACTGTTACATCCAAAAGACGGAGTCGAGGGCTTCTGAGGCAGGCGGAAGGTGCCTGTTGCATCCAAAGATAGGGATGTTCGGGCCTCGTCTCCGTTGTTCCGGAAGAGCCATAGATCGGAATGGTGGTGCTAGGCTCTCTCTTCCTTCAAAGTGGGTGCCGCCCACTTTGATTGTGTTGAAAGCTCCTTGTGCCATGATTTCGATCACGGTCTTCCTTGGTCTTTGGAGGCTCTTTCGAAGCCTCCCCTGGCCACAGTATTTGCGGTGCTCTTCTCTTCCTTGGTTCCAGCCAGAGGGTTAAATGCTTTGCTTGGCGAAGCACTTATCAGGTGAGCCTGGCTGGAAGAGCGGCACATAACTGGGCTCTGCTCGGCCAGGTGAGCCTGGTTGGAAGAGTTGCTCATAACTGAGCTGCTGAAGGGATGCACATAACTGAGCTGGATGCACATAACTGAGCTGCTGAAGAGATGGTAGGATGCGCCTGGCTGGAGGTGCATGACATCTGCTGTGCCTGGCTGACAGCGCATGGTGACTGCTGCGCCTATCGGAAGGCGCATGGTGGTTGCTGCGCCTATCTGGAAGGCGCATGGTGGCTGTTGGCTGTAGATCTAGGATCCTTCCTTTGTAGAAATTCTCCTTTGTACAACCTTTTCTAGACATGTAATAGACTTTTATATATATAAATAAAAAGTCCTTCTTCGAATGTCTATGGCTTATTTGATTAGCTGTCTGAGTTCTGGCGCGTATAATGCCTGGCGCATGGGCTTTCTGGTTGTGAAATTCCATGCTTCTACAAGACCCGCTTCAAAGTTTTCAAAACTTTTGAATAAGTTTTGGAATACTTTGAATAAGAAGCATGGAGGTCAGGGCGTATGATTTTTGGGCGCATGCTTGTTCGGGCGCATGCTCCTTTCAGTTGATGATGATGACACCTTGGTAACCCAAAAGATTAATGATGATCTTTTGGTTGTATTTGTTATTATCTCCTCACGGAACCCGAAGCGACGGCTGAGATTACACGTCATCGGTTCACGCGTGCAACCAAGCCCTATAAATAGGTAAGGGTTGGAGAGAGAGAGAGAGTTCATCTGCTCTGTGCCTTTGCTTTCTTTAGAGTTTTTCTTCAAAACCCTAACTTTTTCTTCTCTGAGAGAATGGCTCCCAAGACTCCTCGCGGTGGTGCTGGCAAAGGGAAGGAGAAAGCGAAGGAGTTCGTTGATGAGGATACACCTATCACCCCTGTAACTCCGGCCGACGTTCGTCCTGAGGTGACGGGTGGGTTTCATTTCCTTCACGTAAGCTTTTGGGCCAGACTGTGCCCTAACTCAGATTTGCTGACGCGTATGGACTTTTGTCCTGATGATACGCCGAGGTTCTACCCCGCCGACGTGCATAGGTTTACACCTTTATCATGCATCGAGGTTTAATGGCTGACGCGCATGGGTTTCATACCCTGATGATGCGCCGAAGCCTTCGCTGACGCGCATGAACTCACGCTCTGATGATGCGCCGAAGCTGCTGACGCGCATGGGCTTACGCCCTGATGATGCGCCGAAGCTCTAATGCTGGCGCGCATGGGCTTACGCCCTGATGATGCGTCGAAGCTATTTGACATTTTGCCTGACTTCCACCTTTGTTGTATCAGTGTCGATGACGATCCCTTTGTTGAATGAGGTCCTTCTGGATGCTTCTCTTTGTCAGATGGGAGTTGATTTTGACGAGGCGGTGATCAATCCTACGAAGGATGCTATCTTACAGGACCAACCTCGTGAGAGAATGCTACAAATCCAGACCCAGTTGCCTCTTTTCCTCTAGAGTATGATGGAGAGTGGTAAACTGAAGTCTGCTGAATCCGAAAGTGTAACTTTCTTAAAACCTGCCTTTCTGTTTGGCGACCGACTAGTCTCTTCCGAAGCGAAGATACTGAGGATTAGAGAAGACTGGTTCTTTTCTGCCAAAGGTATGGTTTTGTACATGCGGCAGGTTGACCGCCAGTTGCCGCTGACGGCTTTTTATCGTCTAGCTTCGAAGAGAAGGATGGGTTGGGAACTTACTCCCTCTCAAGGAGGGGCCTTGGGAGGTACCCTCTCAATTGACGCCTCCTCGAACTAGCGAGATACTTTGACGGCTTCACGAGCCGGTTCTTCTTTCAGTTACCGAGCCTTGCGTCCTGGGAGCATCTACAGTGAGGTCCCAAACGACACGTTTCCTTTCAGTGCCCCGATCTTTGCAAATCGGATGTTGACATCAAAGGTGATGTATCCGACAGGTAGCTTCAGAGTCGAAGGCTGGTGTCACTACATTCCGAAGTGGGACGAGTTGACCACTTGGGTGCTTCCAAGGTTCGAGGTTGAGCTTAAAGAGATCGGGCTGACAGCCGCCATTCGGGCCACGCAGGCAGGCGTGGACCTCAATAAGCCTATGTTCCTTGCGCTCTTGGAGCTTTTCAATGCCCAGACTGGTAGCTTCTTTACTCCGGTGGAGGAGTTGAGATTGGCCCTTTATGAGATGTACGAAGTGTCCAAGCTTCCATCAAATGAAGAGATCCAAGTTCTGGAGGATAAGGATCCGGAGATGATGGCTATTTTCAAAGAGGTGACAAGCCATCATTATCTGATGCACCGGAGGGACAAGGGCAAGACCCAGCCTCATGTGACTGCTTGGAGGGACTACGTCTTCAGGCAGGATTTGACGGATCCTTCGAGGATTCGGTTTGTGACTCCGCAGGGATTGAAGCCCGTGGAAGTGAGTTCTGAAATAAGCCGGCTGGACGAAAGGACCCCACACTCTAATGAGGGCGGCAAGGCTACGTACAGCTGTTTCTGGCACTGCGGGCACCGGATGTCATCCAAGGCAGTGTTGACGTCCTACTTGATGATATGGCTCCGGGATTGCGTATTTGCAGGTGGATCCGGTGCCGTCGAGAGGGTACATCGGAATCTCATTTTGCCTGCGGTAAAGTTGGCCTGTGGACGACCTTTGGCTCTCCTTCCCGCGATGGTGTGCAACCTGTTGCGCGGTTTGAGGTCCTTTGCCGATGATGTGATCCACGAGAGAGGTAGTAATGATAACTTTCCCCAGACCGAGCTGCCTTTCCATTATCTTATGGGGTGGCTGATCTTGCATCATCGGAACGTGATGAGTCCCGGTCCGGAGGAGGACCATGTCGAAGGAGATGCCTTCATTTGCCGCTTCTATAAGAGGAAGTGTCTTACACTGGCGTCCCCGTTTGTAGGAGAGTCTTGTCCTACCTTCAGGGGTGGGAGATTGTCAAGGTTGGCCCGATCTTCAAAGATTTCGAGGCCGACCAAGATTTAGTTGACTCTGGCGAAGATGCGGTCACTCTGTCGAAATGGAGTTTTCGTTGGTTGCAGAGTATCCGGCCTTCTCACCTGGTCTACCGCAACCAGAATAGGTGTTATCTGGAGCCTTATCTGCCAAGCCGATTTGCTCGTCAGTTTGGCTATATCCAGTTAATGTTGCGGAATCCCAGTAGTAGTTTAGGCTTCATCGAGAGTTTGCTGGATGGAGCCCGGGGCTGGCAATATTATAACGCTGGATGCACTAGCGTTAAGTTCACCACGCCAGTTCGCAATCCTCGGCCGCCGATCCTATATCCGGCCGCCAAGCTATATTGCACTATGATTGCTATGTCTCCTGGTTATGACAGGGAGACTAGTTTCATTATTGGAACCCAGCTGGAGGCGACAACGAATATGTTGATGGCAGCCCGATCATATCGTCCACCAGAGTTGGCGGGGTATCGGGCTGCTGTTGCAGTACCAGTGGGAGACCCGTCTGTCGGGAAAAGGCATGCTGACACAGAAGCTGGTTCTTCTGTACCGAAAAGGTCGAGAAAGGCGCCGGCCCCGAAGGTTACGGAAGTGCCACTTATAATGCCAGCAGGATCAATCCCTGCTGAGGTAAGGAATATTTCGTAATTCCAATTCTTTTCGTCATTGTGGCGACTTATGCTCTTCTTCTTGTAGGGATTGAAGAAGAAGTCCCGTGTTTCAAAATCGGGCGCTAGTAAACCGAAGGAGGTGGCAGGCTCTTCTGATGAGCGCATTCCACCGATGCTAATGTCTCCCATGGAGGAAGGTCCCGAAGATGTTCCTGCGGAGGTTTTAATATCTCCTGACTTCGAGGTTGCAACAACTTCTGGGAGAGCACCATCTGCCGTGGAGGCCTTGGATGCTGAGGGTCCTGCGGACTCGAGGCATCCTGATGATGAAGTGGACTGGAGTTCGTCGCCTTCCGATGACGTTCCTCCGGTCTTGCAAGAATCTGCTACGGGGACAGCAGATATGGTTGAGACAGAGGAGAGGGTTGAATTCCCTCTTTATCATGATGAGGGGAGGTCGGCTGCATCATTGCCGAGTCCTACCCCGGCTTCAACCGTGGAAGTTGAGGCGGCTACCACTCAGGAGGTAGCGACAGATTCTGTCCCTGTTGAGGGACTCGATGATGAGACCCGTCTGCCAGTCAAGACCGCTGCGACGGGTCAAGAGACAAGTGATAATCTCCCTATTCTGCCAAGGAAGGTACCAACTGTTGATAGGATGTTGGGGGTAGAAGAGGTGGCCGTTGACATCGGTGGTTCCTCCGGGCTTGAGAAGGGTAAGGGTGTAGAACCCTGTGTTGCTCCTTCTACTTGGGGGACCATCTCGACGCCTGTGCCGGCCCCTTCTGTTGCCTCGGCTCCTCGGGCTAGCAGTCCAGCCCCTGTTCATGAAGAGCCCATTGATGCCGAGGTTCAAGCCTCGCTGATTGAGGTTGGCAGATCTTCTTCCGGTCCGCAAACTGTAGTAGCTCCTCCAACTCCCGCGATGACGCCGCAGGTCCTGGCGGATGCAGACGAGTATGTAAAATTCCTCGTCGAGGGGGTGTACAAAATATTGCAGAAGGGTGTATCTGCTGTGATGGATGCCAATGGGAGTTTTGCGACGGCAAAAGCTCTGGCAATGCCCTGCATCGAGCTGATTCGTATTCACCAAGGCTACGACCATATGGCCGAAATTCTGGAGGCTTCGGTGATTGAGCTGGACGAGCGGCTCGCGGAACTTCAACGCATCCAACGAAATGACCTCTCCGTCTTAATAGAGGCGAAGAAGGGGAAGTTGATTGCTGAAATCGAGTCTTCCCACCAGGCCACTGTGAGCGATTGGAAGCATGAGGTGGCTGTGACTGAGGCTGCGGTAGAGCAGTTATCTCAGTCCATGAAGACGACGGTGGAAACTCGAGCTGCATTGAAAGCTAATATCGCGGATATCGACACCCAGATGCGCCGCCTTGAAGACCAACGGGCCCGACTCCAGTTAGAGGTCGAGCGTGTCTGGGCTGAACATGCAGCATTCAAGAAGGATGAAGCGACTTTCACTCAGCGGACTCTTGCCTTGGCGCAGCAACGACAACAGCTTGATGAGAAGCATGCAAGTGATACTTCCGCTGGGGCCGTTGAATTGATGCGCCAAGAAGCAGAGCGACGAGTCCTGGCGATGGTGGAGGCTCGCGCAGTCGACTTAAAGCTTCGAGTCAGGGAGCTCTCAGCCCATCCTGGGGAGATTCAGGGACCATAACTTTTTCTCTTTTTCTTTTGTGTTCTTTTGCAACCCTTACTGGAGGATGATGTAGTTTCTTGTACTCCTTTTTCAGAAGAATAAAGAAGTCTACAACCTTTTTTTGTGATGTGTTCATCTTTTGTTGTCATGAACTTGATGATTTGTGTGGACCTATTATCTTTTGCGCACCTTGGTTTTCAGGTACAGATAATAAGTTTGAAGGAACCATCATGTTTGCTCAGAGGTAATGTGGACATGGCAATCATTGGGTTCGAAATGATAGAATCTCCCTACTCAGAGGTATTATGGACGTGGTAGGAATGATCTTGGGGGATACGCTGAACAACTCAGAGGTTATATGGACGTGGAAGTTCTGCGATAAATGTACAATAACGCAGGGGTTGTTTGTACAAGATGTTTACTCAGAGGTAATGTGGACGTGGTAAACATGAAGGGTAGCGTAGGCTTACGAAGTGTAAAATTCTGCTTTGTAGGGTGTAGAGAGACAACTCAGAGGTAATATGGACGTGGTTATCTTTCTACTGGAAGATGCCACGGAACAGCTGGGTTGCGGAGGCGTATGAGTTTGTGGAAAGAGGTTGTTTGAGGAAGTACATGTCTGGAGGATGTCAAGAATAGTACTTCTTTAGGAACTTGCCGTTGATGGGCATCATGAACAAGTCCCCATTGGGTTTGGCGAGACGGTAAGCACCGTTTGAGTATACCGTCTCTATGATGAAAGGTCCTTCCCACTTGGGCTCGAACTTTCCTGGTGTCTTGTGGGTCAACACCATTGGTCTTCTGACTGCTAAAACCAGGTCGCCAACTTGGAAAGTCCTCTTTTTGACCTTTTTGTTGAAAGCCTGTGATATACGGGCTTGGTAGAGCTTGATGCGTTGTTGAGCTAGGAGACGCTTTTCGTCAAGTGCCTCCAGTTCCCGCAGACGACGACGTTGATTGTCCTCTTCTGTGAGTTTGTTTGTGATTGCTACGCGGAGCGAAGGTATCTGTATCTCGAGAGGCAGTACTGCTTCGCTCCCGTAGACCAGGAAGAATGGAGTGTTGCCTGTTGGGGTCCGTACCGTTGTGCGGTAGGCCCAAAGGCATTCGCCAAGCTTTTCGTTCCAGTCGCGTTTGTTGGATGACACGACCTTTTTAAGCAGCCTAACGATAGTTTTGTTGAATGCCTCAGCCAATCCGTTTGCTGCCGGATTGTAGGCGGTTGAGGCCACGTTCTGAATGCGATTCTTGTCACAGAACCTGCTGAAAATGTGGCTGATAAACTGAGGACCATTGTCATGGATGATCCGTCGGGGTACTCCAAAACGGTAAATGACATGGTGTTTGATAAAGCTGACCACCCTGGAGCTTTTTACTTCTTCTAGTGGAACTGCTTCCGCCCATTTGGAGAAGTAGTCGGTGATGGCCAGGATGAAACGGTATCCTCTCGATGAAGGAGGGGTGATTGGCCCTACAATATCCATGCCCCAGGCTTCGAAGGGCCAGGAGGCGACTGTAGGATGTAGCGGCTCCGATGGTGTATGTATGAAGTCTGCATGAAGTTGGCACGCGTGGCACTTCTTGGCATATTCGACAGCATCGGCAACCATGGTTGGCCAGTAGTAGCCCATACGTCGCAGTCGATCTTGCAACTTAGGACCGGGTTGATGAGCTCCACAAGTTCTGTCATGAGCTTCTTGAAGAGCTTCGGCTGCTTCTTCGTTGGACAGGCATCGAAGGAGGAGCCCATCGAAGGAGCGTCGGTACAGCGTTTTGGTAGCCGTATCGTAGTAGAATCGAAGAGAGCGTCTCCTGACTGAGACGGCTTCCTTCGGGTCCTCTGGAAGGATTCCGTAGACAGCGAAGTCGATAAACGGGAACCTCCAGTCTCGGACATTAACACCAGTGTTTGTCGGCATGGCGTGGGCCACTCGCAAGCATAGGTTGTTTCTGGGACAAATCAGATCTCGTCCTGTTACCGTGATATAGTGTTGAGTCCCAAAGGGCGCTGCTAATGAGGCTGCGAGGCCGGCCAGAGCATCGGCCTCCAAGTTTTGTAAACGGGGGACATGTTCAATAAAGAACCCGGTGAAGGTTGAAATGATGTTCAACGCGACTTCATGATAAGGGATTAAATCTTTATGGCGAACTTCGTATTATCCCCGAACCTGGTTTACGATGAGTTTTGAGTCGCCGTAAGCTTTCAGATGGTCGACCCCCAGCTGTTGTGCGAGCTGGAGTCCCATGACGAGTGCGTTGTACTCGACAACATTGTTGGAGCACGGCTTCGAAAGAGAGTACGCACGCTGGATGACCAGCTGATCGGGGGAGACTAAGACTACCCCCACTCCTGCGATGATTTGGCCTTTGGGGCCTGTTCTCGAAGCGCCGTCGAAGAACATCCGCGAAACGGAGCTTCCTTCGGTGACGTTGGATTCTTGGACCTCATCCGGGATATCTTCATAGAGTTTTGAGCATTCTGGGATGGGGTGTGCAGCTAAAAAGTCAGCCAGAGCTTGACCCTTAACAGCTTTTTGCGGCACAAACACCATGTTGTACGGTGTTAGCAAGATCGCCCATGTAGCCAGCCGAGAGTTCAATGATCCTGGCTTCGTCATGAGGACTCTGAGCGGATTGACTCAGGAAATGACATGAATTGTCTGACCCGAGACATAATGACGAGTCTTCTGGATGGCAAACACCAAAGCCAAGCACTCCTTTTCGACGGGGTTGTACCGGTGTTCGGCCCTGATGAGTGTTCGACTGAGGTAGTAGATTGCTTGCTCGAAGCCTGTATCGCTGTTTTGAGCCAGCAGAGCGCCAAGAGAATGATCCATGGCACGGACGTAGAGGAGAAATGGTTTACCGACGACTGGCGCTACCAGGACTGGTGGGCTTGTTAAGTAAGCCTTGATGTCATCGAAAGCCTTTTGGCACTCCTCTGTCCAGACGTAAGAGACTCTCTTCTTCATGAGCTGAGTAAAGGGTTGACATCTACCGGAGAGGTTTGCTATGAACCTCCGGATATATGCCAGACGTCCCTGTAGGCCCCGAAGTTCTCGAAGGTTCTTCGGAGGGTCCATGTTGAGGATGGCTTTGGTCTTCTAAGGATCAACATGAATGCCTTTCGCTGTGATGACAAAGCCCAAGAATTTGCCGCTAGAAACCCCCAGAAAGGATTTAGCGGGGTTCATTTTGAGTTGATGTGCCCGCATGAGATCGAAGACCGTCTTCAGGTCCTGTAGGTGATCTCCTTTGAGGCGGCTCTTGACTGCGATGTCGTCAACATAGCATTCGACCGTCTTACGAAGATGTTGACGGAAGATGGTGCTCATAGCTCGCTGGTATGTCGTACCGGCGTTCTTCAAGCCGAAGGGCATTACTGTGTAGCAGAAAACACCCTTTGGAGTCCTGAATGACGTGTGTTTTGCGTCATCGGGGAACATCTTGATTTGATTGTAGCCTGAATACCCGTCCATGAAGGACATGCGCTCAAAGCCACATGTGTTGTCGATCATCACATCAGTGATTGGAAGCGAGAATTCGTCCTTCGGGCAAGCAGAGTTGAGATCCCTGAAGTCGATACAGACTCGAATCTTCCCGTTCTTCTTGGTGACAGGAACGACGTTGGCTACCCAATCCGGGTGTTGTTCCTCACGGATGAAGCCGCTGGTCAAGAGTTTGTCTACCTCCTGATCGATGGCATTCATGATGTCCGGACGGAAGCGTCGCTGCTATTGTTTGATAGGTTTGGCATCAGGTAAGATGTTCAACCTATGCATTACGATCTGTGGATCGAGTCCCGACATGTCTTCATAGCTCCAGGCGAAGACGTCGATATACTCTTTAGCCAGTTGGATTAAAGATTCTCGATCTTCTCCTTCCAGGCTTTTACTGATGAAGATGGGTTTGGAAGAAGACCCCTCCCCGAGGTCGATCTGCTCGACTTCGTCTTCGGTGGGAGGTTCACGAAGCTCAAAACGAGATTCCCATTGTTCCCCTAGGCGTTGGGCCCAGGGTTCTTCTTCGAAGGGTTCTGGCGCTTGGTCTTCGCCTTCACCTTTTTGAGGTTGTGCTGACGTCATGTTAGCTGACAACACTTTCCTGAAGACTGATCCGATACTGGTATCGGAATCCCAAGTCGATGCTTCGGACGAGTGGGAATGTTCTATGTCTTCTGCATCTGAACTCTCTGGGGTTGATGGCGGCGTGACATAGCCTAACCCTCGTCCAGTCCGATTATAATAGTCCTGTGGCTTTCTATTGGGCATCGAAAGCCGGACAGGGAGATGCCGACCCTTGCCGTAGTTTAAGCCTTTGTTGCTTTTCAGGTCGTAGCCCATCTTTTGGATGATGTGCTTTGCCGCATCCGTGTACCGATAGACTTGTACTCTGCCGGTATCAGGTTGGGGCTCGATTGACGGGAGGTCCCGATGACGCTCGACTTTGCCCGAGATGATGGTACCTTGGTCTCGGCTCCGTGGAGGGACTATGAAGACTCCTTGAGATGGGACTATTCGATTATGGTAGACGGTCGTTATTTGTGTTTGCAACGACCGTAGAGCATTGTCTAATGTATACATGGCATTCCAGTGTGGAAGACAAGAATAATTAAAAGACACTCTATTATTGATAAAATACGAGATCTTATTCCGTGGGATTACATTGTCAAAGGAGGGTGCCTCTACGTCAGCCGAGATATAATCACCAAGCTCCTCGTCTGTAAGAACTGGGGGCAGACTAGGAGAGTCCACCACAGCTTTGGGGTCTGAGAGGGTTATATGAGCCTTCTCTGACACCTTGGATGACTGCGGCGGCTTGCCCTTGAGACGCACCTTGAGAGGCGCCTCGGCTGCGCCTCCGGTGAGTGGTGCCTTCCCTTGTAATTTTGCCACCAGGGGAGCCAATGTTTGAGGTGGCTTTCCCTTGAGGCGTATCTTCAGGGGTGCTTCGCGAGCCGGCGCTTTCCCTGATAGCTTGATGCTCATTGGAGGCGCCTTCTGGGGTGGTTTCCCCTTCAGTCGGATTTTTAAGGGGGCGTCGAGAGTCGTCTCAGGCTCCATGTCCGGTTCTGTTGCCGTCTCTGCCTCATCATCAGCGTCGTTGGCTTCCTCCTCGTCAATGGGCTTGTACAAGTCGGAATCGGTGAAGTAGGCTTCAATCCCTTTAAAAGGATCGATGTCTGCAAACTCCGTCCGGATGACGCCATTGGTGGATACATACTTCATGCACTGGTGGAGCGTGGAGGGCACCACCATGTACTCATGCAGCCATGGTCGACCGAGCAGGATGTTGTAGTTGACCTCGACATCTACTACATAACAAGTCACCTCAGTTTTGAGGCTGCCAATGTGACACTTCAGTCGGATCTTGCCCAATGGCTCGCTCTTACTAGCATTGAAGCCACTGATGGTTGTATTGGAGGGCGCCAGCAGGTACATCGGGATCCCCAGCTTAGATAGCAGCGCCTTCGGGATGATGCTTAGGGAAGACCCAGGATCGATCTGAATCCGGCTCACCTTGACCGAGCCAATGTACCCTGTATAATACAGCGGTCAGTTATGTCGGTGATGCTTGAGCAGCATGTCTTGTTGGGTGAAAGTTATGTTTGGGATAACTTCATCCGCACAATGACAGTGCGCACAAGTAGTTGGAAGGTCTTCAGGCTGCTTGACCTGACTGAGAAAGGATTCAGCGTCCTTTAGAGCTTCGCAGAGAGCTTCTCGGGAATCTTTAGAAAGATGCAGGAGCTCGAACAAAGATAGGTGCGCAGGTGTACTGGCTAATTGTGCCAGAATGTCGAAGTTGTGAGGCTTGGACAGCCCCGAAGCATTCTCCTTCCGTAGAGATCTGTCAAAACGGGCCTCCACCTGCTTCTGCTTATTGGCTGCTGAGGGCTTAGATGGACCCTCTTCAGGGATGGTGCTAGGAGGCACCACCTCGGCGGCGGCTTCGCCGGATTGGGAGCTCTGTTGTGCACGTGTTTGTACTGGAAGTGCCTCTTCTGTTGAAGAAGAGACTGTGCGGCAAGACTTGATCTTCCTGTCTTTTGATTTGGAGGTAGGGCATACCTCCGATTGAGTCACCTCGGAGACGAGGTCGGGGTGAACCCAGAGGACCTCTCCTCGAGATGTGGTGAACGGGGTGAGTCCACTCACATTGTCACGAGTAGGTGGTAAGTTTACCACCTCCATTGTCGCCTTAGGGATGGGGACGACGCCATCTTGTGTGGTAGTTGGCGGCAAGGTGCCGAACTGAAGCGAAACCACATTGGCCGACACCGTCTTCTTTTCATAGTTGACGAAGATTACATCCGCATTGATCATGTGTTGGATGTAATTCTTGAGGACGTAGCAGTCCTTGGTCGGGTGTCCGACAAACCGATGGTAGTGACAGTACCTTGGGTTGTCGGTAGCTTGATCTTGTCACCCTGCTTCAGTATCTCGAAAAGTTGCAGGGTGTCGTCATCATTGAATGAATAAACCTCCTTGGGTCTTGGTGCCAGTGGAGGCTTCTGAGTAGGCGCAGATGCGCCTTTTGAGGCATTAACAGTCAATGCCTGTTTCCCCTTTGCTTCTCGTCCGGAGCTGTTAGCTGCGGACTTTTTCCCCTTATCGTCAAAGGCGGGGAAGCTGACACCCAGAAGACGTGCATTGGCCGCCTTCTTTTCTGCAGCTTCAGCTTCGATGATCAGGGAGCTCCAGTCAGGAGGGGGAGTAGAGTTGAGCCAGAGCTTTACTGCAGGCAACATGTTCATGCTGCAAGCGGAGAGGAGCGCATGTTCTGGCATGCCTGGAGGTAGCCTGAAGCAAGCCTGTCGGAAGCGTTCGATGAACGCCCGAACCGTTTTCTTCTCCTTCTGACGTATCTCTATGAGAGACGCCATCGTCATGTCCTTCCCGCCGTCGTAGAAGCGGTCGAGGAAGAGGCACGTCAGGTCGTCGAAGGACGATATGGAATTGTCGGGAAGGCTACAGTACCAGTCATACGCCACTCCTTTCAGGGCCCCGACAAAGATACTGGTGAGGAGCGCGTCCTCCTTCGGAAGATGCCCTGTCTGTGACTGGAAGTACGTCAGGTACCGTCGCGGAGAGTCCTTCCCGTCGTATGGGGTGAGTGTTTGTGGTTTATACTTTGGGGGATAAACCACCTTGTTCCACTCGAGGGGATAAGGCTGGGGAATGCCCATCTTCTGGCGTTCCTCTTGCCTGTTTTTGGACTCGAAGCGCTCCCGCAGGTCTTTGATCATTTCGACCACATCCTCCGTAGAGCTAGGAGTCGGGAAAGGAGGTACCATCTGGATTGGAGCGTTTGAGGGCTCCGAGGTCCGAGGTGCTTCTGTATCCGAGGGCGCCCGTTGGAGGGGCACACTCGACTCCCCATTAGCTCCTGGGTCAGGACCACTTGAAGGTGTCCTGATCAAGGCCGACCGCATCTCAAACACTGCTTGAGTCAGTGCTTGTATAGAGGCAGAGAGGGTTTTGAGTCCTCCCTCCAATGAGTCTATGCGCTGGACTATGTCCTGTGACGGCGCATCAGACTCGACATCATCCCCAGCCATGTATACTGTCCTAACACGGCCAGGAGTGGATGGATTGGTTGAGGCTTCGCTTTCGGCCTCACTCTCATGCGGGGGAGTCACTTCTCCTGGTGTTGGGCCACCCCAGCCACATTCTGGAGTTCATCTTCAATAGGCGCATCTGCAAGGGTCTGCTTGCCCTCAGCTCCGTCTTGAAGGACCTCTTCGTTTCCAGAACTACCCCTGGCAGTGTCTTGGAGGACATCCTCATTTTGAGGGGCTTCAGGGAGAGTAATCTCGCCTTGATGATGAAGATCCGCCGCAGCTGTGCTTTGGACATCTTCGTCTTCGGAAGGAGGCTCAACAAGGGTCTGGCTACCCCCAGCTTCCTCCAAGGACTTCTTCCTCGACCGAGTGCCTTCAAACACTCCAGAGGTCGAGACAGCTGCCTTGGTTTTCCTCGGCTGGCTTTTGGATGAAGACGAGGAATTGGCAGTCGTCTTCCGGATTGATGAGGAGTTGGAGACCACGTTGCATGAAGCAACCTTTGGCTCCTCTTCAGCTGACACCTTTGTCCCATGGCGACGTTGGAGAGGTGTCGATGATTGCAGTCGTTGGAAGACCGACTGTCTTGGTGGAGCTGCCGCCTTGCAACAGCAATTGATGGTGACCACCGCACAAGTATGCCCCATGAGAGGCGCATCGTGCTTGTTGGTCGACTCTCCTGACCGGCGCTTGTGAGTGATCACGTTGCGCAGGTCATTGGAGGAGAGTGGTGCCTTCACACCCCCTTCAGACGTATGGCAAGGCCAAACGCCGGGGTGGTCAGGTGAGTGTTGCGCCCCCTGATCTAATACCAAGCAGGCATCACGATCAGTAGTGGGGGAACCACAACATTTGAAGTGACTTGAACGGACCTCAAACGCACAACCAGAGGAGGCACGGGAGTTCAAGACCACTGAGTTTGCCTCTCTCAACTTGGTTGTGCACGCAGTAGATGCGCCCAAGCGAGATGAGGACTTTGAAGATCGACTCGTTGTTGGTACAGAAGCACTTGAGTCAACCTTGTACAGCTTGCCATCGGCAGCGCGCGTGATGACGAGCGCGTGCCTCTGGCCGGCTGCTGGTATAGCACGTTTGTGGTGCATGGCCCGTGCCGCCTTAGATTTCTTCGTACCAGCCCGCTGGGGTGCATAGTACTCAGCATCCAAATTCTCCTCGCCATTACAGCGAGTGAGTCTGTCAAAGACAGAGGCTTTTTGTGATGCATCAGAGGTGATGCGCGGGGCATTGGCTGCGCCCCTGCTCCGTCGACGTATTTTTCTCGCCTGAGAGGGAGATAGCTGGGGAACGTGGTCGGCCGCACGCTTCCCCAAGAGATACGCTGCATCGGCGGGCGCACCTTGGTTGCTGAGAACGTCAGCAGGAAGGAAAGGCTGGATTGCTGCATCCCCTTCAGTGGTGGTGCCCAAGGCGTCAACCTTGCGCACCCAGGCCGTACGGATCTTCTTCGGCTTTGGTAGCCGCTTCGAAGGACTCGCACTTCCTTCAGAAATGAACTCCTCGTACGCCTGTTGATTGAGGCGCACGACCAGCGTCTTGTGGGAGGAGCCCACCTTCACGTCGTCGACCTGTGACACGACTTTCTCGGAAGAGGAGAAAGAAGTCCCCAGCAGAGTCGCCAGCTTGTTTGCCATTAAAATTGTTTGATTGAAAACTTTAATACAAACAGAACAGTATTACAATGTAGGACTTAGATGTAGTCCTAGGAGTACACTTTTGTTTAAGCTGGGTCCTTAGTGCCAATGGAGCGAGTGGTAATGCGTTGACTCCGTTGACCGGCTGACGACGGTTATCGGTTCTCTGAAGGCGTGGATTGCTCTGGGTGCTGGAGCTTGCTGAGAGGAGGAAGACGTTGAGTGTCTGTATCTGCCTCTCTGATGATTCCTTGTATGTTCGTTGTGGATTCTGTGTGTGTGTGAAGGAGAAGATCCCTCTATTTATAGTTTTGCAGGCTGGCTGCTCATGCGCGCATGTAGGATGCGCCGGTGTGGGGGGACGCCACGTGGAGGTTGCTGATGGAGGCGTATAGATGATGCGCCCTGATTGAGGGGGAGAACTCTTCATACTGCTGTTGTGAGCCGGCACGTAGCAGAGGAGAAGATCTTTCTGTTGCTGAAATCTTGGACGAGTTGAGTCAAAGGACACGTGTCATCGACCCATGGCTCGAAGATCTCGGATTTGGTGGGGGGGTAGTGATCTAGTGAGCTGCGCCTTGATTGGGCGCAGGAGGAGGTTGCGGCTCATAATCTTTAGGAGTTACAAACCATTTAGGGCACATGGCTTTTGAGGCGCATGCAGGTGACCTTCCTTCTGTCTTTCGGAATCAGAGATCAGTCCGGAGCGCATGGCTTTTAAGGCGCATGCAAAGCTTCAACTGGAGACTCTTCTTCTGTCTTTAGGGATCAGTGAAGGGTCTGAGGCGCATGGCTTTTAAGGCGCATGCTGGTTTGGACGCATGGCCGTAAAGGCACATGGCGATTTGGACGCATGGCCCTAGAGGCACATGCGGATGGCCACGTGGCAGTAGCCGTCGGAATAGAGTCATGATGATGCTGACGTTGCCGACGCTTCGTTCTCTGAAAAAGCTGTCAACTGTTCAGACTTTGGGAAGCGTGCTGCCAACTCTGGTGTCAGTTCAGCATTTAATGTTTGCGACGTTCGATGGACAGCTGAGTGGGCACATTGGTTGGTGTTCCACTCGGCATGGAGATGTAAGGGAGGGCGCATCCTCTGTGATGCGCTGGGTACTGTAGGGCATGTCTGTATGATGCGCCTGATGCTGGAGGGCGTGTCCATGTGATGCGCTGTTTGGCTGGCGCATCCGACATGTCCTTTAATGATGCGGCTGTCTCGTTCCTCGAGTGCTATAAATAGCCGTTTGGCTGAATTCGAGGCGTCCGGTGCATCCATTTAATGCAAATTTATTACACAGAATTCGGAGAGTCATCCACTTGGCGCGTGGGTTTGATTTGCCCGGCCTATAAATAGTGGCATGGAGAGAAGGTTTGCTCCTCATTCCCTTACGTACTTCCAACATGAACTTGGATATGTGGGTGCATTCTGTTGACGAAGTGCTCCTGAGGGTAAAGATGAGACGTCGTGTTGTCTTCGATGCACTTGAAGGTGACTGTTACATCCAAAAGACGGAGTCGAGGGCTTCTGAGGCAGGCGGAAGGTGCCTGTTACATCCAAAGATAGGGATGTTCGGGCCTCGTCTCCGTTGTTCCGAAAGAGCCGTAGATCGGAATGGTGGTGCTAGGCTCTCTCTTCCTTCAAAGTGGGTGCCGTCCACTTTGATTGTGTTGAAAGCTCCTTGTGCCATGATTTCGATCACGGTCTTTCTTGGTCTTTGGAGGCTCTTTCGAAGCCTCCCCTGGCCACAGCATTTGCGGTGCTCTTCTCTTCCTTGGTTCCAGCCAGAGGGATAAATGCTTTGCTTGGCGAAGCACTTATCAGGTGAGCCTGGCTGGAAGAGCGGCACATAACTGGGCTCTGCTCGGCCAGGTGAGCCTGGTTGGAAGAGTTGCTCATAACTGAGCTGCTGAAGGGATGCACATAACTGAGCTGGATGCACATAACTGAGCTGCTGAAGAGATGGTAGGATGCGCCTGGCTGGAGGCACATGACATCTGCTGCGCCTGGCTGACAGCGCATGGTGACTGCTGCGCCTATCGGAAGGCGCATGGTGGTTGCTGCACCTATCTAGAAGGCGCATGGTGGCTGTTGGCTGTAGATCTAGGATCCTTCCTTTGTAGAAATTCTCCTTTGTACAACCTTTTCTAGACATGTAATAGACTTTTATATATATAAATAAAAAGTCCTTCTTCGAATGTCTATGGCTTATTTGGTTAGCTGTCTGAGTTCTGGCGCGTATAATGCCTGGCGCATGGGCTTTCTGGTTGTAAAATTCCATGCTTCTACAATGCTAAGTGCAAAGTGCGCCAAAAAAATACCATATTATGCCTCATGAGCCTATAAACCCGGGTCTGAGTCTGAGTCCGAGTCACTAAACCCCTACGGGACTTTGCACCATTGGAAATTAATTCCCAAGAGCAAAAAGCATGAATGCTTCATTATTGATTTGGCCTTTCTTTCCACTAGAAAAATACTCTCACATAGCACACCCATGTGCACCTCCACACCACTTGTGCATCTCTAAATAAGAATAGCTTATATATAGAGATACATTTCTTTTGGCCTAGCTGATGTGGGACTAAACTTTCCAATGTAAAGACCAAAATCCTAACAATCCTTTACATATCTCTATATATGGGTTTGAGTGTTCCCCACAGTAACTATCTATCATGCATTAGGGAAGATGTCGCTAACGACTTGAATCTTTCCGCATGGGTCAAACAACAGATTATAATACAAGAATGGACTAAGCCTTGAATTCTACACCAAAGTTGAAGTTCTTCCTACTCACATAATGTAGTTATATGTGCTTTTGACTGCACATTAAAGGCCCTGTGCCAGTCTGGTTTCAGTGTATAATTTTAGGCGTCTACAAGTTTACCCTCAAGAGACGGCCTGCTATCTCTGTTCATACACTATATGTGAGTTCTTTATTAAAGAGACATGGCATGAAGCGCTTTCCTTTCGGTATTACACCGCTATGACATGGCCTAAAGCCGAGGCATTATCCCTACCGGAAACCTCATCGTAGTGTCATACGACTGTAGCTTGAGGTCACCGCCTCTTTGTAGTGCCATACTACCCAACATGAAGACTTAGGCTCCCTTGCGGTGTTACGTCGCAACGACATGGCTTGCAAGGCCGAGGCTTTACCCCTATTCGGGTACCTCATCATGGTCTCGTGCTACTGTAATATGAGGAATACCTCCCCTTTGTAGTGCTGACTACCCCTCTTTAATTTTATCATACAGCATTAGGCTACCTGCCTATTTGCGGTGCTAAACCGCTGTGACTTGGCTCACAAAGCTGAGGCATTACCCCTTTCGGGAACCTCATGGTGGAGTCACCCTACTGTAGCATGGAGTTTCACTTCTTGTAGTGCTGTGCTACCGTGTTTTCTGTAAAGCACACCAGGCATTCACTCTGCCTGAGAACTCATTAAGGCGTTTAAGCAAACCTCCCACATGAACCATATTTTACATAAAATAATAGTAGACAATAGTGGTTGTAGGTCCGTAACCTCTGCATGCCCTATAGGACATGTACCTACCATTCCTTATATTCTTCCGGTTAATGGTCCTCCCTTGAACCAAAAGCTAGATGCCTAGTAGATTTCTCTTTGAACTAATATCATAAAACCTTATGGTAGGAATACAATAACACAATATCAGAATGCCTTCAAGCCCATTTTACTTGTTGTGTCATCGACCAACTGGCGCTTGAGGCCCGTGGTGAACAGATCCATCAGATTTTTCTGACTCCGAACATCAATCACTGCAATAAAACCTCTCTTGATGAGATCGTGTACTGTCCTGTGCTTTAACCGCACAATCCTATTCTTCCCGTTGAATAGGTCATTTGATGCCACCGCCGTAGTCGCCTGGTTGTCACAGTATATCGGTATTGCCGGTATTTGTGTCCCAACCACTAGAAGATCATACATGAGCTCCTGAAGCCATTCTGCTTCCTCTGCTGTGGTATCAAGTACAAAGAACTCAGATTCCATGGATGACCGCGAGAGCATAGTCTGCTTCTTCGACTTCCACGATATAGCAGCTCCACCCATTGTAAAAATAAATCTACCTGTGGACCTCTTGCTCTTCACCTCTGAGCATCAGCTGGCATCACTGAAGCCTTTCACTACTTGCGGATCTCCGCTGTAGTATAGTGCATATGTCTGAGTCTTCTTGAGATATCTCATAATCTGTTTCACAGCTTTAGTGCTCAATGCCTGGGTTGCTCGTGAAATGACTCAGCATTCCCACGGCAAAAGCTATGTCAGGCCTTGTGGCAGTAGTAGCATACATCAAACTTCCGATAACGCTTGCGTACTCCAGCTGCCTGATGCTTTTCTCTGAATTAGGCTTCAGCTTTAGATCATACCTGTAAGGCGTATCGATCCTGATACTCATAACGTATGATCATCTTCTCAATATAATAAGACTGTGACAGAGCTAGTCCAGTGTCTATCCGGATGATCTTGATCCCTAAGATTACATCAGCTTTCCCCAAGTCTTTCATACTGAACTTGTTCGAGATGAACTTCTTTGTCAACGTGACACAGCCCATATCCGTACCTAGGATTAGCATGTCGTCCACGTACAGACAAACAATTACACCTCTTCCATCAACGAACTTTGTGTAAATACACTTGTCCGTCTCGCTGACCCTGTAGCCATTTGACCTTATAACCTTGTCAAACTTTTTATGCCACATCTTAGAAGCTTGTTTAAGAACGTACAAGGATTTCACCAACTTGTAGACTTTGTCTTCAAGACCCTTGACGACAAATTCCTCTGGCTATTGCATGTAAATCTCTTCGATCATCTCGCCATTAAGGAAATCTGTTTTCACATCCATCTGATGTATCACCAACTTATGTATTACTGTAAGAGCAATTAACATTTTGATGGTGGTCATCCGGGCTATTGGAGCATACGTATGAAAGTAGTCGATCCCCTGCTTCTGAAAAAATCCTTGGCTACCAGCCTAGCCTTGAACTTGTTAATAGTTTCGTCTGCTTTCATCTTCTTCTTGAAGATCCATTTACATCCGATGGGTTTCGCTCCTTCAGGAAGATCAACCAACACCCAAGTGTTATTTGAGGTGATGGAATCAATTTCATTATCAATCGCCTCCTTCCAGAAAACTGTATCTCTGATCTTCATCGCCTCATCATAGGTAAGCGGACCTACTTCCACATAATAGGTGACAAATTTATTTCCGAAGTCCTTCAGTCTCATCACATGCTTCGCTGACGGCTCAGTAAGTTCTGGTTCAACCGTTGTTTCAACAATAACATCTTCTTGGACTTCAACCTTATTAAAAACTTCAGTTTCTTGCGCACCCTCATTATTCTCTGGAATATCCGCAAGACTAATGTTCTTGTGTCTTGCAAATTTGTCTTCAAAATATTCTGCATCGCGAGATTCAATAATATAATTTGACTCAATATCAAGAAATTTTCGAGCATCACTCTTCTCGGCATAACCCAAGAAGATCGTCTTTGTAGTCCTTGTCCCAAGCTTCTGGATCTTCAGATCTGGAAGCTTCACATATGCCAGACACCCCCACACTCGAATGACATTCAAGTTAGGTCTGACTTTGAACCAGAGTTCATGAGGAGTAACATCCGAAGTTGCATGAGGCACTATATTTAGAATAAAAGTGGCCGTCAATACAGCTTCTCTCCAGTAGCACTTTGGAAGACCCGCAGTCAACAGCATTGAGTTAATCATTTATGTCAACATTTTGTTCTTCCTTTCTGCTACTCCGTTTGATTGAGGAGAGTACGGAGTCGTAGTCTCGTTGACAATTCCATGTTCTTTGTAGAATGATGGAAATTCATGAGACCTGTACTTTTCATCTCGATCACTTCTTATTCTTTTGAGTTATTGTCCAGTCTGTCGTTCAGCTTTGGCCCTGAACTCCTTGAACTTTTCGAATGCTTCGTCTTTGGCCTTCAGCAAGTAGACAAACACGTACTTTGAGAAGTGGTCAATGAAGGTTATGAAATACTTCATCCCGACCTTTGTAGAGAACTGTTTGAAGTCACAGATATCAGAGTGTACCAACTCTAGAAGATCCGTACTTCGTTTAACCCGAGGAAAGGATTTCCTTATGATCTTTGTTTGAGCAAAAACTTCACATTTCTCTACCTTACCTCCACATTTAGAGATAAGTCCTAGACTAGACATTATGTTTATTCGTTTACAATGAACATGTCCTAGCCTATTATGCCACAACTCAAAAGTATAAGCAGAAGAAGTGATTGCGTTAATTATATTGGACTGATTTACAAGCTAAATTTTGAACATTCCTTCGGTACAAAAAGCTTTTCCGAAATATGTTCCCTTTATGAACATCACCATCGGGCCAGCATTGATGTCCATCCTGAGGCCTGTATTGCATAGTAGGCCTTGCGAGATCAGGTTTTTTGTGATAGCAGGTACATGCTTCACACCTAGAAGCGTCAGAGACTTCCCCGAAGTCAGCTTCAAAACCACCGTCCCGATCCCGAGCACTTCAGCTTGTGCTTGGTTTGCCACCATAACTACTTCAGAAGTTAGTGTATAGGTGGTAAACCTCTCCTTGCTGGAGCAGACATGGTAGGTGGCCCCAGTGTCTACACACCAGTCAGAGTCAGCCCCCACCGCATCGACCTACGCAATTATTGCAACAACGTCAGTGATCATAGAAACCTTGCTAGGCTCTCCTTGTTCTGATTGCCTGGTCTTTGCTTTGCATTCACTCTTGAAGTGGCCCTTCTTGCCACACTTAAAACAAGGCATCTGAGACTTTGCCTTCTTTTGCTTGAAAGAAGTCTCCTTCACGTTCAGATTGTTAGGGTCCTTCTTCTTGTTGTGGGAAGCTGTATGCTTTTCTCTTGGTTCCTTGGTATGAACCAAATTGGCGTTAGCCAATTGCTTGGACAGTACGTCCACCTTCATTTGAGCTCGCATCTGGTCCTCAATATAGACTACCTGTAGGAGATCTTCCAGGGTGACCTCCAACTTCTTTCTATGCATGTTTGCATAGAACTTGCTCCACCCAGCGGGGAGTTAGAAACGATCCCTCCAACAACAACTTGTCGGAGAGGGGCATCGCCTCGTCTTCCAACTTCTGTCGCAGCTTCAGGAACTCATTCACCTACGACAGCATTGGCTTCTCGTCCTCAAAGAACCACTTGTGATATTTCTCAACAAAAAATATCTTGCTACGGTTCTTATCATCCTCGTACAGTTTCTCCAGAGACTCCCAAATCTCTCTGGCAACAGTTTTCTTTGATTATGATTCTGCAAGAGAATCTTCTATAGCATTTAGGATCATAAGCCTACAAATACTATTGTCCCTTCTCCACTTGGCCTGGTTCTTAGTAGCTGCTAAAATTACGGCTGCAGATCCAGTTTCTGGAATAGTAGGTTCCTCCTCATACAGCACGTGATCAACATCAGAGAACTGAATATTGAGAAAAACCTTTTTTTTCAGATTTGATAGTGCTCACCATCAAATTGCTCTAACTTTCAGAAGTTAGGATTGACTAGCGAAGCACGAAAGTTTTCCATCTTTCAATTAAGCTTTGAGAATAATAGGACCGGGGCACAATTTTCGATGAAAAATTGAAAAAATAAAACGATTGTAAAACCAATGTTTCTAGCAACACTCCAAAGAAGATGCTTGACAGAGATCCTTTGATGGAATTTTGGCCTTTACATTGGAAAGTTTAGTCCCACATCGGCTAGGCCAAAAGAAATGTATCTCTATATATAAGCTATGCTTGTTTAGAGATCCACAGTGGTATGGAGGTACATATGGGTGTGCCATGTGGGGGTGTTTTTCTAGTGGAAAAAAAGGCCAAATCAACAATGAAGCATTTATGCTTTTTGCTCTTGGGAATTAATTTCCAATGGAGCTAAGTCCCATAGGGACTTAGCGACTCGGACTCGGACTCGGGCTCATGGGTTCTTGAGGCATAATGTGGCGTTTTGTTGGCACACTTTGCACTTAGCACGATAGCATCGTCGCTAGACGCATAGTGCGCTTAAGTTGCACTCGTTGCGCGAGCCTCTTGCGCAGCTGTTCACGCGTCAGTTCGCGCTGCCCGATTGCACGGCCAGATGGCGCGCCAGTTGGCACAGCCAGATGGTGAAGCAGTTGGCGCTGCAGTTTGTGCAGCGGTTGGCGTAGGGTGCGCACGGTGCGCAGGGTGCACGCGGTGCGCAGGTGGTACAGGTTGCGCAGGTTACGCTTGTTGTGCGGTGCGTATTTGGCACAGGTGCGTGCAGTACGCATGTTGCGCTGGTGGCGCTGTGCGCAAAATGTGCGTATGGCGCAGGTGGCGCGCTGTGCGCCAGTTGGTTCAAATCGTGTCTGTGCACGATTTGAGCAGTTACAGAATGTTCGGGGCGGTTTCTTTTCACGTTCCGAACATTTTGCTAACTGGGCAGTTGTAGTCGGCCTATATAAGCTTCTCTGCTCTCTCTTTCTCTCTCTCTCTCAGAACAAAGATTAGAGAAGTATTTTTTAACACAATTCCACAGAGTGACAGAGAGAAGAGAAGAATAGCCCCAACACCACTTAGCGCAGGAGTCCGTGTGCCTTCCGAGGAGTCAGAAGAGCGGAGTGTTCCAAAGTTCTCCGTCGAACTTGCTGGTTCCTGGAAGCTATTCGTGTGGGACGAATTAAGCTTTGAGCAACGGTGATAATTCACCCCAGCAGGCTGTTCTTCCATCTATCGCCTGTCATCCACTTCGCAGCTGCTGCTAGTAACTTGATTTGTACTATCTTGTTAGAAGTACTATAATCCTTTGCTGTTGTTCCGAAATCTTCTTAGATTTTCTTAATCCAGAATCTTCCAAGGATCTCTGTCAAGTATCTTCTTTGGAGTGTTGCTAGAAAGGTTGCTTTTACATTTGTTTCATTTTCTCAGTTTTTTTATCGAAAATTGTTTTTCGGTCCTATCAATATAGACCGAACCCAGAAAGCCGGCATCGATGAGCCCGTATCAGCAATAAAATTATTAAAATCCCTCACGACACTAGAATTAATACTGCCCGGACCCGACTTCTCCGCCTGCAAGGTAACAACATTGAAGTCCCCTGCCAGGATCCACGGAAGCGATATATTGCTGGAAGTCGAGGCAAGAGCCTGCCATAGATCCCGCCTAGTATACATTTGACAACTCGCGTACACGATAGTGAAAACCAAGTTGCAGCCCATATTGTTGTCCTGGATGTGGCAAGTGAAGAATTGTTTCTGGATATCGGAAGCCGTAATGTCGATGTTTTTGTTCCACAAAATCCAAATGTATTTATTAATATCCCCGCCATGGATATGATGTGCCATGTGAAGCTCTCTAGCTAACTCCGGAAGATTCTTTCCCCCGATCTTAGGTTCCAGAATAGCAATCATGTCTGGAGAATGTTTTTGTCCCTGATGCTTCTCGCATTCAAAACAATGGCCGTAAACATTATTGTGATTTGGAGGGATGGAGATAAGTACATTTTGACTAAGTTTATATAAAAAGAATCCAAGTAGAAAGAAAAGCACCCAAATGGAATATACAAAGCTAGTGGAAATGAATCAAAAAAATGTAGATTCTAAAGTGAACATAAAAGGTAATACTAGTATTAGATCCATAGTTTCAAGTTGAGTTGCGCCGACACGGATACGACACATCATATATGGAGACACAGATAGGGCACTTATTTTTGTGTCCCAGTGTGGTTTGGAGTTCGGGGTTGTATCTAATACGTGTCTGATGCATGAACACGAACATGGGTACTGATGGAGAGATGAGGCCAGTACTGGATAACATACTTTTTCAATGGGTATAAGGTTGGTTACCTATGTTGAACGAGTACGGGCATGGTACAGACACGATACAGACACAAACATCATGTTTTCGCGTCCGTGTAATGTAGGTGTATGATATGTGTCCGACACGGCACGATCCATATTTTTGGGCGTAAGTGCATCCTCGGACGCAACTGTTTCCTTGGCCAAAATTTTATCAATTTATAGACTGATGATTTCTCGACATGCAGACATGGGAGCACTGGAGCGAAGGAACAGCGTTAGAGATCGTCGACCCATCTTTGGGTGAAAACTTTTCAAGAGGGGAGGTACTGAGATGCATCCAAATAGGACTGCTATGTGTTCAAGATGTTCCTTCCAATAGGCCTTCCATGTCATCGGTCGTGCTAATGCTATACAGTCCATCAATGTCTATCCAAGCTCCTCTGCAACCTATACTGGCCGGGTCTGGAACAAGCGCTTCCGATTCGTCTGTGTCAACCAGACGATCCAACTTGGGCTCTTGTACCGATCAGTCCCAAGTTAGTCAAGTAACAAATCCTGATAACGATGTTTCAATTTCACCAGCAGATCCTATGTTATGTATTCTCTGAAAGCTCAGAGGGGAACTGCCACAAATATTTTGAAGTAGCTCATCATCACCATCAATATCCAAGCATATTTCTGGGCAAGAACAATGTATGAGAAACTAGCCTGATATGAAAGCGATTTCTGTCTGCATTATTTCTTTTGTTGAAATGAAGTTAGGAACTGGTCCCTCTTTCCTAGTAGAAATTTTGCATGCATTTACATCATAACTTTGATAGATGAGAAAAATAAGCGAGTAGGTTCCAAAATTATGAAAAACATAAGTAAAGGATCAAGTATATTGCATAGCAAATCTACTCTATTTAACATTATCAATAAACCTTAAGTTGTTTAGTATAGTTCCGCTAAACTACTAAACTCAAGTTTATGGATCGGATCATATGTTGTGTCTACATTCATCTAAATGTCACCTGCGGAAGTATTTTCCTTATCAAGAATTGTCCCTCTTCAGCATAAGTACATATACAAACAAGCATGACAACAATCGTTTAATTTTTCTTAATTAAGTGGACGAAGCCACTTGCAGCCCTTCTCTATAGAAAGATCGGAAGAAAAAAGAGGAGTGACAGAACCACCGCATTCAGTCTTATGCACATATAGACCCCTATGCGGGGCCGAGGGCACCTCTTTTGAGGGTTCAAGTTTTCAAGTCTTTTCGAAGGTGAACTAGATCGTTCAGAAGTATAAAATACATATTCTTGTAACTCATGATTTTTCACCTTTCATCTCCTTGTAACCTACACATGACCTTTGGCCCTTCATTTCTTCATAACCCCCAACCTCTCTCCCTATATAAAGAGAGGTTGGGATAGCTTGTAAGTGGCACTTGAGTGATTTATATTATACGAGTATACTTCGTCACATCTCTGGCGTGTTTGAGTTTTTTCTTACAATACGTTATCAGCACTTTGCTCGTGCAACGCCGGAGACCCGACGTACCGTTCGTTTTTTTTACCTCCTTCCACCGTACGGTAAGAAAGGTAATTTTTAAACTGACATTTTCATCCTAAATAACTAAATAAGGTACTTATTTTTGTCATATACTCATATATAAGAGTATCTGTTATGAATTATCTAGTACTTGTGTCAAATGAAGAAAAAAATTTCATAAAAGAAATTTTTTTGGACTAATTTTTTGGAAGAATATGTTTTGTTAAAACAAGTAACTATAGTAGTATTGAAGAATATACTTTCTTTGTTACAGCAGACTATTTGATAAAAGAAAAAAAGAGGAAAATAAAAAAAAAATTTCTTTTGTCCAATTCTACATTACTTGCTAAATTTTGATGTTTGTCTTTATTGTTTGTAATACTAATCTTGTTTTTCAAAGAAAAAAATAAATACATATTTTGTCTCAAGTGGGTTTTGAACCGAGGACCTATCGGACCAGAACCTTAAAGTAGCCCTTTAGACCAACTTCCCCATTTTAGCTATTGTCACATTATTACTCCTTCCTTCTTGTTGTCTGGGATTTGGAGAGCTAACATTTAAATGCTAACATTTTTTTTTGGTAATGATGGATTTGAGCGCCTCCGTGGCATCTGCGCCCCGACGAGCGCCTCAGTAGCATTTTTTTTTTATGTTGCTCAGCGAATCATTGTAACAGATGAATAATAAAATTATATTTTTTTGTCGTTATTTTTTGGGCGTCGCTTCATTAGACGTCGAAAAAATAGTTGACATTTTATTGGTGCCGCTTGATTAGGCACCAATTCTTTTGTGTGCTGTTGCTTGCTTATGTTGTACGTTTTTTTTTGCGTAATTACGGAAAAGAACAAACTTGAAAATTTGAAAAATGGTTTTGGCTACATAAACAAATTCTGGCACCGCCAAATTTGGGCCTTCCAAAATAACATTTTTGGCTAATTTTTTTTTTCAAAAGCAACGCTCATTTTGAACACGCACTAAATTGTCACCTATTTTGCACAGTTCGCAAATAGTGTGAATTTCTTGAAAAATTTTATTTATTCTTACATTTGAAAAAAAAAAATTACGAAGTCTCTCCGAATAGGCTCACCTATTTGGGTATGACGTCAGAAAGAACTTGGTACTTGGTTTTTAAGCGGTCCCTGGTGACCCTCCTCCCTCATTTTTTCGCCTAGTCATATTCACGTAGAGCTACTGAAAGGGGTTGACCGAATATTATTTTTGCTCAAATTGTATTTATAATTATGCATTTTTGCAAGAAACTAATTGACTTATCTATATCGGCCCGTCGATTGATATAAGCGATTTTTTTTAAAAAAAACAAAAATTGTTTTTATTTACGATTGTTTGTTGTTGCTTACACAAACCAAATCCATATAAACCTGTCGTTTTATATGTTGACTGATCAAGATTTTTTTTCCTGTTGTAGAAAAATGTCGATCAAGATTGATTTTCCCATCCTTGAAGCCTCTGGCAAGAACTACTTGGACTGGACCCAAGACATCCAGAACCATCTAGATGCGCAGGGCCTCTTGGACGTCATCTATAACGAGGAAGAGCGCGAAGTGGAAGTCACTCGCTCAATGAACGCCAAAGCGATGATTCTATTCCGCAGGCATTTATCTGACGCCATGAAGACGGAGTTCATTGAAATCTCCTCGTCGAAGACGCTATGGGACTCTCAGAAGACCATATGGCTGCCTGAAGCGCGCCATGACTGGTTGAACCTGCGCTTCCAAGACTTCAAGAGCGTAACTGATTATAACAATAAATTCTGCAGGATTCGATCACTTCTCCAATACTGCAGTGAGATATTAACCGACAGTGATCTATTGGAGAAAACATAAACCACATTTCCTTCCACTGACAACTTGCTCCAGAAGCAATACCGTCAGTCTAAGTTCACCAAGTTTCCTGAGCTCATCACCCAGCTTTTACTAGACGAGAAGAACAGTCTCATTTTAATGAGAAACAACAATTCTCGTCCTGCTGGAACAAAGGCAATTCCAATGCCTGATGCAAACGCTCTCCGTGGACCAAATCTACGGTGGAAACGAGACAAGGGCCAGTCGTCCCAGCCAAGAAACAGAGACGAGTTTAAGTCTCGTCACCCAAAGCGAGGTTCTAACAAGAACCAAGGACCTTTGACTCCTAGACAGTCTTATGGTAAGAACCAACGGGCCAGTCGTCCCAAAGCGAGAGTGGAAGGCCAAGCGCCTACTCTCTGCTACAAATGTGGTGTTTATGGTCATATGCAACGGACTTGCAGGGCAACCCCCCAAGAAGTTTATAACTATCACAAGGGGCGCTGGGCCGAAGCAAATCTGGTCAATGAGTGCGAAAATCTAAATCTTGAGACCCCCGATTTTGTAGCAGAAATGGAAGAATGAATCTCCATTTTCTCGCTACATTTGATTTAAGTCATGAAACTTTTGGTGGTTTGTATTTTCTGTTTTCTCGATAAATTAAAGTTCTATTTTGAGCACTTTTCTCAAACGTGTGACAAACTTTAATTTTCTTTACTTATAGGCATGGAACATGGGACAGTAGATTGTCTGGTTGATAGTGGAATGACTCACACTATCTTGAGGGATAAATCATACTTTATCTCCTATACGCCTAAAGTAACCTCAGTAACAACCATTTTGGGACCCACAACCCTTGTTCAAGGTTTTGGTGTCACGCCCCAGAACCAGAATATTGGAGAGCGGGGGCAGACATAGCCAGCTACGTATATGAAATGGAATCCATCTCGCTATACGGTCACGGCTGTCTAGATACATGAGGGTTTACTACAAGCCAACAGTCTCCTATGGTCATGAACAAGCCTAGTGTCTCAATCACAAGCAAGTAAGTAGATGTTACAAGATGTATGATCATTAAATATACAATAATAAGGCGTCCCAAATATTACATATTCAGCTGATCATGAAGCTAGTCGTTACAAAATGTTAGGACTAGCAAGAGTTTAGTCATACATGATTAATCCTAGGATCTGTCAAACATGTTACAGCCCGTAGGCAGACAGTAAGTAAATATAATCGAGCTAAACAGGTGCTCGTCGGCTAAACGCCTCAAAAGAATATTTTTACAGTAAAGTGGGAGAGCCAAAAATAACCCACTCGTTGTCCTGGTTACGCTTGGTGTTCACCATCGGGCTAGAAAAGCGGTAGATCCTCTGGAGCTGCTCCGAAATCTGGCCACACAAAACCAGCTGGGTCAGATCCCAGAAAGAGCAAGTGGCACAAAGGAAGCTTCACTTAGAAACTAAAACCAGCAATCAGCACAAGAGTATAAATAAAAGTAAGAACTAAAAATAAAGAAAATACATCAGAGTGATATACGATGAGATAACCATGGAACTATTCAGATAGCCAGGTTACAACCCGTAAACCAAACAAGGACCGGGGTTGTAACCCTTCGTCTGAACAGAACTTGGAATTCTCACCATTTATCGGCAAAATAATATAAGAAAATTAGGACATGTAACAGGATCAAGACAACTGGTTAGACTCCATCCAATCATTTCATGGCCAAGCAAGAATTACGGCTTGATACTTTAACTAACTAGGATTATCACAGACCTAGTTACTAGCAAGATGCAGTGAGATTACTCCACAACCACAAGCCCTGCAGACCATCCAGGTTACCCGGGTTAAAAGATTTAGAGTTGAATTCAGGTGGGTACATCATCCAGGAAATGAATATACCCTTAGGTAGCTTGAAGGGTACAACACATGACAGTGTGCTGGAAATGTGTCCTACTCGACGGCAGGCTACAGATCCCAAGACGTGCCCAGGTAACGGGATTGCCTGTAGCTGGGAGATCTCTTTGTGACTAGTGTATTAATCTAGTTTTTAGCCTTAGTCCATTTCAGTAGGTACTCCTGACCGTGGTACTCAGGAGTCCCCTCCTAGACATGATGCAAGACAGGACTGGATTATTTGTACAAGCACAAGCGCCCACGGTGTCCGGGTTATTTATACAGGTCATGTCATGTCAGGTAGCCGTCGCAACAGCTTATCAAGATATATCATGTCAGGTCTACTTGTCAGGAGTGCGCCACGACGAGCCACTATCATGTCATGTCAGGTTTACTTGTCAGGAGTGCACCACTACGGGTCACTGTCGTGTCATGCTAGTTCCTTGCCACACCATGCCATGTACAATTGTCATTTCAATCATGTCAATCAAATCATGATTATCAAGTTTAGGACAAAAGGCATAAGGATATAAAATGGGCGTAAAAATACACAATAAATCACATGCCTTGTTATCATACTAATAATAATAGAGTAATAATAATAATAATATAACAAGGCAAGGGAAGTCCATGCGGCTCAGGGGATGAATTCATGCAGCTCAGGACAGGTCAGGGTGTATGCGGCTGAAAGGAGAAACTCATGTGGCTCGAGATTCCTGGATTCCATGCGGCCAGGAAGATAGGCGCTATGCGGTTACAAGGGATACAACGCCATACGGCTCACGGGGGAAGGGTTCTCATGCGGCTGGAACGGACTTGGGTTCATGCGGCTCGCAGAGCAAGGGCTATACGGCAGAACCGAGTCGAGTCCCATACGGCCAGGGAATAAAGGGATCTTATGCGGCTGCGCTCAGTGAGTCTTATGCGGCTGGGAATAACTTCCATGCGGCTGGGTCGGACGGAGTCTCATGCGGCTCAGGGGGACTGGGCCTATGCGGCTGGCTATGGGCAAAATTCTATGCGGCTGGAAGGACCATACGGCAGAATTTGCCATGCGGCCAGAAGCTTGCCGCATGAGAATTCATGCGGTCAAGTACTGCTCTTCTTCTCCACTTGCCGAGAAGAAGAGCCATGAAATCCATGGCTTCAAAACTTCATAATTCCTTCATCCGAAGTCGGAATCCAGACTTTCATAGGTCAAAATAGGGTAGAACGAAATACTCTACAACATGGAACCATCAAAACTCATAAATAACAAGATTAAGTAGATCAAAACCCAGAAAATCCGAAAATAAAATAAACTTAGATCTACAAGAATCTAGCCATGGAAAGTGGAAATGCCAAGTACTAAAGTAAGTTAAAACGCTATAAGGAAGAGAATGAATAAATAAATTTTGAGTTCCTCCATGAAGCAAGTTGCACTTGCCTAGACCTCCCTCTCTCTCTGGTAGGTGAAGAAGTAAATGAAAGAAGAAGAAGAGTAATGAAGAGAGAGAATGAAGAATGGTTAATAAATGGTAGTGGTGGTGGTAGGTAGGGGATTCACCCTTTGGTCCATGATGAACCAAAAGCAATCCCAAACCGAACCAAGCTAGCCCGAACCAAGAATAAACCAAGCCATGAAGGAAACTAAGCAAGGAAGCATGCAATACAGAGAAAAATACGTACACGTATTCCACAAATACGTAATACGAACCACAGGCATTTCAACTCTATCCACCTTAAAAGAATTTCGTCCTCGGAATTTAATTAAGAGGCTAGAGAGACGAGGACAAGCTATATTAAGCATAAGCAAGCTATAAGTAGGCAGGCAATCACTCATTCAAGTAAGAAATCGAAGGCATGAGGCATAAGGAAGACATTATACCTCACGAGTCAAACAAGTCGGGATATCGCGATCGGATATCATCCTCACGCTCCCACGTTGACTCACCCAAAGAGTGATAACCCCAAGCAACTCGGACTAACTTGATAGTCTTGTTCTTGAGTATCTTCTCTCTCTGGTCCAATATAGACACGGGCCTCTTCTCATACGAAAGGTTGGTACCAACAACCAATTCCGAATGATCCAGGACGTGGCTCGGGTCCGGAATATACTGTCATAATTGGGATACATGGAACACGTCATGCACCTCGCTTAGTGACGGCGGAAGAGCGAGACGATAGGACACATCTTCTACTCGTTCCAGAATGTCAAATGGCCCTATTTACCTAGGACTAAGCTTTCCTCGTGCGCCGAAACGAATGACGCCACGGTTAGGCGAAATCCTCAGGAATATATGGTCACCGACAGAAAACTCGAGAGGACGCCGATGAGAATCGGCTCAATGGCGCTGGCGATCTTGGGCAACTCGAAGATGATCCCGAACTCTTCTGACCACCTCAACTGTCTGGGCAATCATTTCTGGTCCAAGCATCTGCCTCTCTCCAACATCATCCCAGGCTAACGGGGATCGACACTTCCTGCCATACAGCACCTCGAACGGTGCTATCTGGATGCCGGCCTGGAAACTGTTGTTGTACGAGAATTCCACCAGGTGTAGGTGATCTTTCCATGAACCACCGAAGTCAAGTGTACAGGACCGCAACATGTCTTCAAGAGTCTGGATCGTACGCTCCGACTGACCGTCTGTCTGCGGATGATATGCTGAACTGAACTGGAGATGAGTTCCCAAACTCTCCTGCAGGCTACGCCAAAATTACGACGTAAATTTAGATTCTCGGTCCGAGGTGATACTAACTGGCATACCATGCAATCTGACGATCTGTCTGAGGTACACCTCTGCTAACTGAGCTGTCGACTGACCAACTCTGAACGGGAGGAAGTGAGCTACCTTCGTGAGCCGATTAACTATAACCCAGATAGCATCTCTACCAGCTGGGGATCTAAGTAATCCAGTCACAAAATCCATGGCCACATGCTTCCACTTCCATTCTAGAATCGGCAAGGGCTGAAGAAGTCCAGCCGGTCTCTGATGTTCAGCCTTAACTTGTTGACAAACCAAACACCGAGAGACAAATCGGGCTATCTCCCTCTTCATGCCATTCCACCAGAAATGCTGACGGATATCACGGTACATCTTCGTACTGCCAGGATGGATGGAATACTGAGAACTGTGAGCCTCTTATATGATCTCCTGTCTGATATCTTTACCGGGTACACAAAGACGTTTACTATGTCGAAGTGTACCATCCTCATGAATACATAACTCTGGTCTTCGTCCTGCCTCACACTCTGTTCTGAGTCGCTGAAGCTTGGAATCTGCTGACTGCACCATCCGGATCCTCTCGACTATAGTGTACTAAACTTGCATGCTGGCCATCAATGCCACACTGGAAGGGAAAACAACTTCTATACCCATCTTCTGAAGATCGGCTAACAGCTCTGGTTGCGCTGTTAGGAAATAAACTCCGGCTCTCCTGCTCAATGCATCTGCAACAACATTGGCCTTCCCAGGATGATACTGCAAGTTGACATCATAATCCACAAGCAGCTCTAGCCATCTCCTCTGACGCATGTTAAGATCCTTCTGGATGAAAACATACTTCAGGCTCTTATGGTCGGTGAAAATCTCTACCCTATCTCCGTACAAGTAGTGCCTCCACAACTTAAGTACAAACACTACTGCTGCCAGCTCCAAGTCATGGGTTGGGTAATTCTTCTCATGATCATGAAATTGTCGTGACGCATAAGCTATTACCTTTCCATGCTGCATCAGAACACATCCTAGGCCTCTGTCTGAATCATCACAATATACTGAGAATCCTCCGGTTCCATCTGGAAGCGTGAGAATGGGTGCCGTTATCAGGCCTCGCTTCAACTGCTCGAAAGAACTCTGACACTCTGCTGTCCAAGCAAACTGCACATCCTTGCAGGTCAACTGGGTCAATAGCGACGAAATCCGAGCAAAATCTGAAACAAATCGCCGGTAATAGCGGGCCAATCCAAGAAAACTGCGAACTTCTGTAACTGTGCTGGGCACTGGCCATGACTCAATAGCCACAATCTTCTGGGGATCCACTTCTACTCCTCCTCTGGTGATGATATGACCCAAGTACGAAATGCGATCGAGCCAGAACTCGTATTTACTGAACTTGGCATATAACTGGTGCTCCCTGAGAATCTGAAGAACAACTCTGAGATGCTGTTCATGCCCCGCCTCACTCTTGCTGTAGACCAGGATGTCATCCAAGAACACGATCACAAACTGATCCAAGTAAGGCATGAAGATACGATTCATGAGGTCCATAAATACTGCCGACGCATTGGTCGCTCCAAAGGGCATAACAAGGAACTCCCAATGCCCATATCTCGATCTAAAAGCTATCTTCGGGATGTCCTGCTCTCTGACTCTGATCTGATGATATCCTGAGCACAAGTCGATCTTCGAGAATACTGCAGCCCCTTTGAGTTGATCAAACAAGTTGTAGAAGCATGGAATTTCAGAACCAGAAGGCCCATGCGCCAGACTATATGCGCCAGAACTCGAACAAAGTACTTCATAGCAAAAACAACAAGTATAGACATTGAAAGAGGACTTTTTATTTAACATATAAAAGTCTATTACATGTCTAAAAAAAAGATTGTACAAAAGGAAATTTCTACAAAGAAAAGATCCTAAGTCTACAGCCAACAATCACCATGCGCCCTCAAGCAGGCGCAGCAATCACCATGCGCCCTCAGTCAGGCGCATCCCACCATGCGCCCTCAGCAAGGCGCATCCTTTTCAGCAGCTCAGTTATATGCATCCCAGTTATGTGCATCCCTTCAGCAGCCCAGTTATGTGCCGCTCTTCCAGCCAGGCTCACCGCCGTCAAAATGCTTCGACTAAATGAAGCATTTATTGAGCAGAACGAGGGTGGCAATCAACCCTCTAGCCGAGGAAGAGAAGAGCACCGCAAGCCAACCTGTGGCCAGGGGAGGCTTCGAAAGAGCCTCCAAAGGCGAAGGAAGACCGTAATCGAAATTGCGGCTAAAGGAGCAGCTTTCAAACCCACCAGAATGGGCAACACCCACTTTGAAGGAAGAGAGAGCCCCCAAAGCCGCAGCACCGCCATTCAGATCTACGGCTCTTCCTGCACAACGAAGACGAGGCTCGAGCATCCCTATCTTTGGATGCAACAGGCACCTTCCACCTGCCTCGGAAGCCCTCGACTCCGACTTTTGGATGTAACAGTCACCTTCAAGTACATCAATGAAGACATGGCGTCGGATCTTCACCCTCGAGAGCACTTCGTCAACAGAATGCACTCGAGTACACAAGTTCATATCGGAAGTACATAAGAGAACGAGAAGCAAACCCTCTCTCCATGCCACTATTTATAGGCCGGGCAAATCAAATCCATGCGCCAAGTGGATGGCTCTCCGAATTCCATGCAATGAATTTGCATTTAATGGATGAACCGGACGCTTCGAATTCAGCCAAAAAAAAGGGCTATTTAAAGCACTCGAAGAACGTAACAGCCGCTGCATTAAAGAACGTGTCACGAAGTGGATGCGCCGGCCAGCCCGCGCATCACACAGACGCGTCCTTCAACATCAAGCGCATTCGCACAGACGCGCCCTTCAGTACCAAGCACATCACAGAGGATGCGCCCCCCATGCGTCCCCATACGCCTAGTGGAACGCCAATCGATGTGCCCACTCAGCTGTCCATCGAATGTCAGAAACATTAAATGCTGAACTGACAGAGTTGGCCGTGCACCTCCCAAAGTCTGAACAGTTGACAAGCGTCGGCAATGTCAGCATCATCATTACCTTTACTCCGACGGCTACTGCCACGTGGCCACCCAACCATTCGTATGTGCCTCCGCAGCCATGCACCCAAATCTGCATGCGCCTCAAAAGCCATGCATCCCAGACTTCTCTCTGATCTCAAAAGACAGGAGTAAAGTCACTACTGAAGCCTTGCATGCGCCTCAAAAGCCATGCGCCCCGAATGGTTCGTGACTCCTAAAGGTTACGAGCCAAAGTCTCCTCATGCGCCCAGCCCTAGGCGTATCCTGCCAAATCATTCCCCCTATCAAATCCGAGATCTCTGAGCCATGAGTCGACGACACCTGTCCTTTGACTCAACTCACCCAAGATTTCAGCAATAGAAAGATCTTCTCCTCTGCTACGTGCCGGCTCACAACAGCAGTATGAAGAATTCAATCCCTCGATCAGGGCGCATCGTCCATGCGCCCCCATCAGCAATCACCACGTGGCGTCCCCGCGTACAGGCGCATCCTATGTGCACGCATGAGCAGCCGGCCTGCAAAGCTTTAAATAGAAGGATTATTTCCTTCACACACACACACAGAACGATCCTACGTACAAAAAATGAAGGAACACACCACCAGAGAGGTAGATACAGACACTCAATGTCTTCCTCCTCTCGGCAAGCTCCAGCACCCAGAGCAATCCAAACCTTCAGAGGACCGATAACCGTCGTCAGATCGTCAATGGAGTCAACGCATTACCACTCACTCCATCGGCACAAGGGACCCAGATAAACAAAAGTGTACTCCTAGGACTACATCTAAGTCCTATATTGTAACACTGTTCTGTTTGTATTAAAATTTGCAATAAAAGAATTTTAATGGCAAACAAGCTGGCGACTCTGCTGGGGACCTCTTTCTCCTCCACGGAGAAAGCTGTGTCGCAATCCGACGACGTGAAGGTGGGCTCCTCCCACAAGACGCTGGTCGTATATCTCAATCAACAGGCATATGAGGAGTTCATCTCTGAAGGAAGTGCGAGTCCTTCGAAGCGGCTGCCGAAGCCGAAGAAGACCCGCCGAGTCTGGGTGCGTATGGTCGACGCCTCGGGCACCACCACCGAAGGGGATGCGTCAATCCAGCCTTCCCTTCCTGCTGACGTCCTCAGCAACCAAGATGCGCCCACAGGTGCAGTGCATCTCTCGGGAAAGCGTGTGGCTAACCACATTCCCCAGCCATCTCCCTCTCAGGCGAGAAAGATGCGTCGACGGAGCAGGGGCGCAGCCAATGCCCTGTGCATCACCTCTGATGCGCTACAGAAAGTCTCTGTCTTTGACAGACTCACTCACTGTAATGGCAAGGAGAATTGGGATTCTGAGTACTATGCGCCCCAGCGGGCTGGTATAAAGAAATCCAAGGCGGCACGGGCCATGCGCCCCAAACGTGCTATGCCAGCAGCAAGCCAGAAGCATGCGCTCACAATCATGCGTGCTACTGATGGTAAGCTGTACAAGGTCGACTCGAGTGCTGCGGCACCAGAAACGAGCCGACCTTCAAAGTCCTCGTCTCACTTGGACGTATCTATTGCGAGCACAACCAAGTCGAGTGAGGCAAATTCGGTGGTCTTGAACTCCCGCGCCTCCTCTGGTTGTGCGTCTGAGGTCCGTTCAAGTCACTTCAAATGTTGTGGTTCCCCCACTACTGATCGGGATGCCTGTTTGGTATTAGATCAGGGGCGCAACACTCACTTGACCACTCCGGTGCTTGGCCATGCCATGCGCCTGAAGGGGGTGTGAAGGTGGCACTCTCCTCCAACGATCTGCGTAACGTGATCACTCACAAGCGCCGATCAGGAGAGTCGACTGACAGGCACGATGCGCCCCTCACAGGGCATACTTGTGCTGTCATCACTATCAACTGCTGTTGCAAAGCGGTAGTCCCACCAAGGCGGTCGGTGTTCCAGCGGCTGCAATCATCGACACCTTTTCGACGTCGCCTCGGGAAGAAGGTGTCAACAGAAGAAGTGCTAAGGGTTGCTTCATGCAACGTGATCTCCAACTCCTCGTCAGTCCGAAAGACGACTGGCAATTCCTCTTCCTCGTCCAAAAGCCAGCCGAAAAAGACCAAGACAGCTGTCTCATCCTCCGGAGTGTTCGAAGGCACTCGGGGGAGAAAGAAGATCTTGGAGGAAGCTGGGGGTAGTCAGACCCTTGTCGAGCCTCCTTCCGAAGACGAGGGTGTCCAAAGCACATCTGGGGCGGATCTTCGAGGCGAAGTCAGCCTCCCAGAAGCTCTTGAAGACAAAGATATCCACCAGAACATAGCTGGGGGTGGTCTGGCATCCGCGGACCCGAGTTTCGGAGACGAAGAGGCCCTTCAAGACGAAGCTGAGGGTGATCAGGCCCTTGCAGATGCGCCCGTGGTGAATGTTCTCCCGAACATAGCCGGGGGTAGCCAAGACGAGGCTCCAGGAGAGGCAACTCCCTTACAGAGTGAGGCCGAGAGTGAAGCCTCGACCCATCCATCCACTCCCGGCCGCATCATGACAGTAAACGTGACGGGGGCTGATATCGAGTCTGATGCGCCGCCAACAGACCTCGTCCAGCGCATAGATACCCTGGAGGGAGGACTCAAAACCCTCTCTGCCTCCATGCAAACACTGACTCAAGCAGTGTTTGAGATACGGTCAGCTTTGGCCAGGACACCTTCTATCGGTCCCGACCCAGGGGCCAATAGAGAATCGAGTATACCCCTTCAACGGGTATCCTCGGACACAGATCCCCGAGAAGCACCTCGGACGTCAGAGCCCTCAAATGCTCAACATCAGGTGGTACCACCTTCCCCGACTCCCAGCTCCACGGAGGACGTGGTCGAGATGATCAGGGACTTGCGTGAAGACGAGACAAGAGGAGCGCCAAAAGATGGGCATCCCCCAGCTTTATCCCCTCGAGTGGAACAAGGTAGTTTATCCTCCAAAGTATAAACCATAAATACTGACGCCGTATGACGGGAAGGACTCTCCGCGTCGCTACCTGACGTACTTCCAGTCTCAGACGGACATCTTCCGAAGGAGGACGCGCTACTTACTAGCATATTTGTCGGGACACTGAAGGGAGTGGCGTACAACTGGTACTGCAGCCTCCCCGACAATTCCATATCTTCCTTCGACGACCTCACGCGCCTCTTCCTTGACCGCTTGTACGACGGCGGGAAGGACATGACGATGGCGTCCCTCATAGAGATACGCCAGAAGGAGAAGGAAACGGTTCAGGTGTTCATCGAACGCTTCCGACAAGCCTGCTTCAGACTACCTCCGGGCATGCCAAAACATGCGCTCCTCTCCTCCTGCAGCATGAACATGCTGCCTGCAGTCAAACTCTGGCTCAACTCCACTCCTCCTCCCGACTGGTGTTCCTTGATCATTGAAGCCGAAGCCGCAGAAAAGAAGGCGGCCAATGCACGTCTTCTGGGAGTCAGCTTCCCCGTCTTTGATGACAAGAGGAAACGGCCTGCAGCCAACAACCCCGGACGGGAGACAAAGGGAAAACAGGCATTGACTGTCAATGCCTCAAAAGGTGCGTCAGCACCTACTCAGAAGCCTCCACTTGCACCAAGGCCAAAGGAGGTTTATTCGTTCAACGACGAAGACACCCTGCAACTCTTTGAGATACTGAAGCAGGGTGACAAGATCAAGCTGCCGGACCCAAAGTGTCCCGACGAAGTTTGGAAAGTGGACAACCCGAGGTACTGTCACTACCATCGGTTTGTCGGACACCCAACCAAGGACTGCTATGTCCTCAAGAATTACATCCAGCGCATGATCAATGCGGATATAATCTCCGTCGACTACGAGGAGAAGACGGTGTCGGCCAACATGGTGTCACTCCAGTTCGGCATCTTGCCGCCAACAACAACACAGGATGGCGTCGTCCCCATCCCTAAGACGACAATGGAGGTGGTTAACTTACCATCTACCCGTGACAACGTGAGTGGACTCATCCTACTCACCACATCTCGAGGAGAGGTCCTATGGGTTCACCCCGACCTCGTCTCCGAGGTGACTCAATCGGAGGTACGCCCTACCTCCAAATCCAAAGGCAGGAAGATCAAGTCTTGCCGCACGGTCTCTTCTTCAATGGAAGAGGCACTTCCTGTACAGACGTGTTCACAACAGAACGTCCAACCCGACGAAGCTGCCGCCGAGGTGGTGTCTCCTTGCACCGTCCCTGCTGCCCAGAAGGAGGGTCCATCTAAGCCCTCAGCAGCCAATAAGCAGAAGCATGTGGAGGCTCGTTTCGACAGACCTCTACGAAAGGAGAATGCTTCGGGGCTAGCCAAGCCCCACAACTTCGACATACTGGCACAACTGGCCAGTACTCCTGTCCGCCTATCTTTGTTCGAGCTCCTACGTCTTTCCAAAGACTCCCGAGAAGCTCTATGTGAAGCTCTGAAGGATGCTGAATCCTTTCTCAGTCAGGTCAAGTAGCCTGAAGATCTCCCAACTACATATGCGCACTGTCATTGTGCGGATGAAGTTATCCCGAACATAACTTTCATCCAACAAGACATGCTGCTCAAGCACAACCGACATAACCGGCCGCTGTATTATACAGGGTATATCGGTTCAGTCAAGGTGAAGCGGATTCAGATCGATCCGGGGTCTTCCCTCAGCATCATCCCGAAGACGCTGCTCTCAACACTGGGGATCCTAATGTACCGGCTGGCGCCCTCCAACACAACAATCAGTGGCTTCAACGCCAGCAAAAGCGAGCCGCTGGGCAAAATTCGGCTAAAGTGTCACATCGGTAACCTCAGAACTGAGGTGACCTGCTACATTGTGGATGCCGATGTCAACTACAACATCCTGTTCGGTCGACCATGGCTGCATGAGTACATGGTGGTGCCATCCACGCTCCACCAGTGTATGAAGTATGTGTCCACCAACGGTGTCATCCGAACGGAGTTCATAGACATTGACCCTTTCAAAGGGATCGAAGCCTACTTCACCGATGCCGACTTATACAAGTCACCTGATGAGGAGGAAGCCAATGATGCTGACAACGAAGCAGAAACGGCAGCAGAGCCGGACATGGAGCCTGAGGTCACTCTCGATGCTCCTTTGAAGATCCGACTCAAAGGCAAACCGCCTCAGAAGTTACCTCACATGAGCATTAAGCTACCCGGGAAAGCTGCTCCTGAAGCTCCCCTGAAGATACGGCTCAAAGGAAAGCTGCCTCAAACATCGGCTCCCCTTATGGCAAAACTACAGGAGAAGGCGCCAGTTACTAGAGCTACAGTGGAGGCACCTCTGAAGGTGCGTCTTAAGGGCAAGCTGCCGCCATCCCAGCCGCCAGAAAAGGCCCACGTAGTCCTCTCGGACTCCAAAGCCAACGCTGTGGTGGACTCTCCCGATCTCACTCCAGTGCTTACAGATAAAGAGTTGGGGAAATATATCTCGGCTGATGTAGATGCCCCTTCTCTAGATAATGTAATCCCGCGGGATAAAATCTCATATTTCATCAATAACAGAGTGTCTAGATAACGCTCTACGATCGTTGCAAACACAAATAATGACCGTCCATCATGTAGATCGAGTAGTCCTGTCCCAAGGGGTCTGCTACATAGTCCCACCACGGAGTCGAGACGAAGAATCCATCATCCTCGGCAGGGTTAAGCGTCATCAAGACCTCCCATCACTCGAGCCAGAACCAGATGCCGGCAGAATGCAACTCTATCGGTACACGGATAAGGCAAAGTACCTCATCCAAAAGATGGGTTACGACTTAAAAAGCGACAAAGGCTTAAACTACGGCAAGGGTCGACGTTCCCCCTCCGGCTTTCGACGTCTAAAGGAAAGCCGCAGGACCACTACAACAAAACTCGACGGGGGGTAGGCTATGTCACGCCGCCGTCAACTCCAGAGAGTTCAGATGCGGAAGAAGTAGAACATTCTCACTCGTCTGAAGCATCAACGTGGGACTCCGATACCAGTATCGGCTCAGTCTTCAAGAGGGTGCTGTCAGCCAACATGATGTCTGTACAATCTCAAGAAGAAGAAGGCGAAGACCAAGCGCCGGAATTCTTCAAAAAAGAACCCTGGGCTCAACGCCTAGGACAACAATGGGAGTCTCACTTTGAATTATGCGAACCCCCCACCGAAGACGAAGTCGAGCAGATCGACCTTGGGGATGGATCTTCTTCCAAACCCATCTTCATCAGCAAAAGCCTAAAAGGAGAAGACCGAGAATCTTTAATCCAGCTGGCTAAAGAGTATATCGACGTCTTCGCCTGGAGTTACGAAGATATGCCGGGACTTGATCTCCAGATCGCGATGCATAGGCTGAAAATCTTACCTGATGCCAAACCTATCAAACAACAACAACGGCGCTTCCGTCCGGACATCATGAACGCCATCGATCAGGAGGTGGACAAGCTCTTGACCAGCGGCTTCATCCGTGAAGAACAACACCCAGATTGGGTAGCCAACGTCGTCTCCGTCTCCAAGAAGAATGAGAAGATACGAGTTTGTATCGACTTCAGGGATCTCAACTCTGCTTGCCCGAAGGACGAATTCCCGCTTCCAATCACCGACGTGATGATCGACAACACATGCGGCTTCGAGTGCATATCTTTCATGGACGGATATTCGGGCTACAACCAGATCAAGATGTTCCCCGATGACGTAAAACACACGTCATTTAGGACTCCAAAGGGCGTTTTCTATTACACAGTGATGCCCTTCGGCTTGAAGAACACCGGTGCGACATACCAACGAGCTATGAGCACCATTTTCTGTTAGCACCTTTGCAAGACAGTCGAATGCTATGTTGACGACATCGCAGTCAAGAGCCGTCTCAAAGGAGATCACCTGCAAGATCTCTAGACAGTCTTCGATCTCATGCGGGCGCATCAACTAAAGATGAACCTTGCTAAATCCTTCCTGGGGGTTTCTAGCGGAAAGTTCTTGGGCTTCATCATCATGGCGAAAGGCATTCATGTCGATCCCGAGAAGACCAAAGCCATCCTTGATATGGACCCTCCGAAGAACCTTCGAGAACTTCGAGGCCTACAGGGACGTCTGGCATACATCCGGAGGTTCATAGCAAACCTCTCCGACAAATGTCAACCCTTCACCCAGCTCATGAAGAAGGGAGTCTCTTACGTCTGGACGGAGGAATGCCAAAAGGCTTTCGACGACATCAAAGCCTACTTGACGAGCCCACCAGTCCTGGTGGCACCCATCGCTGGCAAACCATTTCTCCTTTACGTCCGTGCCATGGATCATTCCTTCGGCGCTCTGCTAGCTCAGAACAGCGATACAGGCTATGAGCAAGTAATCTACTACCTCAGTCGAACACTCATCGGGGCCGAACACCGGTACAATCCCGTTGAAAAGGAGTGCTTGGCTTTAGTATTTGCCATCCAGAAGACTCGTCATTATGTCTCGGGCCAGACAATTTATGTCATTTCTCGAGTCAATCCGCTCAGAGTCCTCATGACGAAGCCAGGATCATTGAACTCCCGGCTAGCCACATGGGCGATCTTGTTAACACCGTACAACATGGTGTTTGTTCCGCAAAAAAGCTGTTAAGGGTCAAGCTCTAGCCGACTTTTTAGCTGCACACCCCATCCCTGAGTCCTCAAAACTCTATGAAGACATCCCGGATGAGGTCCAAGAATCAAACGTCACCGAAGAAGGCTCCGTCTGGCAGATGTTTTTCGATGGCGCTTCAAGAACAGGCCCCAAAGGCCAAATCGTCGCAGGAGTGGGGGTGGTGTTAGTCTCCCCCGATCAACTGGTCATCCAGCGTGCTTACTCCCTTTCGAAGCCGTGCTCCAATAATGTTGCCGAGTACAATGCGCTCATTATGGGACTCCAGCTGACGCAACAGCTGGGGGTGAATCATCTGGAAGCCTACGGCGACTCAAAACTCGTCGTAAGCCAGATCAGAGGGCAATACGAAGTTCGCCATGAAGATCTGATCCCTTACCACGAAGTTGCATTGAACATCATTTCAACCTTCACTGGGTTCTTCATCGAACATGTACCCCGTCTACAAAACTTGGAGGCCGACGCTCTGGCTGGCCTCGCAGCCTCATTGGCAGCGCCCCTCGGGACTCAACACTATGTCACCGTAGTCGAAAGAGACTTGGTCTGTCCTAAAAACAACCTATGCTCACACATGGCCCATGCCATGTCGACAAATACTGGTGTTAATGTCCGAGACTGGAGGTTCCCATTTATCGACTTTGCTGTCTACGAAATTCTTCCAGAAGACTCGAAAGAAGCCGTCTCAGTCAGAAGACGCTCTCTTCGATTCTACTACGATACAGCCACTAAAATGCTGTACCGGCGCTCCTACGATGGACTTCTCCTTCGATGTTTGTCCAACGAAGAAGCGGCCGAAGCCCTTCGAGAAGCTCACGACGGAACCTGCGGGGCCCATCAACCTGGCCCTAAGTTGCAGGACCGACTGCGACACATGGGCTACTACTGGCCAACTATGGCCGCTGACGCTGTTGAATATGCTAAGAAGTGCCATGCGTGCCAGCTTCACGCAGACTTCATACATACACCGTCAGAACCACTGCATCCTACAGTCGCCTCATGGCCCTTCAAAGCTTGGGGCATGGACATCGTGGGACCGATCACCCCTCCTTCATCGAGAGGACACCGCTTTATCCTAGCAATCACCGACTACTTCTCCAAATGGGCAGAAGCAGTTCCGCTAGCAGAAGTAAAAAGCTCCAGAGTGATCAGCTTCATCAAGCACCACATCATCTACCGTTTCGGGGTGCCCCGGAGGATTATTCACGATAACGGTCCTCAGTTCATCAGCCATATTTTCAGCAGATTCTGTGATAAGAATCGCATTAAAAACGTGGCATCAACCGCCTACAATCCGGCTGCAAACGGATTAGCAGAGGCGTTTAACAAGACTATCGTCAGGCTACTCAAGAAAGTCGTGTCATCTAACAAACGCGACTGGGACGAAAAGCTTGGCGAATGCCTTTGGGCCTACCGTACAACAGTAAGGACCCCAACAGGCAACACACCATTCTCCCTGGTCTATGGGAGCGAAGCGGTACTGCCTCTCGAGATTCAGATACCTTCACTCTGCGTAGCAATCACAAACCAACTCACAGAAGAAGACAATCAACATCGTCGTCTGCGGGAACTGGAGGCACTTGATGAAAAGCGTCTCCTAGCTCAACAACGCATCGAACTCTACCAAGCCCGTATATCACAGGCTTTCAACAAGAAGGTCAACGCAGAGGACTTTCCAAGTTGGCGACCTGGTTCTGGCAGTCAGGAGGCCGATGGTGTTAACTCACAAGACACCAGGAAAGTTCGAGCCCAAGTGGGAAGGACCTTTCATTATAGAGACGGTATACTCAAACGGTGCTTACCGCCTCGCCAAACCTAATGGAGACTTGTTCATGATGTCCATCAACGGCAAGTTCCTAAAGAAGTACTACTCTTGACATCTTTCAGACATGTACTTCCACAAGGGGATCTGTGGATCCAATCATCAGGACTCACAGACAATTCCCTTCCAACAAAATCATACGTTTTCGGAACCCAGCTGTTCCGTAGCATCCTCCAGTAGAAGGATAACCACGTCCACATCACCTCTGAGTTGTTTCCCTACGTCCTACAAAGCAGAATATTACATTCCATAAGACTACGCTATCCACTATGTTTACCACGTCCACATTACCTCTGAGTAAACATCTCGTACAGACAACCCCTGCGTCGCCGTACATTGATCGCAAAACTTCCACGTCCATATCACCTCTGAGTAGTTCCGCGTATCCCCTAGGATCATTCCTACCACGTCCATAACACCTCTGAGCAGGGTGATTCCACCACTTGAACCCCATATTTGCCACATCCACATTACCTCTGAGCAAACATGTTGGTTCTTTCAAACTTATTATCTGTACCTAAAAACCAAGGTACGCAAAAGATAATAGGTCCACACAAATCATCAAGTTCATGACAACAAAAATGAAGACATCACAGAAAATTGTGTACTTCTTTATTTCTAAAAAGAGAGAGTAAAGGACTACACTATCCCCAGCAAGAGTTGTAAAAGTACAAAAAGAAGAGGCTACAATCCCTAAACATCCCCAGGGTTGGCTGAAAGCTCTCTAATTCGGCATCTCAAGTCTGTCGCACGAGTCTCCACAGTCGTCAGGACTCGACGCTCAGCTTCTTGACGCATTGCTTCAACAGCCTCAGCAGAAGTATCGTTCTCATGCTGCTCATCAAGCTGTTGTCGCTGCTGAGCCAGGGCAAGAGCCCGGTGAGTGAAAGTTGCTTCCTCCTTCTGGAATGCTACGTGCTTAGCCTGGACACGTTCGGCGTCTAATAGGAGTCGGGCCCGTTGGTCCTCAAGGTGGCGGATCTGGGCATCAATCTTCGCAATATTAGCGTCCAACGCAGCTCGCGTTTCCACTGTCTCCCGCGTAGACTGAGATAACCGCTCCACTGCAGCTTCAGTCTCAGCTACTTCGCGTTCCCAGACACTCACAGTGGCCTGGTAAGAAGACTCAATCTCGGCAATCAGCTTCTTCTTCTCCGCATCTATCAAGACGGAGAGGTCATTTCGCTGGATGCGCTGAAGTTCGAAAAGCCGCTGGTCCAGTTCAACCACCGAAGCCTCCAGGATCTCGGCCATATGATCATGGCCCTGGTGAAGATGGATCAGGTTGATATAAGGCAGTGCCAGAGTTCTTGCCGTCGTAAAGCTCCCATTGGCGTCCATCACCCCAGATACACCCCTCTGCAGCATTTTATATACCGCCTCGACGATGAATTTCACATATTCATCTGCATCCGCCAGCACCTGCAGCGTCATAGCAGGAGTTGGAGGAGCTGCTGTAGTCAGCAGACCAGAGGAAGACCCGCCGACCTCAACCTGCGAGGCTGGAACCTCAGCATCAATAGGCTCTTCATCAACAGGGGCCGGGCTGCTAGCCCGAGGAGCCAAGGGAACAGAATAAGCCGGAACAGGCGTCGAGATAGTACCCCAAGTGGAAGGAGCAACCGAGGGTTCTATCACACCCTTACCCTTCCCGAACTCGGAAGTACCACCGACGTCAGTGGCTACCTCTTCAACCCCCAACGTCCTATCAGCAGCCAGTACCTCCCCTGGCAGAACGGAGGGATCAACACTTGTCTCCTGACTCGCCCCTATAGTCAGGACCGACAGACATACGCCTCTACCACCATGCTTCTTATTTAAAGTATTCCAAAACTTATCCAAAAGTTTTGAAAACTTTGAAGGGGGTCTTGTAGAAGCATGGAATTTCAGAACCAGAAAGTCTATGCGCCAGACTATATGCACCAGAACTCGGACAAAGTACTTCACAGCAAAAACAACAAGTATAGACATTAAAAGAGGACTTTTTATTTAACATATAAAAGTCTATTATATGTCTAAAAAAAGATTGTACAAAGGGGAATTTCTACAAAGAAAAGATCCTAAGTCTACAGCCAACAATCACCATGCGCCCTCAAGCAGGCACAGCAATCACCATGTGCCCTCAGTCAGGCGCGTCCCACCATGCGCCCTCAGCAAGGCGCATCCTTTTCAGCAGCTCAGTTATGTGCATCCCAGTTATGTGCATCCCTTCAGCAGCCTAGTTATGTGCCGCTCTTCCAGCCAGGCTCACCGTCGTCAAAATACTTCGACTAAATGAAGCATTTATTGAGCAGAACGAGGGTAGCAATCAACCCTCTAGTCGAGAAGAGAAGAGCACCGCAAGCCAACCTGTGGCCAGGGGAGGCTTCGAAAGAGCCTCCAAAGGCGAAGGAAGACTGTAATCGAAACTGCGGCTAAAGGAGCAGCTTTCAAACCCACCAGAATGGGCAATACCCACTTTGAAGGAAGAAAGAGCCCCCAAAGCCGCAGTACCGCCATTTAGATCTATGGCTCTTCCTGCACAACGAAGATGAGGCTCGAGCATCCCTATCTTTGGATGCAACAGGCACCTTCCGCCTGCCTCGGAAGCCCTCGACTCCGACTTTTGGATGTAACAGTCACCTTCAAGTGCATCAATGAAGACATGGCGTCGCATCTTCACCCTCGGGAGCACTTCGTCAACAGAATGCACTCGAGTACACAAGTTCATGTCGGAAGTACGTGAGAGAACGAGAAGCAAACCCTCTCTCCATGCCACTATTTATAGGCCGGGCAAATCAAACCCATGCGCCAAGTGGATGGCTCTCCGAATTCCGTGCAATGAATTTGCATTTAATGGATGAACCGGACGCTTCGAATTCAGCCAAAAAAATGGCTATTTAAAGCACTCAAAGAACGTAACAGCCGCTGCATTAAAGAATGTGTCACGAAGCGGATGTGCCGGCCAGCCCGCGCATCACACAGATGCGTCCTTTAATATCAAGCGCATCAGCACAGACGCGCCCTTCCGTACCAAGTGCATCACAGAGGATGCCCCCCCCATGCGTCCCTATACGCCTAGTGGAACGCCAATCGACGCGCCCACTCAGCTGTCCATCGAATGTCAGAAATATTAAATGCTGAACTGACAGAGTTGGCCGCACACCTCCCAAAGTCTGAACAGTTGACAGCTTTTTCAGAAGGCGAAGCATCGGCAACGTCAACATCATCATTACCTTTACTCCGACGGCTACTGCCACGTGGCCACCCAACCATTCGTATGTGCCTCCGCAGCCATGCGCCCAAATCTGCATGCGCCTCAAAAGTCATGTGCCCCAGACTTCTCTCTGATTTCAAAAGACAGAAGTAAAGTCACTACTGAAGCCTCGCATGCGCCTCAAAAGCCATGCGCCCCGAATGGTTCGTGACTCCTAAAGGTTACGAGCCAAAGTCTCATCATGCGTCCAGTCCTAGGCGCATCCTGCCAAATCATTCCCCCCATCAAATCCGAGATCTCCGAGCCATGAGTCGACGACAGCGTGTCCTTTGACTCAACTCACCCAAGATTTCAGCAACAGAAAGATCTTCTCCTCTGCTACGTTCCGGCTCACAATAGCAGTATGAAGAATTCAACCCTGTAACTCCACTTTTTCAGGAAAAATTAATTTTTTCTTTTTCCATAATTTTCTGAATTTTTGTTCTTCCTAAATCAATATTTTTGTTATTGATTTCCTTAGCTAAATTAATTAAGTTCTTTTCTCTATTGTTAGATGATTGGGCTTTTACTTAAGCCCATATATAGCTTTTGCATTCAGCCAACTCTTTTGAATAAACCAGCCCAAACTAATCTTTCAATCCAGCCATTGTTAGGATTAGTCCCTCCACCCCTTTAAACTTTGAACTTTTAAAATTCTGTTCACAAATCAAATTCCAACGGCCATGGAGAGCAACCATGTGCTCTGACAAGCTCCAACAACCTGTCAGAGAGGGAGCAAGGAATTTTTCCCGCTAGGAGAAGCCTGAGCCTCACGCTACCCATCTCCTATTTAAGACCATTCTCTCGGCCTCTCCACTCAATTGCTCCAAACTTCGTCTTCTCAAAACTTCATTCTAAACCAGCCATGGTGGAGTGAGCTCTGAGGGTCGATCGACACTGCAATCGACGAGGCAAGCTCAGTAAGAATTCCTTGATCTTCTTTGTCTTCTCAATCAATTTGTTTATTTGAAGTTTGATCATAATCGAACCAACAACTAGAACGTTCTGTTCAACTCTGGATCTGGTCGATCGATGTCGATCGAGAGTAGGACAGGTCGATCTCTGCTCGTGGTTCGACCATCATCTTCTTTGAACAATTTATCTAGGTTTAGCATTTGAAATTCTGATCGCCAAGTGTTTGTTTGTTTTTCCCTTTGAATCAGTCGATCCAACGAACTCAATTGAATTTATTGGTCGTTCTTACATTCATCAAATCTGGATTTGTTCTCCTTCGAGCTCTGATTTTATTAGTTGAGGTGAGTTCAGTGGGAAACCATGTTCTGATTCATTATTGTAATCAATCCTTCTAGTTGTTTCTCTTAATTTTTATGTTCTATAATTTTAGAACCTCTGGAACAAATAAAAGGACTAGTAGTGTTAATTGAAGAACTTGTGGTTGATACAAAGTAAGTATCTGATCCCATATTTTCCAAATTCCTGTGTCTTGCCTATATGTGATGAATGTGTGAGGATTGATCCTTCCTATTTTGTTCTGTTGATATTTTACCTCAGAGGAATTTTGGTTGGACCTATTCGAGTAAGCTGGGTGTCAGTTGTGACCCAAGTGCAAACTCAAGTCCTATTATTCAGGTAATTTATTCAAATCCTTCTTGTTTAGCTAATGTTTCTAGATGGTGATGGCATGATCCCTGATTCGAGTAGAAGTTGCATATTACAGTTTAGTGTTGTCCCTGAGCCACATACAAGTATGGATATTAGATTAGATTTATGTTTTAAATGTTGTATCTACATCAACCCATTTTTGTAGCTGGGAATTGAGTCTTAGTTGCTTAGTTGAGAGTAATGTGTAGATTTTGGGTTTACTTTGATGGTTTGGTCATTTCCAGGTATTGATAGGATATGGCTTAGGGTTCTCAACCCTTGCAGCCTCCTGTAGGAATTTTTCTGCAAAACTGAATTGCAAGGAATTTTCCTATTGTATCATTATTTCTTTGGTTCAAGCTATGGGCTAAATAAGTTTAGAGTTCACTTGATGTAGCAGTGAATTGAGAGGACTGAATAATGTGTATCAGTCTCTCTCTGAAACCTGGGTTGGGTTGTCTTGATGTTATATCAATGGAGCTGAATTTGATGACTGGGCCTTGTCCAGCCCTATGTTGGGTTGATTTTGTTATATGGGACTGGAGGACATATAATTCTATATGTCCTGGAATTCTCTGTGATTAGTTGAGACTGGTGATCATATGGTTCTATATGTTCCTCGAAGTTCTTGTTGTTTTAAATGGCAACTGAGAATTTTGGGCACTGTAGCTTTGATTTCTCCTCTCAGTCAACTGAGGAAGCAATCTCAGTACATTGAAAGTAATTCTGAGCAATAGATCGTTGAGCTGAGATTGGGAGTTCAGTGAACTGGGCTCTAATGTCCTGATTGGAATCCCATTTGGTTTCCCTATTACTATGGGATGCCTTGTTGAATCAATGTTAACAGGAAGTATGAACTGTGCAATTATTTTGTTTGAGTTCAGATTCTCCCTGTTAAACTTGGGGATTGGTTACCAGTTGTTTCCATTGTTTTTCAGTCCAAACAGTTCAATGAATGCACCAGGGCATGCCATTAAACTGTGGGTATTTTTTTTTCCATTGAAGAATCTGGATCCTTGGACTTGGGCTAACAGTTGAGCTCTATGTCTATAGCTCTATTTTAAGCATTTCACTTAGTGACCCTAACAGCAAGTTTGGGACAATTGTTTTAGTAGGGTGGGTTGACTGATTTTTGAACTAAGAGTTGTATTCCTGATTATGGATGTTGGGTTTGGAAGTCATTGAGATATGGGGTTTATACATGATGATTCCTCCCTGGAATCTGATTTTAATCTCAGGTGACCTATGGGTAATCTCAAGGACTGGAACGTTCAAGTAATGTGTAGAGTTCAAAACTGGAATGTTCAGTGTTGTAAACTTCATAACTTGAATATGCAGTGTTGAATTGTTCAAATAACTTGAATACCAGTACCTGTTCTGTCCAAACATCTTTGAACTGGACTCGTGCTCTGTCTCTGCAAATTGTTGGTTCAGTCAGGCTGTCACCTTGATTAGGAATGTTGGGTGCCTGGTTCAGTCCAATGTTGCTCTATTTGCACATTTCAGTTGTTTAGAAGGCTGGGTTCTTATAATCAATATTCTGGGAAAGTCAAAGCTTGGGTTCCCTGTTATACCTGAGTTCTATCAAGGCTTTGGGGATTCCAAGCAAGTCAACCCTTATCCTTGGAAGACTTGATTAAGGTAGGCTAATGGCATTTATTTAGAAACCTTGTTTAGAATTAATCCTTAATTTAAGTGTTAGTCTTTTAGATTATGATTTTAGCCATATCTATAGGTAAAATAGTTGTATCAGGGTAAGCACTAAGGCTAATTGTTAAGGTAACTTTTTCTAGATTAGGATATAGCTAAATTTAAGTTGTTGACTTATCAACTTGTACTTATTATTACATACAGGAGGATTCTAGCTCTATTGCCTACTCGTACTTTCCTGGAGCCAGGCAAGTACACTCTACGGTTTTGTACTTTACATTATCTTCCCTGTACTTCCTTGAGTGACACAATTGCAACACGACATGTTCTTTCTGGTATTCTTGTTCTCTTGTGCTTATTACTTGTATCTGGGGAGGGGAAATATGCTATCTATGTGACCAATCCCAAGTAACAACTCAGGTGTGTTTTAGCTTAGACCCCGCATCGTGCACGCGGGTTCTAAGTCACCATTCATGTGCTTTCAGGTGCTTTCAGGTGCTTACCCTAGCCGGTCACATATTTAGTTATATTTCAAATGCATTATACATATGTTCAGGAGATTACCTTGTACTTATTTCCTGTGATATCATGTTCTTTCAGGTGCTTACATATCATGTTCTTTCATGTTCTTACATTTATGTTCTTTCATGTACTTTACCCTGTTCTTCATGTACTTATTCACCTGTATTTTCCTGTACTTTCCATGTTCCCTTGTATTTCATTTCATGATGTCTTGTTCATTACCTAGAATTGTACTTGCTCCGCTCCTGACTGGATATGTTATGATAGGTGAGATGGAGGCTTTGTGTGACACATACTATGGACAGGATATAGCCTTCCCTACTGAGCCAGCTGGAGCTGCTTGTGACTTAGAGGCTACAGAAGCCTAGAGTTTCAATTAGTTTTCCATTTTATCTTTCCATGTATTGAGACTAGCAGACTCTTATAGTTGAAATGTAATAATTTCAGATATTGTATCTCTTTTCTGGTTGGGACACATTATATAGATGCTGTGATTCTATACTTTCATGTTTATCTGGTTAGTTCCCTAGATTGGTATAGCTTACTTCATTGTGTCTAACAATGAAGGCTGGGCGTGTCCGACTCGTGTCCGATTATTCGGGAGCGGGTCGTGACATGTTTTTAGTGGTGGCCCATGCAGGTCCATCCTAATGGTACCTAGGACTTAGCGTACTATTGGGGGACTTGATTACACTAGGGAAACTTGATCACAGCATAGGAAAATCGGGAATTAAGGGTATATCAGGTTATTCATGTTCTTCAGGTATTTTATTATTATAAAAACATTGTTTGTTAGGTTTTAGGGTTTGTCGTTCAACGAAGTTTTCTTTTTATGCAGGATGGTCACTACGAGGAAGACCGCAGACCAGGCTGGAGTTGCAGGCACTTCTGGAGTTGCAGGCGGTTCGGAGCAGGCCGCACCAGAGCAGCCCGCACCAGACGTTCAGGCAGATCAGCTTCCGCCAGCGCCTCCTATCTTTCCATCGCTGCCGCCGACGATGATGCTTGACGGCAACCAAGTGATGGCGTTGTTTCAGCACTTTCTGGAGGCCCAGAACCATCAGGCAGCGCAGTTCAGAGCGACTGTCGTCGACGCGCTGAGGACCAGGGAGCCGGCAGCACCAGCACTAGCACCAGCACCAGTAGCACCTCCAGCACCGCGAGGACCGAGACCCGGGACGGCGAAGGAGTACCAGCACCTTAGCCCGATGGACTTCTGGGGCGACGAGGGGATCATCTACGCAGATGAGTGGCTGGAGAATGCAGAGAGGACTCTGACCATGGCGAACATTCCAGAGGACCAGAAGGTGTCAGTGGCTAGCATGCGACTCTTCGACTTGGCCAGAGCTTGGTATCGGAAGGACCCTCAGTTGGCAGAGCCCCGGGTGTCTTGGACAGTTTTTAAAACACTGTTCAAGGATAAATTCTTCCCGGAGGTGGAGCGTGATGAGTTGAGGATGCAGTTCGAGGCGCTGCAGCAGGGGACGATGACGGTTGCGCAGTATACTTCGGAGTTTACCAGACTCAGCAGGTTCGCTGAGAGGCTAGTTAGAGAGCCAGAGGACAGAGCATGGAGATTCAAGAAGGGTCTCAACAGGGAGCTGCGACATGCGGTGGCGATTAGCCAGGCGACTACCTACTCCAGCATCCTCAAGATCGCCCAGGCAGTTGAGAAGGAGGCGGACCCCAGACTGAAGAGAGACCGGGACGTGGACAGCAGCAGCTTTCAGGCACCAGCGAAGAGGGTTCAGACTCAGACCCAGGCGAGGCCGCACCAGCAGCAGCAACATCACCGTCAGGCCAGAGCTCCAGCACATCAGCACCAGAGACAGCATCTGGCGATCAGTTGTGCATTTTGTCATCGCCCTGGACACCACATCGACGAGTGCCGCAAGAGGTTGGGACTTTGCCTTTTCTGCGGATCTGATGCACACCAGATGAGGGACTGCGCTCGGGCTACAGCCAGACTAGCAGGAGGACGAGGAGGAGGACCACCGGCTGTACCACCCAGAGCATTGCCTGCTGTACCCCAGAGAGGAGGAGCTCTACCACCCCAGCAGCAGAGGTTTGCACAGCACCAGCAGCAGCAGAGAGGAGGAGCACAGCAGGGACGTGCTTACGTCATGGCTGCAGTTGAGGAGGACGAGGCAGTGCCAGATGTGATCACAGGTTCTATATTCTTGCATTCTTTTCCTGCCATTGCATTGTTTGATTCTGGAGCCACCCATAGCTTCGTATCATATGAGTTTCTGTATAGACACGGCTTCACACCCAAGCCCACTAGGCGAAACTGTCAGATCATGACAGGAGGGGGATCGGTGCCAGTAAGTGAGATGGTGGAATGCCCTATCACTATTGCTGGGAGAGAGATCCGAGCTCGACTTCTAGTGATGCCACTGTCTGGATTCGACATAGTCCTTGGTATCAACTGGATGAGCGAGCAGTTTGCCGTAATTGACTGCCATGAAGGGAAGGTAATCTTCAGCCCGCCAGGAGTTCCACCGTTCGAAATCAGCAGACGAGTTGCAGAGAGGCCAGAAGGAGTCTATTTCGGAGCAGTTGTAGAAGACCAGGAGTTGCCGCATCCGCTGATTGCAGAGTATCTCGACGTCTTCCCCGAGGAGCTTCCAGGATTGCCACCAGAACGAGATGTGGAGTTCAGCATCGACCTATTGCCCGGATCAGCACCGAAGTCGCAGCACTGTTACAAGATCAACCCGAAGGAGGCTGCGGAGTTGAAGGCGCAGATTGATGAGCTTGAGGGCAAAGGATTTATTCGCTCTAGTGCTTCATCCTGGGGAGCACCGGTGCTTTTTGTGCCCAAGAAGGATGGGACGGTGAGGATGTGCATTGACTACCGTGCACTCAACAATATCACCATCAAGAATAGATATCCCTTGCCGCGGATTGATGAGCTGTTTGACCAGCTTAGTGGAGCGAAGGTCTTTTCTAAGATTGATCTTCGATCGGGGTACCACCAGATGAAGGTTCGGGAGCAAGATATTCCGAAGACAGCCTTCAACACTCGATACGGCCAGTATGAGTTCCTGGTGATGCCGTTCGGACTCACCAATGCCCCTGCAGTTTTTATGAATCTGATGAATAAGGTTTTCCACAAATATTTGGATAAGTTTGTCGTAGTCTTTATTGACGACATTCTGATCTATTCCAAGACGGAGGAGGAGCATGTTGAGCATCTGCGGATTGTTTTAGAGATTCTGCGGAAGGAGAAGCTGTACGGGAAACTCTCGAAATGTGAGTTTTTCTTGGACAGAGTGGAGTTTCTAGGGCATGTGGTGACTGGAGAGGGGATTTCTGTAGATCCCAAGAAGATTGAAGCAGTGGAAGCATGGGCACCTCCCAAGTCGGTAGCAGAGATTCGTAGTTTCCTGGGTCTTGCAGGATACTACAGGAAGTTTGTGAAGGATTTCGCCAGGATAGCAGAGCCCATGACGCAGCTTACGCGGAAGGACGAGGAGTTCATCTGTAGCGACGCCTGCCAGTCAGCATTTGAAGAATTGAAGAGAAGACTCACGACGGCCCCAGTTCTAGCTTTGCCATCGGGATCAGGAGGATTTGTCATCTACAGCGACGCTTCAGGGAAAGGTTTGGGATGTGTGCTGGAGTAGAATAAGAAGGTTATAGCGTATGCTTCTAGACAGTTGAGGCCCCATGAGAAGAATTATCCTACACATGACTTGGAGCTTGCAACAGTCATTTTTGTCTTGAAACTGTGGAAGCACTACCTGTATGGAGAGAGAGTAGACATCTTCACGGACCACAAAAGCCTGAAGTATGTCTTTACTCAGAAGGAACTGAATATGAGGCAGCACAGATGGCTGGAACTCATGAAGGACTTCGACATCAGTCTGCAGTATCATCCTGGGAAGGCGAATGTGGTTGCAGACGCTCTCAGTCGGTATCCTATTGCTATGTATCTCACCATGGACCGGCATCTCTTGGAGGATCTGGAGAGCCTTGGGATTGAGATTGTTCTCCCAGGGTATAGAGGTCAGATGATGCATATGCAGATACAGTCGGGGTTGCTAGAGAAGATCAAGGAGGCCCAGTTGCTTGATGAGGGAATCCAAGGTCTTAGAACTCAGGCAGAGTTAGGTCTGCTCGACGACTTCACCATTGCAGAGGACGGATCCTTGAGGCATGGGAGTCAGCTGTGTGTGCCCAAGGACTTGCGGGAGGAGGTGATGCAGGAGGCTCATCAGTCGCAGTATTCTATACATCCTGGATCTACCAAGATGTACAAGGATCTGCGGGAGTATGTTTGGTGGTATGGGATGAAGAGAGAGGTCGCCAGATTTGTTTCCAGATGCCTTGTATGCCAGCAAGTCAAGGCGGAGCGCCAGAGACCAGCGGGACTACTCCAGCCTTTACCTATTCCGGAATGGAAGTGGGAGCACATTACCATGGACTTTATTTCTGGATTGCCGCGTACTCCCAGTGGCAAAGATGCTATTTGGGTGATCGTGGACAGATTGACAAAGTCCGCTCACTTTATTCCGTTCAAGGTTGGGCTGTCGACCGAGAAGCTTGCAGACCTTTACATGCGTCAGATTGTGAGGATTCACGGGGTGCCAGTCAGCATTATTTCAGATCGAGACAGCCGTTTCACATCACACTTCTGGAGGAGTCTACAGCAGAGCTTGGGATCACAGTTGAAGTTCAGCACAGCCTATCATCCACAGACGGACGGGCAGTCTGAGAGGACCATTCAGACCTTGGAGGACATGCTGCGCGTTTGCGCACTCGACTTCGGCGGTTCGTGGGAGGACCATTTACACCTGGTAGAATTTGCCTATAACAACAGTTATCAGGCCAGCATCGAGATGACTCCATTTGAGGCGCTGTACGGACGGAGGTGTCGCACGCCGTTATCATGGGATGACGTTGGCGAGAGAGCTTTACTTGGGCCAGAGATGGTGGTGGACTCAGCAGAGAAAGTCAGACTGATCCGGGAGCGTATTAGAGTTGCACAGGATCGGCAGAAGCATTGGGCGGACAGCACCAGACGGCCACTTGAGTTCGAGGTTGGAGACAGAGTGTTCTTGAAGATCTCACCGACCAAAGGCGTCATTCGGTTCGGCAGAGGCGGGAAGCTCAGTCCGAGATTCATTGGACCATTGGATGTGACGGCACGGATTGGCGAGGTGGCGTACCGACTAGCGCTTCCAGCTAGCTTGGAGGGAGTGCACGATATTTTCCACATATCCCAGCTGCGACGATACATTCCAGACCCGAGCCATGTGGTGGACTATTCTGAGCTGGAGGTGGGCCCGAGATTGACTTACGAAGAGCAGCTAGTAGAGATCTTGGATCGGAGGAAGAAGCATCTGCGAAACCAGGTCATCCCTCTTGTTCGTGTCATGTGGAGACATCACTCTCCGGGAGAGTCCACGTGGGAGCGCGAGGACGAGATGCAGGAGCGCTACCCCACTTTGTTTGATTGATAGTGAGTGTATCCTGATTGTAGAATTCTATTTTCAATAAAATAATGGGTGTTTAGAATTTTTGGGAGTTGCAGATTTTCTTGTTTTGACCTTTGAATTTCGAGGACGAAATTTTTCTGAGGAGGAGAGTATTTGTAACTCCACTTTTTCAGGAAAAATTAATTTTTTCTTTTTCCATAATTTTCTGAATTTTTGTTCTTCCTAAATCAATATTTTTGTTATTGATTTCCTTAGCTAAATTAATTAAGTTCTTTTCTCTATTGTTTGATGATTGGGCTTTTACTTAAGCCCATATACAGCTTTTGCATTCAGCCAACTCTTTTGAATAAACCAGCCCAAACTAATCTTTCAATCCAGCCATTGTTAGGATTAGTCCCTCCACCCCTTTAAACTTTGAACTTTTAAAATTTTGTTCACAAATCAAATTCCAACGGCCATGGAGAGCAACCATGTGCTCTGACAAGCTCCAACAACCTGTTAGAGAGGGAGCAAGGAATTTTTCCCGCCAGGAGAAGCCTGAGCCTCACGCTACCCATCTCCTATTTAAGACCATTCTCTCGGCCTCTCCACTCAATTGCTCCAAACTTCGTCTTCTCAAAACTTCATTCTAAACCAGCCATGGTGGAGTGAGCTCTGAGGGTCGATCGATACTGCAATCGACGAGGCAAGCTCAGTAAGAATTCCTTGATCTTCTTTGTCTTCTCAATCAATTTGTTTATTTGAAGTTTGATCATAATCGAACCAACAACTAGAACGTTCTGTTCAACTCTGGATCTGGTCGATCGATGTCGATCGAGAGTAGGACAGGTTGATCTCTGCTCGTGGTTCGACCATCATCTTCTTTGAACAATTTATCTAGGTTTAGCATTTGAAATTCTGATCGCCAAGTGTTTGTTTGTTTTCCCCTTTGAATCAGTCGATCCAACGAACTCAATTGAATTTATTGGTCGTTCTTACATTCATCAAATCTGGATTTGTTCTCCTTCGAGCTCTGATTTTATCAGTTGAGGTGAGTTCAGTGGGAAACCATGTTCTGATTCATTATTGTAATCAATCCTTCTAGTTGTTTCTCTTAATTTTTATGTTCTATAATTTTAGAACCTCTGGAACAAATAAAAGGACTAGTAGTGTTAATTGAAGAACTTGTGGTTGATACAAAGTAAGTATCTGATCCCATATTTTCCAAATTCCTGTGTCTTGCCTATATGTGATGAATGTGTGAGGATTGATCCTTCCTATTTTGTTCTGTTGATATTTTACCTCAGAGGAATTTTGGTTGGACCTATTCGAGTAAGCTGGGTGTCAGTTGTGACCCAAGTGCAAACTCAAGTCCTATTATTCAGGTAATTTATTCAAATCCTTCTTGTTTAGCTAATGTTTCTAGATGGTGATGGCATGATCCCTGATTCGAGTAGAAGTTGCATATTACAGTTTAGTGTTGTCCCTGAGCCACATACAAGTATGGATATTAGATTAGATTTATGTTTTAAATGTTGTATCTACATCAACCCATTTTTGTAGCTGGGAATTGAGTCTTAGTTGCTTAGTTGAGAGTAATGTGTAGATTTTGGGTTTACTTTGATGGTTTGGTCATTTCCAGGTATTGATAGGATATGGCTTAGGGTTCTCAACCCTTGCAGCCTCCTGTAGGAATTTTCCTGCAAAACTGAATTGCAAGGAATTTTCCTATTGTATCATTATTTCTTTGGTTCAAGCTATGGGCTAAATAAGTTTAGAGTTCACTTGATGTAGCAGTGAATTGAGAGGACTGAATAATGTGTATCAGTCTCTCTCTGAAACCTGGGTTGGGTTGTCTTGATGTTATATCAATGGAGCTGAATTTGATGACTGGGCCTTGTCCAGCCCTATGTTGGGTTGATTTTGATATATGGGACTGGAGGACATATAATTCTATATGTCCTGGAATTCTCTGTGATTAGTTGAGACTGGTGATCATATGGTTCTATATGTTCCTCGAAGTTCTTGTTGTTTTAAATGGCAACTGAGAATTTTGGGCACTGTAGCTTTGATTTCTCCTCTCAGTCAACTGAGGAAGCAATCTCAGTACATTGAAAGTAATTCTGAGCAATAGATCGTTGAGCTGAGATTGGGAGTTCAGTGAACTGGGCTCTAATGTCCTGATTGGAATCCCATTTGGTTTCCCTATTACTATGGGATGCCTTGTTGAATCAATGTTAACAGGAAGTATGAACTGTGCAATTATTTTGTTTGAGTTCAGATTCTTCCTGTTAAACTTGGGGATTGGTTACCAGTTGTTTCCATTGTTTTTCAGTCCAAACAGTTCAATGAATGCACCAGGGCATGCCATTAAACTGTGGGTATTTTTTTTTCTATTGAAGAATCTGGATCCTTGGACTTGGGCTAACAGTTGAGCTCTATGTCTATAGCTCTATTTTAAGCATTTCACTTAGTGACCCTAACAGCAAGTTTGGGACAATTGTTTTAGTAGGGTGGGTTGACTGATTTTTGAACTAAGAGTTGTATTCCTGATTATGGATGTTGGGTTTGGAAGTCATTGAGATATGGGGTTTATACATGATGATTCCTCCCTGGAATCTGATTTTAATCTCAGGTGACCTATGGGTAATCTCAAGGACTGGAACGTTCAAGTAATGTGTAGAGTTCAAAACTGGAATGTTCAGTGTTGTAAACTTCATAACTTGAATATGCAGTGTTGAATTGTTCAAATAACTTGAATACCAGTACATGTTCTGTCCAAACATCTTTGAACTGGACTCGTGCTCTGTCTCTGCAAATTGTTGGTTCAGTCAGGCTGTCACCTTGATTAGGAATGTTGGGTGCCTGGTTCAGTCCAATGTTGCTCTATTTGCACATTTCAGTTGTTTAGAAGGCTGGGTTCTTATAATCAATATTCTGGGAAAGTCAAAGCTTGGGTTCCCTGTTATACCTGAGTTCTATCAAGGCTTTGGGGATTCCAAGCAAGTCAACCCTTATCCTTGGAAGACTTGATTAAGGTAGGCTAATGGCATTTATTTAGAAACCTTGTTTAGAATTAATCCTTAATTTAAGTGTTAGTCTTTTAGATTATGATTTTAGCCATATCTATAGGTAAAATAGTTGTATCAGGGTAAGCACTAAGGCTAATTGTTAAGGTAACTTTTTCTAGATTAGGATATAGCTAAATTTAAGTTGTTGACTTATCAACTTGTACTCATTATTACATACAGGAGGATTCTAGCTCTATTGCCTACTCGTACTTTCCTGGAGCCAGGCAAGTACACTCTACGGTTTTGTACTTTACATTATCTTCCCTGTACTTCCTTGAGTGACACAATTGCAACACGACATGTTCTTTCTGGTATTCTTGTTCTCTTGTGCTTATTACTTGTATCTGGGGAGGGGAAATATGCTATCTATGTGACCAATCCCAAGTAACAACTCAGGTGTGTTTTAGCTTAGACCCCGCATCATGCACGCGGGTTCTAAGTCACCATTCATGTGCTTTCAGGTGCTTTCAGGTGCTTACCCTAGCCGGTCACATATTTAGTTATATTTCAAATGCATTACACATATGTTCAGGAGATTACCTTGTACTTATTTCCTGTGATATCATGTTCTTTCAGGTGCTTACATATCATGTTCTTTCATGTTCTTACATTCATGTTCTTTCATGTACTTTACCCTGTTCTTCATGTACTTATTCACCTGTACTTTCCTGTACTTTCCATATTACCTTGTATTTCATTTCATGATGTCTTGTTCATTACCTAGAATTGTACTTGCTCCGCTCCTGACTGGATATGTTATGATAGGTGAGATGGAGGCTTTGTGTGACACATACTATGGACAGGATACAGCCTTCCCTACTGAGCCAGCTGGAGCTGCTTGTGACTTAGAGGCTACAGAAGCCTAGAGTTTCAATTAGTTTTCTATTTTATCTTTCCATGTATTGAGACTAGCAGACTCTTATAGTTGAAATGTAATAATTTCAGATATTGTATCTCTTTTCTGGTTGGGACACATTATATAGATGCTGTGATTCTATACTTTCATGTTTATCTGGTTAGTTCCCTAGATTGATATAGCTTACTTCATTGTGTCTAACAATGAAGGCTGGGCGTATCCGACTCGTGTCCGATTATTCGGGAGCGGGTCGTGACAAACCCCTCGATCAGGGCGCATCATCCATGCGCCCCTATCAGCAATCACCACGTGGCGTCCCCGCGTACAGGCGCATCCTACGTGTGCGCATGAGCAGCCGGCCTACAAAGCTATAAATAGAAGGATCATTTCCTTCACACACACACACACAGAACGATCCTACGTACAAAAAACGAAGGAACACACCACCAGAGAGGCAGATACAGACACTCAACGTCTTTCTCCTCTCGGCAAGCTCTAGTACCCAGAGCAATCCAAACCTTTAGAGGACCGATAACCGTCGTCAGATCGTCAACGGAGTCAACGCATTACCACTCACTCCATCGACACAAGGGACCCAGATAAACAAAAGTGTACTCCTAGGACTACATCTAAGTACTATATTGTAACACTGTTCTGTTTGTATTAAAATTTGTAATAAAAAAAATTTTAATGGCAAATACAAGTCATCTATCCTCGGAAGAGGGTATCTGTTCTTGATTGTCACTGAGTTTAAGGTACGATAATCAACACATAACCTGAACGTACCATCCTTTTTTTTTACAAGAAGCATCGGGGCTCCCTAAGGCGATCCACTAGCATGAATGAATCCCTTGGTCCGGAGTTCCTCAATCATCTTGTACAATATCTCTAACTCTGATGGCGCCATCCTGTAGACTCTCTCTGACACTGGGGCTGTCCCGGGGATCAAGTCGATAGTGAACTCGATCTCCCGCTCTGGCGGCATACCTGAAAGCTCTTCTGGGAAAACATCTGGAAACTCTTCGACTATCCGGGGCAACTGCACTGCTGCTACTGCCATCCGCAACACTGGAGAAGAAGGCTCAACTGCGCCTCAGAAAAAGGAAAACTCTTGCTCTCCTGGAATGCTAAAAACAACCCTACCAATATGGCAGTCTATTCTAGCATACTGGTTCCTCAACCAATCCATCCCTAAGACCACATCATAATCGGCCATCGGGAACTCTATCAATCTAGCGGGGAATTCTCTACTGCTAACTACGATCCGACACGAGGAAAACACTCTATCGACTCCCATAAGTCTGTTACCAGTAAGTATATCGAGCCTTACTGATAATGACTCGGGCTCCAATCCTATCCGTGTCGCGAATCGTGCAGACATAAAAGAATGCGATGCACCAGAATCAAATAAAGCTGAAGCTGGAAAGGAGTTGACGAGAATAGTACCTGCCACTACCTCTCCTGGTGCCAATCCTTCCTCTGCGGACATCACCATAGCATGACCATGCCCTCGGGGTGCTGGTCCCCTCTGCTGAAATCCTTGCTGCCTGCTCTGATTCTGGGCTTGGGCCTGAGTATGCTGCTGGGGGTTCTGCTGCTGGAATACATGGGACTGAGGCGGCAAGGGCCTCGGCAATGGATACTGCTGCTGCTGGACCGGAGCTGGTCCTCTCACCGAAGAGCTAGAAAGGTTGGACGATGATGAACCACCCCTATTCGGGCAAGATCCAACCCTATGGTCTGCTGCTCCACAAGCCAGACACAATCCCTGTGTCCTGCGACACTCTGCCACTACATGGCCTGGCTTCCCACAATGAGAACATCCCACTGCGGAAGACTGCTTCTGCTTCTGCTGCTGCTATTGAGGGTACATTGGGGTTGAATGCTGAACCGACGTTACTGAGGCCGTTCGCCTCGGAGCTCCAATAGTCAAGGCCCTGGCTGCCGGGGCTGGTGCTGAAGACTGATTCATCTGGCCGTGGGATCTCTTCCGACCTCCGGCCCTATCCACAATCCTCTGGGAGATATACTCATGCCTCCTAGCTGCTTTCAAGACTGCATCAAAAGTCTGATGCTCAAACTGCTCAACTGCCAATAGAATCTCCAGGTGAAGCCCTTGCTAGAATTACTGGGCTCTATCATACTCGGTTGCCACCAAGGTGGGAGCAAACCGACTGAGTCTAGAAAACTCGGCCGCATATCCGTCGACCGTCCTGCCTCCTTGCTTCAGATTGGTGAACCTCGTCTGTAGATCATACCGAGCTACAGCATCAAAATACTTGGTCTGGAATCTCTTCCGGAATACTGCCCAAGCGATAGGTGCCACTAATCCATCGGTCTGTGCTGTCCACCAACTGCGGGCAAGATCCAATAACTGCAGGCGCACCACGGCTACCTTCTCATTCTCTGGAGTCCTGGCTGCTTCTAGAATCACCTCTGTGTCCTGAAGCCAAGCATCTGTGGCGATCGCATCTTCACTACCGTCGAAGAATGGAGGGTTCAAGCGCTTGAAGTTATTGGCCGCGCTGTTATCCTGATGACCTCCTCTGGTCAGAGCATCCGTCACTGCCTGGTAGAAGACATCTCCACGACGATCTTGGGAAGCTATCAAGGTCCTGACGAGTCCTACAAAGTGCCATCATCAGGTTCTATAGGCTGAACTGGCTGGACCGGGGGCTCTCCGTCAGAAGGCAAAACTCTGGAGGCTACTCCGGAATGCTGGGCTTGATCTCCGGGTTGCTGCTAATCCACGGGAAGTGCTCCGCCTTGCTGACCGGCAGGTCCAGGAACGATGCCGCTGAAGAAGATGACATAGGAAACAATAAGGAAGGACCAGGACAGATCAACGATACAAGCATGTGATCAGGATAAGAATCCAGGGATTCTGAAGATACGAGCAGAGATCAAGGGCGAATACTGATTGAGAAATCTATTCGGTAAACCCTCACATATCTTGATTTACAAGACCTGCATGGGCCACCACTTAAACCATATCACGCCCCAGAACCAGAATACTGGAGAGCGGGGGCAGACATAGCCAGCTACGTATATGAAATGGAATCCATCTCGCTATACGATCACGGCTGTCTAGATACATGAGGGTTTACTATAAGCCAACAGTCTCCTATGGTCATGAACAAGCCTAGTGTCTCAATCACAAGCAAGTAAGTAGATGTTACAAGATGTATGATCATTAAATATACAATAATAAGGCGTCCCAAATATTACATATTCAGCTGATCATGAAGCTAGTCGTTACAAAATGTTAGGACTAGCAAGAGTTTAGTCATACATGATCAACCCTAGGATCTGTCAATCATGTTACAGCCCGTAGGCAGACAGTAAGTAAATACAATCGAGCTAAACAGGTGCCCGTCGGCTAAACGCCTCAAAAAAATATTTTTACAGTAAAGTGGGAGAGCCAAAAATAACCCACTCGTTGCCCTGGTTACGCCTGGTGTTCACCATCGGACTGGAAAAGCGGTAGATCCTTTGGAGCTGCTCCAAAATCTGGCCACACAAAACCAGCTGGATCAGATCCCAGAAAGAGCAAGTGCCACAAAGGAAGCTTCACTTAGAAACTAAAACCAGCAATCAGCACAAGAGTATAAATAAAAGTAAGAACTAAAAATAAAGAAAATACATCAGAGTGATATACGATGAGATAACCATGGAACTATTCAGATAGCCAGGTTACAACCCGTAAACCAAACAAGGACCGGGGTTGTAACCCTTCGTCTAAACAGAACTTGGAATTCTTACCATTTATCGGCAAGATAATATAAGAAAATTAAGACATGTAACAAGATCAAGACAAGACTGGTTAGACTCCATCCAATCATTTCACGGCCAAGCAAGAATTACGGCTTGATACTTTAACTAACTAGGGTTATCACAGACCTAGTTACTAGCAAGATACAGTGAGATTACTCCACAGCCACAAGCCCTGCAGACCATCCAGGTTACCCGGGTTAAAAGATTTAGAGTTGAATTCAGGTGGGTACATCGTCCAGGAAATGAATGTACCCTTAGGTAGCTTGAAGGGTGCAACACATGACAGTGTGCTGGAAATGTGCCCTACTCGACGGCAGGCTACAGATCCCAAGGCGTGCCCAGGTAACGGGATTGCCTGTAGCTGGGAGATCTCTTTATGACTAGTGTATTAATCTAGTTTTTAGCCTTAGTCCATTTCAGTAGGTACTCCTGACCGTGGTACTCAGGAGTCCCCTCCTAGACATGATACAAGACAGGACTGTATTATTTGTACAAGCACAAGCGTCCACGGTGTCCGGGTTATTTATACAGGTCATGTCATGTCAGGTAGCCGTCGCAATAGCTTATCAAGATATATCATGTCAGGTCTACTTGGCAGGAGTGCGCCACGACGAGCCACTATCATGTCATATCAGGTTTACTTGTCAGGAGTGCACCACTACGGGTCACTGTCGTGTCATGCTAGTTTCTTGCCATACCATGCCATGTACAATTGTCATTTCAATCATGTCAATCAAATCATTATTATCAAGTTCAGGACAAAAGGCATAAGGATATAAAATGGGCGTAAAAATACACAATAAATTACGTGCCTTGTTATCATACTAATAATAATAAAGTAATAATAATAATAATATAACAAGGCAAGGGAAGTCCATGCGGCTCAGGAGATGAATTCATGCGGCTCAGGACAGGTCAGGGTGTATGCGGCTGAAAGGAGAAACTCATGCGGCTCGAGATTGCTGGATTCCATACGGCCAGGAAGATAGGCACTATGCGGTTACAAGGGATACAACGCCATGCGGCTCACGGGGGAAGGGTTCTCATGCAGCTAGAACGGACTTGGGTTCATGCGGCTCGCAGAGCAAGGGCTATGCGGCAGAACCGAGTCGAGTCCCATGCGGCCAGGGAATAAAGGGATCTTATGCGGCTGCACTCAGTGAGTCTTATGTGGCTGGGAATAACTTCCATGCGGCTGGGTCGGACGGAGTCTCATGCGGCTCAGGGGGACTGGGCCTATGCGGCTGGCTATGGGCAAAATTCTATGCGGCTGGAAGGACCATACGGCAGAATTTGCCATGCAGCCAGAAGCTTGCCGCATGAGAATTCATACGGTCAAGTACTGCTCTTCTTCTCTACTTGCCGAGAAGAAGAGCTATGAAATCCATGGCTTCAAAACTTCATAATTCCTTCATCCGAAGTCGGAATCCAGACTTCCATAGGTCAAAATGGGGTAGAACGAAATACTCTACAACATGGAATCATCAAAACTCAGAAATAACAAGATTAAGTAGATCAAAACCTAGGAAATTCAAAAATAAAATAAACTTAGATCTACAAGAATCTAGCCATGGAAAGTGGAAATGCCAAGTACTAAAGTAAGTTAAAATGCTGTAAGGAAGAGAATGAAGAAATAAATTTTGAGTTCCTCCATGAAGCAAGTTGCACTTGCCTAGACCTCCCCCTCTCTCTCTAGTAGGTGAAGAAGTAAATAAAAGAAGAAGAAGAGTAATGAAGAGAGAGAAGGAAGAATGGTTAATAAATGGTAGTGGTGGTGATAGGTAGAGGGTTCATCCTTTGGTCCATGATGAACCAAAAGCAATCCCAAATCGAACCAAGCCAGCCCGAACCAAGAATAAACCAAGCCATAAAGGAAACTAAGCAAGGAAGCATACAATACAGAGAAAAATACATACACGTATTCCACAAATACGTAATACGAACAACAGGCATTACATTTGGCAAAGCCGATTTTTTGTTGTCCAATGGTACTCCCGTTGAAGTATCAGAGGCCTTATATTCTCCAAGGTCCAGTCGTACCTTACTGAGTTTTAAGGATATTCGAGAAAATGGATTTCATGTTGAAACTGCTCGAGAACGTGGCTTCGAGTATCTTTTCATTACCTCCAGTCAGTACAGCCAAAAGCGTATCATGGAGAAGTTAAAAAGTCTTTCAAGTGGTTTGTATCTCACTACGATACAACACATCGAGAGTAATCTCATCATTCGTCGAGCGCCAGTTGATGAGAGCATTTTTATGCTATGGCATGACCGGCTGGGTCATCCGGGTCAAAATACGATGCTTCGCACTATGAATGCATCGCATGGGCATCCTGTTGGAGGAAAGAGTTTCGTTATAAATCCGAAAAGTCTTTGCCAAGCTTGCTCGATTAGGAAGACGAATCTCAAGCTGCTCCATGTGAAACCTACGAGATTGGTTTCTCAATTCCTTGAAAAAATTCATGGAGATATTTGTGGACCAATCCAACCAACATACGGACCATTTAAATACTTTATGGTTTTGGTTGATGCATCGACTAGATGGTCACACGTAGTGTTGTTGTCCACCCGAAACGCAGCATTTCCTAAACTCCTTGCCCAGATTATTAAGTTAAGGGCTCACCATCCGGATTATCCGATAAAGTCTATTAGACTTGATAATACCGCGGAGTTTACATCGAAGACTTTCGATGACTATTGCATGACTTTGGGAATAAATCTTGAACACCCTGTTGCGCATATTCATACACAAAATGGCCTAGCAGAAACTTTTATAAAGCGACTGCAAGTGATAGCACGGACCTTGGTTATGCGCACCAAACTCCCACTATCTGCATGGGGCTATACAATTTTGCACACTGCAAATTTGGTTCGTCTGAGGCCCATGGTCATCCAACCACTTTTTGCGTACCAGCTGGTTACTGGATGTGAGCCTGACGTCTCACATTTACGCGTGTTTGGGTGCCTAGTCAATATTCCAATTGAGCCGATAAGGCATTCAAAATTTGGACCTCAGAAGCGACGAAGAATATATGTCGGTTATAACTCCCCGTCCATCATTCGCTATTTAGAGCCCTTGACCGGCGATCTCTTTACCGCGAGACACGCGGATTGTGACTTTGATGAGGCAATCTTCCCGTCGTTAGGGGGAGAAATGCACGCTAACGTTGATGAAGAATGACGTGAATTAGTGTGGCATGTGCCCGCTTTTGCTCATCATGATCCCCCTCTGCACATAGTGATAAGGAAGTGCAGAAGATTCTAGGTCTGCAAGATATTGCAAATCAAATGCCAGACCTATTTAGTGACCTAGCAAAAGTCACGAGATCAATTATACCTGATGCAAATGTGCCTGCAAGGATAGACGTCCCTGAGAGACGCCATGTTCCTATGAAACATGTTGCTCCGGTCGAACCCGTCGAGCAAAGGACGCTGCCATCGGCCGTCCAGTCCGCCGCTATTCCCAAGAAGAAGGGAAGACCAGTTGGTTCCAAAGATGTTCTGCCCCGGAAGCGGAGAAATCTTGTTGAAAGCATTTTGCCACATGAGATCATTAAGGATCACGACGATGTATTAGAAGAGCGCGTTCCAGATGAAATGCCTATTCCTAATCATGTCGATAACCTCGAAATATTCGTCGAGTATGCTAGCTTAGACGATATTTTGAAGCGAAATGAAACTGTCATCGATGATGTGTTCATATACTCAGTGGCCACTGACATTATGAACAATGATGACATGAAACCTCGCAGCGCTGCCGAGTGTCAACGATGAACGGACTGGCCATAATGGAAACAAGCAATCCGGGCTGAATTAGATTCCTTAGCGAAAAGAAGCGTGTTTGGACCTGTAGCTCCAACACCACCCAATGTTAAACCAGTTGGTCACAAATGGATTTTTCTAAGGAAGCGTAATGAGAGAAATAAGATTGTGCGATACAAGGCTCGTCTTGTGGCGTAAGGCTTCTCACAACGCCCTGGAATTGATTACGAGGAGATGTATTCTCCCGTAATGGACGTCATAACGTTCCGCTACTTAATCAGTTTAGTAGTTTCCAAAAAACTGAATATGCAGCTCATGGATATGGTCACAGCCTATCTCTACGGGGATCTGGACACAGAGATATACATAAGAGTCCCTTAAGGACTAAAGATGCCTGAATCAAGTAGTTCCCGACCACGGAACGCGTTCTCGATTAGACTGAGGCGTTCGCTATATGGATTGAAACAATCCGGGCGAATGTGGTATAACCGCCTAAGCGAATACTTGATCGGTTTGGGATACATTAATAACGAACTTTGCCCATGTGTGTTCATAAAGAAATCCACTTCAGGATATGCAATCATCGCGGTCTATGTAGATGACATGAATCTCATAGGAACCGAAAAAGACTTGTCAGAAACTGCTGATATCCTGAAGAGGGAATTCGAGATGAATGATCTTGGGAAGACACGATTTTACCTCGGCCTGCAGATCGAGCACCATAAAGATGGAATTCTTGTCCATCAAGCGAACTACACCCAAAAGGTGTTGAGACGCTTTAGTCATTTTGACGTTAAGCCATTCGCTACTCCCATGATCGTCCGCTATCTAGACATTACTAAGGACCCATTCCGTCCAAAGGAGGACAACGAAGAGATATTGAGTCCTGAGTGCTCTTATCTGGGTGCAATAGGCACTTTATTGTACTTGGCCCAATATACTAGATCGGACATCTCGTTTGCTGTGAATTGTCTAGCTCGACACAGCACCGCGCCAACACGCCACCATTGGAATGGCATAAAAGATATTTTCTGCTACCTTAAGGGTACTACGGACTTGGGCTTATTCTATCCCTACGCGGTTTTGAGTGAGTCCAACGCTCTTGGCACTCGAAGCAACGCGACCCTTGTTAGCCACGTCGATGCGGGATACTTATCTGATCCGCACAAGGGGCGTTCCCAATCTGGTTATGTCTTTACCATTGGGAACACGGCAATTTTTTGGAGGTCTCGCAAACAGACCTTAGTAGCTACTTCAACAAACCACTCTGAGCTACTCGCGCTCTATAAGGCGACTAGAGAGTGTGTATGGCTTCGAGCTGTTATTGGCCATATTCGAAGTACATGTGATCTTCCATATGACCCAGATGAACCTATTGCCGTCTTTGAGGACAATAACGCTGTTATTGATCAAGCGAAACATGGTTACATCAAAGGGGATGCTACCAAGCACATATCGCCCAAGTTGTTCTTTACACATGAACAACAAGCGCTTCAGAAGATTGAAGTGCAACACATTGGATCGGAGAATAACCGTGCAGACTTGTTCACCAAGTCACTGCCGAAACACTCATTCCAGAAACATGTCAGAGCAATTGGGCTTAGGAAACATTCAGAGCTAGCCTAAGTGAAACATGTTTCCTGCACCTTGTTGTGTGCATGTGAGGGGGAGCGCCCCAACAAGCGCCCCAACGAGCGCCTCCAAACGCCCTGTTGTGTGTATATTCCGCGCCCTGTCGAGTGCGAGTGAAAAGGGGAGCATCCTGATGTATGCTTGTGTACTCTTTTTCCCTTAGACCAAGTTTTTTCCCATTGGGTTTTCCTTGGCAAGGTTTTTTTTTAACGAGACACAGTTCAAATCCCTTATTCACTAATGATTATTATGATCAGGGGGAGTATCCAGTTGTATACTTCTAAATCATTGTGTACTCTTTTATCCTTCGATCAGCAGTTTTTTTCCACTGGGTTTTTCCTGACAAGGTTTTGACGAGGCACCTTTACAATGGTTAGTTTACCCCCATCACACTGACCTGTGTGTACTCTTTTGTCCTTCGACCAAAGTTTTTCCCACTGGGTTTTCTTTGGCAAGATTTTGACGAGGCACAAGTAGGTGGTCAAATTTGAAGGTGCAAGCTACAGACAGACGAGGAAACTCATAGGTGTTTACAAGAAGAATTTTTGGAGAGCCAAGGGGGAGTGTTGACTCATGGCTTTTCACCTTTCATCTCCTTGTAACCTACACATGACCTTTGGCCCTTCATTTCTTCATAACCCCCAACCTCTCTCCCTATATAAAGAGAGGTTGGGATAGCTTGTAAGTGGTACTTGAGTGATTTATATTATACGAGTATACTTCATCACATCTCTGGCGTGTTTGAGTTTTTGCCTTACAACACATATAAAGTTCTAAAAACAATTCAAAAAATTCAAAAAATTGAATTACCAACTAACCAATTATTTGTAGTTAATTGGTAACACTACTTCAACTTGTACTAATATAGTATTTAATAACATATTTATATTTAATATATTATTTTAACAACAAATATGTTGAATTTCATCTATGAGATACATTCTTAACAAATCTCATAAATTTTAAACCATATTGTACACAACGTTTTAACTCCTGTTGCCTATTGGATAAAGTGTTCAAACTAATTAGACATGTTCAAATAATTTTTAAATTTGTTTGAAAAAATTGAAAACATTTTTGTATAATTAAACTAACAATATGACAAACATGTCCCTAAGACACTAGCCTAATGGTAGTACGGGGGGCCGTTCTAGCATAGATCTCGGATTTGAATCTCTCCCTAGACGGCTGGGTGGTTTTGGGCCACGGCCCGACTTGAAGAAAGGATACCGCAAAAAAAAAATGACAAACATATTTTACATAAAAAAATCGTCCATAAACAAAAATTAAAATTTTAAAATATTGATAAAAATATTATTATTATTATTAACATTACCAAAAAAATTTATTAATAGCATATTAATGTAAGACAGCTCCGTAATAACACTTACCCAAGAGTCTTGTGGCTCTGAAATGGTCGTGTGAAGCAATTCGACAGAAAGGACAGTTCATTCGAACTCCTGACCACTCGGGCCGCATGCATCTCTCTTAACCACTAGGCTATAGGTCATTTGCTATATATATATATATATATATATATATATATATATATATATATATATAAATATATATATATATATATATATATATATATATATATATATATATATATATATAGAGAGAGAGAGAGAGAGAGAGAGAGAGAGCAAATGACATCTAGCCTTGTGGTTAAGAGAGATGCATGCGGCTCGAGTGGTCTGGAGATCGATTCCCGATAGGAGTTCGCCACAATTGTCTTCTTTCAATATATATATATATATATATATATATATATATATATATATATATATATATATATATATATATATATATATATGACCTCTAGCCTAGTGGTTAAGAGAGATGCATGCGTCCCGAGTGGTCAGGAGTTCGAATCCCAGTGGGAGCAATTCCAAAAAAAATTACCTGATTCCAAATATATATATATATATATATATATATATATATATATATATTTATATATATATATATATATATATATATATATATATATATATAGAGAGAGAGAGAGAGAGAGAGAGACTCGAGTGGTCAGGAGATCGATTTCCAGTAGGAGCGTTCGCCACAATTGTCTTCTTTCAATATATATATATATATATATATATATATATATATATATATATATATATATATATATATATATATATATATATATATTTTTATATATATATATATATATATATATATATATAGAGAGAGAGAGAGAGAGAGAGAGAGAGAGAGAGAGAGACTCGAGTGGTCAGGAGCCTGATTCCCAGTGGGAGCGTTCGCCACAATTGTCTTCTTTCAATATATATATATATATATATATATATATATATATATATATATATATATATATATATATATATATATATATATATATATATATATATATATATATATATATATATATATATATATATATAGGAAAACTTAGATGGTGAAACTTTTGAATTCCGAAAATACCCTTACATACTTATACTAATTAAAAATAGTTCATTAATTTTAATAAGGACAACTTAGTAATTAGGAAGACTACCCTTTGGTCTTCCTAAAGAGTCTTCCTAAACTAATTAAGAAATGTTAAAATACGTGCAAGGCACGTGCACATATTCTACTATATAATAGGAAAACTTGGATGGTGAAAATTTTAAATTCTGAAAATACCCTTGCATGTCTATACTAATTAAAAATTGTTCATTAATTTTAATAAAGACAACTTAATAATTACGAAGACTACCCTTTGGTCTTCCTAAAGAGTCTTCCTAAGTTAATTAAAAGAATGTTAAAATACGTGCAAGGCACGTGCACATATGCTAGTATATATAATAGGAAAACTTGGTGGTGAAACTTTTGAATTCCTAAAATATCCTTGAGTATTTTATAAACATGATATTATTTTGTCAACTTGCATGTCATTTATGTTTAACAGTCAAAGCACTAAAGTTTGCATGCTATAAAGTTTCTTTTTTCCGTACAACTCTTCATATTTCAATGATAATAAATTTTTCTTTCCTTACCATTTTCCAAAAGCTATTATTCTTAACAGAAAATTTTAAATAAAATAAAATTCGTACTTCGAATCTCTTGGTATTGTAAAAAAAAAATCACAAATACATGAATAGTCACTTGGAAAAGATGGAAAGACGACAGCAAATCTTATGATATTCTAATTAAAATACATACAAAACATGTACATGTAGGCTAATATATATATATATATATATATATATATATATATATATATATATATATATATATATATATATATATACTCTTTATATATATATATTTATATATAAAGAGAGAGAGAGAGAGAGAGAGAGAGAGAGATATAGATAGATAGATAGATAGATGTGTGTGTGAACGGTTGAGAAGCAGGCGACGTGTCCAAAGCGCTTGTGAAAAGCTAACTAGGTTAATAATGGAAGCAACAAGTCTTTCAAGTCTTTCGAGTTGCGTGGAGAATCTTCTCGTGCCAGAAATTTCCTTCCTTGAGCTTGCCTAAAGAAATCAATGCAGACTTGCAGATGGAGTCTGATTGATAACCATATACATTGAAGTTCTATGAGAAATCGTGGTTAAACTCATTACGAGAAGAGTCGAGTGGGCCACAAGACCTGATCTCAACATCATAAAGTCGGCTTCAATAGGAGAAATGACACGAGACCCGCAGACCTGGACTTGGTGACAGTGGATGGATTGGGTCGTCAAGATGGAAGAAAATTCTTATGGGATATTTTATGTTGTTAGTTAGCATACCACACAATTTTCCAACCTGACGAGTCAACGATGTTAGCAACTTAGCATGCTTCTGAAGTATGAAGTAAGCTGAATGACAAAGTAAATGATGTTAGCATGGCTCGGAAACAATAGTGTGCAATCAAGGGCCGGGGCAGGGCCAGCCCTGGCCCAGGGCGGCCAGGGCGACCGTCCAGGGCCCCAAAAAATTTGGGGGCCCAAAAAATTTATTTTTACGTACGTATATTAATAATCTTGTACGTAAACTAGAACAAATATGTAACATGATTCTTTTCTAACACAAAATAGTTGTGGTGTAGTGGTTATTAGGTTATAGTTGCATACTAGAGGTCTTAGGTTCAATCCTTGGTTATAACAATTTTTTTATTTACTTTTATTTAGGATTTTTTAATTTTTATTATATATAGGCCCCATTTATATGGGCCATATTTTGAAAGTTTGTTCAGGGACCCCATAAACTCAGGGCCGGCCATGGGCCGGGGCAGAAATTTTTTTTAGGAAAGGCTAAGAACAGGGATAAAAAAAAATCATGTAATTTGAATACAAAATAAAACTAAAAACTACAGAATTTGAACCCCTGACCTTCTACATAAACAATCTATCACTCAACCAACTGAACTAAAGCTTACACATCTTATTATAGTGGTAGCGTTTGTATTTATTTGCGAACCGCGGGCTATAGCCGGGAGAACTCACCTTATGCTTCGCCACTGTGTGCAATAGAAAGTATAAACACATGTATACTGCATACAGAGTCGGATTCAGGATTTTTAGGAAGTCCAAAATTTTGTAAAATAAAATTCATTACATTAATATTTTAATAAAATAAAAATTATAAAAAAGAAGAAGTAAAATCTGATATAAATATGTATATAGATATTAAAAATTATAAATTTTGGAGGTGGTAAAACATAAAGTTAATATTAAAAAAAGAACATAAATGTTTAATTTAGAAGAAAAGTTTTAATAGGAACAACGGTCCCACTTGCCCCCATATAGGTCCGCCCCTGACTACATAGTCATGGTCTTTGCACAATAGGAACTGGACAACCATGGATAATCTTCCATACCTTCTCCTCCTCTTCTATTTTCTTACTACACCAATGGCACTACCAATCTACCGATGCGAAGGCAACAACTACACCGCCAACAACACCTTTGGGACCAATCTCGAACATCTTCTCGCTTTCCTGTCATCTTCCAACACCATATAGCCAACAATGTCGAAGGCTCCTCTCCCGGTCGCACATACGGCCTCGTCCTCTATGGAGGGGATGTCAATCCCTCCTTCTGCCCTACACGCCACGAGCTTTACCCTCGACACTCGGGAATGTGCAGAATGCACAAACTGGTGCGTAAGAAAGAGTTTATGCTTTGACCCAAGAAGAAGCTCTTGTCTTAGACATCGTTATTGTAATGACCCGCTCCGCACATTGCATTACGACGAGTCGTTGACTCGAAGAGTTGCGTTGACCAAAAATATGTATCGATGCGAATCGATACAAGAGTTACGTTGATCCGAAAAATGCATCGAATCGGATCGATTCAAAGAGTTATGTTGGCCCAAATGAGAAAGCATTGAGTCGGTTCGAAGATTCTAAGAAATCAAATTAATGTAACGCACAAGTCCGATTCGAACAAATATTAATTTTAGTTGGTTTCGTGTGCAGGTTATACGTTTACGCTGAAATATGAGAGGTCGACATTTTGCCTTATTTGCAATGGTGTCAGCAAAACCAAATCACCGTCTCGCAATAGACTGAGGCATAGGCACGGTAAGTCAAATCGGTCAGATAATTCAAAGAAGCACGAAGTGTTCGAATGGTTAAGTCAGAAGAGTTGGCTGTGCAACAACGTTATGAAATCAAGCCACATCGGCTAGGCAAAACAACAAGACGTATCGGCTTAAGATGGGAGGACTTTGACCCATCTTTCCTACACTTTCATGCCTAAGTAAAATGTACCATTATATGCCAAGTTAACCTGTCAAGACCACGGGCGTGGCTCGATCGAGAGATGAACGTAGTGCGTTCTAACACTAGATAGAACAATTGAAATGAAACGTGTATCAAATGTACGAGTCACTATTGAACATCGAAATACCGCAACGACGAGCATCGAGAACATGTGATAACTGTATCGACGAGTGCCTCAGTGCACAAGTCATTCGTGCCCCCTTGCACGAGTTAGAGGGATAGAACATTGAAAGACTATATCGGCGCGAGTGCCTTCGTGCACGAGCTATAGAACATTGAATACTCTATCGAGGCGTGCCTCAGTACACGAGTCGGAGGGGAAGAACATAAGGCTAGCACAATGAAAGACTATGGAGGCGAGTGTCCTAGTGCACAAGCCATGAGCAATGATCACTAAGGCGTAGAACATGGAAATACGACATCTAGGCGTGCATCGGATGCACGACTCGAAGAAGATATCGAATAACTTTTGAATGTGGCATGCTGCCTTGAGATGTTCATGACCTTGGGTTGTTCGTTGATGAACATTGAGTTGGGGCATTGTGCCAAATGGAAATAGAGATGGATAAATTGGAAGTTGAGATGATGCGTTAGTCGAGTCTCGGACTCAGACTATGTTTGGTTGTATGAGTTTGATGCGTTGCATGGTCACGGATAACTTGTGCACAAGTTTTATCCCTCGAACGTGGTAGGCCGGATGCCGGGACCGTTCGATCTAGAAAGAAAATTTGAGATGGGTAATGTGTTGAGTATTTCAATCTGTTAGGCTTGTGACCTACCATTGAAATAGAGCGTCACAAATATCGGTATCGTTTGGGAGTACTTCAGGGCATGGGATTTGCACCCCAAGATGAAGTAGTCACCATCGTACCTTGATATGTCCATTATGGCTGCAAAGTCAGTGACCTTCATATAGTTAAGGAACGTCGGCTTAAAATTACAGGCACACAGAGATCACTTATATCATGACAGAGAAGGATGGTAGGCGTATTCCCTTTGCGTCGGTGCAAGGGCGAGCACGTCGAGTTGGTAAGAATTCGCACCACCAAGGAACACGAAAATTGTATGTTGCCTGCTTGTTTGCTTACATAAATCAAACATAACATGCTTGCCATTATAACATGCTTTACCGCTTTCGAATATGCCATGAAACCTATCCTAAGGCAAATATAGAAAGATCACAAGTTAAGCTGTATGATCCATATATCTACTTAATATCGGTTTAGTAAAGTGAGTCTCTAATCAATACGCGAGAGGATTAGTACTGATCTCCCACCAGATTGCTTACAGATTCAGGGAATGATCTGCTCGCGACGGAGCTTCGCTTGAACGCGTTGAGACATGAAATGTCGTAGCATTTGAGGCGTGCAACCACATTGACGTTCGAACTTGCAACAGGATAATACGGCCGAGATATAGAAGATATAATATATGGAACGGTAAAATCATTTATGGGCAAGAGAGAACCTGAGTGTTGTAGCCAATCTGGCAAATTCAGTTGGGCTATTAAAAGTCTTTGTAACCTCAGTTCATTTATCGAATAAAGAGAATTATTTTGTATACTCTATTTCTTCCGCTGCTAAATAACAATATCAAAGGTAACCATTTGAGAACTTATCATCTTGCCTTGTACGAGTGCAACTCAAGACTCGTACGACATCACGTTCCAGCGAGGACGATGATTCGGATAAATCGATACGAGGACGAGCAATTTTTTGGGTCGAGACGTGACAGTTATGACATATACGATACTGTACAGAGGTATACATGCTCGTTATTATTTAATTCGGGTGCTACACATAGTTTCATATCATTTGATTTTATCAAAATAAATAAATTATGTGACTCTGTTAGATAAGAATCTGTGTTAGTACTCCTTGGGGATTGGATTTGCCTGCTAGTTTGATTTGCAGAGATGGTTACATTTGTTTTGGAGGTAGAACAATGTCTTTGGAAGCTATAGTACTGAACATCAAAGTGTACGATGTTATCTTAGAAATGGAATGGCTCGGTGCATGTCATACGATGATTGATTGTGCGGGGGAAACAGAGTTCTCTTATTCGTGGGCTTGATGTACAAGGCGAAAGTGGTGATATCGGTAGTGATGGCAAGTCACATGTTGTATTCATGGTATAAAGGGTACCTTGCTTCTGTTCGGGACACTCAGAAGAAGGGTGCAGAGTCAGATCAAATCAAAGTAGTGACAACATTTTCTGACGTGTTCCCAGACGAGATACCTAGAATACCATCGGATCGAGAAATTGAGTTTACGATTGATACCTTTTCGGACACTCGATCGATATCGAAGGCACCATACAGAAAGACATCGGCAGAACTTAAAGAACTGAGAGTACATATACAATAGTTATTGGACTATGGGTACATTTGTCCAAGTTTTTCACTATATGGAGCTACAATATTGTTTGTGAAGAAGAAGAAGAAGAGACAGTTCCATCTCTCCTATAAAAAAGCTGGCTCGACAGATAATTGTAGTCGGATATTGTACTTCACTAGTATGGATAATATACAGTATCCATAGGTGGCCAACCTTATACTCCATACGGTTAACTCATGCTATCCTTTGGGTGGCCGACATGCACGATCACGGGATCTCAGATTTTCTTTCAATGCTTTTACCAATTTTAGTTACCTAATTTAACCATATAGTTATCTAGAATCTTGTACCATAGTCAAATGATCATCCTTCTAGATGTCATACCTCAGTCCCATACCGTAGTACGTACCCCTATGAAGACCACCAACGACGATCTTCCAGAGCTCGTCCTCCGACTGAGGCGGAGAGGGCCGCGATGTACCAACCCCTCCCTCTGCAGCTGTACTAGCACTCGTACGCTCACGTAGCCTAATAAACTCGTCTTAGAAAATTGTGCATCTCTATAAATTAGTACTTACCTAAATTAGTCTAATAAACGTCTAAAGTATTTAATTATTATTAACTATATGGTTATCTGTATATTCTTCAAGTTATGTTAAAATTAACGAAATCTAAATTAGTACTTACATAGCTCTGAGTAGCCCGCTCGTCGATGAGCTTCTCGTCCTTCCGATGGGTGGCCAGGAAGACGGTCACCATGTTTGCGTCCTCACCCCTCTGTACCTGCGTGTTTGTTATATTTTATTCTTTATTTCTTTCCTACTATCAATAAAATCTTATTTATTGCAATAAACTACATACCAGACGACGAAAATGCTCCGTCATAGGAATCGATCCACCACACCACTTTTCGGCCCTCGTCCTAGCCGCTTTTGCCTTCTTCGACCGCTCTCTATACCGGGCTTCTCAAATCGAGCCCTCATCGCGGTCCACTGGTTAGGCGTGATCCAACCAGCAATCAGCTTTTTGGAGCGCTGTCGAGCTTTTTGATCATCAATTGCATCACGGATCAGCTTGGCGGCGACGGCAGAAAACTGCCTCTCAATCTTCTCGGCCCGGTGTGGTGGATAAAAATAGGTCCTCTACAAGAATTACAAATTAAAATAATAAGTTCTAAAAAATACATAAAATTATATTAATCCTACTAAATTAACTATCTTTAATTATCTTGAAGTGGGCAAACCATAATGCCTTCCTCTCTTTCGAGGCATCCAAGTAGTTAATCCACGGACCCCCATAGTTGGACCTCAGAAGGGAGCCCAACGCTCTCTGTACCGACGAGGGACGATATCTGTATACAACGATAATTATATTCATGAATATATATATATATATATATATATATATATATATATATATATATATATTTACAATATTGTTTGTGAAGAAGAAGAAGAGACAGTTCCATCTCTCCTATAAAAAAAGCTGGCTCGACAGATAATTGTAGTCGGATATTGTACTTCACTAGTATGGATAATATACAGTATCCATAGGTGGCCAACCTTATACTCCATACGGTTAACTCATGCTATCCTTTGGGTGGCCGACATGTACGATCACGGGATCTCAGATTTTCTTTCAATGCTTTTACCAATTTTAGTTACCTAATTTAACCATATAGTTATCTAGAATCTTGTACCATAGTCAAATGATCATCCTTCTAGATGTCATACCTCAGTCCCATACCGTAGTACGTACCTCTTTGAAGACCACCAACGACGATCTTCCAGAGCTCGTCCTCCGACTGAGGCGGAGAGGGCTGCGATGTACCAACCCCTCCCTCTGCAGCTGTACTAGCACTCGCACGCTCACGTAGCCTAATAAACTCGTCTTAGAAAATTGTGCATCTCTATAAATTAGTACTTACCTAAATTAGCCTAATAAACGTCTAAAGTATTTAATTATTATTAACTATATGGTTATCTGTATATTCTTCAAGTTATGTTAAAATTAACGAAATCTAAATTAGTACTTACATAGCTCTGAGTAGCCCACTCGTCGATGAGCTTCTCGTCCTTCCGATGGGTGGCCAGGAAGACGGTCACCATGTTTGCGTCCTCACCCCTCTGTACCTGCGTGTTTGTTATATTTTATTCTTTATTTCTTTCCTACTATCAATAAAATCTTATTTATTACAATAAATTACATACCAGACGACGAAAATGCTCCGTCATAGGAATCGATCCACCATACCACTTTTCGGCCCTCGTCCTAGCCGCTTTTGCCTTCTTCGACCGCTCTCTATACCGGGCTCCTCAAATCGAGCCATCATCGCGGTCCACTGGTTAGGCGTGATCCAACCAGCAATCGGCTTTTTGGAGCACTGTCGAGCTTTTTGATCGTCAATTGCATCACGGATCAGCTTGGCGGCGACGGCAGGAAACTGCCTCTCAATCTGCTCGGCCCGGTATGGTGGATAAAAATAGGTCCTCTACAAGAATTACAAATTAAAATAATAAGTTCTAAAAAATACTTAAAATTATATTATATATATTAATATATATATATATATATATATATATATATATATATATATTCATTTAACTTACTTTGTAGGACCGTCGGCCCAAATCTCCATCCTCGTCTCGTCCTGAGGTGCGCATGGAGGGTTGCTCTGGTATGGATCCGCACGGGCGGGAGTAGGGTCTACCTCCTCCACCTGCTCTCTACCCTCCATGCTGCCATAAGCGGTCGGAAGGCTAGGGGAAGGAGTATATCAGCAAGCCTGGAACTGCTCGTCCCAGGTGTACTGCCACCCGGACCTGCGACCGTATGGTACAATAAGTGCTCGGGTCAGACGATGGTCCGGATCCATCCTCTGGTAACGGAGCTCTCTGCCCACCTAAGGACATGGCTCGTCCTGACCTATCTCTGCGTCGTCCTGCTATGCCTCCGCGTCATCCTGCCATGCTGATAATAACATATGATTAAAAATATAAATAAATACAATGACAGTTTAGAAATATCTGTATATATTGGAGTTCATAATTTAAGTTTATAAAAATCTGAATACTAATAGAAATGATCACAGTTCATAATTTAAGATTACAGAAATATGAATACATTGAAATCACAGTTTCTCAATCATCCTCTGAAAATTCATCTTCTTCGTTTGCCTCCTCCTCCTTATCCTCTTCCTCTTCCTCCTTATCTTCACTAGCATCTCCTTCGTCTTTCCCTTTGGATACTTGTACCTCTTCTACACAAGTAGACATAAAATGGGGAACTTCTGCTGAGTCGACATCAACTGTATTTGGTATAAGAGGCAGTTCGTCCTCCTGATAAGCCACTTCGTCGATGTCATAGGTATTTTTGGCTTTAGTCTTGCATACTACCCACCAATCGTACCTCGTTATTCCCCATCTAGGATATGTTGTAAAATATACGAGTTGAGCTTAACTTACTAGGATAAATGGTTCGTATCCTTGGTATCGACGACGGTAGTTAATATCCACAAGACCATGCTTGTCAATTTTTTATCGTATCGAACCAATCAACTTTGAACAACACGATCTTAGCAGGCTCTGTGCCATAATTGTACGTCAATTCTACAATCTCCCATAAGACGCCATAGAAATCATTGCCTGGAGTGGCATATTTGTAGTTTGTAGATTTGATACACAAGCAACTATTTTTTGTGGAATCAAGATCCAGGAAGCTATCTCTGATGGGAGCATTTGTTGATTTGAACTTAAACCCATTCACGCAATAGCTTGGCCATATTTTGACGGCATAAATTGGTCCCTTGGTAAGAGTTCCAATAGATTCATTCTCAAGGGTAACGTCCGGACGATCGATCTAAATACGAGAAAATACAAAATTAAGTTCAATGTTAAGTTATTTCTTGTGTAAATACAAATAGAGGAAGATTCTAACTAGCTTTTTACATATGCATTCTACCAAGACGGGAAATGAAGTCTCATTTCTTCTTCTACTTCTTCATCTGTAATGTATGGTCTACTTGACCTCACCTCATCATTAAATTTGCTGAAAACCAATAAATATCGGGATACACTCGTTAAATTATAATAACGTAATCAACAAATAGATGACTTGAACATTGAAGATTTTCATTTACCACTCTAGCTTTTCCACTTTATCCTCCTCACAGTTGAGTAATATATATAACTGGGAAGCCCTTAGTTCCTCATCATTCAAATATCTCTTTTTTAGTTTTCCAGAAGGCTTTCCAAGAGCATTGAAGACTTTCAATAATGCATCATTATATTCTATATCTCCATCGTCGTTCCTCGGAGCTTTTGTTCTGTTTGTAGCAATATGAGGCTTAAAATACATTAAACAAAAGTTTGTAATCTCCTCAATGACATAGGTTTCACAAATAGAACCCTCGACCCGCGTAACCTCTTTGTAATCTCTTTGTTCACAAAGCAAGCTATAATTAAAGAATACAGAACAAGTATCGAGTTCGTAACTCAAGTATAGAGCTTACAAGAGTTATAAACTCGATACTTGTTCTGTATTCATTGTATCTTGCTTTGTGAACAAAGAGCTTACAAGAGTAGAACATCCAAAACATAACTTTACTTGTTACAGCTTTGATCCCCTCCTTGTCGTGCGTCAGTTCATGTCGGTCTGCACTTTCTGCAGTAACAACCACAAATTTTATGTTCTTCAACGATATATTTCACATGCTTAATTGCCAAGTGTGGGGACGAATGGCTCAGAACACAACCCAAAATTCATTCTAGCATACATTTGTTTGAATCAACTATGTTCTGTTCATATGGTGTAGTATATGTTCTTATCGAATTTAGTATCTGAAGGATGTAATAGAATCAAGATGAACCCACATAATGTAATACTAAGACATCATCTACTACTAAAAGATATAGTAATAGGTTGTCGTATCATCATTTCCGAGGGATGGGGGTCGGAGGACAGTCAACTTTATCTACGGCTACATAGTTTCTGCCTCGTTAGTCGAATGGCTGCAGGGACTATGTCCTGATCACCATGTCGTACCATAGATTAATGCAAATTCCTTATAGCAAATGTCGTACATAGATTTTTGTCTCGCCACTCGAATGTCATTATAACCTCCTTAGATAGCCTAAATTTAGGACCCTCGCCAGTCGAATGTCATTATAACCTACTTCTAGGATACACTTTAGGTACTACGATACTCAGCATCAAAATATAAATATAGATACATATATACTTAGATGGATACGTATGTTTCGTATCTTATATATCAAAATATATCTAGGATACAGCCTTCCTTAGATAGCCTAAATTTAGGACCCGTCGTACACATATAACCTTCCTTAGATTATCACAAAACTAGTTCCAACATCTGTGTCGGTTACAACTTATTTATTTCTGATATACTAACTCTGTAACGCTCCAGTCCTAAAATACGTAGGATTAAAAACATAGACATGCCAACCGTATAATAAATATACATAAGCTGTAAAATACAGTAGAACCATAACTAATCTCATCCACACAAAAATAAATGAATAAAAGATATCATATAATGATAATGAATTGTCTTGATACAATATGTTGGGTGGAGACAAATCCACTACCAACAAATAAGAAAAAAAATACATGGAAAATGAAAGGAGTTTGGCGAGCGAAGCGAAGACGATCTAAGTGCAATCATCCTCGAATAAGTGGAGAAGACCACAATCTCGACTAGAATACCTGCGGAAGATACGAACACACACCTAGGGAGATAACCAGGTCTTCAGAGGGACGTAACAAGATACATAATATTATGCCAATATAACTGAATATAAATCGCTCAAATGAATAAGTCAATTGAATTATAACATGGTCCAATACATACCATTGAACTAGCGTACCATCCTCCAACTAAACAAGGACAGTAGATGGTAAACTAATTTACGATGACGTATCTTTCCATGCTATGAATCCAATATGGTATCTGGACCCCAACAAGGTTCAATACCTTCTCATCGGAGTAGCAAGCTACACCTACAACCAAACAAGGACAAGATGTGGCAAACTAGTCCGCAACAAGTTATTGTTCCAAGCCACGGTCAGATACAAGTACCCAAACCAAAAGTACTCATACCTAACGGATAAGGTAGCCTAACCAGTCTAAGTGTATGAAGTTTTAAGAACATCATCCAACGCATGGGCCCTGGCTAAAATGGGATCGGCATAGTCCCCCTTTGGGCACCAGAGGCCCAATGAATAAGAGCATAACGTTCCGCAGAACGTCAGTGGCCGTCAGTAATCATGGATAATCTCACCCGCGTCTCCGGCGGAGCTCACGGGTTACAAAAGAGAAAGTGCATAGTAGCCCATACGCTAAGGTATTGTCATCCCCGCCCAATGCCTACTATGTTGTATCCACAACACAAAACCTCTAATAACTGCTAAGTCAAACTAAGCATGCAACCTCTATTAGCGGTTATTCCTATCGTACGACTTATACGTACCGGTAGCCAGCCAGTCACGTATGTCCGTATTCTACATGTGACACACAACTTCGTGGTACGATGTGTCAAGGCCAATGAATGCAACACACAAGGTGGTCCCTTAAATCTAGGTTTAATGTGTAAGAAAAATAATACACAGCAGGAAATATAACTGAACAGTAAGTTCTAACAGGTTATGCCATGTATCACAGTTTATTTTACATAAAGAAAATAATGAATAATGCATAAAATATGAGCTAAATAAATAAACAACAAATGGCAAGGTATTTTGCCTGGTAGGACGCCTGGTGTACTGCAATAATCAATGTGGCACGAACTGCGACTTCGGTGCAACAACTACGCAAGGTGACCTCGGGTGGTGGCACGGACAGTTCCATCGGGTCCAGAAGGGTCAAATTAGTTAGGGTGGACATAAGGTAGTATGAAATTGGTAAAGGAATATGAAAGATGGACTGAATCACGAGATGGAAAAAAATCGTAGGAAGTCAAATAATATATTTAGTTTTAGAAAATATTTTATAATACTTGAAATAAAAAAATTTAGTCAAAATATGTTTTCAAACAAATACCCGAAAATCGAAAGTCATTTTAGGGCGAACTCTAAGTTTGTAAAATATATGAGTTTAGGTTAAAATCTATATTTTACATATCATAAAAATAATAATATAAAAACAATAATATATATTTGGGCTTCTAAACTAATTTCGAAAAATAGTTATAGATCCAAAGCCAAATATAGTATTACAATTAAGAAATTATATATTTATATGTATATATAATTTAATAAAGTAATAACAAAACAAAAATAACACTAAGAATTATATATTTATACTAAGTATTAGGGTAGATACCTATATTTATATAATTATAACAAAATATCTTTTGATAAAAGTAAATATAATAAAATAATAATACTGATAATAATAATAATAATAATAATAATAATAATAATAATAGATAATCATAATAATTTTTACCAAAGACACATACATACATACATACATACATACCTACCTACTATAGTAATAATACTAGCAATACATGTTCTTTATAAAATAAAAAAACCATAAAATAATAACACCAGCAGTTCAAGGCTACTGCTTTCTTAACCAGAAGTTACAAATAATAATAATAATAATAATAATAATAATAGATACTAAAAGAAGAAGAAAACAAATAATAAAAAAACTAAACAAAAACACAAAAAAAAAACAAACAGCAACAAAAAAACAAATAAATAAAAAAACAAGTACAGCAGTCAGTTGACTGCTGCTGCTCTCGAATAAGAAAAGGAGAAGGAGAGAGAGAGAGAGGGAGGAGCTCGGGGAAGTGCAGTGGGAGTGAGCGGAGGAGGAAAGAGGAAGGGGCGATCGGGAGAGCGGAGTGGCTGCGGGCGGAAGAGATCGGCCGAGATGGGCGGCGCGGACCGGAGCGAGGGGCGAGCAAGGGGGAGAGGGTCGATCGGAGTGAAAGGGGGCAGAGAGGGCGGGATGAGAGAGGAAGTGGAAGGAGGAAGACGGAGGGGATCGGTGGTCCGGCGGAGGAGCGGAGAGGAGGAGAAGCTGAGAGAAAGGTGCGGGAGGAGGAAGAGGAAGAGCGGGAGAAGGGGTCAGAGGCTTCGGCCATGGAGGGATCAACGGACGGCGGAGGGTACTCACAGCTGGAGGCAGGCAGATCCGGCCGGCGGTGTAGCTTCCCTTCTCGGAAATTTTTAAATTATTTTATTATTTATTTGATTTAAATAGTAATTTTAGAATTTTATAAATGTTTATTTAGTTAATTATTATGGTAGATAGTTTTAGCCATGGTTGAGTTTTGAAGTACCAGACGAATAGGAATCATGGCACGGATAGTGCAGTGGCGTACTTTGACTAGTATTTAGCCATGGTAGGAGAATACCGAGCCATAGGAGTGTCCTAACTAGGAAAACCAGACCAAGTTATAGCACGACCATTATAAGTAAGTTTAATTAATTATTATTAGATTTATTGACTTTGCAGGAACCCGGTTGAACCAAGATAGTCCGAACTGGGCCGAACCAAATCCAAGCCCATGTAGGCATGTAGTGAGACCCAATACGGCCATGTAGACATATTTTTAAGTAGATGCAATGCCGATTATGGGATATTGTAATTCGTTATTGTTAATTATTATTATTATTGTTTTATTATCAATACTATTGAGATTGTTATTATATAATATTATTTTATTATTATTGATTATATTTAAAATATTGTATTACCTGTATAGAATTTGTGGTATAGGTATATATATATATATAAATATATATATGTGCATACGTATGTGTGTACGTGTATATATATAAAATATAAGTGTGTATGTATATATAAATATCCATATATATATAAGTGTATACGTGTATATATATATAATATAAGTGTGTATGTATATATATATATATGTATATATATAAAAATATATATATATATATATATATATATTTTATATATATATATAAATATATATATATATATATATATATATATATATATATATAAATATATATATATATATAAATATATATATATATATATATATATATATATATATATATATATATATATGAAGGTGTATATGGGGATGTATATATATGTATCCATACACATAGGTGTATACGCGTGCGTATATACATATATATAGATATAATATATAATAGTTAAAAAGAAAAAGAATAGAAAAAGAAAAGGAAAAGGATAGCAGCTTACTAAACGAGCCCAGCTAGGCAGCCCAGCCCGACCAAGGACATGCAGGCCGGCCCAGCCCAAGGCTGCCAGTGCAAGCCTGAACCATCTCAAAACAATCTCGAGCCAGGCCGACCTTCCCCTAACCCTGACTCTGCTCAAAACAGAGTGCACGTATATAAACGATCAAGAGCAGCAAACCCTAACCAGAAAACTTATGCCACCCCTAGCGCCACCCTCCTCCTAACCTGGCGACCACCCCGCGCTCGCAGCGCCGTCGCGCGTGGCCAACGGCTGGCCGACAGAGCCGCGCGCCCCTGGAAACAGAGAATCAGTAGCCGCATCAAAAATAGGATAACGAAGCCGGGGTAAGTCACTTTGCTGTAGGATTTCTCCACAAATACTACATCGTTTTTGATGCCATAAAATCCTATAGAATACCTATATAACCATCTAGGAACCCTTCCAACTAGTTCGTAGCGAATCGATCCAGATTCGATGAAAAATCGACACGAAGTCGATCAAAATTTTGATCGCAAAACAGGGCTAAAATAGTCCAAGCATCCACGTTGGAAGATCGTTTCCGATCGATCCAGTACCATATTAGAAATTCTAATTGAACACACCTTTAGACAACCTATATGACCTCGTAACCCTTCTTGTAGATTCATATTTTATTAAGTAGATTAAAAGTTATTGGATTCCGAAGTTTACCGAAAAATTGTTTTAAAAATATTAAAAAACTCGAAAACCCCTCGATACGACGTGCGTCCCGCCAATCCGGGCGACGTGGTCGCGAACCGAAAGCATCGAAAGGTGCGTAACGGCTTCGTGGATGTGTGGGCTTTGATGGAATTCAAATTGGTCGCGTGTGTACGACGAATTTGATGCGTATCCGTCGAAATTCACCGTATCGGCCTCTGTGCAAATTCTCTAATTACTTTGTGCACGCTCGTCAGATTGAGAAGAAACTTACGCCAACAGGACCGTATCATTTTTTTGGTCCTGTATGCCAAGTTTGGTCCGATTCTGAGACAGTTGATCAGATCGCCGTTTTGCGGGCCCTACGGTCCGATTCAACGGGCGATTTTGTGTATGATCTGTCGAAATCCAACTCTGGACATACGATTGGGTTCGTATCGGAAAATCGGATCCGTAGACATGTAGTTTGACGACTTTAGAGACCATTGACTCTGACACATTTTTCGGTTAAAGCGGGTCAAACGGCGGACATCGTTTTGGCCCAAAATTACCGTTTTGCTCCTGTATCCAAAATTGGACTTAAGGACAGGCAATCCTAGTTAATTTGACTATTCTGAGAATGTTGGCAATGCCTGTTTCAGCTTTCGGAGACATTTGTGGATTTTGGACTTATTTGGTTTACCGGTTGACGATTTATTGTTGGCTCTTCGTACAACCTCCAGGCAGGTATACCTTGCCTCCCTCTATAATTTATTTTCATGTTTATAGTACACCTATTTTAGTATGTTATCTTTAGTTACCTTAGTTGTTATAGACTTATATGATACCGTGTTTACCAGTCTATTGTCTTGCTTGTATATCAGTATTTCATGACTTGATAGTGTAGTTATACCAGGCTTGTTTACGTCATGGATTATGCTAGAGTTGTCCTTACCTGTGTCATGACTGAGTTGTACCGTGTCTTCACCTGTATCTTGACTGAGTCGTGTCTGCAAGTATGTGTGAGTAAACTGCTATTCCTTTGTCATTCTCATAACCTGCGAGTCCACACACGGGGCGAGGGTTGTCCTTTGCACCTGCGAGTCCACATACGGGGCGAGGGTGACTTGTCTTGAAACTGACCTGCGAGTCCACATTCGGGGCGAGGGTTGGTATTCTATTGATCTTCCAGCAGTTCATTTATGCATAGTTGATCCCGTATCCGTGTTCATAGTTACCTGTCAGTAGCCACATGTCAGTCTCATGTCTAGTTCCTGTTTATACCCTGGTTATATTATTGCATGATTAAACTGTTAGATAGGCATGTTTTATGTATCTTGCTAGTCCTCTGAGGACCTGATGATCTCTTCAGGTTTAGCGACTGCATGGAGTTAGTTAGCAGAGCGGGATGGTAGAGGATTACGATGTATGATACAGGTATTTGCTTGTGATATTTTTTTATTATCTTCTCGTGCTTTATATTCCATACTATGATATACTCTGCTTATTTATAGACTCATATTATTCTTGGAGTCTAATCGAACAATATGCTAATGGACTGCAAACCATGACCCATACTTGTTCATTCTTGTTTATATAATTTCTGTAGATTGAGATATAGTTTAGATTAGACATGATACCCTACACTGGATAGCTTATACGTACTCGAGTCGGACTGGAGTCCGCTTGATACGTAGCTGGCTTGCTCACGAGCTCGCGTCCGAAAAGCGGGTGCGGGTCGTGACAGGCGGAGGAAGCTCGCGCGCAGCTGCACGGCCAGGCGAGGGTTTCGGTGGTGGCACCGCTGTGAGGGTCGCGACAAGGCACGACACACCAGGGAGGAGGCAGACGCGACCGTTCGCCGACGAGGCGGCGCTCGCCTGTGGGTCGAGGTAAGGGCGATGGTGGCGGTCGTGTGTTTTCCTATTTTTTTCTTTGTTTCTAGTGTTGTGGGGGTTTTGGTGGTGGTGGTGATGGATGCTAGGTCGTCGGAGGCTGCTGGTGTGACGGCGGGTGTCGAGGTGTGTGGCGGTGGCATTGGGTTATGTTGCAGGTGGTCGTGAGATGGCCGGGGACATTGGCCGAAGGCCCTCGGTGGCTGTGGGCGAGTTCCGGGCTGCAATGGGGTTGGTCGGGCTACCGCGGCGGCGTAAGTGCTGGTGGTGGTGGCGTTCGGCTGAGGCGGTGGTGGTGATGTTGGTGGTGGCAGAAGTAGCAGTGGTGGTGGCGGATGTTTAGCGGAGGTCGCAGATGAGGGGAGTGGTGGAGGCGACGACCACGACGGGGTGTGGTTGTCGTGTAGGGTGGTGGACAGGGGCCGAGCCTAGGTTAGGTTTAGGATTAGGGTTTAGTTGGCTGTGGTCGTCGTGTTCGGGGTGTCGGACACGGTGAAAATAATTATATATGTAAAAAAAAATTGAATAAGATATTAGAAGGACACCCGGGGTCGGATCCGAGGCCGTCAAGGCTGACACGGGAGAGATTTTGGACACAGACACGAGGCACTCACATTGTGGTGGAATTGATTTGTGGGATAATTGGGTTGTGAAGAAAATAATGTGGAGGCTCCCCTATTTATAGGGTTGAGGAATCCAAATTCGATAAGATGTAGGAGATTTAAATCCCCTTTTAGATAATTGCCATATTTGTTTTAAAACAAAAATCAAATCCAAATCCAATCTAAATCCAAATTCAAATAGATTTTATACGTAGAAAATTTAGCTAAAGTAAATAATTGAATCTTAATTTAAATTACCATAACTAATTAAATATTAAATCAACAAACTTCCAAATTATCTCTTATAAATAATAAAATAATTAATATTAAATAATTTCAAAAATTGCAATAATTATTTGGTTATTAATAGAAAATATCTTAAAAATACCTTTTTAATAATTAAGATAAATAATAAAATAATTTTTAAAAATTTCAAATATATACATGAATTAAATTTCATGTATCTCGTATGCGACTAGCACAAAATATCTATGTATATATTATTTTCGAAATCGGCATAAATAATTAATTAAAATTTGCCACTATTGCGACGAAATTTATATACCTTCAAGCAAAATAAACAAGTTAACTATATTATATTGAAATGAAATATATGTTTTCTATATTTTTTAGAACAATTATTTATTAATAATAACTGTTATAAATGAAAGGCTTTTATATAAATAAAATAAATAAAATAATAACTTGGAAATTTTGGTACGATAGCTAAAATAATTATTATATATATTATTTTGAAACTATAAAAATAGAAAAATATTTTTCTAAAAATATGTACGCTCGCACATATTCGCACTCGTCGAGCAATTACGAAAAATGAAATTTCGTGCGTGACGTACAATGCAAAATAAAAAAAATCAGTACCAAATTTATAAAAAAATATAGTAGAAATTTAGGGATTTTACAAACTCATTTATGTATCTATGTTGTGTCCATGTCATTATAACCTCAAATACGGAACAAATTTCTCATTATGTATCAAAACGGAATATAATCTCTATACATATTCTAAAAATTAACTAAATGTAAAAAATTAAACTGAAATTGAATTTAACTAAATGTCCATGTCAGTGTGTCATTGTGTGTCCTGTGTCCTGTGTCATTGTGTGTCTTGTGTCCTGTGTCAGTGTATACACACACACACACACACACACACACACACACACACACACACACATATATATATATATATATATATATATATATATATATATATATATATATATATATATATATATGATACAGTGAGGTGTGTGTTAGTAGACCTATATATGTATAACACATTATGTAGGTATCAATCCAGGTTCCAGATTCGAGTATAGAGGGATGAATCTTGGGAACAACAACTGTAATTGACACAAGTAAAATTATAAATAGGAAGCAGCCAACCTATATTGGAAATCTCTGTATACATGGCAGTAGCCAAGTTGCATAACCGTATTAACAGGGTATACATGGGTATATTAGTGTCCAGAAGTATACACAATGAATTGTCAGTTATCTGTAGGTGTCCATGTGTTTGTGATAGTGTGAAGCCACTGCTTCCCTAAAATACTGGCTGCCTTACCTGTTGTTGGCTTCAAAGGCCATACAACTGAGTAGAGTATCTGCTATGGAGCTCAATTGCAACCACAATCTAACACTCACTCTCAATCCTCAACCCCTCCTACATACACAAACTCCTTATACTAGTGGTTTCATCACTGGATAATTACCCAGGTCAGGCACACATACTGGTTGACACTGACACCTCCAACCCAGGATATACTAGTTCCCTCTACGCTAAAGATATACACTAATCTTAGTCCCAAGGCACACTCATGCCTCAATCCGATATGCACATGCAGTGCTCAGGTTCAGCACGAGTGCATACAAACTGTAGGTATCTCCCACATTAGCTCACAGGATTTGCATTCTTCCGACTACACTCGGGTAAGACATAATTAGTTATGCTCTGATATGATAACCATTTAACAAAAACCAAATGAGGATATCATAGCCACTCGTATCTGATCGGTGCATAGGTGTGCATTGATGCACAGAATGGTAATGGACAAACCAGTGCACAGGCTCCCATTGCCCCTGTTGCTATTGTTACTGCTGTTGGCCTCAAGCCAAACACCCCCAATCCTACGTGTATCAGTGAGAGGTAAAGATTGCCCTCTCTTGAACACAGGAACCCAAACCCTTAAATCTCTAACCTATCTAAACACACACACTATGCTAATGGCCTCCAATTCTCTGCCACTGATACTGTCTACATCATGTGTCATGTCAGTATGTGTGTGTCGTGTCAGTGTCATGTTAGTGTGTGTGTGTATCGTGGTGTGTTGTGTCGGTGTCTATACTACAAGAGTGGGGGTTAGGGTTTACCGAGACCGAAGGGGTTGATCGGGAGGGGGATCGCCGGAGGGGAGGAGAACCAGAGGCGAAGGCAGAGGCGGAGGGGAGGGGAAGGAGCGCCTGCGGAGGAGGAGGGGGGTCACGGCGAAGGGGGGCTAGAGGCGGCGGGGGCTGGAGGCGACGGAGGAGGGCTGTAGGCGGAGGGGGGCTGGTGGTCGAGGAGGGAGAGGGGGGTTCAAAAATTTGGGGCTCGATTGAGTGGAGGAAAAAGAAAACCCGATGCCCTATATTAAAAACTTAGCGACGACAAATAGAAACGTCGCTAAACGTCGCCATTTGTTTAATATACAGCGACATATTTATGTAGGAGTCGCTAAACGTCGCTAATGTAAAAAATATAACGACGTTTACCGACTATTCCGTGACGTTATCTTTTATGAAATTAAAGCTGGTTGGTATACGTCGCTGGATGTCGCAAATAGTGTCGTTTTGCGACGTCTTTTAAGGACGTCGCTAATATGCAAAATATTGGCGACGTCTTTCTTCAGCGTCGCTAATTTCGTCGCTGATTTGACTTATTTTGGTAGTGTCCGTTTTCTCCTATTGATAATATTAAATCAAATATAACCATTTGAGAACTTGTCATCTTGTCTTGTTCGAGTGCAAATCTAAACTCGTACGGCATCACGCCCCATCGAGGACGATGATTCGGATAAATCGAAGCGAGGACGGACAATTTTCCGGGTCGGGACATGACACTGCACATCCTGATCCAATATCAGGAATCCCACCTCATGTCAAGACTCAAGCATGCATGCATGTTTATAAAAAAACTAAGAAGGCTCAGAATGGCTTGCTATGCATCATTAAAGATGCGGTGTATGACACGTCAATGGTTGCAGCGAGTGCCTCGCCATTGGCTACAATTAGCCAAATCATCATCGCTCATTCTCATGAAATAATTTAGTAATATTATTGATTATTAAACGAAAATATGAATAAAGTACCACCCTACTGGCTACAAGCCTGCAATAAGTGCCATGCCACTGGCTGCAACAAGTGCCACGCCACTTGCTGCAACAAGTGCCACGCCAATAGATCTAGCAGATATACAACAAACAGTATCAGAAAAATAGTATAGGAGCAATATCTGAACAGGTAGTATAGGAGCAAACAGAAAAGTAGTATAGGAGCAAATAGTATCCACAAGAAAAAGCATCCTCGAGAACAGTTTAGATCTAGGTAATTTTTAATCGAAGCAAGAAAAAAATTATTACAGAAATAAATATTTGGATCTACAAATTTATGTTAGAAATTAACAGATCTAGGTTAAATCTCAACAGATCTAGGTTAGATCTAGGTAATTTCTAACCGAAGCAAGAAAAAATTTATTATAGAAATAAATATTTGGATCTACAAATTTAGGTTAGAAATTACCAGATCTAGGTTAGATCTCAACAGATCTAGATAATTTCTAACCGAAGCAAGAAAAAAAAATTATTACACAAATAAATATTTGGATCTACAAATTTAGGTTAGAAATTACCAGATCTAGGTTATAAATTACAAGATCTATGTTAGATCTCGACAGATCTAGATTAGATCTCGACAGATCTAGGTTAGCAGCAACCGATCCGAGCTTCAAGACTCACTTTCACTAAAAAATCAAGAGACTGAGAGAGACTCCAGACTTCGAGAGTCCAGAGATGAATTCTTGAAGAGAATCAAGATACGAGAAGAGACTAGAGAGTCTCTAAGAGACGGAGTCTTCTCACTTCTCAGTCTTGCAGAGTTGCAAAGGCAAGTAGGGGTATGAGAGAGCGGCGGCGAGATGGAGTCTTCTCAGTCAAAGACGAGAGGGGCAGCGACAAGTAGGGGTGTGAGAGAGCGGCGGCGAGTGAGACTGTGAGAGTCGAGAGAGTCTGAGAGTGAGGCGGTGAGAGTGTAGATAGATTTAGGATTTTTTTTCTTTTATACTAGGCATATGAACGGTTTACGGTTCGGATTTACATCCGAATGTAAAATCCGTTAACCGTATAATTTATATTTGGGAACCGGGACCCGACCCGTTCTCCCGAAACCCGATCCGAACTTCAAATACTGTCGGGTCGGGTCGGGTCGGTTTACGGTTTCAAAATCATAATCTGCTCACCCCTGGTTTTTTTGACCCCTCTTACCAGTGCTATTATTCGACGGACCACCTCCCATGTATGAACTGGCAAATCGAGTCAAAGTTTTCAACAACGCAAGCTCATTGAAACAAAAGAAACTAGTTAAAATTCTCGAGTCCTTCCGAATTCTGACAAGAGTGATTCAATGTTGATAGGGTGTGTGGAATCAGTTCACAAAGGACACGGAAAAGGGAGCACCTACGTTTCAGATACCTAGCAAATTAGCAATGCAGGTAGGTTGCAACTATGTTGTCGTGTATGTATGGACAATGATTGGTCACAACCTTATACTATAAGATGATGACAACACAGACACGATACTGATTTTGAATGTTTATGTACTGGTCTAATTTGGAGTGTCATGGTATGTGTCAACACAGATACAATATGGACACTTATGGATTTTTGGAGCGAACCTACTTACACGTCAAGTTGGCAAGAACAGAAGCATTAGAGCAGCAGACTCGTTGACGTTAGAAGTCAAGGATCAATTGAATAGACAGGACAGGAGTGAAGAAAATTCGTAACTCAGAAACTTCCTACTGGTGTGGTAGGGACAGTCTGAAGGAAAAAGAGTTACACGCAGTTGGAACCATACCAAAAGGACTATATATATAGTCGTGTGAACCTTGTTGATCTCTCGAACCCAATCAACAATGGCTCGCTTCCGCTCTCTTCTTCTTCTTTTTGTTGCTGCTCTTGTTCTTCTCCTTCTGCAATCCGCTCCTACGGCCACGGCCGAGGACTATCTCTATCACGTTTGTGAAGGCAGCAGCTACACCGCCAACAGCAGCTTCCACTCCAACCTCCGAACCCTCCTCGCTTCCCTCTCCGCCTCCAACTCATCCTTCTCCACCGACGTCGTGGGCTCCTCCGACCAGGCCTTCGGCCTCGTCCTCTGTCGAGGCGATGCCGACTCCAACGACTGCAAAACCTGCATCAAAGATGCAACTAAGAACATAACCCAGCTCTGCGTGCAGTCCAAGCAGGCCACCGTGTGGTACCTCAACTGCCAGCTCCGCTACTCCGACGTCCGTTTCTTCTCCTCCAACAACGGGCCAGTAGTAATATTGTATAACATCAACAACTCAACGGATCCCGATACATTTACGCCGGCTGCGATGGAGCTGATGGGAAAGGTTGCCGATCGTGCGGCTCTTAATTCTTCGCTCTTGTTCGCCACTGGGATGATGAAGTACAGGAGGGACTTGCCTGCGATCTATGGGCTGGCACAGTGCACCAGGGACCTCTCTGCCGACGTATGCAGTCAGTGTCTGCATCAGAGTCTTGATAGTTATTGGAACCGTAATTATGCGGCAAAGAGAGGAGGGAGGATTCTTCGTTACAGCTGCAATTTTAGGTACGAGGTGTATACGTTCTTTGTTGGGGATCCCACTATTTCGTTAGACACAACTATTTCTCCGCCACCGTCACCGTCACCGTCACCGTCACCCATTCCATCTCCTCCTCCTGAGAGGCAAAGTAGTAAAGGTAAGGAATTCCCACTTACATTTGGTAAAGGTTTTTCCATTTTCTTGATGGGTGGACTCATTCAGAGAGGCATTCTTTACCTGGTTAAATTATACCATACTAATGATACTCTAACTATAGGGTTAGGATATTTTTGATACTTTAATTTTACAGTGTCCCAACTTCATAAATTATTCTTTTGAAGCAAATCATGTCAATTTTGAAACAAGTTGAGGCTACTTCAAAAACATATCTTCTAGTATAAAATCTCAATTTAAATATCTGTATTGTCAGATATTATTTTGAACTGATATCGATGTGCTTTAAAATTGATGAAATATGTTTTTTTAAAAACATTTATAAGACAAAATCATTTAAGTTGCCAAAAACGCTATAATTTGGATGTGATTGGGATAATTTAGCCTTCAAAAGCTTTAAATAAAACTTAGAGAAGAGAGAAAGAGTGTGTGTGAGTGAGTGATATTCATGATAACTTTTACCTTCATTATCGTTTGTGTAACTATGAACTGCCTAATCAGCTCCATAAGTCTTTCTAGCTGGCTTTGTAACCTTTCTCATGTTAGATATCATAGCAAGCACCCACTTACCCTCATTTAGGCTTTCATAATTTTAGCTACAGTATGACTTGCCGCAAAAGGTACCATTTCAAGCCTAAGCTAGTGCGCGCGTGCTTGTTGTATCCTATCGATATTGTTAATTATCTTTAGTAAAACATGAGAAATTCATTTCCACCATTTTATTTAAAAAAGAAATCCTGAAAATAATATGTTCATCCTCATCTACAAACACAATATTCCTAACCTTTTTTTTATATAAAATCTAGATTTTCAGTATCAGTATCATGCTTCTTTTTTCTTTTTCTTTTTTCTAGAATGGAACTAATCAATTTCTTTGGCGCAGGAAACAAGAAAGACATTGGTAAAGTCCTAACTATCGCCATCCCTTCAGCAGGTGGTTTGGCACTTGTAATCACTCTATGTATTTGCTTATTGCGGAGAAGATCATCAAATGATATTGTTTTCGGAAGTGGTATGATACTTCACCAATCTTGTACTTTTCCTCTTCTTCTTGATCTTCTTGGTCCAACCAAGCACATCAAGAAGAAGAACTTGGGCTAAAAACTGGGAGGAACACCATTTCCTTCAACTTTCAGCAAACCAAAACAAGATTCCTACAAAAAGGCAGACCAAATTTCCATTGACGCTAAAGTGTTGATAGTATAATGAAATCATTAAGCTGTTTTTGATGCTAAGAGTAAGTGTAGCATGAGATCGTAGTCATAGATATCACAAAGTTAATATTTATTTAACCTCCACAATCTTGTCTCTCGGACCGGGGTTCAACCGGGGTTCAATAGACTTGGTTTAGTTTGGTTCTAATAGGTAAAATATCCATATTTACTTCTTGGTTTAGTTTGGTTTGATCTTAAGTATGTTAGTTCGGTTTAATTTTACAACTATAAGGTCGATTAAAACCAAATAAAGAATCAAATGGTTCAAATTTTACATAATAATTTATTTTGAAATTTTTTACAATAAAAAAAAAACCAAAATTGGCCGGTTCAATTGTGAACCGGTTCGGCCGGTTCTCCGGTTGAACCTGGTTTTGACAAAAAACCGACGGTTTTTTAAAAGACCCGATTTTAGTCGAACCAGACCGATTTTTTGGTTTAAACCGGTTGGATCCGGTCCAACCGCCGGTCCGGTCCGGTTTTTACAACATTGGTTCTAGTTGTAACACTATTAACGAAGGATAAAAGGGGTTCGTATCCCAACATGAACAGTAATTAAATGATAGAGAATCTTGGTCCAATAGCCAGGATGGATATTGTCACTAATGACTTGCCTTATTGAAAAAGAGAGCCTAACATTATATTTTATTTGCTCTTTGTTAGGCAATGTTGATATTGACGAGATGACAAGTGCTGAATCATTGTTATGTGACCTGTCCGTCCTCAAAGCTGCTACAGATAATTTCTCTGATTCGAATAAGCTCGGACAAGGTGGATTTGGTGCAGTTTACAAGGTGCGACTTTGCTTCGCGACACAGATTTGTTTTTGTCATAAATTATTATTCATTTTTATTATATAAAAGTCAAGCAATCAAGTAGGTTTCAATTTATTCTCATGTATCTTAACAACAAGAAAACATTTCATGTACAAGGGAACACTGCCTGATGGACAAGAGATAGCTGTTAAGAGGCTCTCTGCAAGCTCTAAACAAGGAATAGGAGAGCTCAAGAATGAACTCTTGTTGGTTGCCAAACTTCAGCACAAGAATCTTGTCAGGCTTCGAGGTGTTTGCTTGGAACAAGAAGAAAAACTACTCGTCTACGAATATGTGCCAAACGGAAGCTTGGACACCTTCTTGTTCGGTACGACCTCTAGATGTACCAAAAAAATATCAATCACTAGCTACTTCTGATTAAGTTCCTGATATCTTTTCATCCTACTAATTGTCTTGCCCATGAAAGATCCTGTTAAAAACGTTCAATTAGATTGGGAAAGAAGGTTTAACATCATTGGAGGAATAGCCCGAGGCCTCCGGTACCTGCACGAAGAGTCTCATCTAAAAGTGATACATAGAGACCTGAAGGCTAGCAATGTATTGTTGGACTCAGACATGAACCCGAAAATCTCAGACTTTGGTTTGGCAAGATTATTTGCAGTAGATGAAACGCAATGCACCACGAGTCAAGTTGTTGGCACTTTGTAAGTAAAACTCTTAATATTGTTTTGTTATGGATAAACTATCACGGTTTGGTGCCTAGTAAATCTGTTCAAGTATGGTGATTTGCAGTGGTTACATGGCGCCAGAGTACGCGATGCGTGGGCGATTTTCTGTCAAACTGGATGTGTTCAGCTTTGGGGTTCTACTTCTAGAGATTGTAATTGGAAGGAAAAACAGCAACCCCAATGAGACTGAAAAAGCTCAAGACCTGCTAAGCTATGTCAGTATACATTTTACTACTGGTACATGTATCACTATTACTTTATGCTATAAGTACATTTTGGCTAAATTTATATATATAATATAATAAGAATCCAAGTAGAAATAAAAGCACCCAAAGGGAATATACAAGTTGGTAAAAATGAATAAAAAAATGACTCTGACGTGAACCGAAAAGGTAGTACTAGTATCAGATCCATAAATGGAGTGATACGTGTTATCTGATTCAAGTTGAGTCGCACCGACACGGATACGACACATCATGGAGACACGAATAGGGCACTTATTTTTGTGTCCCAGTGTGGTTTGAATTCGGGGTTGTATCAAATACGTGTCTTACTATGTTGCATAAATATGTACGGACATGGGTACTGGGAGACATGATACATGTACGGGCAAACATGGTCAAATAGGTACAAGGTTAGAAATCTATGTTGAACGAGTACGTGCAAGGTACGGACACAATACGGATACAGACATCATTTTGCTGTTCGTACAACATAGGTGTCTGATATGTGTCCAACACGATACAACCCATAATCTTTGGGATCCGTGCGTCCTTTGATTCAACCGTTTCCTTAGCCAAAATTCTTTCAATTTATAGACTGATGATTTCTCGACATGCAGACATGGGAGCACTGGAGCAAAGGAGCAGCGCTAGAGATCGTCGACCCATCTTTGGGCAAAAACTTTTCAGGAGACGAGGTGCTGAGATGCATCCAAATAGGACTGCTATGTGTTCAAGATGTTCCTGCCAATAGGCCTTCCATGTCATCGGTCGTGCTCATGCTATACAGTCCATCAATGTCTATCCAAGCTCCTATGCAACCTATACTGGCCGTGTCTGGAACAAGCGCTTCCGATTTGTCTGTGTCAACCAGACGATCCAACTTGGGATCTGGTGATCGGTCCCAAGTTAGTCAAGTAGCAAATTCTGATAACGATGTTTCAATTTAACTAGCATATCCTATGTTATGTATTATCTGAAAGCTCAGAAGAGAGGAACTGCCACAAATTTTTTGAAGCAGCTCATCATCACCATCAATATCCAAGCATCTTTCTAGGCAAGAACAATGTTTGAGAAACTAGCCTGATATGAAAGTTATTTCTGTCTGCATGATTTCTTTTGTTGAAATGAAGTTGGGAATTGGTCCCTCCTTTCCTAGTAGAAGTTTTGCATATATTTACATCATAAACTTTGATAGATGAGAAAAAGTAAGCAAGTAGGTTCCAAAATTATGAAAAACACAAGTGAACGATCAAGTATATTGTATAGGAAATCTATTTTCTTTAACATTATCAATAAACCTTTAGTTGTTGAGCATAGTTCCGCTAAACTACTAAACCCAAGTTTATGGAGGATCATATGTTGTGTGTATATTCATCTAAATGTCACCTGCGTAAGTATTTTCCATATCAAGAGTGGTCCCCCTTCAGCATAAGTAGTTAAGTACATGTACAAACAAGCATGACAACAATCGTTTTATTTTCTTAATTAATTGGACGAAGTTCATTTGCAGCCCTTCTCTATAGAAAGACCGAGAATCAATTCTTAATTTTATGGATTTTGTTAGTCTTATTGACAATATGAAAAATAAGGTAAGACATTGATAACCCAAATATAACTGTGGATGCTGAAACTTCGGTTTGTTCGTGCTCTTTTGCTCGGCAAGAATCAGTCCATGTTCCAGTATTGTGACTCTTCCTGTTAGGGAGTCAGACGCAGCAGTACTCAATATTGTTCACGACGGACAAAAATTCACGAGGACGAAGAAGGATAAAAAAATCCTACAAACATACAATCACATAATACTATAACCACACAATAGCCAATCGCAAACACACTGATTTTTACGTGAAAATTCAATGTGGAAAGAAAACCATAAGCACGATCAGAATCCAATCCAGAAAATCTCTACAAATAGAATAAGAGAGACACTCCTCTACAACTTCTCTCATCCGATCAAACAACAGAATATAAGACGAAGCAAGGTGGAATTCTTCGAACAATCTTCTCCCAAGCTTTTTGTACCCTCCAAAAATTTCTTTCTTCCACTCTCCAAAAGTTGCACACTTCTTGCTAATAGTTTTACCCCAATTTAGATGAGAAATCCTACAAACTTCCTTCAAACTCCTAAAAGAAAGAGCAAATCCAACCGTCCGAAAACCAAACCATAATCTGATATGGACCATCCGTTTTGCTCAACCCATACATGAACCAAACTTCTGGCCAGAATTTCAATTTCCTGCAAGCCTGCTCTCGGAAAATTCGAAATTCTGGTCTGTCGAACCAAAATTTCGGTTAGCTTGCTGATTATGCAAAGCTATAAAACATTTAGTCATTCTTGACTTCGTTTAGTCCATGCAGATCCTTAGAAACTTTCCGAACTTTCTCGACACTTGAGTAGCCCTCATCACCTTCCGGGATGACCTCCACATAGACAGGAAACCTCCCAAAAAATCATCCCCTTCCTGCTAGGTGGAAGAGCCTCTCATTCCGGCAGCCTTCCTATAAAAATTGAACTTCCCCCTCGGCAAATTTTGGTAATTATATCAGTCCTACTATCGTTTGTATAGATCTTCTCAAGCTCAGCGTCTTTCGCCTCCCGTATGTCTCGTGCCCAATGATAATAAGTTACAATTATGTTTGGACTATTGGAGATTGATTCAATAGCCAACGTGTATTGACCAAGTTGTGTGGCTATAATTAGCTACTAATATGTAGGCCACTAGGACCTGGTTTTGAGTGAGCTTTAAGCTCCTCCTTTTTAGGTTTTTTTGTTTCTTCCTTTCCCTATTTAAAGCACAATCCACCATGAATAAATCACTCAATGTGTTAGCAGCGTTAAAAAGCTCTCTTGCATTTCCTTTCTTCTCTTCCATTCTAAGTTAACATTTTGGTATCAGAACTTGGGTTCGTGTTGAAGCTGGGAGCAAATTTTTATAGTAGAAGATTGCTACCGTTGCATTTGAAGTTTTGAAGTAAGAGTGCTAGTAAGTTTGTTTTGTTATTTTTGTTGGAGAAAAGGTACATTTATTTTTTGTTAATTTTGTTGTTGGTTTTGATTTATTTTTTACGTAAAAAAAGTGAATATTGGAAATGGCCTTAATATCTCACAAACTTTGATTCCTATGTTTAGTGGTGAAAATTATAGTTTTTGGAGAATCAAAATGAGAACACTTTTCATTTCACAAGATCTTTGGGAACTTGTTGAGAATGGCTATGCAGAGACGGATAGAACAACAGAAATGAGGGATCTTCGAAAAAAAGATGCGAAGGCGCTACTCATATTGCAACAAGCGGTGAATGACTCCATCTTTCCAAGAATTGCTAATGCTGAGAAGTCAACCGATGCATGGAAAATTTTGAAGCAGCAATATGAAGGTGATGGAAAGGTAAAATCCGTCAAATTACAAACTCTTAGAAGTGATTTTGAAAATCTCTGTATGAAGGATGCTGACACAATTGATGACTATTGTACCAAAGCTGCAAATACTGTTAATCAATTAAGAACTCTTGGTGAAGAGTTTGACGATAAAAAGGTAGTAGAAAAAGTTTTAAGAACTCTTGTTCCTAAATTTGACCATGTAATAGCTGCCATAGAGGAATCCAAAGATTTATCTATATATTCTTTTAGCGCACTAACAAGTTCTCTTCTAGCTCATGAACAAAGGCTAAACAGGACAGACGAAAAGAACGTTGAAAGTGCATTTCAGACAAGAGTTGAAAATGTAAGAACACATCAAGGAAGAGGATTTGGAAGAGGTGGCTATCGTGGACATAGCAGAGGTAGAGGCAGAGGAAGAATTGATTAGAACAATCAAAGAGGAGGCGCCAACGATAGAGGCAATCAAGGACGACCTGACTGGAACAATTAAAGAGACGACCACAATGATCACTACAACAAAAAGGCCTATTAATAACGCTCGATAAGTCGTATTGATGACGCCTGATACCTAAGCGTTATCAAAGTTCGAAATACCTTTTTTCTATGACGGTTTGGACTAATTCTGGGCTTTTTATAACGTTTATAAAACAAAACGTTATTAATATTTTAGAGCGGTGACAAACTTGTAATTAATAAACTTCCAACAAAATCCTTCACACCCGATCTTTTTCAGAGCTTCCCTCCTTCCCCTCTTCTCTCCTCTCCCTGAACCCTAAAATTTTCCAAAGCCCTTTCAGTTTCTTGCTCATTTCCATCTCCCTGAAACCTAAAATTTTCCTAAACTCTAATCTTCTCCTTCTCCTCCTTCTTTCAACCTCCTACAAACCCTAACCTTAGCCCCAACGTCCCCTCCCACAAACCCTAACCCTAGCTCCGACTTCATTTTCGGAGAGGCGGGCCGGGACGTGCTTCCTCAGCGCGGAGAGCTCGTCGGGGCCGAAGAAGATGGACCGGTGGACCATGCCGTCGAGGGGGACGATGGTGCCCCTCGTGTCGGGCACGACATCGTACTCGCGGTGGCGACGACGAGTCCGCCGCAGCTCAGCCGGGTCACTTGAACAAGAAGCAGCAGGCAGCCGAGCACCCCTCCGGATCCTTCTACGTCGTGGAGCAGCTTTTCGAGGCACGGGAACGGGGGGTGCAGCTGATCCTCGTCCCCGAGCTGGTCGAGACGGACGTCGGCGTCGGGGTGTCTCTGGGTGGTCAGACGGTTCCTGATACTCAGATTGATGTAGAAATACTGGAAAATGATCCTCTTAGGTTTTCTACTCGGGGAAGGGAAGTTGCTGATCATGATTCTTCCAAATCACAGGTAATGCATGTTTCGATTTTCAATATATATTACCATCGAATAATGGCCAGTTCAAAATCCTCATACCATTATGTATGGGAACCGTTTGTAAGATATCTTGATGCCCCTTATTCATATGTTGGTTGTTATTTGCAAACAAATTTATAAATATGACATTTTACTAAAATGGAAGGAAAATTTCAACTCCTGGGAAGGGTGATTATATGATCAGTTTTAGCCACCAAACACAGGAATTCTGATCAAACAAATTCCAGGTCTGTCCAAGGAATGTGATAATTGAAAATAAATGCATATTAGCATGTCTGCAAAGCAACATAAATTAGCTGGATATTCCATGAATTTTATTTTCAGGAATTCATTCTAGCAACCCATTTCCTTGCATCCATTTAAGCCCTTATTTAAGAATATTACGGATCCAGGAGGATCTATGCTAAGAATCATTTTCTAGTTGTTAGGATTTGGATTACTTTGAGAGACTCTTTTTGGTATTCCTAATTTTTAGGTCTAGAACACTATTCTTTCTTTTATATAGTTTCTTCTTTTATGAAAGTAATTAGGGATACTTATAGGAAATCTAATTTAATCCTTAGTGTTTTACTTATTCTAAATCCTACTAATAAGATATTAGAGGTTGTCAACCTGAGCTTTCTTCAGTCAACATCATAAGTAATTTTCTGTGCCCTTTTTCATCGAGTTCTCTACCGCTTGCTTATGCATACATGTTTTCTTTCCTTTCACTCTCAAAGACTATCCGATGGTACTTGGTCGTTCCCTAAAGCATTTCCCCGTTTGCCCCTTTCCTTTATCAAGCCACCTAAACTCACCTCTGCAGGCCAAAGATTGTGAGGCCTAATGCTCAGAGGTGATTATTGGGAAGATCATAAATCCTAATTTTATTAATTCAGATCTGTTGAAGATTATTGACATCACATGCTTTGTATGCTCTCTCTCTCTCTAGCTTGGTCTAGTTTCGTTAGTGAGTGGATTAATGCTGGGAAGTTATTGTTGGGAAAACCCTAAATCCTAATTTTATCAATTCAGAACTGTTGTAAAATATATTAGATATCTTATTTTCTGTAATTTTACTGCCTTATATATTTTTCATTTCCAGCTAGGTTTAGTGATGTCACATGCTTTGTCTAGAATTGAAGCTCTTTTCTCAACCTATGTTATAAGCTCGTGGGAGTACAGATCTAGGAGGATCTCTATTAATAATTCTTTCCTTCTTTTTAGAATTAGGATTATTGTTCTTTGAGGGAATCTTTTTTGTATTCATATATTTTTATGATTACGATACCATTCCATTTTTTATTTGTTCTTTATGACAAGTAATTAGGCATAGGTTTGGATTTCTAACATAGTCCTTGGGGGATTAAATATTCCTAATCCCTACTAGATATTGTAAGTTGCCAATGAGTCTAAAAGGGATAATTGAGCCTCCTTTGTAGTCAACTGTTAGAATTTATTTTGTTGCCCTTTTTCTCAGTTCTTTATTTCTTGCTATCTAACTCAAATTGGTTAATAGTTAGTAAAACTATATTTGGGGTGCTATCACCATTATCATATCTTCTTTGTCCTTCCACAAGTAATCCCTCTCTACGGTTCCAATTCTTCAAGTTAGGAAAATTATAAACCGTAATTTGATCGATCTGGATTAATTACAGTTCCTCTTTGATGATATATGAGAGACAAAGGTTTGAAACAATGCTTCCCGTCTTCTTTTGCCATATTTCGTTTTGTGTGTTGCTTTTAGTTTTGGGTCGGATATTTGGGTTTCAGCTATTTATGTAAGATTGCATTACTAATGTATTTAGTCATTATTTATATAGTTTTGTTTATCTAGTATTTATTAAGGTTTCGATACACAGTCTTCCATATTAAGATAAGAAAAAAAAAGTGAAATAAGTTGTACATCATAAAAATATATGGGCTCATTTGTGTGAGAGACACTAGACTGAATTAGTAATGTAAGAAGCCTATACGTATGTGCTTCTAATGCCTACATAAAAAAATATATGGACTTATTTTGTGCAAGACTCTTGATAAATTAATTGACACCTTCAGAAGCTTTCATGTAAGCTTCCTGTATCCATATTTTTTTTCACTTATGTTTGATGATGGCTTTGCACTATATTTCAGGCTGCTCCCTCGGTTTCTGTGGATGTCCAAAGCAAACTAGACATTTTACACGTCCCACCATTGGATACACAAGGTGGTAGACAGGATGTGGTATCTACTGTAATGGAACAGGAACCAATTGGTTCTAAGAAACGCGATGAGCAGAGACGCACTGAAGAATTCTCCATGACTAAGAAAATTGCTAGGTAAAGTTTGACTTAAAATCAGAAGTAAATGTTGGTGGAATGGTTTTAGTGTATGCATTATTCCCATCATCTTTTTAGCATTCCATTATTTGTTCTGTTATCACAACCATGTATTTTTCGCTGCTAGCTACCATATTGGTCCTAGTTTATGCAAGTTAGTCTGTATTCTTGTCGTTTCAGTCTGCAATCTTCACTTTAGTAGCTAACAAGAAAACTTTGCTATCGGCCTTAAAATTGAAATTATGAACCCTGCTGCCCATTTCCCTATATAGTAGTCTGGGGAGTTAGTGTATGCATTGCCTTCCCTGAATTCATATTAAGCTCGAGTAATTACGACCCTAATACCATTTCTATTTCTCAATTACACATCATTTGTACCTCTTTCTCTGTGTATAATTTTCGGCCTTTGTGAACTGTTGAACTTATTATTGATTTTGTGTAACATAGTTTTTCTTGTATTCTGTGTAATGAAAAGCCAGAACCTTTAGAAGAAGGTTCATCTATGCAACAAAGATCAAGTATTTGGGGCAATCTAAAATCTCTGGCAGATGGTATCATTAGTTTCTGGAAGAAAATGTCATGAAGAGCATAATTGCATCAGTTCTAAAGGAGTTTTATAAATTTAGGGTCCATAAAAAAAACTATAAGGTGCTTACAGATGTGTTTGTCCAATTTCAGTGTAGCCATTTTAATTTGCTTGGAGCTCGACACTTATCTGTGTAACCGAAAATCTTACGCTGCTGCTGGTGACCACGCCTCTGCTAAACACAATCACTCCTCACTCAACATGATGAAACGATTCGGAGTTGGTTTGCGGCTGAGGCAATTCAATTCCGCAAAATGATACATTAACTATCATAGAAACTATTTAGGTAATGAATGAAGGACCTGGACATATTCTTATGCATAAAATTCCAGAAAAATGGAAAAACAACTGCAATGGTGCAATGAGGCACCCTTTTATACTCTTGGACCACTAACAACTGATATTGTTCTTTGTTTCCATGTTTTTTTCATTTGATGTTATTATTGGTTTTTTGGTAGGACAATATGTTTAACTTGATCTGGAGAAGGATAAGCTCCTTTATCAAATTCATACTTTCCATAAGAAAGTTTCATGTTTGTCATCATCTTTCATTGCAAGGGAAAAGGAAACTGTAAGGAGCTTGATAAAGCAAAGGTCAAGTTGAGATATACAGACTCCAAGCCAGAAATTTCATGCAAAAAAAGTTAAAACTTAAGGTTAGTCAATTCTAGTTATATGAAGATTGTTTTTGGCCATATGCTCTCTTTACATCTTGTTCCTTCATGCAAACTTGCAATTGTGACAAGTCCTCTTCTCCTTTTAAAGTTTGAAAAATATGTACAAGTCCTTCGTTTCTTGCAATGTTCACATTACATCACAAAGTATATTGAACCTTGTTTTTATCTTTTTCAGGATTTTGCTACATGTTCTGTGGATAGTTTTGATGTGCCAAGTTTTGATGTGGACAATTTTAGTAGTTGTAAATGTATATATGTATTTGGATATTCTATTTTGAGAATGTAATGAAGATGTTGATATGTACTCTATTTTGAGAAATGTAATAAAGATGGTGATATATAATGTTAAGTTTTTGGAATGTAATATATAATGTGCAGTATAGAGGGTTATAAATATGCTAATTTGAATAGTATAAAGTGTTATAAATATGCTGCATTGAGCTTATACAGATTATCTATTCATAACGCTTTCAAAATGTCCTGAATTGCACTATATATTAACTATTCATAACGCTTTTATAGAAACTATTCATGACAGTTTTTTTTATAACGCTTTTAAAAAACATTTATAACACCCGTTTTCATAACGGTTGCTTTAGAAAAAAAGCGTCATGGTTCGTCATTAATGACGCTTTTTAGTCGTCATTAAAAGGGTTTTTTGTTGTAGTGGATAGAGGTTGTTGTAGTGGATAGAGGTAATCATTCATGATCTGACTGGAACAATCAAAGACGTGGCTACAATGATGGAGGTAACCAACACCAAAGCTACAAGGAAAAACAATGCTATTTTTGTAAAAAGTTTGGGCACACTGAGGCATACTGCTTTGCCAAAGGTAAGCAACAAGTGAATTACGCAGAGAAGAGTGGAGATGAAGGTAAAGAAGATACTAATCTTTTTATGACTTGTTCTAATTCTGAAAAAATTAGAAGTAATGTTTGGTTTTTAGATAGTGGTTGTAGTAACCATATGACAGGAGACAAAAAGCTTTTTTGTGATTTGAATGAATCTGTCAAGACACAAGTTAGACTGGGAAATAATGCAGTCATGCAAATTGAAGGAAAAGGTACAGTTGCAATAAAAACAAAAGTCAGGTATGGAAAAGGTAATCCATGATGTCTTCTATCACTACAAAAAAAGTGTCTTTTTGGGACGACACTATTTGGAACACTAGTCTAAAATGTCATAAAAATATAGTTCTGGGGATAACTATATTTTTTGTAACAAAAACGTGGTATTTTTTGGGACAAATTATAAAAATGGATCTCTATTTGGGACTAATAAAACTTTCTATCCTAAATAATTCATATTACCGTCCTAAATAGCTCGGCGGGAATGCCAAGTATTTGGCAGCTAATTGCCAAAATTTTAGGGGGAAACTTTTTCCTCCACACGTCCCCATCCTGACCGTTTAATTGGATGACCTAAATCTAGTCCGTTCATCACAAAAACATTCAGACTTTATTAGATCAAAACCATTAGGACCTTTTCTTCTAGCTGCTGCTGTCTCTTTTCGATCAAAAAAAATGGTTGCTACTCTTTCTCTCCGATCTTTGCTACTCTCTCCTTTGGAAGACCTTCCTCAAACCCTAGCTCCTTCCTTTTCCCTCTCTTTGGTGCTTCCGCAAACCCTAGCTTTTCCTTCTCATCCGCAAACCCTAGCATTGGTGCTGTCATTCCCTTCTCCTCCGTCGCTCCGACCCATAGCTTTGGCTTCGGCTCCAATCCTTCCTTCTTCGACGGCGGCTTCGGATCCTCCGCTCCTGCCGCTTCCACGCCCACCTTCGGCAGTGCTTTAGGAGCTTCCTCCTCCGCTTTTGCCACTTTCACCCTCACCTTTGGTAGCGCTTTCGAAGCTTCCTCCTCCGCTTCTGCCACTTCCTCTCCATGGTAACAAAAGGTTAATTTCTATTGTGTTTTATTTATTAGCCAAATTTTGTTTTATATTGCTAGTGTTTGTTGAAATGCCTCTGTAGTTTAATCCAAACACTTATGCCTAGTCTTAGGGAGGAATTTTTTCCAGAATTTCTCTCCCACTTGAGCTTTGTTTTTCTTCCATATAAAATAGGTGGTTGAGATTAAGATGTGGAAGTAACATCTCTTTAGGTGTTAAACTACTTGTGTGTGCATGTTGACTTGAAGAAGATGGTTTGTAGTATACCATATTGCTTCAAAGTTCAATAGTTGCCGGCTCCCTCCAAAGACCAGGAGAGGAAACGTTTATTTTAATCGGCATAATTTATGACAAAAGTTAAGGAATAATCTAACACCATTAGATTTTCTTAATTTCAAATCAAATAATTGTGTGTATTACTTTAGGACAAAAAAATGGATAAACTTATAGGGAATCCTTCCCAAGCATTATTCTCCTATTTTGCTTTTAGTTAAGTCCTACTCTTGTGGAGCATTGACTCAAGTGGTTAATATATTTCTGGCACAAAATCACTATCTATTAGCCACATAATCGAATCTTCGTAGATGAAGGATATTTTTGGCAGAGTAAGCATCTTCATGTTGTTAAAGTCTATTTTCCATCTTAATATGTAAGCATGGTTGTTTGAAACCCTTCGGGTTGGTCATCTCGGGGAAGCTTACTAAGAATGGGTTCACGAGCCTGAAGTTTTCCCCATATTTTTCTCCCACAATAATTGCTAGATTCGACGAGTTGCAACAATTATTATACAGTTAGTTCTAACTATTTTGTGTTTTTTTTTTCCTTCTGTATTCATCAATCATCTCCATATCTCGACACTTCTTTTGTTTAATTATTTTCAACAATGGTTGATATTGTTTAAGTGCATACATGTTCGAAATTGAGCATATGGACCCCCAGAGATTTATGTGGAGTAGACAATACAACTAATTCTCTATTATCATATTGTCCCTAGACTTGGGCACTGATGGCCATGTCATGTGTTGACACTATTAAATTGTATTTTATTATATAAATGTTAGGTACAAAGTGCAAATTATATGTAGCACATATTAACAAATATGATGTTGCCTATCAAGTCAACTAGGAGAAGGGAATACAAACAATTTGGGTTGTTACTTGTGGTGATACAAAGGACTATATCAAAGAATTATGTCACGTAGTTTACATGCTAAAATCTAGGCATATGTATGCATATCTTTTATTTTTATGTTAATTACATGTGTGTGCGCGCATCAGGTTAACTATTTTAACGGAGATTTAGGTTTTCTAAAATATTGTTGCAATATGTCAGGTGGATTGGCCTCAATTTATTTTTCTTGTTGTCTTCATTCTGCATGCAAAAACTTATAACCCTATGAGAAATATTTCCTACTTATTAAGACCTAGCTTGAAATTGGTTTTTTAAAACAAACAACATACCGCGTACTGCCATAAAATATTGAATTGATTTTCCAAAAAGCTGGCTTTATCAAATAGCATCAGATCGCTTTCCAAAGACGAACAAAAAAATGCTATAAAATTTAGAGCAGCATCTCTCTTTTGGGGAAAAACAAAAAAAACACAAAACTAGTTTCCTTTTTAAGAATTAATATTATACATATTAAAGTAGATCTATTATAGAGTAAACTTATGGCTTAAGCAACTTTTTATCTATACCATCTTACCATGATTGCTATTAAGTGTTCCAAGCAAAATTACTTCTTCCTCCAGAACAAGGATGGGACTGCTGACTGTTCTTTTCCTGTGATCAAGGATCAGACTCAGTTTGCTGTCTCACATGCTCGGTCAAGCAAGGTACCTACCCTATGTACTTAAACTTTTGGTATCTTGAAACCAAAATTAACATGTTTGTATTGTTCTACTAAGCTCTTAATAGTGCTTATGATTTTAGACATGAAAATTGTTCAAGTGAGTGTTGTAGTCATGAAATACTGCAAGCTGGGAGTTTGGGAATAAGTGTTCTTATGGATATTGGATAAATATTATTATGGTTTGAGATTTATTGGTAGGAATGTATTTCTCACAAGGAGAGGACACACATGTATATAATTAGATCTATTGCAACTACATTTTGTCATTTTCATAATCTATAGTGGAGAAATATATCACGTTCCTCTTAGTTTAGATATGGGGTTGTCAAAAGTAACTTTGTGTCATTCTTTTTTGGACAACTTTTTTTTTTCTTTCTCAAAGTCCGATTTGAATAGGAAATATGTATTACTTGTACATATGTATACCAAAAACATTCTTGTTCTTTGAAAAAAAAAGAGAGAAGATAAGTAGCCCTCTAATGTTATTTGGTCTTATATAGTTACATCTGGGTACATTAATGCCATGGATGACAATTAAGTTAGATGTCCTGTTCTTAAGGACATGTGAAACCAAAATTCTATTGTTATTTTCAGTCTTAAGGACAGACTGATAATTAAGTTAGTTGTCCTATTATTAAGGAAAGAAAAATTGGCTGATACCGATATCCGTTTTGGGTTGGGTTGCACATACCGATTCCAAAATTTTGTGAAAAAGTAACTATATGCCAACTTTTCCCGTTATCAGTCTCAAAATTAAACTCTGAAAAAAATTACCTATGCATTGCTCTGTGGGGTCTGGGCTTTAACTTAATACATGGTGATAATTTCTGTTTTTTCTCATGCATGTTACTAGATATGTACATGGTAATGTGAAGCCTGAGAACTTCTTACTTGGTCAACCATCAACAGCACAGGAGAAGAAATTGTTTCTTGTTGATCTTGGCTTAGGTGAGAAAACTGCTACTCTTAACTTCAAATGAGGGTCGATTTAAATATGCCTTTCATTCTAAAAAAATGTCTTTTATATGATTTATTTTCTGTTAATGAATATGCAGCAACAAGATGGAAAGATACTGCAAGTGGTCATCATGTTGATTATGATCAATGTCCAGATGTCTTCAGGCATGGCTACACATTATCCTTCTAGTATATCTTTTTGCAGATTGATGTTCTTCATAAGATTTACTTGTGCCATAGTTCTTGTTGCCTAACTGTTCACTTGTTGTAGAGGGATAGTTCAGTATACTAGTGTTCATGCACACTTAGGAAGAACTGCAAGTCGAAGAGATGATCTAGAATTTCTTGCTTATACTATCATATTTCTTTATAGAGGCAGATTACCATGGCAGGGATATCAGGTTGGAAGTCACCATTAATCCCCTCTCCTTAGGTTCTAAGTGTCTAATGGCTGTTCAAACTGATATTACAATTGTTCTTATTGTTTAGACAACAAATCATTTTCAGTCTGCAAGAAAAAGATGGCAACGCATCCTGAATTACTATGTGGCTATTGTCCTCAACCCTTTAAGCAATTTCTTGATATTTTGGTCAACATGAAATATGATGAAATATAGAGTTAACAAATAGGCCCTATTTTCGAATTTTTTTGCTTGTTTATGCTAATTTAAGTCTGGTTCGTCATGTTTTTGCCAATATAAGGTGGATCTCGTTTTAAATTTGGCTGCTGCCACCTATACGTCATTTAATTAAAATATACATCTTTAAACTTTAGGATATAATTATGGTGCCTGCTCCTACAGCACAATATTATTCAAGTTTGATGCTCATAAACCTTACCCTCTTTTGTTTAGATTTTCTTTCTCTTGGCTGTTTGGATTTTGAGGTTGAAGTTTTATACTAGGTATGTATGCAATACTAATTAGTATAAGCATATTGTTTCAGTTATACTTGGTTATGTTATTCATCAAGGATAAAGTATTTTCATTTATTCAATCTCATCTTTCATGCATAAGAGATGATGTAAGTTCCACAACCAAAATATGCATTACCTTAGCCATGTAAAGCCCAAAAACATGGAAGAACTATTAACCAATGCAACTCCAGTTAAATAATGGTATAAGGACCAATGTAGATAACTCCAAGCATAATTTTGGCTTCTAATGAGCATGCATTGATGTCTTCACTATCCAAAAATATCTTATTTATATGTCCAATTCTTGTTGTGATATATGTATTGATCACTCAACTTTCAGGTAGTTGCCTGCATACTTCAAGACACTACATCTAGAAAATTAATGTGGCAGATAAGGTATGAGTCATATATTACTTGTTCTCTGTCATTTTCGATATGCCTATTCCACTTTTTTTTTTTTTTACAAAATATCAGTTCATTATTGTGCTATTCTTTTCCTCATTTGTCAATATACTCTATAGAATGAATACTTATCTTGAACTTAATTTCAAGTTGTTTCTCCCCTTACATCAGGTGATCGGAGAGTAATCGAAGAGTCATTTAAAATTGAAATAACAATAGACAGTAATCTGAGAGTCATTTGAAATTGAAATGACAATATTCTTGAACCAACTTGGTCTTAGGATGATTTGAGGATGACGTTCGCAAGCGGGTAGTTTTTAAAAATTGTAGCATGCATGATGCATAGTTTTCAAAAATTATAGCATGTATTTTCTAGCTACAAAACGATAACAAAAATTTTAGTGGTACTAATAATAACAACGATAATCGTGACCAATGATGGTTAAAATGAACAAGAGTAGCTCATCAAACTGTACTCCACTTTCAATGTCTACGAATAAGTTGTAACGATTACATGATAAAGGTGAACTTTTATTTTCCCGTTGCTCAGTGAACAAGTGGTGGCAGTTAGTTAAAACGTGCAAGTGTCAATAGTATAGGTCACATATGTATTACTTTAATTCTATTAACTTGACCAATTAGTGTGTGGATTGGCATTCGGTGAAGGAATAAGTAAAATGAGGTCTTGAGCTTGTCTTTGCTTTGGTTCCTTCCCATGCATGTCCTGGGTGTCATGGGGTTAATGACAACCATCAGACATTGGGACAAAACCTCAAGGGATGTCATGGGGTTAATAGAATGGGGTTAATGACAACCATCAGAGATTTGGTTCCTTCCCATGCTTTGGTTCCTTCCCATGCATGTCCTGGGTGTCATGGAGTTAATAGAATTCTCTATTTTCTCTTTTTCCTGGACCGATTTTTGGACTTAACGTTTTATATTGTATGTACAGATTTTAACTTTTACATTGGTTTTTTTCCAGCTTATTACTGTAATTCTTGCTAGAATAATTGTAGTTTCCATTTAAAATATTTTCCAATTTTTTTCGTCTTCACTTAAAGCTTCATTTTTCACTTGAAGCTTCCTTTGTCACTTGAAGCATTTTCAGTACATTATTTTTTCCTAATTTTTTTGTACGCAGGTTTGTACAGTTTGGAAGAACTGTTAGTAGGTTTGTACAAATTTTTTAAACATTCACAAACTAATGTGGTCTAGTCTATACAATTTGGAAGAACTTGTCTTTCTTTTCTGGTTGTTCGTGTATAGTTAGCAGGTTGCTAATATATTGGCATATTTTCATTTGTAGGTCCTTCAAAACCATTCTGGATATGCTAAAATGATGGGCGACGATCTTGTGATGATAAAAAGTTTCGGTTAATTTTTGGGTTCATGTTGGATATACTAAAAACATGATGTAATGGTGGAGACAATGGGTTCATTTTGTAACTGATGTTGTGGGTATAGTATTTTGGATTTATTTTGGAATAGGTGGTTAAGGATGCTTAATGGGTTCAGCATTTTTGTATGTAATGATGGAGATAATGGGTTCATTTTGTAACTGATGTTTTAGGTGATGTATAGTGTTTTGGATTTATTTTGGATATGGTGGTTAAGGATGCTTAATGTTAAGCTTTTTGTTGTTTATCAATTGAACATATATAGTTATATATGGATTTTGTTGTCTTCTACTTAATGGTAAAGAATGCTTGATGTTGTTAAGCTTTTTTTGTATTGGAGATACATCTGAGGACAAGCTTGATAACGACCATGATCATATGAATTATGTGTATTTAAATTGTATGTTTTATAGCTAAAAAATACAAACAATAATTTCATAAGTATTACTCTTGGGACGGTTATGTAATTGTCCTAGATATAAACGATATCCTTTTGTAATGCTGGCAAATTTGTTTAGGACGGATGTTATTCGTCACAAACTCTTTTATTTTGGGACTATTTTGTAAACCGTCGTAAACATATAATAATTCAAACTCTTTTGGTACGGTTAGATTTTTCGACCCTAAAATCAAATTAGGACGGTATTTTCCGTCCTAAAACTTTTTGCCACGCCACCCTAATAGCACTGTCACTTACCGTCCTAAAATTCGTCCCAAATTACAATTTAGGACTGATTTGGGTCTTTTTAAGACGGATTTTTGGCGTCCCAGAAAGACACTTTTTTGTAGTGTATATTCCTAGTCTTGCTCATAATTTGATAAGTGTGGGTCAGTTGATTGCAAAGGGTTATTCAATTACCTTCAAAAATGATACATGCTTTATTACGTCTAAAAATTCTGATAGGCCCACGTTAAAGATTCATATGGCTGAAAATAAAATGTTTCCTCTTGAAATTTCATGTCTTGATAATTATGCTTTAGTTTCTAATATGAAGAATGAGTCCCAGTTATGGCATTTACGTTATGGCCATTTACATTTCAATCACTACAACAAAAATACCCTTTAATGACGGCTAAAAATCGTCATTAATTAAGAACCATGATGCTTTTTTTTCTTAATCCAAGCGTTATGATATCGGGTGTTATAAATATTTTTCAAAGCGTTATAGATAAATCTTCCAAAAACGTCATTAATAGACTTAATTTCTGCTACGTTTTATTTTTAAAGCGTTATGGATAGTTTTGTAAAACCGTTATGAATATGTAATATGGTTGGAAGTCAGGACATTTTGAAAGCGTTATGATTGGTCATTTGTATCACATTTATAACTCTCTATACTGCATGTTATACATTCCAAACACTGCTCAATTCAATTCAAAAAATACCACTTTGAACCATATTCACAACAAAACATTGAAATGTAACATTAATCTCCATTTCATTGTCTCAAAATAGGGTACATTCCATTGTCTCAAAATAGAGTACACTTTAGCTATCATTCTACATTTCTCAGGCCATATATATACATCTTCTTAAAAATATATAGAGTATCCAATATAGCTAGTACACTTTACATCAAAACTATCCACATGAAAATATCCCACACCATAACATACAACTTAGTCACATGAAGACATGTGTCCACAGCACATGTACCCTGCAAAAGATAAAATAAGGTTTAATAAATGTGATATAATGATGTATATATATGTAACACAAGGATCTTGAATGATGTATAAGTCCTGATTAAAAACATGCATTAAGATCATAATTCAATATATGTTGTGGGAAACTGTTGTGTGGAGTTTCTGTCAGATTCATCTTGTGTATATATATGTAACTATCAGAATGATGTTGGCTAAGGCCTGAGGCTATTGCCTGCAGGTAAGGCAAGTGGCAGCAGGCCAGGCCAAAGCAGTAGGCTACATTAGCAGCAGCAGGGGACTCATTCCCCCCTTCCAGTTTGACCTGCTGTAGGCAAGTGGCAGCAGATGTTGGCTAAGGCCACTGATGCAGCAGATGTTGGGCTAAGGCCTGAGGCTATTGCCTGCAGGTTGGGCAAGTGGCAGCAGGCCAGGCCAAAGCAGTAGGCTACATTAGCAGCAGCAGGGGACTCATTCCCCCCCTCCAGCTTGACCTGGTGTAGGCTCTTGGCCATAGGCCTACGCAAGCAGTGAGCCAGTGCCAGTTAATGAGTGAGTATTTGTTTTATGTTAGAGTATGACAGGTATGCAAGACCTGGGAACAAATTTAGGTCAACAACATACACATATGGACAGGTACAGGCAATCTAGGAAACTTAGTGTACCCTTAGAGTATCAATGGTCGAATTGGACAGGTAGGGTATCAGAGATCTCTGCACATGAGGCAGACAAAGAATTGGGGCACAACCTTGGGAATTACATATGTAATAGATTAGGAGGCCATGTATAAGTGATTCATCCATAAGCAGCTTTGTGTGTCAAGTTGGTATAAGTATCAATGACAGGTATATATAGGCATGTGTTTCACCATATGTGTCGTGTTAGAGGGGTATTCCAGTAAAGGGATAGGTACTGGGTTGTTGTCAAGCATACTCTAGATACTTCTATCCCTTTACTGCTTGTCTGCTGTACCTTGCAAGAAATAACCTTCAATTCCCATATAGTACACCTTTAGTGAGCAAAGGTTAGATTAATAAGGGGGATACCATGTTCTGACCAATTACAGTAACATCTTGTATAGGCGCAGAACAGTGTTAGAAGTAAGAGTATCAGTTGATTTTGGTAAAGGATATTACCTTGACTCTCATGTATCCATATGATTGGCAACGAATTCGATGAATTCGCATCGGACATCATCTATTTTTTCCTGCGTGTATGTTGATTTTCCAGCCAATTTTTTTAGCTAAAAAGTCAAAAAATAGTTACATTAGTTTGTATAATTTTAGAAAAGTAATTAAGAATTAAATTAATGAACAACTTACCTTTGACTCAATAGTAGGAGAGGGGTCTTCCATGAGATCTCGCATATATTTTATAATAAAATATCCGTATTCATAACCTCCAGGTTGTTTCGGGACCTACATGAAGATATTATTTGTAAGAGAATATAATATCCATGATTATAATAAGTCATATATTAGTTTGATTACCTTGGGTAATTTCCAAGTAGGACTTCTATTTGATCTTTTACCACCAATATATGCTGTGTTGAGGCCACTAGTAGAAAATAATTGTATATACTAACATCAGAATATACACATTATTAAAATATTAACAATAATAATAATAATTTCACTCACGTATTGAAAAACAACTTAATATCTCCTCTCTGTTTAAAACACAGCGAGTCCAACCAGTAAACATTAAAGGTAGAGAGGTCAACAACAATTAGAATCCAATGCTTCCTACATTAAATGGAACATGAATGGAATAAAGCACATTGGTTATTGAATAGGAAAGAAAAATCTTGCAACTTGATTAAAACTTCTTACTCCTTGTAAATGAATGAAATGAAGCAAATTTGGGTTTTCTTAGCCTCTTGGAGCCTTTCTCTAACCAGATTGCTTATTGCAGGCCCGGATGCATTACTCATAGCAGAAGGGTTGAACATTATCAAAAGCTCCCGAGAGTTTGGAAATTTATCAAGCAAAAACCTAAAGCCAAAAAAATAGTTAAATATGGTGTCAATCTCAAAATCAAAATTTCAGAATATAAATTTCATATTTCTTACCTCATGTAGGCAACAACAAGATTCACATCTAGCCATTGCATCCTACATAACTCCAGCAGAACGATTTTAGAAAGATAACAAGATGGATTAAAGCTTCCGAACATTCCTTTCTCCAATGGTATTTTAAGATGAGGGTCGGTATCCTTAATGGTTTCTACCATCTCTCCGAAAGTGTCAATTATCTCCCTACCACAGCCAGCAACCTTCAAAGGTTGAACATTGTCAGATTCAATTGGTTTAGTACTTACTTGTTGCATATTGAATTTTTTTTGACAATTTCATAAAAGATATTGACACTAGCATTAAATAATATTACCTCAAGACCACCAACAATAAACTCTTTGGGCCAAGCTACTAAAGACCCAATTGCATCTTTAACAACTTCCATTTCTCCATGAAGTGGCATGGAAAGGCTCACAGTAGGTTGAAGGGCTTTCATAATTGAAACCCTAACATTATGTTCTCCTAATTCAACATTATGAATTTTCTCATTTGGTCCACAACCTTCAAAGACAATTCCCTCGACAACAATATATTTTTTTGTGCCCACTGCTAGCTTACATTTGGTTCCCTAAACAAAATAAGAAACAGTTATTTCTCGATATAATTACTACATGTTATAATTAAGTTGTTGAATAAAGATTATGTATTGAATATATGCACATACCATGCCAATGTCTGATGTAGGATATGTTATGAATTTTTGCTCGCTTAACTTTTTATTCTGTTTCACCTTTTCAAAGAAGATAGAAGATAAAAAAGCATATTAGAATAAACATATTAGACAAAAATAGAAGAAGAAAAGCTTATTAGACGAAATGGAACTAACTGTAATAAGCATTACCTTAGAACCATATGATGGACTCTCGTTTCCAAGAGACTCGTGTTCATTCTTACGAGACATTATATATTTTCTATTACCACTTCCTTTGGTATTGGAAGCAATATTCTCAGATGTTTATGAAGCTCCTTGGGCTTGAAATTCTTTTAGCATGATCTCCAATTCTTGTCTCCGTTTACGCTCCTCTTCCAATTGGGACTTGAGTAGTTCATTTTGTTTTTTCATTTCCCGTTTTGGAAGCTTGAAATAGGTCGTTGGTGTCGGTCCTAATCCCAAACCCCGAATACGTCCCAAATGCTCGGGAGTGCCCAACGCCAAGGTTAGAATATCCGAAGCTCATTCGGTCACCAAACTCCCATCTTCCTTTTGTTTGATGTATTCCTCCTATAAAAAGTATAACGTTTTAGAAATATAAGCATGTTGATAAGCAGGATTCCTCTTAATAGACTGGACGATATATACTCACCACTTTCATAGCTACGTCCTTGGTCCCATCGTCAGTAAATGTACCGTCCTTACTAACTCGTGCTTTTGTCCAAAAAAACTTCTGTCATCTATATATTTTTCCCCCAACTGTCGTCGCTGTTTTGAAAGAAAAAACCATGTTATAATAATATATATGTCCACATGTAAATCATGTTAAATGATATACAAATATGCATTACCAGCTCCTCTTTAAGACTGGCATAGCTCTTCCTGCTTAAACGATGAGGAAACTTGCCCTTGGCTCTCCGTGCACTTTGCTCCTTGCTCATTTTCTTATGATTACAACACATGAAGGTAGAGAAGAAATAAGATATATATAATAGGGACCTAGTCATCCTTGTTATGCATAAAAAAATAATTTTGACAAGTTAACCTTAAAATTTGCAGACAGTCTGCTTTTGACGAATTCTTCCCACACAGATTGTTTCAAGATCCCTGAGTACTTTGGTGGAGGGTGCTTGAGAAGCTCACGATTGCCCTCATTCGGATAAATCCAATGCTTGGTAAGTTGACCTTTGAATGCCCTCCAACTCCAAGCCATGGATGCTAACACAAAGGCTTGACTATTTGGATCCAAGTCAAATTTGGCCTACAACAGAAAATAAATATTCAACATCTATACATGAGTGCATAACATAGTGCATAACATGTAAAGCATTCCAGTCTGAATAAGTTCAGACTTGAATTCAAGCATTCAATGGTGTAGTGAACAAGTGAATTCAAGTCTGAACTTAGTTCACTTATCTGAACTTGATGTCCAGACCTACGCTCTCTATGTGCAGGCAATGCATATATGCAAGACTAAATTAACAAAATCTAAAGCTCAGGAAAAACACATGTGTGTGTGTGGCTATATGAGTGTGAACAGCACAGGCTAGAGTGTGGGGGTGAATGTAGTGTAGGTTGTTAGCAAGTCACATGTTTGTGTAATATGTACATCAATACATATGACAGTTTTAGGAAACCTCAGGAAAAACAGTGCATTTGCACATATGTTCTCAGGAAAATAACAGTCCATATGTGTAGGTATCAGTGGTATGTAGACAGGTTTCTAGTTTGTACATGTGTGTGTGTTATGTAGAGAATTCAGTGAGCAGTAGATAGGTTTGGGTTCTCAGAATTGTGACAGGCTGGGAGTATAACATGTGTGTGCATATATGATATCAGAAATCAGTGAACAACTTAAGTGTCAAACCAAATCTATTTTCAAATATAAATTCTCAGTTTTGTGTGAAGGTGTGGGGTAGAGAACATAGGTTCCAAGTTTGCATAAGTGCATGAGTATTTGTGTGAATATTGTGTAAATCCTTAGGAAAATCAGTAGAGTGTCTCAGTGTGTGTAGAGATAACAGTGTGTCTCAAATGTGTGTGTCCTGTGTGTGAGTGTGAGTGACAGTAAGTAGCCTTGACATTTGAAATTCTCAGGAACAAACATTGTATATATTAACAGCCTTGCATTCTCAGGAACAAATATTGCATAGTTAATTCAATGTCAAGAAACATGGTATACAAAGGAACATTCAAACTGAAATTCTTATGAACACACATTATTTGTACCTGAATAGCAGTCCATAAGCTCTTTTTAACTGATTCTGGCACTTTATGCCAATTTGGATAAGTTATTTTTACTAAGGACTTTACTGTGATACCGCAGTAAGTTGCCAAATTAATTTTTCCTTCACCAATTGGTTGCCCAACATCGTTATAAATGATCTTTATCCTCTCTTCATCATCTTTGATTTTGTTGACTTTTTTGGATTTTGATGCCCCTCTACCTTTTTTCCGGCTACAATTTTGTTCCCCGGAATCCTCACTGTGCTTTGTAGCCTGTAACAAATAAATGGCATAATTATATTCATATTAATCTTGCTAAAATGTGCTTGAAATAGCATGAAACATAAAATGTGCTTGAAAACTGATATACAACTAACAAAATCTGAGATTAAGAAGACCAAACCTGATATATGAAACCCCATTCTCAGGTTTGATATAAGTAACAAAATCTGAGATTAAGAATACCAGTTAACATTATAAAAGTAAACCCAACCATAGTTTTGATATATGAAACCCCATTCTCAGGTTTTTTAAGCTAACTCAGTTTAAACATTCAAATCAATTCTATTTTCAGGTTCAATTTGAATCTCAGTTCAATCTAAACTCAGTTCATATTAAGACAATTCTAGATCAAAATAGACTACAGTTTCTCCCATATACTCTGAGATAAAAATAGACTACAGTTTTGAGAAAAAAAAACACATATTAAGACAATAAAGATGAGGGATTTCCATGAAACAGTTCTTAAAATAGAGTCACTAGAGTAATTTTCACTTGCATCAACATTTCAACAAGAAGATTTGGACTGTGTAATCCAAGTTCCATCGCAATCTTCACGTAAATAGGTCGAGGGTGATTCATCAGCAACATCAAATGACTCAAAATTTGGTACTTTATTTCAAGTTTCATCTGTAACAAAATAATTGATTCCCTCGTCGTCATTGTCTTCATCATAATAAGTCCTTTGAGGAGCCGATAAAACGATTGACCAATTTTCATCCAATTGATCAGGAACATAAAATACTTGCTTTACTTGAAAAGGCAAAACAAAAGAGTCAGACTTGTGCCCAACTCTACCAAGCTTGACCAATGTAAAACCAAGTTCATCCACCTTAACACCATTCTTGTGGTCAACCCAATCACACTTGAAGACGGGAATCCGGAAGGAGAAATAGTCAAGCAACCAAATCTCTTTGATAACACCGTAAAATGTCATATCTGAGATGATGGGATTGTTGTCCTTTGTGCTAGCAACTTGAAAAGTCTTTGCCACTAGAGTCACTCCACTGTTTTGCTTGACTTGTATGTCGTCACGATCTTTCGTTTGATAGTGACACCCATTAATTGCATAACCTGGGAACTTAGTCACGTGATGTCGAGATCCTTGAGCTATCCATTTTAATTCATCAGAGACATTGCTAGTTGGGTCTTCTTGCGCAGCCTCAACCTGTCATTTTTTTCCTAAGTTCAATATTTTATTTTCACTCAGTAGAACATAAAATATAGTAGCTTAATCAATACCCTTGATCGTAACCAACTAATAAAGCTGCGATTGTGCTCATCTTCTAACCATTTTGCACTTTTCACTCTACGAGGGTGCAGCTTTTTCAAGTAAGCCTCGTGCTCCCTATCAAGTAATAAGTAGAATTTTGTTAATTACAAAGCGAAATATAAAAAAAGATGTGCTTGGTCCAAAGATAAAACTAAGTAAAGAGTAATATAGACATCTTTACTCGATATAAGGTTGAACATCATTTGTGTTGTGCAACACATAAAGATGTGCTTGGTCCAAAGATAAGCGGTCAACTTCACAGATATTTCCTATTCCTATAGGTTTTTTTCTCATTCTTCGTAGAAGGAACTCCAATGGCGGGTTGTTCTTCTAGATATTCTGAACAAAACTCAATGGCTTCTTCTGCGATATAGCATTGTGCAATACACCCTTCAGGACGATTCTTATTTCTCACACAACCCTTTATCACACCCATAAACCTATAATGAACAAATGATAAAGATAAAAATGATTACACAAACATCAATCATGTTACTACATAATGAAAACCAAAGTTCAGTCTAGACCAACCTCTCTGGTGGGTACATCCATCGGAAGAAAACCGGACCACCAAGTTCGACCTCCCTGACAAGGTGCACCATTAGATGTACCATTATGTCAAAGAATGATGGTGGAAAATATTTTTCCAATAAGCACAATGTGATCACAAGATTATTTTGGATATCTTGCAATTTTTGTACATTCACGACTTTGGCACAAAGGGCATTAAAGAAGAAACATACTCGTATAATAGCACATCTCACATGCTTTGGCAACACACCACGTATTGCAACAGGAAGTAGTTGTTGCATTAGAACATGACAATCATGGGATTTGAGACCATATAACTTTAGATCTTCCATTGAGACATTAGATCTAAAATTCGAAGAGTAACCATCTGGGACCTTAAGGTCATACAAAGTTTGACACACTATTCTTTTCTCTTGCCTCGATAAAGAATAACATGCAGCTAGAAGATAAATCCCATTTTTCTTATTATGAGGTGCCAATTCTTTCCTTATGTAACACCCAATTTTCCAAAAGAGGGTAATTTTGAAATTTTGTATTTTAATTTATTTAACTATGGTATTTAATATATATATTATTAAGAATGGTGTGATTTTAATATTATTTAATTGATTGCCATGTATTGTGATTAGCCTAACTTGGTTTGGACCCAACCTAGATTAGTCATAGATAGTCCCAGCTAGCCATGGTTAGTGATTATTAGTATTAATTATATTTATTATAATTAATATGATTTTTAGTGATTTTTAGTAGAATTGATTTTGACCCTATAGTTGACTTTGACTAGTGTTGACTAGAAGGCTAACCTAGAGATTAACCTAGGTTAAGACCACTTGGTTAGGTTAAGTAAACTTGTTTTGACCTAATTTAGTGAGGGTTAAGCCATTGGAACTTGTTTGAAGAGATTTGGAGTTGATTTGACTAATATGGCTTATGACTTCATAAGTCATGATTAATGACTTGAGACTTAAAGCCCATAGGCCCACCCAAGTAGCTAACCCTAATTCTAATCAGCCCATGGCTGGTCATTATGATCATCCCCATCCTATTTAACCCCCCCCCCCCCAAAGTTAGGGCTAGCCTCCATTAGGTTTTCTGGCCAAGTTTTAGAAAGAGGTATTTCACATCTTCAATAAATCCTAGTAAATCCATTTTAATTCCTTTTTAACCCAAACAAATTGTATTGGGTTCTAATTTCCATCTACTTTCTGTTGGAAATTATTGTTCTCAGATTTGGAGAGCTTTTGAGGAGTTTGGCCATCAAGAGGAGCACCTCTTTGTGAAGCTTTGTGAAGCTTGTAAAACTCTTAGGTAAATCCATTTCCTCACTTCGTAATTCTATAAATTTTGCATCATTAGGGAGCCCTAGATCTAACCTAACAGTAGGAATAGGAAACCCTAGATTTTCGTGTCCTTTTGTGTCCAAACAGGACACGTACCAGTACACTGTCGTAGGTGTTTGTTGAAATGCCCCAATGGGCATTTCGTGTGATTTTTGGGGTTTTGTTTGAATAGGAAATTAGATTTGGGTCTCGCTTACACATTTCTGTAGTTTTCGTGGTGTCTTAGTGTCGTGTCTAGGCTGCACGGACACGTGTACACACGGTCGTGCGCGCGCGCGCGCGGGCAGGAAACTTGCCCTGCTACTCGGGGCTGTTTTCTCCTTGCACACGCCACTTTGGCCTTTGAAACTTGACATACACGTTGTGTCCATGACTGACACGAGGCTCCTCGAGTTGCACGAGTCCTCGTGTCGTGTCGGACACGTATTCGTGCGTGCACTGTACGCATGCAGTGTGATAGTTGGTTCTCTGTATTTTATTTCGTTTTAATGTTTTAAACTGTGGTTTAATTGATTAATTAGATCCTATATATGTAGTATAATCTCTGTTACATTAGGTTACATGATTGAATTAGGTTTAATGGGGAATATTGGATTCAAATTGGGTTGGTTGCATGTTTCATGATACTGTTCTGATACTTAATATTTTCAGTGTATTCCAAATTCTTAAACCTCAGTTTTCTTGCTGATTATTCATTGTTATTACCCCCACATAATTGTTAGCTTAAGTTAAAGCAATGTTTACATTCGAATGATTTTATGGTATTGAAAATAGGATTTTTGGTTAATGTGTGGTTTTCGAAATCTGTTTAACTGAGATTACTTCTTTGCATTAAACTGAATTGGGAGTTGAAATTGGAATCTGAGATGGGATTCTCTGAACCTGAACAGGAATTGATCCCATTCCATTTTTCACCATGGTTTAAATTCAGATTTATGCTAACTGTTGAACTGACATTTTACCCATTCCAGAGAACTGAAATTCGGGTAGGAGGGAGTTTCATTGAATTGAAATTGGAAATTTTGATGAATTGACGTGGACTGATTTCCTGAAATTCGTTTCCTTCATACTGTTAATGACCTGCATTAGACCCTTTGTCTGCAACACTCTTTGACACCTCACTGTTTTGTCCATGTTCCTGATTTCACTCCACACAGGTTCCTTATATATCACTGTTTGTAAATTCCTGAGATCACACCCTCTTCACACACATTGCTATACATATACACACACTGGAAATCGAATTCCTGAGAACACATTCATCTAGTTCACTGTCATTTGGTTCCCTGGAATCTGAGATTACCTATTTAATGTTCATTGTTTGTTAAAACCTGAGGAAGTCTTGTATGCACTGATATTGAATTCTGGGACATGACTGAACCTGGAATTACTTGTGTACACTGTCAAGTATTAGAAACCTGAGAATAATTCCTATTTTCCTGAGTTTATGATTCTTATAACCTGAGATTATTTCTAGACTTCATGTAGATTGATTAGCTCACTATAATGGTTTCACTGATTTGTTATTTAACTATTGTATGATTCTTCTTTCCTTTTTAAACTGAGTTTTCCTTTTTAATATACTGTGGACATTGTGTATGATTTCCTTCTTTTCCTGTTCTGTCTAAAATTCTGAACTGAAATACTAAGTTGGTTTCCCTTCCTATTTTTTTGTGAAATCTGAACTGGTTGGGGGCTTCTAATAACTGTTTTCATGTGCACAATAGTGACTCCTCTCACACACTATTTTATGACACTCTTCACTCCCTCACTCTTAGCACACACATATATATTTGCATTTTCTCACACAAACACTCACATATACATTCTCTCCATTTCACTGTTTTGTTTTCCTGCACAATGTTACCTTTCAACACACCATTTCATGTTGCACACACACACACACATGCACCCTCTCTCTCATTCTCTCTATGTTCCATTCTCTAGATGTGTTTATGTATTATGTGTACACTGATTTGCCTATGTTGCATTCACTGATTTCCTATGATAGCCTACACTGTTTCTTTTTTCTATCACTCACTGTTTTCTAGTGTCTCTTATCACACACACATGTCCTTAAACACTCTACATTAGCACACACACACATACACATATGCACATGTACTTGAGTGTCCCCCTCTTTATATACATATGTATATTGGTAGGTATAACATATTATGTTGTATGGTTTACATAGCCTATAGGATCAATTCTAAGTTATTTTGTATAGCACATCAATATGTGTTTTTCCTATTAGCTTATATGCCATGTTATCCTATTGGCCTATCCAAATAGATATATGTGTATTCCTATATTAGGGTATATTATGATATCTATGTTATCATATATTAGATATATATGTGTGTTGTATATAAATGTTTTGGGGGTTGATTTAGCATGGTTGCCTATTGGCCCATGGTATAGCTTATTAGCCTATGGCCTATGTGGTGTTTGCTTAGCTAGTGAGTCTAGATTAGACTTGTTTAGTCTTATTAGACCTAGAATGGACTAGTTAGACTAGTATAGACTAGTTTGACTTAGTTGACCTAGTTTGGCTTCTAGAGTTGACCAAGAGTTGACTCTGGTCTTGATTGACCTAGAATCATGTAGAATGCATAGTAGGACTTCATTTTGCCATTTTAGACTTGTTGTGACTTGTGCTGTTCTGATTAGGAGCCAGACACCTCTCCTCGGACAGTACAATTACTTCAGACACTCAGATACAGGCGAGTACATTCTCTGATCATTTCATATCCTACTTAGAATTATTTTCTGCAGTAGATTACTTTACTTGTACTGTTACGTTGGTCACACAGATTAGTACTATACGGATTCCTCCTTGAGATGTTATCCTTAGGGAGCATCGGGTACTCTACGTTCTGTGCGTTTCACTTACATAGCGTACCATATGCTTCTTTGGTTCTTTGATTACTTGTGACATATACCCTTATGATCACAGTGTCTCCTAGAATCTCTTATCCCATTTACTGGGTGTCCTAGAATCTCCTAGAATCCTTATTTTTGGGACTACTATGTACCACCCTTCGGGGGTTATTACATAGAATTATAACATAACCTGTTTGGATCCTTGTGTACTGATTGGGGTACGGGGGAGTAGAAGTAGACATGTGAATAATACCCAAGTAGTATCTTATCAGAATCTCTTCTATAGTGTCTTATCAGAATCTTCTATGCCATTTACATGTCTATATTGTACTCTGACTCACTAGCCACATGTTAGTTCTATATTTATAGTAGATATTTCTATTACAGCTTTCTCTCTCTGTTTACATACTGCACTTCTTTCAGTACTTGTATCTTACTTTACTGCATGATTACATCTTCTAACCTGCTATGAACTGTTGAGATGTACTGTACTCGCTCCTGTCCTGACTGGACCTGTTGAAAATATTACAGAGGACGAGGAGGAGGCCTGGGAGGATGCCTTCCACGGGACAGCTCTAGCTGAGGACATCACCCCATTGCCTAGTTTAGATTAGTTAGGCTTATCTTCCTTGTAGTCATGAGACATGTTTAGCTAGACTTACTCTGAGTTGTATATATTCTTTCATTCTGTATCTGAGACCTTGTACTGCTGGATATTGCTGGAATTATCTTAGACTACTTTTCATCTATTTATTTCCTTGAGTTCTATTTCATATCGTGCTATCTCTTTCTTAGTTGTGAATGAGTTTTACTGCTATGTCACCCCCATTCGGGGAGTATAAACTGTTTAGGTATATATTGTTAGATGTTGTAACCTAGGACAGCGTTCTACCGCCGACACTGCGGCGTAGGCTGGGCGTTGTTACATTCTCGTACCCTCACAGTGGGTGCGGGTCGTGACATATTTTTAGTGGTGGCCCATGTAGGTCGAGTTTATGTAGTGGTATTCGAACTAGAGTATCACTACAGCCTGCAGTAGGATTATGATACATATTTTGAAAGTACTCAATCACTGTTAGGATTCCTTGAAAGATTCCTGGGACGATCCTTGAGAATCTTATTAAACTTCGATTTGAATCATTTCCCTTGCTTTGTTGCTCTCACTCCTTGATTATTGAATTTGATTTTGTTGGATCGTTGTTGAATTGATTTTCCTATCGAGATGAATTTTATGGCCTGAGTTACGATATTTTTCTGATAACATATGTCGACGGGAATATAGGGATGGTAAAACGTCTACTTGGTTATGGAACCTAGAGTTTATCGCAGCTATATTAGCTGGCGTGGCGGAAACATAGAGACCTGACTTCGGATGTACGTATCTTGGTTTTGAGATTTGGAATTCCTCGCAGCTATACTAGTCGGCATAACGAGAATTCCAGACGACATGATTATAGAGGTGCATGCCCCTGTTATGGACTCTACCGTTTATCGCAGCCTTGCTTACTAGCGTGGCGAGGACTCTGAGTATCATGATTTTTGGACAGACGCATATGATTATCAGATTGTATCTTGGAAAGGTTCTTAAATATATCGTCTCTATCTTCATTCCAGTTATTATAAATTATTTTTCTATCATCAAATAATTTAGGAGTAGAGATCTTTTAGCTTTATAGAGCTTATGCATATGTAGTTCTTTCTTAGTGTGATAATTTGATGACTTGTGATTAGGCCCTTGTCCTAGGAATGATAGTATAGCCTGGCTTTAAATAGTGATTCTTGTAGCTAGTTCTCCTTTGTTGATATTTACTAGTTTTCAGCCTTGATGATTGATTTATTTTATTTCTTTTCTTTCAGTATGGCACCCATGACCCGAGCCCGTCGCCTGAGAGCAGCTGCAGCTACTGAGAGTGTGCCTCCACCTCCTACTGTTCAGGAGGTAGTTATCCCTCTATCTGATCAGGGGGTGGTGGCACCTCCTGCCCTTGAGGAGATGGTGGTAGCCTCGCCAGAGAGTCTTCCTTCATCTCCTGTCGTTCAGGAGAGAGCTGCAGATTTGCCTGAGACCGAGAGCCCTTCCCTACCCTCTGTACTCCATACTGTACCACCCGGAGGTTTGCTACTTGACGCAGCCCAGGTGTTTGCATTTTTCTAAGAAAATTTGTTGGAGTCACAGAGAGTTCATGAGGAGGCCATGAGGGAGAAAATCCAGAGGTTGCTACGTCAGCGGGACTCTGTGCTTCTAGGAGGAGAGCCTAGCTCCAAGAGGGCGAGGAGCAGTACCCAGTCCTACCCAGAGTTTGAGGAGTACCCATTTATCCAGCCGATATCATCATACCCAGCCCAGTCTCCTGTCCAGCAGAGGCCAGCTGAGCCAGAGCCTATCTGTGCCTACTGCAAGAAGTCTGGACACAAGTGGAGCAACTGTAGAAAGAGACTAGGATTATGCCTAATCTGTGGGTCAGCTGCACACTGGATGCAGTACTGCCCGGATAGATCTGCCCCAACCAGGGCCCTGCTTCCAGGAAGGAGTTCTGGTTCTCAGACTTAGCTGGAGGTGAGTTTTGACCTAACCTTAGTATTCCTTTTTGAGAATTTTGATGCATCCCTTGCTTGTATGTATTGATACCTTGTGATTGCCTAGTACTATAGCATGGTTGGTATAACTAGATGAGACCCAGGACTGATATTGTATGCCATGACCCCATAGGTTACACTTTCCAACTGTATGTTTTAAGATAGATTTATGAGACTATGATTGCTGGGGGCTTAACCTAGAAGAACTGCTACCATCTTAATTTCGAGGACGAAATTTTTATAAGGTGGGTAGGATTGTAACACCTAGTTTTCCAAAAGAGGGTAATTTTGAAATTTTGTATTTTAATTTATTTAATTATGGTATTTAATATATATATTATTAAGAATGGTGTGATTTTAATATTATTTAATTGATTGCCATGTATTGTGATTAGCCTAACTTGGTTTGGACCCAACCTAGATTAGTCATAGATAGTCCCAGCTAGCCATGGTTAGTGATTATTAGTATTAATTATATTTATTATAATTAATATGATTTTTAGTGATTTTTAGTAGAATTGATTTTGACCCTATAGTTGACTTTGACTAGTGTTGACTAGAAGGCTAACCTAGAGATTAACCTAGGTTAAGACCACTTGGTTAGGTTAAGTAAACTTGTTTTGACCTAATTTAGTGAGGGTTAAGCCATTGGAACTTGTTTGAAGAGATTTGGAGTTGATTTGACTAATATGGCTTATGACTTCATAAGTCATGATTAATGACTTGAGACTTAAAGCCCATAGGCCCACCCAAGTAGCTAACCCTAATTCTAATCAGCCCATGGCTGGTCATTATGATCATCCCCATCCTATTTAACCCCCCCCCCCCCCAAAGTTAGGGCTAGCCTCCATTAGGTTTTCTTGCCAAGTTTTAGAAAGAGGTATTTCCCATCTTCAATAAATCCTAGTAAATCCATTTTAATTCCTTTTTAACCCAAACAAATTGTATTGGGTTCTAATTTCCATCTACTTTCTGTTGGAAATTATTGTTCTCAGATTTGGAGAGCTTTTGAGGAGTTTGGCCATCAAGAGGAGCACCTCTTTGTGAAGCTTTGTGAAGCTCGTGAAACTCTTAGGTAAATCCATTTCCTCACCTCGTAATTCTGTAAATTTTGCATCATTAGGGAGCCCTAGATCTAACCTAACAGTAGGAATAGGAAACCCTAGATTTTCGTGTCCTTTTGTGTCCAAACAGGACACGTACCAGTACACTGTCGTAGGTGTTTGTTGAAATGCCCCAATGGGCATTTCGTGTGATTTTTGGGGTTTTGTTTGAATAGGAAATTAGATTTGGGTCTCGCTTACACATTTCTGTAGTTTTCGTGGTGTCTTAGTGTCGTGTCTAGGCTGCACGGACACGTGTACACACGGTCGTGCGCGCGCGCGCGGGCAGGAAACTTGCCCTGCTACTCGGGGCTGTTTTCTCCTTGCACACGCCACTTTGGCCTTTGAAACTTGACATACACGTTGTGTCCATGACTGACACGAGGCTCCTCGAGTTGCACGAGTCCTCGTGTCGTGTCGGACACGTATTCGTGCGTGCACTGTGCGTGCGCTGTGCGCGTGCAGTGTGATAGTTGGTTCTCTGTATTTTATTTCGTTTTAATGTTTTAAACTGTGGTTTAATTGATTAATTAGATCCTATATATGTAGTATAATCTCTGTTACATTAGGTTACATGATTGAATTAGGTTTAATGGGGAATATTGGATTCGAATTGGGTTGGTTGCATGTTTCATGATACTGTTCTGATACTTAATATTTTCAGTGTATTCCAAATTCTTAAACCTCAGTTTTCTTGCTGATTATTCATTGTTATTACCCCCACATAATTGTTAGCTTAAGTTAAAGCAATGTTTACATTCGAATGATTTTATGGTATTGAAAATAGGATTTTTGGTTAATGTGTGGTTTTCGAAATCTGTTTAACTGAGATTACTTCTTTGCATTAAACTGAATTGGGAGTTGAAATTGGAATCTAAGATGGGATTCTCTGAACCTGAACAGGAATTGATCCCATTCCATTTTTCACTATGGTTTAAATTCAGATTTATGCTAACTGTTGAACTGACATTTTATCCATTCCAGAGAACTGAAATTCGGGTAGGAGGGAGTTTTATTGAATTGAAATTGGAAATTTTGATGAATTGATGTGGACTGATTTCCTGAAATTCGTTTCCTTCATACTGTTAATGACCTGCATTAGACCCTTTGTCTGCAACACTCTTTGACACCTCACTGTTTTGTCCATGTTCCTGATTTCACTCCACACAGGTTCCTTACATATCACTGTTTGTAAATTCCTGAGATCACACCCTCTTCACACACATTGCTATACATGTACACACACTGGAAATCGAATTCCTGAGAACACATTCATCTAGCTCACTGTCATTTGGTTCCCTGGAATCTGAGATTACCTATTTAATGTTTATTGTTTGTTAAAACCTGAGGAAGTTTGTATGCACTGATATTGAATTCTGGGACATAACTGAACCTGGAATTACTTGTGTACACTGTCAAGTATTAGAAACCTGTGAATAATTCCTATTTTCCTGAGTTTATGATTCTTATAACCTGAGATTATTTCTAGACTTCGTGTAGATTGATTAGCTCACTATAATGGTTTCACTGATTTGTTATTTAACTATTGTATGATTCTTCTTTCCTTTTTAAACTGAGTTTTCCTTTTTAATACACTGTGGACATTGTGTATTGATTTCCTTCTTTTCCTGTTCTGTCTAAAATTCTGAACTGAAATACTAAGTTGGTTTCCCTTCCTATTTTTTGTGAAATCTGAACTGGTTGGGGGCTTGTAATAACTGTTTTCATGTGCACAATAGTGACTCCTCTCACACACTATTTTATGACACTCTTCACTCCCTCACTCTTAGCACACACATATATATTTGCATTTTCTCACACAAACACTCACATATACACTCTCTCCCTTTCACTGTTTTGTTTTCCTGCACAATGTTACCTTTCCACACACCATTTCATGTTGCACACACACACACATGTACCCTCTCTCTCATTCTCTCTATGTTTCCAGTCTCTAGATGTGTTTATGTATTATGTGTACACTGATTTGCCTATGTTGCATTCACTGATTTCCTATGATAGCCTACACTGTTTCCTTTTTCTATCACTCACTGTTTTCTAGTGTCTCTCATCACACACACATGTCCTTAAACACTCTACATTAGCACACACACACATACACATATGCACATGTACTTGAGTGTCCCCCTCTTTATATACATATGTATATTGGTAGGTATAACATATTATGTTGTATGGTTTACGTAGCCTATAGGATCAATTCTAAGTTATTTTGTATAGCACATCAATATGTGTTTATCCTATTAGCTTATATGCCATGTTATCCTATTGGCCTATCCAAATAGATATATGTGTATTCCTATATTAGGGTATATTATGATATCTATGTTATCATATATTAGATATATATGTGTGTTGTATATAAATGTTTTGGGGGTTGATTTAGCATGGTTGCCTATTGGCCCATGGTATAGCTTATTAGCCTATGGCCTATGTGGTGTTTGCTTAGCTAGTGAGTCTAGATTAGACTTGTTTAGTCTTATTAGACCTAGAATGGACTAGTTAGACTAGTTTGACTTAGTTGACCTAGTTTGGCTTCTAGAGTTGACCAAGAGTTGACTTTGGTCTAGATTGACCTAGAATCATGTAGAATGCATAGTAGGACTTCATTTTGCCATTTTAGACTTGTTGTGACTTGTGCTGTTCTGATTAGGAGCCAGACACCTCTCCTCGGACAGTACAATTACTTCAGACACTCAGATATAGGCGAGTACATTCTCTGATCATTTCATATCCTGCTTAGAATTATTTCCTGTAGTAGATTACTTTACTTGTACTGTCACGTTGGTCACACGGATTAGTACTATACGGATCCCTCCTTGAAATGTTATCCTTAGGGAGCATCAGGTACTCTACGTTCTGTGCGTTTCACTTACATAGCGTACCATATGCTTCTTTGGTTCTTTGATTACTTGTGACATATACCCTTATGATCACAGAGTCTCCTAGAATCTCTTATCCCATTTACTGGGTGTCCTAGAATCTCCTAGAATCCCCATTTTTGGGACTACTATGTACCACCCTTCGGGGGTTATTACATAGAATCATAACATAACCTGTTTGGATCCTTGTGTACTGATTGGGGTACGGGAGAGTGGAAGTAGACATGTGAATAATACCCAAGTAGTATCTTATCAGAATCTCTTCCATAGTGTCTTATCAGAATCTCCTATGCCATTTACATGTCTATATTGTACTCTGACTCACTAGCCACATGTTAGTTCTTTATTTATAGTAGATATTTCTATTACAGCTTTCTCTCTCTGTTTACATACTGTACTTCTTTCAGTACTTGTATCTTACTTTACTGCATGATTATATCTTCTAACCTGCTATGAACTGTTGAGATGTACTGTACTCGCTCCTGTCCTGACTGGACCTGTTGAAAATATTATAGAGGACGAGGAGGAGGCCTGGGAGGATGCCTTCCACGGGACAGCTCTAGCTGAGGACATCACCCCATTGCCTAGTTTAGATTAGTTAGGCTTATCTTCCTTGTAGTCATGAGACATGTTTAGCTAGACTTACTCTGAGTTGTATATATTCTTTCATTATATACCTGAGACCTTGTACTGCTGGATATTGCTGGGATTATCTTAGACTACATTTCATCTATTTATTTCCTTGAGTTCTATTTCATATCGTGCTATCTTTTCCTTAGTTGTGATTGAGTTTTACTGCTATGTCACCCCCATTCGGGGAGTATAAACTGTTTAGATATATATTGTTAGATGTTGTGACCTAGGACAGCGTTCTACCGCCGATACTGCGGCGTAGGCTGGGCGTTGTTACGTTCTCGTACCCTCACAGTGGGTGCGGGTCGTGACACGTTAAGCCCATCTCTACAAGATCTTTGCGACTATTGATCCCATCTTTTGTTTTTCCAGGAATATTTAATAAGGTCCCAATGATACTATCGCAGACATTCTTCTCAATGTGCATGACATCCAAGTTATGTCTAATCGGAAGATATCTCCAATACTCTAGCTCAAAAAATGGATTTCTTCTTCCAACAACTTGTAACTTTGTCTTTTTGTACTTCTTTTTTCCTCTTCTTTGGTGTCAATTTCTTTTGCACTTCTGCTTCCTTCTTCTTCTTTGAAGTCTTCTTCTCTAATATCTTTTTCTGGAACATCTTTTTTTTCCCCAAGAAACGGGAATCCCCGCAACCTTTATTAATATTTGTTCCCCACTTAATGGTTCAGGATGAGTTCCGAACTCTTTGTCACCATTAAATGCCTTTCTTTGTGATCGACAAGAATGGTTATGCAGCAAATACCTTCTGTGACCACTATAAATGTTCTTGTTGCAATGTTTCAATCTATCTGAATAAGTATTTTCGTTGCATATTGGACAAGCAAAATATCCTTTCACAACAACCAGACAAGTTGCCATATGCAGGAAAATCGTTAACAGTCCATAACAATACAGTTCTCAATGTAAAAGATTCTTGCCGATAGGCATCGTAAGTCACAACTCCATCCTTCCACAGCAACTGGAGATCCTCAATCAATGGTGCTAAGTAAACATCTATGTTATTTCCAGGTTGTTGGGGGCCTGATATCAACAATGTCAACAATGTGAACTTTCTCTTTATACATAACCAAGGTGGTAAATTATAAGTATTTAGCATTACAGGCCAACAACTGTACCTACTACTGAGTGAACTAAATGGATTAATCCCATCAGCTGAAAGAGAGAGTCGAAGGTTTCTTGCTTCTGCTGTAAACTCTGGAAATTTATCATCAATTGTCATCCACGTCGGTGAATCTGCGGGATGACGCAATTGGCCATCAACTTCCCTTCCGTCTACATGCCATGTCAAATTCTTTGATGTTTGTACCGATCGAAACCACCTTTTAAAGCGTAAAATGGGTGAAAAGTAACATAGAACTTTAGCTGGGATGCCCTTCTTTTTCTCTTCCTGACTTTGTTCAGACATATTCTTCTTTACCTTATATCTCGACGTTCCACACGTAGGACATGAGGTTGCATTTTCATAATCTTTTCTATAAAGTATGCAATCATTCGGACATGCATGTATTCTCTTATATCCCATTCCAAATATTGAGAAGCAACGCTTAGCCTCCCTAGTAGTTACAGGCTATTCATTTTCTTCCGGAAGCATGTCGGCGAACAATGTCAACACATCTGAAAAGCTTTTATCACTCCAACCACTCTTGGCCTTGATACTAAAGAGCTTCACTATCGTAGATAGCTTCGTATACTTTTTACAACCATTATACAATGGTTTCTTAGCATCATCAAGCAATGAATTAAAGTTCTCTTCATCATCTCCTTCAATGTCGTTCCTTTTTAATGCATGGAACATCTCTAGTGTATGTGCCACATCATTTAAAGTATCCATATCATAGTCCTTATAAATAGACGCACATGTAACCTCACACACTTCATTAGGATCAACTTCCCCATGCCATATCCATATAGTATACCTTGGATCGATACCAACTGTCGTCAAATAAATTTTTACATCTTCTAAACTCATACTCTAGAGATTCTCGCACTCATTACATGGACATCTAATGAAGTCGAGATCATCCCCACTAGCTTTAACATGCTCCATAAATTCATCAACTCCGGCTCTATATTCTTCTGATAATAGGTGCTTTGTCATCCAAGATCTATTCCTCTGTATAATAAAGCAAAACACCGAGTAAGTGATTGTAACTTGAAAGTTTCATTTCAAGCTGAATGCGGAGAAGATTGATTCCAGAATGGCCAATGTGAAGTAGATATGGCCAATAAATTCAGACTCATGAAAGTGGAGAAGGTTGATTCCAGAATATAACTTTAATTGCTAGAGTTAAAAAAGAAGAAGAACATGACTTAGGAATAGTTCATTTCGTTATTACAAAACAGAAAATGGTTTATAATTCCCTATATGTGCATACGGGTATAAAAGGTAACAAAATATCAAAATATGTAAGAATATATATTGAGAAAGTCTATATGAATCATCTACATAACTACAAAAGAGGGTCAAATAAACCTAAAAAAAGAGTTGGTCAACGCTCACATCCAACATGACCGATATCATTTAATCTAAAGATGTACAGTCAAACAATTACAAATTGATGTCAAAGATCCATCTGTCATGCCCCAGAACCAGAATACTGGAGAGCGGGGGCAGACATAGCCAGCTACTTATAATGAAATGGGATCCACTCCACTATACGGTCACGGCTGTCTAGATATATGAGGGTTTATCTACAAGCCAACAGTCTCCTATGGTCAAGAACAGGCCTAGTGTCTCAATCACAAGCAAGCAAATAAATGTTACAAGATATAAGATCACTAAATATACAATAGTAAGGCGTCCCAAACATTACATATTCAGCTGATCATGAAGTTAGTCGTACAAACTGTCAGGACTAGCAAGAGTTTAGTCATACATGATCAACCCTAGGATCTATCAATCATGCTATAGCCCGTAGGCAAACAGTAAGTAAAAATGTACACGAGCTAACACTTGCTCGGCGGCTAAACGCCTCAAAAGAATAATTTTACAATATAGTGGGAGAGCCAAAATAAACCCACTCATTGCCAGGATTTCGTCTAATGGTCACCATCTGGCTGGAAAGTTGATAGATCCTCTGGAGCTGCTCCAGAATCTGGCCATACAAAACCAGCTGGGTCAGACCCCAGAAAGAGCAAGTGCCACAAAGGAGGCTTCATTTAGGAACTAAAACCAGCAATTAGCACAAGAATATAATTACATAATAAAAGACAGTAATTAAGAAAAAGCATGACAGGTGATATACGATGAGATAACCATGGGACTATTCAGATAACCAGGTTACAACCCGTAAACCAAACAAGGACCGGGGTTGTAACCCTTCGTCTGAACAGAACTTGGTTTCTCCCACCATTTATCGGCAAGATGAATAAGAAATCAAGACATGTAACAATCTTGTACAGGATCAAGACAAGACTAGACAGATTGAACTCCATCCAACAATCACGGCCAAGCAATAAGTACGGCTTGATACTTTAACTAACTAGGGTTATCACAGGCCTAGTTACTAGCAAGATGCAAAGAGATTTCCAAGTCCAGTTACCCGCCTGCTGCTACCTGAGTGACCCCAGCAAAAGAAAATAAGTATAGCAGACACACTGCAGTGAGATACATGTGTCCTAAAGAGGTACCCCACTCGACGGCAGGCTGGAAATGTGCTCATCATGACAGATAGCTCCAAGTCCCATGTATATATATATATAAGGCCGGGATCAAAGGGGCAACAGGTAACTGGAAAAGTCTCTTCTTGAACTACTGTATTATTCTAGTTATTAGCTTTAGCCATTTTACCGAAGGTACCCCTGACCGTGGTACTCAGGGATCCCTGTCCTAGACATGATGCAAGACAAGACGGGTTCATTTGTACAAGCACAATCGTCCACGGTGTCCAGGCTATTCAATCTTGTCGTGTCATGTTAGCCGTCGGAACAGCCTTCGAGATATATCATGTCAGGTTTATCATGTCAAGAGTGCGCCACGACGGGCCACTATCAAGAATTATCATATCAAGTTATCATGTCAAATTTATTTGTCAAGAGTGCGCCACGTCGGGCCACTATCATTCATGTCCTTTGTCAAAAGTGCACCACAACGGGTCACCATCTAGTCATGTCATTGTCAAAAGTGCACCACAACGGGTCAACATCGTGTCAGAGAATAATTAATGGCACAAGCATACAAGTGGTAATTAAATATTAGCAGGGGCAAGGCTGTGGGGGACTCATGCGGCTCAGGAAAATAAATGGTCATGCGGCCAGCAAGTCACTTGCAAACAATTGCAAGCAATTAAGTTAATACACGTGCATGCAAGCGGCCATGCAATAAATGTTAAGGCCATGCGGCCAGAAATATTAAATTAAGGCCATGCGGCCAAAATGAGTTGCCATATGCGGCCGGGCTAATATACAAGCGGCTACAGTGTGACACCAACAACAATTAAATATTAATTTGTATGCAAGCAAACCGTGTATACAATACATGAAAATAATTAAAGGCTGATGTTAAATAATACAAGCATGCACGCTTGCATATATTACAATAATTCATTAAACATTTCATGCGGCTGGCTTTGGTATTGTTCTTATGCAGCTCACTTAATGATTCCTATGCGGCTAGCTATGAGTTGGCCAGCAAATGCTATTGGCAAGCATGAAAATTTACATGCAAGGGCATGCACAAAAGGAAAAGGCCATGCATGCGGCCACGTGAGCAGGTTGGCATGCAATTGCCAACATAAATGCTTAAAGCAATTGCTAACACAAATGCTTAAATGCATGCTGGCCATGCATTATTATAATGCATGCAATGATTAAGCTAGTATTAATGCTAGCCATGCATTTATTATAAGGCATGCAAGGCTTAAGCTAATATTAATGCTGGCCATGCATTTATTATAAGGCATGCAAGGCTTAAGCTAATATTAATGCTGGCCATGCAAATGCAAAAGCTAAGCATATAATTAAAGCAAAGCTAATGCATATATGCGGCCAGATACTTCTAAAGCTAATGCATATAATTAATTGGCCAATCCATCATTGATTCTATGCGGCCATGCATCCACATGCGGCCAAGCCCATATTTAAGGCCATGCGGCTCACTGATATTACCACATGCGGCCAGCATATATTTCCTATGCGGCTAACTAAGCTTGCATTTGCAAGCAAAATGCTGGTGCAATGCATCTAATGTAAAGGGCCAACTTTGCATGCAAATGCAAATGCCAAGGAAATTAAATAATAGAATTCCCTATAAAGCGTAGCTTCCATATGCGGCCAGCTTAAAATACCACATGCGGCCAAAAGTTAAATGGCCTATGCGGCCAAGTGTTTGTAAGTGCATGCAAGCATTAAATGCTTGCAATTCCATTCATTAAATATGCATACAAGCCTACGTTTGTAATTGCATTCAAAGGAAGGCCATGCGGCCAGGCACTGTATATAAGCATGCATTAATATAATATGGCATTTGCCATATACGGCTAGCCAATACAAGACAATTAATTAAATAGCCATGCAATTAATGCATGCCAGCAAATGCTAAAAATGGCCATGTGGCCAAGGCAATAAATTAATGCTCATGCGGCTGAATTTGTCCATGCGGCAGGAAAGAACACTTGTCGTATGAAATAGTCATGCGATCAAGTACTGTTCTTCTCCTCCAATTTCCGAGAAGAAAAACACCATGAAGCCATACTTCCAAGCTCCATAATTCCATCATCCAGAGTCCAAATCCGAACTTACATAGGTCAAAATGGGGTAGAACGAAATTCTCTACAACATGGAACCATCAACTAGCAAAAATATGCAAGTTTGATAGATCAAAACTACTGGAAACCGAAAATACCACAAAGCTAGATCTACAAGAAATTAACCACAGAAATGAAAAGTGCTAAGTACTAAAGTGGGTTAGAAACACATGAGAAAGACAATGGAACATTTAAAAATGGACTTCCTCCATGAAGCAAGGTGCACTTGCCTAAACCTTCCACTCTCAGGTTGGTGGAGAAGTAATGGTAGGGAAGAAGAAAGTTAATGTGGAAAGAGAAATGTTTGGTGGGATATTTAATGAAGAGGATGGTGGTAGGTGGGAGTGGTTCTCCAACAAAACCGAACCAAGCCAACAAGCCGAACCGAACCAAGATAAACCCATCAATGAAATGCCAAAATAAATCAAGCAGGGAGACATGCAATATGGGTCAAAATACGTACACGTATTCCAAATACGTAATACGAGATATGGGCATTACAACTCTACCCACCTTAAAAGAATTCTGTCTTCGGAATTTAATCAAGTGGCTAGAGATACAAGGACAAGCTATACTAAGCAATCAATCAAACAATCAATCATGCAAGCAAGGAATTTGAAGGTATGAGGAAGAGGGAAGACATCCTGCTAGGAACCTCTCTGCCGGTTCTGAATCTGAGCTGGGGTCAGGGCATACGATTGGGGTCTCTACTGGAATCCCCTCTGCCTATACTAAAATTGCATCTGGGCATACTGCTGAGGCCTTTGCTGCTGAAAAGCTTGGGCCTGCGTCGACAACGGCCTCGGGGATGGGAACTGCTGCTGGACTGGTACTGGGGCTGGTCCCCTAACGGATGAACTGGTCATGGCTGGTGATGAGTCAGTCCTGAATGGACAGGACCCTACCTTGTGGTCCGACGCTCCACAAAGCAAACACAATCCTCGAGCCTTGCGACATTCTGAAACAACATGTCCAGGCTTCCCACAATAAGAGCAGCCCATGGGGAACGACTGCTTCTTCTTCTGCTGCTGAGGACACGTCGGAGATGAATGTTGAACCGACGTAACTGAAGCTGTCCTTCTCGGAGCTTCAATGGTCAAAGCTCTAGCTGTCGGGGCTGGGGCTGACGACTGATTCATCTGGCCATGAGATCGCTTCCGACCTCCGATCCTGTTACTGTTCGCTGCACTATTCCCATGATGTCCACCTCTGCCCAGGGCATCTGCCACTGCCTGACGCAAGGCGTCTCCTCGACGATCCTGCGATGCAAGCAACTCCATGATAAGTCCCACCAAGGCTCCATCATCCTGCCCTACGGGCTGGGCTGGCTGTACCAGGGGTTCTGGATCTCCGAGAGGTATGACCCGGGAGGTTGCCCCTGAGTGCTGGGCTTGATCTCCAGGTTGCTGCTGGTCCACGGAAGGTGCTCCGCCTTGCTGATCGACAGGTCCAGGAACAATGTCGCTGAAGAAGATGACATAGGGAACAATAAAGAAGGACCAGGACAGATCAACGATACAAGCATGTGATCAGGTCAAGATTATCAAGGATTTGAAGATACGAGCAGAGATCAAGGGCGAGTGCTGATTGAGACATCTATTCGGTAAACCCTCACATATCTTGATTTACAAGACCTGTATGGGCCACCACTTAAACCATGTCACGCCCCAGAACCAGAATACTGGAGAGCGGAGGCAGACATAGCCAGCTACGTATAATGAAATGGGATCCACTCCACTATACGGTCACGGCTGTCTAGATATATGAGGGTTTATCTACAAGCCAACAGTCTCCTATGGTCAAGAACAGGCCTAGTATCTCAATCACAAGCAAGCAAATAAATGTTACAAGATGTAAGATCACTAAATATACAATAGTAAGGCGTTCCAAATATTACATATTCAGCTGATCATGAAGCTAGTCGTACAAACTGTCAGGACTAGCAAGAGTTTAGTCATACATGATCGACCCTAGGATCTGTCAATCATGCTATAGCCCGTAGGCAGACAGTAAGTAAAAATGTACACGAGCTAACACTTGTTCGGCGGCTAAACGCCTCAAAAGAATAATTTTACAATAGAGTGGAAGAGCCAAAATAAACCCACTCGTTGCCAGTATTCCGTCTAATGGTCACCATCTGGCTGAAAAGTTGGTAGATCCTCTGGAACTGCTCCAGAATCTGGCCATACAAAACCAGCTGGGTCAGACCCCAGAAAAAGCAAGTACCACAAAGGAGGTTTCAATTAGGAACTAAAACCAGCAATTAGCACAAGAATATAATTACATAATAAAAGACAGTAATTAAGGAAAAGCATGATAGGTGATATACGATGAGATAACCATGGGACTATTCAGATAACCAGATTATAACCCATAAACCAAACAAGGACCGGGGTTATAACCCTTCGTCTGAACAGAACTTGGTTTCTCCCACCATTTATCGGCAAGATGAATAAGAAATCAAGACATGTAACAATCTTGTACACGATCAAGACAAGACTAGACAGATTGAACACCATCCAACAATCACGACCAAGCAATAAGTGCGGCTTGATACTTTAACTAACTAGGGTTATCACAGGCCTAGTTACTAGCAAGATGCAAAGAGATTTCCAAGTCCAGTTACCCGCCTGCTGCTACCTGAGTGACCCCAGCAAAAGAAAATAAGTATAGCAGACACACTGCAGTGAGATACATGTGCCCTAAAGAGGTGCCCCACTCGACGGCAGGCTGGAAATGTGCTCATCATGACAGATAGCTCCAAGTCCCATGTATATATATAAGGCCGGGATCAAAGGGGCAACAGGTAACTGGGAAAGTCTCTTCTTGAACTACTGTATTATTTTAGTTATTAGCCTTAGCCATTTTACCGTAGGTACCCCTGACCGTGGTACTCAGGGATCCCTGTCCTAGACATGATGTAAGACAAGACGGGTTCATTTGTACAAGCACAATCGTCCACGGTGTCCAGGCTATTCAATCTTGTCGTGTCATGTTAGCCATCGCAATAGACTTCGAGATATATCATGTCAGGTTTATCATGTCAAGAGTGCTCCACGACGGGCCACTATCAAAAATTATCATGTCAAGTTATCATGTGAAATTTATTTGTCAGGAGTGCGCCATGTCGGGCCACTATCATGTCATGTCATTTGTCAAAAGTGCACCACAACGGGTCACCATCTAGTCATGTCATTGTCAAAAGTGCACCACAACGGGTCACCATGGTGTCAGGGAATAATTAATGGCACAAGCATACAAGTGGTAATTAAATAATAGCAGGGGCAAGGCTGTAGGGGATTCATGTGGCTCAGGAAAATAAATGGTCATGCGGCCAACAAGTCACTTGCAAACAATTGCAAGCAATTAAGTTAATGCACGTGCATGCAAGCGGCCATGCAATAAATGTTAAGGCCATGCGGCCAGAAATATTAAATTAAGGCCATGCAGCCAAAATGAGTTGCCATATGCGGCCGGGCTAATATACATGCGGCTACAGTGTGTGACCAATAATAATTAAATATTAATTTGCATGCAAGCAAACCGTGCATACAATGCATGGAAATAATTAAAGGCTGATGTTAAATAATGCAAGCATGCACGCTTGCATATATTACTATAATGCATCAAACATTTCATGCGGCTGGCTTTGGTATTGTTCTTATGCGGCTCACTTAATGATTCCCATGCGACTAGCTATGGGTTGGCCAGCAAATGCTATTGGCAAGCATACAAATTTGCATGCAAGGGCATGCACAAAAGGAAAAGGCCATGCATGCGGCCACGTGAGCAGGTTGGCATGCAATTGCTAACATAAATGCTTAAAGCAATTGCTAACACAAATGCTTAAATGCATGCTGGCCATGCATTATTATAATGCATGCAATGCTTAAGCTAGTATTAATGCTGGCCATGCATTTATTATAAGGCATGCAAGGATTAAGCTAATATTAATGTTGGCCATGCATTTATTATAAGGCATGCAAGGCTTAAGCTAATATTAATGCTGGCCATGCAAATGCAAAAGCTAAGCATATAATTAAAGCAAAGCTAATGCATATATGCGGCCAGATGCTTCTAAAGCTAATGCATATAATTAATTGGCCAATCCATCAATGATTCTATGCGGCCATGCATCCACATGCGGCCAAGCCCATATTTAAGGCCATGCGGCTCACTGATATTACCACATACGGCCAGCATGTATTTCTTATGCGGCTAACTAAGCTTGCATTTGCAAGCAAAATGCTGGTACAATGCAACTAATATAAAGGGCCAACTTTGCATACAAATACAAATGCCAAAGAAATTAAATAATACAATTTCCTATAAAGCGTAGCTTCCATATGCGGCCAGCTTAAAATACCACATGCGGCCAAAAGTGAAATGGCCTATGCGGCCAAGTGTTTGTAAGTGCATGCAAGCATTAAATGCTTGCAATTCCATTCATTAAATATGCATGCAAGCCTACGTTTGTAATTGCATTCAAAGGAAGGCCATGCGGCCAGGCACTGTATATAAGCATGCATTAATATAATATGGCATTTGCCACATGCGGCTAGCCAATACAAGACAATTAATTAAATGGCCATGCAATTAATGCATGCCAGCAAATGCTAAAAATGGCCATGTGGCCAAGGCAATAAATTAATGCTCATGCGGCTGGATTTGTCCATGCGGCAGGAAAGAACACTTGCCGTATGAAATAGTCATGCGGTCAAGTACTGTTTTTCTCCTCCAATTTCCGAAAAGAAAAACACCATGAAGCCATACTTCCAAGCTCCATAATTCCATCATCCAGAGTCCAAATCCGAACTTCCATAGGTCAAAATGGGGTAGAACGAAATTCTCTACAATATGGAACCATCAACTAGCAATAATATGCAAGTTTGATAGATCAAAACTCCTAGAAACCAAAAATACCACAAAGCTAGATCTACAAGAAATTAACCACAGAAATAAAAAGTGCTAAGTACTAAAGTGGGTTAGAAACACATGAGGAAGACAATGGAATATTTAAAAATGGACTTCCTCCATGAAGCAAGGTGCACTTGCCTAAACCTTCCACTCTCTGGTTGGTGGAGAAGTAACGGTGGGGAAGAAGAAAGTTAATGTGGAGAGAGAAATGTTTGGTGGAATATTTAATGAAGAGGGTGGTGGTAGGTGGGAGTGGTTCTCCAACAAAACCGAACCAAGCCAACAAGTCGAACCGAACCAAGATAAACCCATCAATGAAATGCCAAAATAAATCAAGCAGGAAGACATGCAATACGGGTCAAAATACGTACACGTATTCCAAATACGTAATACGAGATATGGGCATTACACCATCCCACCCTCAATGCATGAGCAACGTGCACACTGTAAAAAATAAGTTGTATTGCCTGGAGTAATTTAATCTAAGAAGAACAGGACTTAATTTAAAGGCAATATGACATGGCACATACACAGATACGGAACCGATTTCTGCGTGACCTGGAGTAATTTCGAGTGTAAAAATACCGTGTTCAACATGTGTCATATACGACATTACAGGGACATTGATCACTTTCTTGTCCATGATTTCTAGAAAATAGGGCAATTGAAAAGAACATGTCTCCATGAACCAAAATAAACCTTGCTACCCGAACGTGTCTCCATGAAGTTCAACTTGTAAGTATTCGTCCGAAAGCAATGGAATTAACACCCTTCCACACTGCAAGAACCAACAAAGAAAGAAACAAGAAGATGAACCAATGCACGGACAAAGAAAATGCCTCACAAATTAGTAAAAAAGAGAAAATTCATTCAAAGATTTCTAAACATGCATTCAAAGATTTCAGCCATCTTTCGAAAACTAGGAAATAGAAAATAGGTCAAAAATTAGGGCATTTTACTAAAATCATGTCGAGGCAGAAATTAGGGCACAAAATAAGAAATAATTTAGGACAAACCTTGGGGAACGGGGAGCGGGGAGCGGGCTGAGGGGAATTGGGGCACAAGGAGCGGGGAGCAGGCTGAGGGGAGTTGATCGGGAGCGGGGAGCGGGCTGAGGGGAGTTCGGGAGCGCCGAAGCGGGCTGAAGGGAGTTGGGGAGCGGGAGGAGAAAGAGAGTAAGTACGGGAGAAGGGAAGGGTTTAGACTTTTCGACTTAAGTGCGGGAGTAAGTACGGGAGAGTTGAGTTTTCGACTTAAAATTTGGTATTTTTTTATAACGCTCGTATCACTTAGAGACAATCAATAACGCTTATATAGAAAACCGTCATAGATTATAGTCTTAATAAACTTTGATGACGCTTCTTTATCAGCCGTCATGAAATCCACTTAACGAGCGTCATTAATAGGTCATTTTGTTATAGTGAATGGCTTAAAGTTGTTAAGTCAGATACAAATGGTTCTAGGCTTACAAGGAATTGAATGCGTTGATACTGTTTGTGAAGGTTGTGTTTATAGAAAACAACATCGTACTTCTTTTCCTGTTGTAAAGTCATGGAGATCTACTAAACCTCTAGAACTTATTCATGCTGACATTTGTGGTTCAATGCAGACTTTATCATTGAATAAGAATAGATATTTTTTTACTCTTAACTGATGATTTTTCTCGAATGAGTTGGGTATATTTTTTGTCAAAAAAGTCTGAAGCATTTTCTAAGTTTCAGGAGTTTAAGGTTTTTGTTGAAAAGCAAAGTGGAAATGCTATAAAGATCCTCAGAACTGATAGATGAGGAGAATTCTTATCAAACGACTTTAACATTTTTTGTAAGAAAAATGGTATATTCAGGCAGCTTACGGTGAAGTACACACCTGAACAAAATGGAGTGGCTGAGAGAAAGAATAGAACCATTGTGGAGATGGCTCGAAGCATGCTGAAAGAAAAGACCCTACCCAATGATTATTGGGCAGCAGCTATGGCAACTTCGGTATATTTACTAAATCGCTCGCCAACAAAAGATGTACAAAAGATGACACCATATGAAGCTTGGTTTGGAAGAAAACCAGGAGTAAGTCATCTCAAGGTATTTGGTTGTATTGCTTATGCATTTGTTCATCCTCAAATTCATAGAAAATTAGATGATAAAAGTGAAAAATGCATCCTTATTGGTTACAGTAATGAATCAAAAGCATATCGATTATATAATCCAATAACCAAAAAATTAGTTATTGTAGAGATGTAATTTTTGATGAAAATGCTAGTTAGATGTGGAGTGATAGTAAACAGGTTCAGAAGACTGATGATCAAGGATTTATACCACATGAAGAGGTTATGACGCAACCAACGTCTTCGACATCGATTGCATCCACATTAGCATCTCCAACAAGTGCTTCTCCTACAAATAGAACTGCTTCACCGGTTACATCTTCATCATCTTTATCGGCAACACCAACTAGTTCTTATCCTGTAAACAGAAGTCCTTCATCTTCTGATGAAGAAAGTCATCCAAGAAAGGTAAGATCCTTATCAGAAATTTATGCTTCATGTCAATTTGCTTTAATGGTTGCAGAACCAATTTGCTACGAAGAAGCACATGGAAAAGAAGAATGGAAAAATTCAATGAAAGAAGAAATTACACCAATTGAAAAGAACCAAACGTGGGAACTGACAGATTTGCCCCATGGAAAAGACACAATCGGGGTCAAATGGGTGTACAAGGTGAAATATGACGGAAAAGGTAACATAAAAAGGTATAAAGCACGTCTAGTTGCTAAAGGATATGCGCAGGTATATGGAATCGACTTTTATGAAACTTTTTCACCTGCTGCTCGCTTAGAAACTGTTAGACTAATTTTAACTCTAACAACTTATAGAAAGTGGAATGTTTTTCAATTTGATGTTAAATATGCTTTTTTAAATGGTTATTTGAATGAGAATGTTTATATTGATCAACCACAGGGTTTTGTGATCAAAGGTAAGGAGAGTAAAGTCTATAAATTAAAAAAGGCATTGTATGGACTGAAACAAGCACCACGAGCATGGTATAGTCGACTTGACTCTTATCTTCATAAACACGGGTTTCACAGAAGTGATAATGAGCCTACATTATACGCGAAGACACAAGGTAATAATAAAATACTTATTGTTTGTGTTTATGTGGATGACATAATATACACGGGTTCTTCCTCATCTCTTATTGAGGAATTTAGAATAATTATGATGAATGAGTTTAAAATGTCAGATCTAGGATTCTTGTAATATTTTCTTGGTCTTTAGGTCCAACAAACAATAAGTGGTATTTTTGTCTCTCAAGAGAGGTATGCTTATAATTTACTTAATAAATTTCAGATGAAAAATTGTAAAGGGTGTTCTGCTCCAATGAATTCAAATGAGAAGTTGGTTTTAGAAGATGGAATAGAAAAAACTGATGAAAAATATTTTAGAATGCTTGTTGGAGGATTAATGTTCTTAACGTATTCCCGTCCTGATATTGTTTTTGTAGTAAGTTTAATATCGAGGTTCATGCACAAACCTTCTAAACATCATATTGGAGCAGCCAAACGCATTCTCTGCTACATTCATGCAACCAAGAACTATGGGATTTGGTATCATCCTTCCTCCATTTTTAAGTTAATTGATTTTACTGACAGTGGTTGGGCAGGTTCCCTAGAAGACCGGAAGAGTACAAGTGGATTCATCTTCAACCTTGGTTCGGGTGCGATCTCATAGATGTCAAAGAAGCAAGAAAGCGTCGCACTATCTTCTTCCGAAGCTGAATATGTTGCTGCAACTTCAACTATTTGCCAAGCTACATAGATGAGAAGAATCATGGAAGATCTGTTCGAGAGTCAGACATCTCCAACTCCTATCTATTGCAACAACAAGTTAACAATCTGTATGGCAAAGAATCCGTCCTTCCATGGTAGGACAAAATATATTGAGCTTCGTCACCATTTCATACGCGAAGCTGTTACAAAAGGAGTCGTGGAGCTGAAGTACTGTTCAACAAATGATCAAATTATGATGGCTTCACTAAGGCATTATCCTACGAGAAGTTCTTCAAATTCAAAAATCTTCTTAGCATTGTAGATTTTGAATCAAGGGGGAGTTTTGGAGATTGATTCAATAGCCAACGTGTATTGACCAAGTTGTGTGGCTGTAATTAGCTACTAATATGTCGGCCACTAGGACCTGGTTTTGAGTGAGCTTTAAGCTCCTCCTTTTTAGCTTTTTTTTATTTCTTCCTTTCCCTATTTAAAGCACAATCCACCATGAATAAATCACTCAATGTGTTAGCAGTATTAAAAAGCTCTCTTGCATTTTCTTTCTTCTCTTCCATTCTAAGTTAACATGGACATGCTATGAAATATCGGGTCTTAGCGAGATGAATTGCACTCCGACTGTCATAGCAAATTGTATTGATCTTTCTTCAATTCCAATTCTTTCAAAAATTGATAGGCCACATCGTACGTAACTGCCGGGAAGGTAGGCCAAACCAACGCCCTTCGCAACCGCAGCATCAACAGAACAGAGGCCAGGCACCTCGAGCTCCTCCAGTCGTGCAACCAAATAGCCAAGACCGTCGTCCCAATGTCTAGGGACGAGTTTACGCCATGACCTGGGATGAAGTGTTCGCATCTGACACAGTCGTGACAGGTATACTGCTTTTCAATAACAAACATGTTCATGTACTATTTGATTTAGGTGCCATACATACCTTTATATTGACGGACTTCGCCACTGAGCACAAATTTCTTGTGAAACCTCTAGGCCTTAACCTTATTGTTAGCATCCTGTCAGGCACGCAACTACTTACACACAGGCTACAGAAACAAAATAATCTATATTGGAGGTAGAAAAATATATTTAGATGCGATAGTTCTAGATATCAAGGACTATGACATCATACTTTGAATGGATTAGCTCGACGCTTGTAAAGCCACCATCTACTATGCTCGAAAGACGATCACCTTCCGCCTGTCGAAAGAGACCAAATTTTTTTTACTCATGTGGTGAAGCGTCGACGGCCTGCATGGTGATCTCTACGATATCTGCTCAAATTATGCTGCATTCCGGATGCGAAGGCTACTTGTCATCCGTTCGAGACATGCGACAGGATGGTACAAACACGGGTCAGACCAATATTGTGGTAGAATTTTTCGACGTATTTCTGAACGAACTACTTGGCATGCCACGCGATCGAGAGATTGAGTTCACCACCGACACATTCCCTAATGCACGTCCGATTTCCAAAGCTCCATACAGAATGGTCCGAGCATAACTGAAAGAACTCAAAGTGCAATTGTAAGAACTACTCGACAAAGGATTCATACGATCAAGCGTTTCGCCATTGGGAGCCCCTGTATTATTGGTAAAGAAGAAGGATGGATCGATGCGTCTTTGTATAGACTATCACGAGCTCAACAAAGCTACTATCTGGAATAAATACCCCCTGTCCTACATCGATGACATCTTAGATTAACTACAAGGTGCTTCGGTGTTTTCGAAGATTGATCTTCGATCGGGTTACCATCAACTCAAAGTCAAGAAGGACGACGTGCCGAAGTCAGCCTTCTGTACTCACTACGGCCATTATGAGTTTTTCGTGATACCATTTGGCCTAATAAATGCTTTTTCTGCCTTCATAAATCTCATGAATCGGGTGTTTCTTCTGTTCTTCGACAAATTCATAGTAGTCTTCATAGACGATATTCTCGTCTATTCGAAGGACAGAGCACAACATGCACAACATCTATGGAGCATGATTCAGACCCTTCGTAACGACCAGTTGTATGCAAAGTAGAGCAAATATGAATTCTGTCTAAACAATGAATCATTTTTTGGGCATATCATCTCCACCGAAGGCATATCAGTTGAACCGAAGAAAGTTGAAGTCATTGTTGATTGAAAACAACCCATGTTAGTCAGTAAGATTTGAAGCTTCCTCGGCTTGGCGGGATACTAGAGACGCTTCGTAAAAGGCTTCACGAAGATCGCATCATCGTTGACTCACCTCACTCAAAAAGGAGTCACGTTTGAATAGTCAGACGACTGTGAAGCTTCCTTCCAAGAGTTAAAGTTGTGGCTCATCTCGGCCCCGATACTCGTACTTCCAGAAGGGACTGAGGAATTTTAGATCTTCAGCGATACTTTCGGCCAGGACTTGGGGTGTGTGCTCATGTAGCAGAATAAGGTGATATCTTTTGCTTTCCGACAGCTGAAGCCGCACGAGAAGAACTACCCCACCTATGACTTAGAATTGGCGACTATTGTATTCGTATTGAAATTATGGTGACACAACCTCTATGGCGTGGCGTGCAACATCTTTATCGATCACAAAAGTCTCAAGTATTTCTTCACTCAGAAGGAGCTGAACTTATGGCATAGGCACTGGCTAGAACTAATCAAGGACTATGACTTGACGATTGACTACACGCCTGGCAAAGGAAATGTGTGGCCGATGCTTTGAGCAAAAAATATATAGCTTCATTGTCCATCAACAACCATCTACTGCGAGACTTAGGGGAAATGGGCATTGAACTCCAGGTTCGATTTGTTGGAGCTAAAATGGCACTGATGTGGCTAAAATTATGCTTGCTAGAAAAGATCAAGTCCGCTCAGAAGGATGATCCATACTTGAAGAAGATGCGAGAGCTTATTTCTACGGATAATGTGATCGACTTTGCGGATGATGAGGCCGGAGTGTTGCGGGTAAAGGGTCGGCTATGCATTCTGGAGAACTTAGAACTAAGAAAAAAATATTATCGGAGACACACTATGCAAAATATTCTTTGTATCCCGGTTGTAATACCCAGCTTCACGCGAGGCATTTGGTTGGCTTGTTGGATGCGATCAGAAAGTTAGACCGTGACTTGGGTTGGAAACCAAGAGAATTGAGAGTGATGCAGTCTCTCTTAGCTGGCTAGACGGAATGAGTCTTGGAACGTGGCTCGCTGGTGGAGTTAAGCTTAATAGAAATATGTACAATCGAAACAGGAAGACCCTTTCATACAAGTGAATAGAACTGTCCTTCCTCCCTACTCCTTTATGCTTAATAAAAATAGAGTATTATGATGCTATGAATTGTCCCCAAATGTTTCATGTGTTAGTTGCTAATTAATAAAGATGCTTCTGCTGAGAATTGCTGAAATGAATAACACATGAACATTGAACTGCTAAATAAATAACACTTAAACTGCTAATGTGACATTGATGCTTGGGAATGAATTGATATCATCGCCATGTTTAAATGCTGCTGAACCAAATAAAATACTAGAATCTTGTACACTCTGTATAACTGTTGCAAGAATTGAGATGTTGCCTATTTTTCTATAAGCAATAAAATGAATGATAATTGTCCCTTTGAAATGAATAAAATGCTATTGTTCCCCGCTGAAAGGAATGTTATGAGAATGTTGTAATGAATCAATGAATGAGAAATGTTGAGGCTTGGGATCGCCGAGATCACCAAGTGAAAATGATAGAAATATTGAAAATGAATAAGTCATTGCACATGACTTGGATGAGATAAGATAATGAACTATTGCCTTTACTTATTCAATATTTTATCATGTGATTTTGTTCATGATCGAGTCGGACACACATTCGCAAAACCATGGACAACTTGTGCACAAGGTATTATTTCCTCGAACGGTATCTGTGGCAGTGGGATCGAGTCGGCCTAGGAGGGAATCAGCGTGATTTGGTGGTACGCGGTATTGGGACATTCATTCGAGCTCGCAACCTGGTGAATGACACATCCTATACCCTATGAAGTCCTATATGGCAACGTCCTAAATGGTGCACTAATACCAGTGATCATGTAGTCAGGATGCATGCTAATGAATATTTTGTACAGGTAGAGTAAGTGTAATATCTAACCTGTATTTGATGCATGTACGAGGAAGCCGACTATCGGTAAAAATTACTTAAATATGATACATTCAATATATATATGTTGATTCAACTTGCCGGCCTAATATGCTAATCAAATGATGCTAAAATGTTGCCTTACCATACGAATTGTCATAACATGTTAAGATGTTAATGCCAATGTTGCCTCAATGATGCTTAACATGATAACACCAAGTATGCTAGAATGATGCCTTACTATGAACGCTGTTCAATCATGACTTACATATTAAACTGTTGCTATAGAAGAGAAATATGAGAATACATGTTGCCCCTAACTTACTGTTGCTTCCACATGAACAATGCCATAATTCTGTTTACAAGTTTTTAATGTTTCTGCTCATGAACTGTAAACTGATGCTAGGCCCCAAATAGAAAGATCACTCTAATAAATGCTTGCTAAAATTGACCACATAGTGTCGGTTTAGGCGAGTGGGCTAGTTTTGCTCGCCAGTACATAGATGATGTATTGACCCACGTTGTAGGCACTCTTTTTAGGTGCTCGTGCTTGGGAAGTTCTGTACACGAAGATTGACTTGATCGGTCCCGCGGCAACGAAGATTTGTTGGGCATGCAGAAGCTCTGCTTGCAAAAGATGATGTCTTCTGTTTATAAAGGGCATAATGTATGGAACATTGTAATCAGTTGTACCAGTGAGTTGTAAGCCACTACACCCAAAAAGGCATTTAGGAACAGTTTTTATATGTTTCTAATATTTTTAGGAACATATCATAATCGTTCCTAAAAGTGGCATTGCAATATTTTGAACGGTTAAAGAGAGTTCCTAAACTTAGTCTGGAACGGTTATCAGACGTTCCTAAATTATATTTTGGAACACATATAAGTCGTTTCTAAATTATTGTTTTAACATCTATGAAATGTTCCTAACATTAGATATGGAAACACATGCAAAGAGTTCATAGAGTATTTTTTGGAACATCTTTGAAACGTTTCTTAGTATCATTTTGAAACATTTTACTTCTGTTACTAAATTTAATTTTATAACGCTTGTTACATTGTTTGAAACGCATTATTAAAGTTCCTGTATATTTTTTTATTTCAATTTTTGAGGCAATTTTTAGTTTGAACCGCAAATATGATGATTCATAATCTGACCATTAAAACACACATAAAAAATGGTACATTTTTTTTACATATTTTCTGAATCAACATCCCTAGAGGTCCATCAAGTTAATATATTAATAATATATCCCAAAAGTTTATCTTTATAAAAATTCAACAAAAGTATATACAAGTAAAAAATTACAAATAATATATCAAATGTTGCTCGACCATAAAAGATAATTTGTTTACAAAATTTAGTTCTCTGAAAGATGATCCCAAAAAGTTATTCTCCAACGAATGATAGAGATTTGAACAACGACAACTAGCAACACCTGCATGCAACATTGTGAAACAAATTCAACTTAAATTAAGAAATTGGAGAAATCAATGAATAAAGAAAAAGAAAGAAGGATATGAATCCAAGCATGGGAAGAACTTTTATCACATTAATTATTTAAGAGCTCATGAGTTGTGTCATGTGCTGATAAAGAAAAATTACAATCATGATTTCATTCTAGTTGTAATAACAATTGATTGAAGATAAATAAATATTACATATATACATAGATAAATAAGTACCTAAGTAGCTTTTGTTTGTACAAATCTGAGATTTGCATCTACATGATCAAATGTATAGGAAGACCACATATTGTTGGCTCTGGGAACTAGTAGAATCATATACAAGAACACTTCAAGTATTGGTTATCATTTGAGTGGAGAAGACATGTCGCTGGCTTTGGGAACAAATTTCCTAGCAATATGGCACTACAACACATGGTTATCATCAACGCAATTTCCACATGTAGGAACCTTAGTTTCAGGCAGCAATATAGAAAGGGGAGCTCATCATAACACGTTTCCAGGGAATGGGGTCTTGAGCATGAGACCTTTTTTGAGAGGAACCAAAGAGAGAAGTAACAAAAAAGATACTCAAAGACCACATAGTTTGTTATGTAAACCATATTATCAGGCTTTAGTTTGTTATGTAAGTCAAGGAAAATCGAGTTCAAACTGATATCAATTGTCATGCTTTAGTTCGTTATGTAAACCATATTATCCCAGGCATCTCTAGACATGGTTCATCTAAACCCTATTATCTCACTTCTTTCCAGAATCAATAGACAAATTACCACACCAGGTATTGGAATGTATCCCAGGCAACTCTATGTAGTGAATGTATCCCAGGCATTTTCTTCTAGGACTATAGTTAAGCAGATTTCAAGCTATATATCCACTACAAAAACCTTTTTCTCGTCCCCCATATCACCACACCAGGATATCAACCCCAACATCAATAAAAGAAACAAACCCAGTAGAAACAAAACCTAGGGAGGTACCAGTTCCTCTAAAGGAGTGGTTGATTAATTATACTAGTATGGAATATCATATGTGTAGCCAATCTAGGAGATACGTGAAATCTCTCATTAGGAAGTACAAAATGGAGCTACTAGTCATTTTGGAGACAAAAGATAAAGGGTGAAGAGCATTACTACTAGAAAAGTTCCTAGGTTTTAAAACGTATATTCATGTTGTTAACTATACAAGATCCAATCTGATGTTGTTGGCCCTTTCGATTATCACTTTTCAGGAATTATCTGATGCCACACAGACACAGGAATATCAAAAATACTATTCACAATTTCATAACGCTGCAAAATTACAATAAAAATGTGAAACAAAACAACAAATATAGGTCTGATGCCAGATAAGTAGGAAACAACAAATATAAAGATATAGGTGCAAGCACTCCATTTAGTTCGTACATTTTCTGCAATGTGGTTATGTAACCTCCGTTAATTGATTTCTTGGATATTTTCGAAAATTTGTATTTTTTTCTTTCTCTGAATTTTTCTGAATCTCGAAAATCGTGCAATTCTATTATTAAGAAATATTTCGACCGTAATTGTTATCGGTCCTTGTTGGTTTTGGTCTACTATTTTATGCAATTTTATCCTATTGGAATTTTTCTGTCCATTCCTCAAAATCAATAAGTTTTAAATATTGTTCTATAGGGAGAAACGTTTATTGAATTTCGAAATTTCAAAATATATTTATTTACTAAATAAATGGTTGTTAAATATATATATAAATAATTAGTGAACAAATTGGTATTATTTTAGTAATTAGAAAATCTTGGCTAAATTATAATTAGTCCATTTGTTAAATTAGTGGTAACTAGTAATTAATCAATTAATTTATAGCTAATAATTATTTAGTGCTAATTAATCAGTAGATGGTGACAATGTTAGGGTTAGCAGTTAGTGTTAGCAAGTTAGCATTTTCACTATTTTCTATATTTCTATTACATGTACATTTTTTTAGGGTTTTTCTCCTACTTCGCTATAAATAGGTACACATCCCCAAACTCACACACACACAAATCCCCAAACCTATAAATTTTTAGCCGCCACCCTACTGTCAACAGCCACCCCATTGCTGGCCTTCCCTCACTCCTCGACTCCGACCATCCCGCCATCTCCAGCAACCCAGCCTGACCGCGACCAATGGCCGGACCGACCACCAGCTTCCCCAAGCACCATCACCTTCCCTGCCTCCACCGCCTACCATCACCACCATTCATCATCACCAACAGCCACCACGCACTTCTATGTCCGGCCAACTCTGGCCGACATCCCATCGATATCACCGACCACCACCATAAAAGCCAGCACCACCCCATTCACCAGATCCGCCATCCCATATGGAGCCATCCACCACCTCGACCACCACCACCACGACACTCACCAATCACCACCAACCGGCCATTCCCATGCCACACCCAAATCACAGAGTTTATAAAGAGAGAGAGATTGAACCTCCGTCCCGGAGTTGGCTCCCGCGTCGGACCTGTTCTGCCGTGGCGAGCTCGGCCGATGACCGCCCCTCCTGCTTCGGATCTGTCCCGCCTTGGCGAGCTCGACCGATGACCGTTCCCCTCCGGTGCCTTGGCGAGCTCCGCCGAGCTCCGATGTCTGCCGTCTTCCCCGCGCCGCGCCCGCCGGCAAGATCCAAACCCCGAGCCTCCGGCCTCCGCCCTGGCACCTCCGTGCGACGCCGCCCCACCGTGAGTCAGCCGAGCCGGCTGAGCGACACGTCTCTCTTTCGTCTGCTATCGACACCGCCCGGCGCTGCTCCTCAGGAGTCATCGCCGCACCCGCCATGGACCGAGTCGTCCCTTCCAGCGCCCCGGCGCTGCTAGCCACCACCCTGGTCGGCGTCGCCGACCGAACCACTGTGAGCCCCCTCTCCATTATTTTTCCTCTGAGAATTTGGGGATCAGACCCTTTTGTGCCTTATAAATATTAGATATATTATTATATTATTAATAATCTTAAGTATTGATATTATAGTTATTATTATTAGTATTTAGGGATAAGTTTTGAGTTGGGCTCAGTAGCTTCTGCCCATTAATATGTTGGGCGATGTTAATAAATTAGAGTTTTGAAATCAAATCTAGTTTTTATATATTTAATTGTTTTAGGGTTAATTGATTTAGACTTAATAAATTCTTTTCCTTTCATTAATAAGTTATTTACAAAAATGGTAATTTGGTAAAAATGGGTTATGGACGTGGGTTTCATGCCCCCGAGTTCTATTATTTAGATATTTTATTATTGTTCTCAGGCTTGGGCTGCAAGCCCATAAATCGGTTTGTTTAATTATTGCTTTGTGAGTCGGGCTGGATAGCCCAATAGCCCTATTACAGTGTTTATATATCTTTGCCAAATTTGTTTTGGTCCAAGCCCATGTAATGATTTAAAGGTAATATATATTTATACATAAATTTCATACTGTTAATTATAATATGTATACAAAATATCTACTTAGTAAATATTTTTATAGATAAGTTGAGAATAGATCTTTAACCTTGAATTTAATTAGATAATCTATAGTATTTTATATTATACTTAAAATCTATTTACCAAAATTTATGATTTAGCCTAATGAATACTTTCAAGTGTTATTCTAAATAAATTAATACTTTTGAATAATAATTTTGGTTAAATTAGTTATATCTATTTATTTATACCTTTCCTTGAAAATCTTTAATCGTGACTAGTTTAATTGTTTCTCTTTCTCGATTTGATTATCGTACCAAGCTCTGATTTTAGACTTTATATATACCAAATAGGCTTTTTGGACTATTCTGGACTCATTGGGACTGCCCGTGTCGTTGTTTGGGACCATCTGTGGAGCATATCATTGTACCTACCTCGTGTCGACACGTTCGTGTCGTGCACGTCGACTCAAACCAAATCGAGGTGAGTACATTCTCTGACCGTTTCATACTTGATAGAATTTACATTTACGCTCTAGATTACTTTACTTGATGCTGTCATGATGTTTAACACGGATTGGTACTATATGGATCCCTTCATGAGATGTTATCCCCCTCGGGAGCATCGGGTTACAGTATGTCATGTGCGTTTCACTTTCATCATGTACTCCGGTGCTTTCACCAATCATGTGCACTCTCGTGATTCATGTACTCTCATGTTCACGGAGCCCTCATGTATACAATCATGTGCACCCTATTATGGGCCTTCATGTGATTCATGTGCAATAACATAACCTGTCTGGATCCTTGTGTATTAATTGGGGTACGGAGGAGTATGAATGGTCATGTGAACAATTTCAAAGTAGTATACTCATGTGCAAACTCTTAGATTACTCATGTGCAAATTCAAGCCGTTCACATGTTCATCTTGTACTCTAAATCACTAGTTCACTATAGTTCTCTATTTATAGTATCTATTTACATTACAGCTCTCTCTTCTACTTCATGTATATTATGCAGCATTTCCTGTATCTTATTCTATTGTATATTTATATATCCTGTCATATTATGAACTGCGTGAGATGTACTGTGCTCGCTCCCGTCCTGACTGGACCTGTTGATAAATTTTACAGATAGCTTGGAGGTTATCTGCTAGCCTAGAGGAGACACAGTAGAGGTTGGAATAGATAGCTAGAGTTTTTCTTATTTTATTTTCAGTTGTCTTGAGTTGTATTTACTTTATGGATTACTGTATTTGAGATTTGAGAGGTTTTTCCGGATTTGTGATATCTTAGACACTTGGACTTCTATCTGCTGTATCTCTTGTGGATTTCATTTTTATCTATCTATCTTTTATCGTATTCTACCTTAGATGTGATTGAGACTGTATTTGTTATGTCACCTCCATTCGGAGTGTATATACTATACAGGTACCTTATATTGTTAGATAATTGACCTAGGACAGCGTTCTACCACCGATACTGCGGCGTAGGCTGGACGTACCCACTTCTCGTGCCCTTACTCTAGGGTACGGGTCGTGACAGGTTACTCCAATATGTTCTACACAAGTGCTAAATACAAAACATATACACTAGTAGCAAAAGAGTACCTTGTTATATAGTGGCTCATAGTGCTTTTGATATTTGGCCTCAAGTGCTGCTCTTTTCTCGATTTTTTTTTTTTTGCTTAAAGCTCGTCATGTTGGCCCTGAAATGTGAGAAACACATAAATATGCTTTGCAACTGTGATGCGATTTAATAAATTTTATTGAGAAGAGGCAGCTTTCATTCCTCCAAGCACCAATCCTTTGGGAGAGTTAAGCAACATGTCCATAAGTTTTTTTTTCTATGAACAAAACAGGAAAAGAATGTACATATAGTAAGATGGTGGTGTCATGTGTTGTGCATGCAACATGAGAACTCTGCCAAAAGACCAAAGTCACCAAACCATAAAGAAAATATCCATAAAATGTTACTTCAGCCTCTTTAATGTTTCCTCTTACCTTTAGTCTTATGATTTAATTCAGACATAAGCCTAAATCCTTAAAATCTAACAAAACTACACGTGATTCACTATCGGTTTTAAAAAACTTGAAAACTTTATTCAAATGTGCATGCTATTGCCTTGAACAATGAATATGGTAACCCTACATCACATTGACTCTTCTGCATGATTAAAATATGAGCCAAGTGTATTTGTAAAAAAAAATTCAAGTTATTAGACACCACCAATGAATTCAAAATCAAATATGATGGGAGTTGCAATTATGGCATGTGTATTTCATTCATCACAATTCACAGCTTATGCTTATTTCCCATAGTGGAATGTACAACTTCACAGAACATCCTTTTAACAGTCTCCCATAGGTATCATTATATACTAGTAGGCATAGAGAATGACTCATATTGGTCTTGGCATGTAGTCACGTCCAAGACCAAGAGAGCGAGCACAGCTAACATGGCTGCTCTTCCATTCTATGATTCAGCAATCTTGATCCATCACCCATTTCCATACTGCAACATGAATGTCAACATAGGCATTAAATAAAACAAAATTAAATCTCAGGAAATGTAAACTAGGATGTTCATTTACATGTAGACATGGTGATTCAAATAGTCCCAGTTTTGTTTTTATCAAGTCAGTAGCATAAGTAAACATAAAATATAAGAATGTTAATAAAAATAATAATAATAAGTAATTACTTGTATTACAAAATTGTAATACTTTCAGTAATTGATTCACTCTATGAAGGTGACGAGGATCATTACCTAACAAGCCTCAAGATTTGAGACTGCCATTGCTTCCACATAAGGAAGACTCCCCCATTTCTTAATGCCGGAGACTCCCCCATTTCTTAATGCCGGACTTGGAAGCTAACTCTTCGTATTCAACATCAATTTCTTCTAGGTTCCAATGTGCTCTGTGACAAAACCAAAATTTGGAGTACATAAGTTCAGAGAACCCAGTGGTTAAGATACTGGTGAACTAACATTACTTTTAAGGAGCACTATAATTTTCTTTTGCTAATCAAGGTCATATTGCATTATCGGACGATGCCAACCAGATACGGCCCATGTCGATACGGTTTGGCATGTTCTAGTTCGATACTGACGGATACTGACATTGGGGATATTTTTCCAGTCAATTCGACAAATAAAATAGAACGAAAAAAGACCAATCATCAATGATGTAAAATCATAGTAAGGTTTTAAAAGCACGTAAAAAATAAAATTTATCTATCTCAGGTAAACCAATCGGCAAGGGTGACTACTATTTCATTTAGTTCCAAAATTACTAGAAACAACACAAAAAAATACATAAAATTAGGACTAAATATATAAAATATATTTTTCTAAAATTTTAATAATTATTAATAATTATTTTTTTCGATCCCAAAAAATGTTCCGATATACTGTTGATCCAGATACATATAGGAAGGATCTGATACCAATTTCGATACGGCAAACCTTAATCAATGTATAATTCTAATTGTTAACTTATTTGCTCCACTTCGAGAAAATAGAGAATATGGAGTTATACTTATTTTACTCTTTTATGCCCTTGTCAGAGTATAAGGCCTCAATCATTCCACAGGTCCAGTAGAAAATTATTACAAGATTAGAACATCATAAAGCAATCCATTTCATGCTACATAGAGTGAATTATGATTTTGAATATGTATATATTATAAAGAGGGAGATCACTAACCAAAAAACTACATTATTACAAGATAAGAACATCAGAAAGTAATCCATTTCATGCTCCAGATAGAAGTGTCATCCATTGATAATATGGATATCATCTTTGCGATTATAAAGGGATATAAAATATAGAAATTTGATAAAAATAAAAGAACACTTGGCCCAAGCTATAAACTAAAGCAACAAGTAACAACAGTAAGCCTTCTAGTTGCCAAAGATTGAGAATAGCAGTCTTGTTATTATAGTTGGTTCCTTTATCTGCCATTACACTTAAGTGACAAAAATGAATTAGATGAAGATAACTACAAGAAATAACAGAAAGTTATCAAGATTACATGAAATGAGCTTACTCAAAATCATTTTACATCCTTTCACATAATTTTCTGCTAGTGGTAAGGGATACATAAACAAAATGATAATAAGAAACTATCCAAAAGAGATGCATTGTTTTGTTTCTCTAAACTAAAATATATTGATTACTCCAGAATGTGATTGACTCAGTGATTCGGTCATAAATTACAGTTGGTGCAAGTAAGTATTGAAAGGATATAATTTTGTTTGCAGGTATCAGGTCATAGTAATGATGAAGGACTTGTAACTCCATCATAGATATACAAATCTACTCATAATATGGTGAAAGCAATTATAGATGGCAAAATAACCAAGATCCAAATCTGAAAAACTGAACCAAAAAGATAGAGGAAAGTGAAAAAACAAACGGTAAGAATAAAAGAGAAAGAGAAAGGATGTAAATCTAAAAAACTGAACCAAAAATTAGAGAAAGGTTGTAAATTTCAACTTGCCTTGTGATCTCGTCGGGATGGCCTGTGATATCTTCGGGATGGCCTGCAATCTTGTCGGGAGAGAAAGACAGAACCAAAAGATAGAGAAAGAGAAAGGTTGGGAGAAGAATCAACCTGTCAATCTTGTTGGGATAGAAGGATATCAATTATTATTTTTTACTGTTGGTAGCATAAACATCAAAAAAATGATTTGAAAACCCCAACATAAATCTTTACTGGTGGCAAATTTTCCAGCATTCTCCCAAGCTATGTATAAAGAGAGGGAATTGGGAGGAAATATGATTTTTCATCTGGGACTATGAAAAAGTTACAATTTATCCATGCACTACTCCTAGAATATAAATTAAACCCATAATTTTCACTTGCTGCTAGCATAAACATCATAGTCGAATTTTCGATTTCAGAGATAAATTAGAAATCTTTATTCATGGGAAATTTATTCAGCCTCCTCTAAACTTGTATCGGACAATGCAAATTTCTTGACACTTATCCATGTTATGTTGTCGATTGTTTCTATCAAAGACAGAACCTTGACTTCAAAATTCTATTAGAAACCTCTATTATTGGCTAACTATTCAATCCAAACTTAATTTTGTATATGGAAAGAGATTTGGAATTTGGGAACTGGAGGAATTAAGGTTAGATACCTGGAAGAGATCAGAGAGAAGTATGGCCGATGTGACTCCACTGGAGTAGGCGATGCAGGTCTTCAGGATCCAGGATGCGATCCAGCTCCACGACGACCCCGATTCGTCGACAGTGGGTTCGCCTCTGCTATCTAATCCGCGGTCATCCGGCGAGGAGAGCACCGATCTGGCATGTTCCACGAAGCTCAGAAATGTGTCGGACTCGTCGGCGGCTGAAGAATCGCTTTGGAGATGTTGAGGAGGAGGGAGACTCATGGTGTGGAAAACCCTAATTATTAGGATGGCTGGCGATCCCTTCGGAACGGCCTGTGATCTCTCCTGGAGAGGAAAGTTGGGGAGAGGAACGCTTTGCATATCTGAGGGGAGAGAGGGTTTGGATCTGTCATGACCCGATCCCAATATAATGGATCCTAGTCGGATCAAGCCCAGCTTGCACCGTTGTGAGACGGCGGCAGTAAGCTGTATCAAGAAGTGAACACAAGCAGTACAATTGTCTAAACAAAAAATAAAATATTTTATTAAACATTCTAAAGTACAACTAAAGTCGAAATGAAAATGAAGACAAAGCAAAAGTATTCAACATCACAAAGGTTTGTTTATTACAACTTTAGGAAAAGTGAACTAATCAAAAAAGGGTGCAACTAGGACTCCTGGTTCCTCTGTCCTGGTTCAGCTAAGTCCTCAGAACCCAAGTCGGGCCCATAATAGGAAGTGTAAGCCAGCTCATCATTGTCGCAGTCACCTAAAAATGTTGTCTCCAGTCAGGAGGGAGCAAGACACACAATCCATTCCAATATTTTATTCAATAATTAAAAGACGATACAAGAAGTAGTTTATTATGGAAATATGATTTTCTAAATAATAATAATAAAATAGTTATGCAGTAAAACTCTGATAAGGTGAAATGATGCAATCTAGTTACAGTAGTGTTTAGAGCGCGTAACAGCCTGTGGCCGGCTAGGGTTAGAGGCAGTAAGTGTTCTAATAAACACGGTCCGGCTTCGGCCCAAGTGGGTTGGGCTTCCGCTATCCACAGTGATTCAGTAAGGGCCTTTGACCACAGGTGTTAACGCTACTCCCCCAATTCCCGAGTCAATGATTCAGTAAGCAGTCAAATCAATGATTCAGTAAAACAGTCGGTGTGATCCGAGAGGGATCCCGTGAGTCAGGTGTCGATACAGTAACACTATCATGCAATAGAATTAATTAATAAATAAAAACACGGGTTTAGATAAGCATGCACTTGCCTTGGTATCTCCGGTGTTGTAGGTAATGACTGGAGGGGTTCGGGTTAAAGTCCAAGACCTGAACCTACAATTGTAACACCATGTCCTTAGAACTTATCCACAATTGGCTAACAAACCCCTAATGTAGTCTACACTAATTATTGACCTTTGTCGTTCTTATTAGAGAAACTAATTAATTTTAAATACATAAGACTTGGTAAAAACTGTTTTATTTGTATTTTGTAAATAAGTGGAGAGTTAACGTATTTTGGGGACATTAACACAACATATGGTTTTTATCGAAAATAGTAAGGAACTCAGAATATTCAAAACTAATATATATCTTTTTCTAAGTAAACATTTACGAAAATAATTAACTAATACCTTTCTTGTAAAGAAAATTGTTTTTCTTTTTTTTGTAATAAAAATATGTAAAATCCTATTTTAGCAAACTTATGATTTTACTAGAAAATACGATATTTATTAGATTAATAATATTAAAAACACATTTTCACTGAAAACGTACTTATATACAGTTATGTTTACAAAATTACGCCTTTGCTATTAACATAATATTTTATGGCTAAAATATTGATTTCATAATGACATAGGTTTATGTATAACGACATTAATCATAATTATGTAATCGACGTTTCTAAGCATTTAACTACAAACAATGCTAATTAAACTCTAATATTAACAATTATTATCGAACTTAATTAGGAAGCTAATTTAAACCACAACTAGCAATTTCTAGGAACAATTTAGGTTCTGTGGAAATTTACAGAAACTATTCGGGTTAGAAATATACTGAAAGCTTACAAAAAGGAGCACCGAGGGGAGGCCTCGGGCTCGGAACGGACCGTTGTAGGATCGACGGAACCGCGGGAACACGGCACGCACGGGGTGCGCGAACACGTAGAGACGCCGCGTGGGAACACACGAGCAGTGGGGGGTCCGGCGCACGCGGGCACGGACTGGCACACGCGAAAGGCGCGTGCGGGGCTGGCGCGCTGCTGGCAGCGCTGGCGGGCGGCCTGCGGGCGCTGGTGGGCTGCGTCGGCGGCTAGGGGGCTCCGCACGGTGGCTGGTGCCGGCGACAGGTGGCGGCGGGCGGCGGTTTGGCACGGACACGGGTTCGGGTGCGGCACGGAATGAAGGAAAGAGTGGTCTAGAATCGAAGAGAACGACGAGGTGGTCGCGGGGGTGTCTTCGGATTTGGGAATGGTGGAGTGGTTTGAGAGATGTGAAGGTTTTGAGAAGGTGGTGAAAATGGAGGTTTCTGTTCTGATGAGAGTTTCTGAGAGGGTTACGTAGAGAAGAGGGAGAGAAGGGGTCGTGGGCACGGGTTGAACGGATCAGAAGGGAGACTCGGGTGAGTGGGAGAATGGGTTGTCTATAGGGTTTGGGCTTCGGGTTGTGGGTTCCAGGGCTTAAGTTATGTTTTAGGTATTGGGCTCAAACCAATTCTAATAATAAAACATGAAAAAAACATACAAAAATATGGGCTTTACAGGATGTGTCTAGAACGCTTTCATATCAATCTGTCAGATGCACATGTGTGCATCCTAAATTTGGAACGTCTTTAGAATGGTATATAAGTGTATCTATATTTTAAAAAATTTCTAAAAAATAAAATAAAATATATTAGGAACGTTTTTGTGATCAAAAACGTTTTTGGTCTGTTCCAATACCTATTAAGTGTTCATAATTAAAAATTGGCTAGTTTTACTAATTTGTCATTGTGGTGTAGTGAGCCAAGTCGGTATATCGAGTTGTAATCCATTGTATCAGTGTATCAAATGTAAGCTTTATGGCATTTGTTCAGTTGGCTATCAACGTAAGTGAGATGTGTTGTAAACTTTGTATTCCATTACAAGTCCTGTACTCTACTTCAATTTTCAATAAAGAGAATACATTTTTATATATATCTGTGTAACTTCAAGTTATCTGCTTATCTCCGCTGCTATAAATCAGTGATGTATTTTTATTCGATGAGACAGAATGTCCTCGTTAACTTCAATTTGTCTGCTTTTGCCACTGCGATGTGTTTCTATTTGAAAATTATCAATTATGTATCATCTTTGCCTTGTACAAGTGCAATATCAGACTTGTACGACATCACGCCCAAGCGAGGATGAATGATTCAGCGTGAATCAAAGTGAGGACGAACGAATCTCCGAATCGGGGTGTGACACCGGTAGCACGAAGATGTATAAGGACATCTTTTGGTAGCACAGCATGAAGAAGGATGTGGCACTCTTCGTGTCGTAGTGTATGAATTGTCAGCAAGTTAAAGCAGAACACCAGAGGCCAGACGAAGAGATGCAAAACCTTGCCATACCAGAGTGGAAATGAGAGCATATAAGCATGGACTTTATTGTTGGCCTGCCGAAGATGCCGCGGGAGAACGATGCCATCTGGGTCATCGTCGACCGACTAACTAAGTCAGTGCACTTCATCACCATCAAAGTTACTTGGAGCGTCGATCGACTGGCTTAGATTTATCTTGACGAGATAGTACAGTTGTACGGAGTTTCAGTATCCATCGTCTTTAATTGAGATAAGCGGTTCTTGTCACGCTTTTGGGAAAGCCTTCAGTCGACCGTGGGGACTAAATTGAAGTTTAGCACTGGTTATCTTCCTCAAATCGACGGCCAAATAGAGCGAGTGAATCAGATTCTCAAAGACATGCTATGACTCTGTGTGATAGACTTGAAGTCAAGTTGGAATGTTCACCTACCATTGGCCGAATTTGCATATAACAATATCTATCAGTCGAGCATTCAAATGGCACCGTATGAAGTATTCTACGGGTGGAAGTGTAAATCACCCATTTGCTGGGATAAAGTCGGGGAGCGACAGATTTTCGGTCCAGAGCTAGTGGAGCAAACTGTGGCGAAGGTCAAACTGATAAGAGAGAGACTGAGGTTAGCTCAGAGTCGACAGAAGAGCTATGCAGACAGCCATTGACAGTCACTCGAGTTCCTGGAGGGTGATCATATGTTTCTAAAGGTGGCGCCTATTGAGGGGAGTCAGCAGGTTCAGAGTTACAGGCAAACTTAGTCCAAGATTTGTGGGTCCTTTCGAAGTACTGAAGCGAATCACCCCAATAGCTTACCAGATCACCTTGCCACCTTCACTGTCAGATGTGCTTGATATCTTCCATGTCTCACAACTACGAAAGTAAGTGCATGATCCGAATCACGTGGTAGATTTTGGTCAGTTGGAGCTGAAGGTGTACTTATCGTATGTCAAGGAACCGGTCCAAGTCTTGGAGCGCAAGGAAAAACTACTTCGAAATTGTGCTATCCTCCTCATTCGCGTTCTCTGAAAAAAACTATTCGGTCGAAGAGTCGACCTGGGAACTCGAATCAGAAATGAAGGAAAAGTTTTTTTCCTTATTTTTCTAGCTGTAGGTTCTCTTCTTAAGTTTCGAGGATGAAATTGTTTCTTATTTGGTTATGGTATAGTGTCCCGTCCCTACATCATGCCCCATTTCCCGTCTATGGGGTATATGATAAAGGAAGACTATCGCTATCGATTTAGTCAGAACCGATTGATCGAGATCGATTGAATCGATTGAACGGAACCGATTGAATTAAGATCATTTCCTCGTTATGGAATGGCTTCTCTGGAATCAAGTCCCATATTCAACGGATTGTGCCTCGAGGATGGACTCTATGGCTGAGTTGGAAGAGACCTTATGTTGCTCTAATTTTTATGTCGTACTTGTCTCTTTGGCTTTGGTTTTTCGAATGCACTTTTTAAAATATTTTCAATGGTTTTTATTGCTTGCGTTCTTCGAACTTCGTATTCATATCGAACTCAATGAATAAGGCAGTGTCCTGGTCAGTTGCTTATGCGATTTCAGGTGTTCGCTAGGCGCCGTCTAAGCGCAGCCAATCGGTCCCTCACCTCAATCAACACAAGGTGAGTAGCTGACCCTCATTCCCCTCGACCCTATGGTTTTTAATCTATTATGAACACAAAATGGATATACTTATCTTTATAGTGTTGAGTCAATAAATTGTGGCACGATTCCTCACGACTACTTCGATTGAACTGCTATAACATAAAACTGATGCATGTTTTCTTATGCCAAATTTACTATAGATTTGTAAAAAATGAAGATTGAATCGATTAATGAGTATTGCAATGATAAGGCGAAGTACCTTAAAATGGGCTAAGTTCTAAAGAACAAAGAAGAATAGTACGATCATTGGACAACTTGTGCATAAGGGGTAGTTTTCTCGAACGGTTGCCTAGGCCAAGGAACCGATTCGGCGTGGGAGGAACGAGTATAGCAGTGCTAGCTTAACATGCACGGGTGATTCAGAAACTTTCGACATGACTCGCTACCTGCCGCAAAGGATTGCTATCTAACCCAGCTATAGTCCAAGATGGCTTGACATTGCCAGTGACCTTCACACCCTTACACTGTTTTATCTAACACTTGCGACACATGAAATATTCATATGCAAAATCACCAGGATGGTTAGAAAGACCACCAAATATAAAATATGTTTTACAAAACTTCTTGAACAAATAAGAGCTTGGATTTAAATTAGCCACCCACCAGTACATGTGATCATATTGACCCTCGCTCTCCATAAGAGCCACGAATAAAGACGAACGTGTCCACTAGCAAGGTGACATTCGTATTTTGAAGCTTCGTCCGCGTGCCGAAGACTTCTGTTGAATCCTTTGGAAGACTCTCTACATCAGTCCATTAAGTATGGCTCAACTTCCCTCGATACCAGGTGGCTGGATTAATTTTGTTGTAAATAGAGGAATATAATATATGGAATGACTATCTCATCTGCGTTTATTTTGTAATCGAGTTATGTTGTAAGCACGGCGGCAGCGATTGTAATAGAGTCTTATAAAATGATGTGTATTATCAATGAAATAAAAAACATTCCTTCTGTCTGAGCTGTGTTATTTAATTTCTCTACGTACTCTATTAGATGTGTTTCGGATAACTTTATGACTATGTCTTGTGCAAGCGCAACTTAGGTTCGCACAACATCACGGCCGGGGGACGATTATCGATTCTTCGGAATCGGGGCGTGACATTTTTCTCTAAATTGTAGCACGAAAGTGGAAAATCCTAATTCCCATTTCGCGCGTTTAATTAGGGACCATTTCCTATGTACATTAAAAAAATTAAGATTAACTATTCATGTCACTTCAATAAAAAGTTGTACTTTTTTACTCTTTTCAACAACCAACCAAAAACCAAACTTTAGGAATTTTTTACTTCTAACCTCCACCTCTTCATAAAATCTAAATGAAGGAGTTTCTACTTCACTCAACTTCACCGCAATGGGTACGCAAAATGTCGATATTTGAATTTTTCACTTCGTCGAACAAAATAGCCCCTAAAATCTTAACAATTCTCCAGACTCGCTTCTTAAATAAAATTTTAGTACATGCCATAAATTGTACAATCCCACTTACATTTCAGTAATATTTGTCCAACTATTCAGATACGCCACAACAACCCCAAGAATATTAGTGTTAACTGGGCCGAGCCAGGCTGAGTCGAGCCCAAATTAACAGGTTTGATCGGATCTAGGCCATATCGGTTTAGCCCGGTTAGGATTTGCAAGCTAGCCTAGGCTAGGCTCAACACTGAAACCCAAACCCAATCCTGCCCACAACTCGGTATGAATTGGACAAGTCTAGATAGAGTTGGGTCTTGTTTGGGTGCGGACCGAGTTCAGTTTGTCCCAATTTTTAAAAAAACATGGAAATTGGTTGGGCTTTAAATTTTGACTATATAAATAAAAATAGTAGAAAAGAGAAAAATAATTAATAGAATAAAGAAATTTTATTGATTTTACTTATTTGAGAAGTTTGAAGACTTTTTTAGAAGAAGTTGAAAGAGTGTCAACTTGATCTTCGGTTTTCATGTTCAACGCTTTTTTTAATCTTTGTTTTCGATATTCAATATCTATAAATCTTCGATTTCATAAAAATTGATCTAACTCTGCAAGACTTCGTCGCTTTATTCTTCAGCCCTTATAGCGTCATCTATAGTAAGAGATCGAAACATCACTTCATTAACATCAGCACTTTCATCTCTCAAGTGTTGAGTGTCACATCCCGATTCGTAGAATCGATAGTCATCTCCCGGACGTGATATCATGCAAGCCTAAGTTGCACTTGCACAAGACACAGTACATAAGGTTATCCAAAACACAACAACAAAGGGTACGCAGAAAAATTGAACAATACATTTGGAATAGAAGGAACTTTGCTTTATTGATAATGAACATCATATTACAAGACTCGATTACAAAAAGTTTCGCATGGGCTTACATACTTGACTCAAAATGAATACTGATGAGATAGTCGTTCCATACATTATATTTCCTTTATACAACCAAAACAGTCAAAACACCTGCTATTGGGGAGAGCTATTTGATCAAGCCATCGGCATACGAACGAGGCTTCAAAACACATGAGCATCACCTTCAGTTAGATGGCATGCCCTTCCTGGTTCGCAGTACATATGGAGGGTGAGGATCAGTACATTATCGTGTACAGGTGAGTGACTAATTAAAGTTTTACGCTCTCATTTGTTCAAGAAGTTATGTGAAGCATGCAGTACACTGAGTGATCTTTCTAGCCATCCTAGTCAATTTCATGCAAGCAGTTCATAAGGCATAGACAACGTAAACTATGATAGAACTTACCCACGGCAGAGCGTGCCATTGCAGAATAAAGCTTACTATATGTACTTTCCTATCGTATTATTTATTAATAGCTAAAACAGTGTGTAGGTGGAGGTTACTGACAATTCAAACCATCTTGGACATATAGCTTGGTTCAGACGGCGATCTTTTCAGCACAGGTAGCGAGCCCCGCTAAAAGTTTCTGAATAACTCGTGCTAGTATTTAGCACAGCTAACTTGCTTTCTCCTAGGTCGAATCGGTCCCGTAGCCCCGGATTGCTGTTAAAGGAAGCAAAATCTTGTGCACAAGTTGTCCATGACCATGCTAGACTAAAACAAATTACTCAAGCATGGTATACATATTCATCATAACTTAGTCAATTTTAGTATGTTCCACCTTATCTTTGCAACATTCATTAATCGATTCAATCTTTGCTTAACACAGTTAGTTCTATAGCAAGAATAACATAAGCAAGCATATAATCGTTTCATGATATATCAGTTATATAGTAAATGTACGTGAGAAATTGTGCAACAATTCATTGATTCAATTCGATAGAAATAAAAAATTCTACATTGTGTCAATTGCATATACATCTAACATTTCATTCTTATTGGTGTCGTCGATTGATTAGGGAATAAAAGGGTCAAGGGCGAGAAGGCTCAAGCCACTCACCTTGATTGATTGAGGCGAGAGAAAAAATGTATCTTGTCTTAGACGGCGCCTACCTGATCACCTGCAATCGCATAAGCAACGGATCAGCACTCTACCCTTCTCTTCTGTTTGATATAAAATGTGAAGTTTGAAGAACGCAAGCAATGAAATCCATCGAAAATATTTACGAAAATACATTCATAAAACCAAAGCCAAAGAGACAAATATGGCATGAAAAACCAAGCAGTAGAGAGGTCCCTCGAGCCTCAGTCGCAGAGTCATTCCTCGAGACGCAATTTGTTGATATGTGACTTGATTCCGAAGAAGCTAATACATAACGAGGAAAGGATCTTGATTATTCAATCTATTTCGATCATTCGATAGCGATAGTATTTCTTAATCGCACTCCTTACGAACGAGGAATGGGGTACGATGTTGGGATGGAGCACTACATTGAGTTTATTTTTTCGCATGAACCTAACCTTGAACACATATGCAAACTTTCAAAATATCTGGTAACATCTTGCTTAAAATTCTTGAACATACACTAAAACAATATTTTGATGCTAACGTGGACACCATGGTCGTTAGAAGATCACATGCCAAAGAAGAAAGTGTATGATAAAAAAAATTCGTATATTTTTCACCACTCCAGAATTGAAAAAATGATCTAGAATCGTCTTCAACTTCATCAAAGAAGTTTAAATATAAAGATTGATTCGAGAGGAATATATTTTTGTTTTTTTTTCCTTTGTAGTACAATTTTAGCATGAGATAATAGAAATTAAACTTGAGCTGCTAGTACCTCTGAACCGGATTGGTTCGATAGTATATTTTTTCTTAATATAAACTAATTAGAAAATTTAAATATTTGTTACTTTCTAGTTTTAAACTAGTTACCTCAATGTTCATATCTAACATTCTTTAATTTTTATTTAAAGCTACTTACCCTTAGTATCCATATTGTCATAATGAATTCCTCTTACAATAAAAATATACCATCTACTTTAAGTTTAGGATATAAAACCGCACTCAAACTATATAAAAGAGTTATATCACGCCAATATTTTAGAAAATTTGCTTCCATATTAGTAATAACATGATCAAAATCAGGCATATGCAAGCTTGAAGAAAGGATACTGCAAAAAAAAAACAATATGACAAACATGTTTTACAATAAAAAATCGTCCATAAATAAAAATTGAGATTTCAAAATATTGATAAAAATATTATTATTATTATTAACATTACCAATTTTTTTTATTAATAGCATATTAATGTAAGATAGCTCCGTAATAACACTTGACCCAAGAGTCTTGTGGTTCTGAAATGGTCGTGTGGTGCAACTCGACAGAAAGGACAGTTTAGAGAGAGAGAGAGAGTATATATATATATATATATATATATATATATATATATATATATATATATATATATATATAAATATATATATATATATATATATATAATCTGGATCAAAAGTCTCCCAGCGGAAGCCCCCCAAAAGCGCACCCCCCTAGTGCACCGTTGGATCGAGCGAGCTGCGTGGGGCCCGCGGGCGCGTTCCCTCGATCCAACGGTGCACTAGAAGGGGGGAAGAGTGGTCTAGAATCGAAGAGAACGACGAGGTGGTCATGGGGATGTCTTCGGATTTGGGAATGGTGGAGTGGTTTGAGATGTGAAGGTTTTGAGAAGGTGGTGAAAATGGAGATTTCTGTTCTGATGAGAGTTTCTGAGAGGGTTACGTAGAGAAGAGGGAGAGAAGGGGTCATGGACACGGGTTGAACGGATCAGAGAGGGAGACTCGGGTGAGTGGGAGAATGGGTAGTCTATAGGGTTTGGACTTCGGGTTGTGGGTTCCAGGGCTTAAGTTATATTTTAGGTATTGGGCTCAAACCAATTCTAATAATAAAACATAAAAAAAAACATACAAAAATATGGGCTTCATAACCTTCCCTCCTTAAAAAATTTCGTCCTCGAAATTTTAACCAATTATGAAAGAGAGGGTTAGAACATACCTAGAAAGAGATGAGAATACTTCTCCCTCATCTCGTCCTCTCGCTCCCAGGTAGTCTTGCTTGGAGAGTGGTGATGCCAAGCTATCTTGACTAGTGGGATTACTGCACGCCTCAGTCTCTTCTCCATGCGGTCGATGATCTCCACTGGTTGCTCTGGCACGGTGAGGCTAGGTCCGACCTCCAATTCTGAATGATCAACAACGTGGCTCGGGTCCGGTACGTAACGCCTCAGCTGCGATACGTGAAAGACGTTGTGCACGCCTTCGAGACTGGAAGGTAGATGCACTTTGTATGCTACCTCTCCGATTTTGCTCAATACCTCAAATAGACCGATATAGCGGGGACTCAGCTTCCCAGCTTGGCCGAATCTGATTGTGCCCCTGGTAGGTCATATTTTGAAAAATACCTGATCTCCAGCCTCAAATTTCAAGGTTCGACGCCTGCTGTCTGCCCAATGTTTTTGACGGTCCTGTGCAATCCTTAGTGTCTCTCTGATCATCTTCATCTTCTCGGCTGCATCTGTAACCATCTCTGGTCCCAATAGGACTCGATCTCCAATATCGTCCCATGCTAGTAGAGTGCGGCAACGTCGACCATATAAAGCCTCAAAAGGTGTCATCTGAATGCTGGCCTGGTAACTATTGTTGTAGGAGAACTCTACCAGGTGTAGGTGATCATCCCAAGATCTACCAAACTGCAGGACGCATGATCTCAACATGTCCTCAAGCGTCTGAATAGTCCATTCGGACTGGCCGTAGGTCTGCGGGTGGTAAGCCGTGCTAAACTTCAGCTGCATGCCCAAGCTCTCCTGTAGGCTCTTCCAGTAATATGAGGTGAAACAGGTATCTCTGTCGGATACGATGATGACTGAAACTCCATGAAGCCGGTATATATTCCGCATATAAAGAGCTACGAGCCTCTCGGTGGATAAACCAACCTTGAAAGGAATGAAATGGGCAGACTTAGTCAGTCGGTCCACTATTACCCATATAACATCCTTCCCTCCTTGGGATCTGGGCAATCATGTTACAAAGTCCATAGTAATATGCTCCCATTTCCACTCCGGAATAGGAAGCGATTGCAACAAACCTACTGGTCTCTGGCGGTCTGCCTTCACCTGCTGGCAGATTAAACATCTGGAGATGAACTCTGCCACATCTTGCTTCATTCCAAGCCACCATACATGGGTCCTCATGTCCTTGTACATCTTGTTAGCTCCCGAATATATTGAATGCTGTGACTGGTGCGCCTCCTTCATCAACTCATTCCTCAGTTCGCCAGTAGGTACGCAAAGTCTCGTGCCGTGCCTCAATGCTCCATCTCTAGCTATGGAAAATCCTTCGAGTGTTCCAGCTAGCATTCGATCTCTTAACTTTCATAGTATCTCATCTTGGAATTGAGTCTCCTTGACTCTGCTGATCAGACTAGACTGCACTTGAAGCTGTATCATAGGCGAGTCCATGCCTGGTATAACTGCTTCTTTCCCAAGCTTCAACATGATTTCCTCTGGTAGCACGATCTCCAAACCGAGCTTCTCCATATTTTCCAGCAAGTGACGGTTCTTTGTCAAGAACATAGCCATTGAGTACCTGCTAAGTACATCAGCGACAACATTAGTCTTACCCGGGTGATACTGCAGATTGATGTCAAAATCCTTCATAAGCTCCAGCCATCGCCTCTGGCGCATGTTGAGCTCCTTCTGAGTGAAGACATATTTGAGGCTCTTGTGGTCTGTGTATATGTCTACCTTCTCGCCATATAGATAATGATTCCACAACTTCAGGGCGAAGATGACTGCTGCTAGCTCCAAGTCATGCGTCAGGTAGTTCTTCTCATGATTGCATAATTGTCGGGAAGCGTAGGCAATTACCATTCCATGTTGCTGTAGCACACAGCCCAATCCTTTGCTCGAAGTATCACTGTATATAGAGAATCTACCTGATCCGGATGGTAGCGTCAAGATAGGTGCAGTTGTCAACCTTCTCTTCAGTTCCTTGAATGATGCCTGGCATGCTTCAGTCCAGACAAACTCTTCATTCTTCCTGGTTAGCTTCGTCATTGGCTCCACAATCCTCGTGAAGTCCTTCACAAACTTCCTGTAATATCCTGCTAAGCCCAGGAAGCTTCTGATCTCTGCAACTGAGCTGGAGATTGTCCAAGATTCTACTGCTGCTATCTTCTTGGGGTCCACAGATACCCCTTCTCTTGTGATAACATGTCCAAGAAAATCTACTTTATCTAAGAAAAATTTATACTTGGAAAGCTTACCATATAGCTTCTCCTTCCTCAGAGTCTCCAAGATAATCCGCAGGTGCTTCTCATGCTCTTCTTGGGTCTTTGAGTAGATCAGAATGTCATCAATGAAGACGACAACAAACTGATTCAAGTACTCATGGAAGACCTTATTCATGAGATTCATGAACACAGCTGGGGTATTATAAGACCGAAGGGCATGACCACGAAATCATATTATCCATACTTGGTGTTGAATGCCGTCTTCGGAATATTTGCCTCTCGAACCTTGACCTGGTGATATCCTGACCTGAGGTCGATCTTCGAGAAAACCTTCGCTCCGCTCAGCTGATCGAAAAGGTCATCGATCCTGGGCAGAGTGTACTTGTTCTTGATCATGGTGTTGTTCAATGCCCGATAATCTATGCACATCCGTACGGTTCCATCATTCTTGGGCACGAACAAAACTGGTGATCCCCAGGGCGAAGCTCCATCTCTGATAAATCCCTGGGCCTTCCGCTCGTCTATCTGGTCCTTTATTTCCTTAGCTTTCCTGGGGTTAACTCTGTAGCTTCTCTGTAAAATAGGGGATGAGCCAGGTACAAGGTCGATAGTGAACTCTACGTCTCGATCAGGGGGTAATCAAGGTACATTGTCGGGAAAGACATCTAAGAATTTCGCTATCAGGGGATGAAGGGGTCTGGAATCTTTTGTGATGGATGTGTAGGAGACACACTCCAAACTCTCTGGTGCTCGAGCTACTTCAAATTCAGGTCCTCCAGGTGGACTAAAGATAACACAACTCCGATGACAGTCTATCAGGGCGTGTTGTATGCTCAGCCAATCCATTTCCAAGACTACATCGTAGTTAGGGAGAGACATAACAAGTAAGGGTGCTAGAAAGGTATGACCGAAAATGGTGATGGGGCAAGTACAAGTCTCTGTGATGGGGATCGGTTTTCCTCCGGTCATAACTCTATAAATCATCTTACTATATGGTATGCAGTAACAAATTTCGAAGATACAAAACTGTGCGAAGCTCCAGAATCAAATAGGCATAAAGCTGGGTGTGAATGTAATAAAATGGCACCTGTGATGACATCTCCTTCAGTTTCCGGCTCAATTTTTGGCTCCTCAACGGCCAAGGCAAACGCTTGTCTGGCCCTCTGCTGGTTGTAGCACTGCTGCTGGGTGGGTAATGGACCTCTCTATGGTCCAGCTCCAATACTGATGAATGAGGTTGGACAGTCCTTTACTTAGTGGGTGGCCTACAAGCAAGGCAGTGTCCCAGCTTCTTTCGACAAATGTCTGCGGTGTGACCAGGCCTCTTGCAATAGGCACAGATGATTGTCTTCTGTTGCTGGTACTGGGGCACCTTATTGGGTGCTGCTGGCTGCTGATGATGAGAGGGTTTGTTGTTGTTGTTGGGCCTCTTGAAGTTGCCCTGATGATTGCTGTTGGATCCTGGGTGCTCCCTCTTGGTTCGAGTAGACAAACTGGCCTTCACAACTTGGGCCACCTTCAGTATCTTGTCACAGGTCTTAGCTCCATTAGCGATAACTAGAGTACGGATCTTCTCTCATAATCTGTGCTGGAACTTCTGGGTACGCTCCACCGGGTCTGCCACCAAGCGAGGTGCAAATCTGCCGAGCCAGTTGAACTCGACTGCGTACTCCTCAATGGTACGATCCCCTTGCTTCAGGTTATGGAACTGCCTCTCCATAGCTTGTAGGACGGCTTCCGGGAAGAACTTTCTCTTAAACTGCTTCTTGAAGGAACACCAAGAGGTTCCTCCAGTCTGGAATCTAGGCTCGTTTCGGTACCATATACTGGCCAGATCCCAAAGCTGTAGAGCTATAGCCTCTACCATAAGGTTGGCTGGGATTCGAGCAACGCTGAGGATGCGCTCCATGTCATCCAGCCATTCTTTCGCGTATACAAGGCCTTCAGTTCCCTTGAAAGGCCGCGGATCCATCTTCTTGAAGCTTTCAATATCTCCAACTTTCTCCTGGATAATTGACTGCCAGTCAGAAATATATTTCTCCAATGAAATATAAAAGATTATCAATTCCATTTTTCTTATCTTGACAGGCCCCGGTTCCCTCTGGGATGAGTCGAGTGTCGCCATAGCGACATTGTGGGCATTCTCCATGCCCTCCCTTATGATCGCATTCTTCTCGCGATCCACTTCTGCTTGAGCCCTCTGGGCCTCAAGTACTCTTCGTAGAAGGCCTACGGGCTCGGTGGGATCCACTGGCACTGGTGGAGCAGTTAGAGGATTCACGTCAGCAATCGAGAGCGTAGGTCTCGAGGGAATCAGTGCAGCTGCATGCACGGTGGAGGAATATACAGCATGGGGAGTCCGTGCAGCACGAAGGCGGGTACTAGGCTGCACTGGAGAGGGGAAAGACTGAGCCTGGGTAGGTGTATTCCCGGAGGAAGAGACCTCTTCGTCCGCAGGCCCTGAGCGAGTCGTCTTTCCTTTCGCCATCTTTTGAAAGGTTTGGGTACACACATAAGCAAGAGAGCCTAATAAATCTATAAGCAAGCAAAAATAGATATTACTATATGTAATTTTGGCCCTATGATGTAACAGGATAAAAATCATCTAAGTGTTCTAGTTGTTTCTATAGTCTGTTTTCGTAAAGTCTCATCTAACCTAGGTCAAGCTACAGAACTGCATGTTGGTCTAGACTAAGTTGACCAGACCAATTTACATAACTGACCTGCATGGGCTACCACTAAAAACATGTCATGACCCGATCCCAATATAATGGATCCTAGTCGGACCATGCCCAGCCTGCACCGTTGTGAGACGGCGACAGTAAGCTGTATTAAGCAGTGAACACAAGCAGTACAATTATCTAAACGAAAAATAAAATATTTTATTAAACATTCTGAAGTACAACTAAAGTCGAAATGAAAATGAAGACAAAGCAAAAGTATTCAACATCACAAAGGCTTGTTTATTACAACTTTAGAAAAAGTGAACTAATCAGAAAAAGGGTGCAACTAGGACTCCTGGTTCCTCTGCCCTGGTTCAGCTAAGTCCTCAAAACCCAAGTCGGGCCCATAATAGAAAGTGTAAGCCAGCTCATCATCGTCGTAGTCACCTAAAAATGTTGTCTCCAGTCAGGAGGAAGCAAGACACACAAATCCATTACAGCATTTTATTCAATAATTAAAAGACGAGACAAGAAGCAGTTTATTACGGAAATATGATTTTCTAAATAATAATAATAAAATAGTTATGCAGTAAAACTCTGATAAAGTGAAATGATGCAATCTAGTTACAGTAGTGTTTAGAGCACGTAACAGCCTGTGGCCGGCTAGGGTTGGAGGCAGTAAGTGTTCTAATGAACACGGTCCGGCTTCGACCCAAGTGGGTTGGACTTCCGCTATCCAACGTGATTCAGTAAGGGGCTTTGACCACAGGTGTTAACGCTACTCTTTCGATTCCCGAGTCAATGATTCAGTAAGCAGTCAAGTCAATGATTCAGTAAAACAATCGGTGTGATCCGAAAGGGATCCCGTGAGTCAGGTACGATACAGTAACACTATCATGCAATAGAATTAATTAATAAATAAAAACACGGGTTTAGATAAGCATGCACTTGCCTTGGTGTCTCCGGTGTTGTAGGTAACGACTGGAGGGGTTCGGGTTAAAGTCCAAGACCTGAACCTACAATTGTAACACCCTGTCCTTAGAACTTATCCACAATTGGCTAACAAACCCCTAACGTAGACTACACTAATTATTGATCTTTGTCGTTCTTATTAGAGAAACTAATTAATTTTACATACGTAAGACTTGGTAAAAACTGTTTTATATGTATTTTGTAAATAAGTGGAGAGTTAACGTATTTTAGGGACAATAACACAACATATGGTTTTTATCGAAAATAGTAAGGAACTCAGAATATTCAAAACTAATATATATCTTTTTCTAAGTAAACATTTACGAAAATAATTAACTAATACCTTTCTTGTAAAGAAAATCGTTTTCCTTTTTTTTTGTAATAAAAATACGTAAAATCCTATTTTAGCAAACTTATGATTTTACTAGAAAATACGATATTTATTAGATTAATAATATTAAAAACACATTTTCACTAAAAATGTACTTATATATGGTTATGTTTACAAAATTACGCCTTTGCTATTAACATAATATTTTATGGCTAAAATATTGTTTTCATAATGACATAGGTTTTTGTATAACGACATTAATCACAATTATGTAATCGACGTTTCTAAGTATTTATCTACAAACAATGCTAATTAAACTCTAATACTAACAATTATTACCGAACTTAATTAGGAAGCTAATTTAAACCACAACTAGCAATTTCTAGGAACAATTTAGGTTCTGTGGAAATTTACAGAAACTATTCGGGTCAGAAATATACCGAAAGCATGCACGAAGGAGCACCGAGGGGAGGCCTCGGGCTCGGAACGGACCGTTGGAGGATCGACGGAACCGCGGGAACACGGCACGCACGGGGTGTACGGACACGTGGAGACGCCGCGAGGGAACACACGAGCAGTGGGGGGGTCCGGCGCACGCGGGCACGAACTGGCACATGCAGAAGGCGCATGCAGGGCTAGCGCACAGCTGACAGATCTGGCGGGCGGCCGGCGGGCGCTGGTGGGCTGCGTCGGCGGCTAGGGGGCTCCGCACGATGGCTGGCGCTGGCGACAGGTGGCGACGGGCGGCAGTTTAGCACGGACACGGGTTCGGGTGCGGCACGGAATGAAGGGAAGAGTGGTCTAGAATCGAAGAGAACGACGAGGTGGTCGCGGGTGTGTCTTCGGATTTGGGAATGGTGGAGTGGTTTGAGAGATGTGAAGGTTTTGAGAAGGTGGTAAAAATGGAGGTTTCTGTTCTGATGAGAGTTTCTGAGAGGGTTACGTAGAGAAGAGGGAGAGAAGGGGTCGTGGGCACGGGTTGAACGGATCAGAAGGGAGACTCGGGTGAGCAGGAGAATGGGTAGTCTATAGGGTTTGGCATGGGTTGTGGGTTCCAGGGCTTAAGTTATATTTTAGGTATTGGGCTCAAACCAATTCTAATAATAAAACATGAAAAAAAACATACAAAAATATGGGCTTCACAGGATGTGTCTAGAATGCTTTCACATCAATCTGTCATATGCACATGTGTGCATCCTAAATTTGGAACGTCTTTAGAATGGTATATAATTGTATCTATATTTTAAAATTTTCTAAAAAATAAAATAAAATATATTAGGAACGTTTTTGTGATCAAAAACATTTTTGGTCCGTTCCAATACCTATTAAGTGTTCAAAATTAAAAATTGGCTAGTGTTACTAATTTGTCATTGTGGTGTAGTGAGCCAAGTCGGTATATCGAGTTGTAATCCATTGTATCAGTGTATCAAATGTAAGCTTTATGGCATTTGTTCAGTTGGCTATCAACGTAAAGTGAGATGTGTTGTAAACTTTGTATTCCATTACAAGTCATGTACTCTACTTCAATTATCAATAAAGAGAATACATTTTTATATATATCTGTGTAACTTCAAGTTATCTGCTTATCTCCGCTGCTATAAATCAGTGATGTATTTTTATTCGATGAGACAGAATGTCCTCATTAACTTCAATTTGTCTGCTTTTGCCACTGCGATGTGTTTCTATTTGAAAATTATCAATTATGTATCATCTTTGCCTTGTACAAGTGCAATATCAGACTTGTACGACATCACGCCCAAGCGAGGATGAAACATTCGGCGTGAATCAAAGTGAGGACGAACGATTCTCTGAATCGGGGCGTGACACCGGTAGCAGGAAGATGTATAAGGATATCTTTTGGTAGCACAGCATGAACAAGGATGTGGCACTCTTCGTGTCGTAGTGTATGAACTGTCAGCAAGTTAAAGCAGAACACCAGAGGCCAGACGAAGAGATGCAAAACCTCGCCATACCAGAGTGGAAATGAGAGCACATAAGCATGGACTTTATTGTTGGCTGCCGAAGATGCCGCGGGAGAACGATGCCATCTGGGTCATCGTCGACCGGCTAACTAAGTCAGTGCACTTCATCACCATCAAAGTTACTTGGAATGTCGATCGATTGGCTTAGATTTATCTTGACGAGATAGTACAGTTATACGAAGTTTCAGTATCCATCGTCTTTAATTGAGATGAGCGGTTCTTGTCACGCTTCTGGGAAAGCCTTCAGTCGGCCGTGGGGACTAAATTGAAGTTTAGCACTGGTTAGCTTCCTCAAATCGACGGCCAAACAGAGCGAGTGAATCAGATTCTCGAAGACATGCTACAACTCTGTACGATAGACTTGAAGTCAAGTTGGAATGTTCACCTACCATTGGCCGAATTTGCATATAACAATATCTATCAGTCGAGCATTCAAATTGCACCGTATGAAGTATTCTACGGGTGGAAGTGTAAATCACCCATTTGCTGGGATAAAGTCGGGGAACGACAGATTTTCGGTCCGGAGCTGGTGGAGCAAACTGTGGAGAAGGTCAAACTGATAAGAGAGAGACTGAAGTTAGCTCAGAGTCGACAGAAGAGCTACGCAGACACCCATTGACAGTCACTCGAGTTTCTGGAGGGTGATCATATGTTTCTAAAGGTGGCGCCTATTGAGGGGAGTCAGCAGGTTCAGAGTTACAGGCAAACTTAGTCCAAGATTTGTGGGTCCTTTCAAAGTACTGAAGTGAATCACCCCAATAGCTTACCAGATCGCCTTGCCACCTGCACTGTCAGATGTGCTTGATATCTTCCATATTTCACAACTACGGAAGTAAGTGCATGATCTGAATCTCGTGGTAGATTTTGGTCAGTTGGAGCTGAAGGTGTACTTATCGTATGTCAAGGAACCGGTCCAGGTCTTGCAGCGCAAGGAAAAACTACTTCGAAATTGTGCTATCCTCCTCGTTCGCGTTCTCTGAAAAAAAACTATTCGGTCGAAGAGTCGACCTGGGAACTCGAATCAGAAATGAAGGAAAAGTTTTCTTCCTTATTTTTCTAGCTGTAGGTTCTTTTCTTAAGTTTCGAGGATAAAATTGTTTTTTATTTGGTTATGGTATAGTGTCCCGTCCCTACATCATGCCCCATTTCCCGTCTACGGGGTATGTGATAAAGGAAGACTATCGCTATCGATTTAGTCAGAACTGATTGATCGGGATCGATTGAATCGATTGAACGGAACCGATTGAATTAATATCATTTCCTCGTTATGGAATGGCTTCTCTGGAATCAAGTCCTATATTCAACGGATTGTGCCTCGAGGATGGACTCTATGGCTGAGTTGGAAGAGACCATATGTTGCTCTAATTTTTATGTCGTACTTGTCTCTTTGGCTTTGGTTTTCCGAATGCATTTTTTAAAATATTTTCAATGGTTTTTATTGCTTGCGTTCTTCGAACTTCGCATTCATATCGAACTCATTGAATAAGGCAATGTCCTGGTCAGTTGCTTATGCGATTTCAGGTGTTCGCATAGGCGCCGTCTAAACGCAACCAATCGGTCCCTCACCTCAATCAACACAAGGTGAGTAGCTGACCCTCATTCCCCTCGACCCTACGGTTTTTAATCTATTATGAACACAAAATAGATATACTTATCTTTATAGTGTTGAGTCAATAAATTGTGGCACGATTCCTCACGAACACTTCGATAGAACTGCTATAACATAAAACTGATGCATGTTTTCTTATGCCAAATTTACTATAGATTTGTAAAAAATGAAGATTGATTCGATTAATGAGTATTGCAATGATAAGGCGAAGTACCTTAAAATGGGCTAAGTTCTAAAGAACAAAAAAGAATAGTACGATCATTGGACAACTTGTGCACAAGAGATAGTTTTCTCGAACGGTTGCCTAGGCCAAGGAACCGATTCGGCGTGGGAGGAACGAGTATAGCAGTGGTAGCTTAACATGCACGGGTGATTCGGGAACTTTCGACATGACTCGCTACCTGCCGGAAAGGATTGTTGTCTAACCCAGCTATAGTCCAAGATGGCTTGACATTGCCAGTGACCTTCACACCCTTACACTGCTTTATCTAACACTTGCGACACATGAAATGTTCACATGCAAAATCACCAGGATGGTTAGAAAGACCACCAAATATAAAATATGTTTTACAAAACTTCTTGAACAAATGAGAGCTTGGATTTAAATTAGCCACCTACCAGTACATGTGATCATATTGACCCTCGCTCTCCATAGGAGCCACGAATAAAGACGAACGTGTCCACTAGCAAGGTGACATTCGTATTTTGAAGCTTCGTTCGCGTGCCGAAGACTTCTGTTGAATCCTTTGGAAGACTCTCTACATCAGTCTATTAAATATGGCTCAACTTCCCTCGATACCAGGTGGCTGGAATAATTTTGTTGTAAATAGAGGAATATAATATATGGAATGACTATCTCATCAGCGTTCATTTTGTAATCGAGTTATGTTGTAAGCACGGCGGTAACGATTGTAATAGTCTTATAAAATGATGTCTATTATCAATGAAATAAAAACATTCCTTCTGTCTGAACTGTGTTGTTTAATTTCTCTACGTACTCTATTAGATGTGTTTCGGATAACTTTATGACTATGTCTTATGCAAGCGCAACTTAGGTTCGCACAACATCATAGCCGGGGGACGATTATCGATTCTTTGGATCGGGGCGTGACATTTTTCTCTAAAGTGTAGCACGAAAGTGGAAAATCCTAATTCTCATTTCGCGCATTTAATTAGGGACCATTTCCTATGTACATTAACAAAATTAAGATTAACTATTCATGTAACTTCAACAAAAAGTTGTACTTTTTTACTCTTTTCAACAACCAACCAAAAACCAAACTTTAGGAATTTTTTTCTTCTAACCTCCACTTCTTCATAAAATCTAAATGAAGGAGTTTCTACTTCACTCAACTTCACCGCAATGGGTACGCAAAATGTCGATATTTGAATTTTTTACTTCGTCGAACAAAACAGCCCCTAAAATCTTAACAATTCTCCAGACTCGCTTCTTAAATAAAATTTTAGTACATGCCATAAATTGTACAATCCCACTTACATTTCAGTAATATTTGTCCAACTGTTCAGATACGCCCCAACAACCCCAAGAATATTAGTGTTAACTGGGCCGAGCCAGGCCGAGTCGAGCCCAAATTAACAGGTTTGATCGAATCTAGGCCATATCGGTTTAGCCCGGTTAGGATTTGCAAGCTAGCCTGGGCTAGGCTCAATACTGAAACCCAAACCCAATCCTGCCCACAACTCGGTATGAATCGGACAAGTCTAGATAGAGTTGGGTCTTGTTTGGGTGCAAACCGAGTTCAGTTTGTCCCAGTTTTAAAAAAAAATGGAAATTGGTTGGGCTTTAAAATTTGACTATATAAATAAAAATAGTAGAAAAGAGAAAAATAATTAATAGAATAAAGAAATTTTATTGATTTTACTTATTTGAGAAGTTTGAAGACTTTTTTTAGAAGAAGTTGAAAGAGTGTCAACTTGATCTTCGGTTTTCATGTTCAACGCTTTTTTTAATCTTTATTCTCGATATTCAATATCTATAAATCTTCGATTTCATAAAAATTGATCTAACTCTGCAAGACTTCGTCGCTTTATTCTTCAGCCCTTATAGCGTCATCTATAGTAAGAGATCGAAACATCACTTCATTAACATCAACACTTTCATCTCTCAAGTGTTGAGTGTCATGTCCCGATTCATAGAATCGATAGTCGTCTCCCGGACATGATATCATGCAAGCCTAAGTTGCACTTGCACAAGACAGTACATAAGGTTATCCAAAATACAACAACAAAGGGTACGCAGAAAAATTGAACAATACATTTGGAATAGAAGAAACTTTGCTTTATTGATAATGAACATCATATTACATGACTCGATTACAAAAAGTGTCACACGGGCTTACATACTTGACTCAAAATGAACACTGATGAGATAGTCGTTCCATACATTATATTCCCTTTATACAACCAAAACAGTCAAAACACCTGCTATTGGGGAGAGCTATTTGATCAAGCCTTCGGCACACGGACGAGGCTTCAAAACACACGAGCATCACCTTCAGTTAGATGGCATGCCCTTCCTGGTTCGCAGTACATATGGAGGGTGAGGATCAGTACATTATCGTGTACTGGTGAGTGACTAATTAAAGTTTTACGGTCTCATTTGTTCAAGAAGTTATGTGAAGCATGCAATACATTGAGTGATCTTTCTAGCCTTCCTAGTCAATTTTATGTAAGCAGTTCATAAGGCATAGACAACGTAAACTATGATAGACTTACCCACGGCAGAGCGTGCCATTGCAGAATAAAGCTTACTATATGTACTTTCCTGTCGTATTATTTATCAATAACTAAAACAGTATGTAGGTGGAGGTCACTGACAATTCAAACCATCTTGGACATGTAGCTTGGTTTAGACGGCGATCTTTTCAGCGCAGGTAACGAGCCCCGCTAAAAGTTTCTGAATAACTCGTGCTAGTATTTAGCACAGCTAACTTGCTTTCTCCTAGGTCGAATCGGTCCCGTGGCCCCAGATTGCTGTTAAAGGAAGCAAAATCTTGTGCACAAGTTGTCCATGACCATGCTAGACTAAAATAAATTACTCAAGCATGGTATACATATTCATCATAACTTAGTCAATTTTAGTATTTTTTTTTGACTCAAGTCAATTTTAGTATGTTCCACCTTATCGTTGCAACATTCATTAATCGATTCAATCTTTGCTTAACACAGTTAGTTCTATAGCAAGAATAACATAAGCAAGCATATAAAAGTTTCATGATATATCAGTTATATAGTAAATGTACGTGAGAAATTGTGCAACAATTCATTGATTCAATTCGATAGAAATAAAAATTTCTACATTGTGTCAATTGCATATACATCTAACATTTCATTCTTATTGGTGTCGTCGATTGATTGGGGAATAAAAGGGTCAAGGGGGAGAAGGCTCAAGCCACTCACCTTGATTGATTGAGGCGAGAGAAAAAAGGTATCTTGTCTTAGACGGCGCCTACCTGATCACCTGCAATCGCATAAGCAACGGATCAGCACTCTACCCTTCTCTTCTGTTCGATATAAAATGTAAAGTTTGAAGAACGCAAGCAATAAAATCCATCGAAAATATTTACAAAAATATATTCATAAAACCAAAGCCAAAGAGACAAATGCGGCATGAAAAACCAAGCAGTAGAGAGGTCCCTCGAGCCTCAGTCGCAGAGTCTTTCCTCGAGACGCAATTTGTTGATATGTGACTTGATTCCGAATAAGCTAATCCATAACGAGAAAAGGATCTTGATTATTCAATCTATTCCGATCATTCGATAGCGATAGTGTTTCTTAACCGCACTCCTTACGAACGAGGAATGGGGTACGATGTTGGGATGGAGCACTACATTGAGTTTATTTTTTCGCATGAACCTAACCTTGAACACATACGCAAACTTTCAAAATATCTGGTAACATCTTGCTTAAATTCTTGAACATACACTAAAACAATATTTTGATGCTAACGTGGACACCACGGTCGTTAGAAGATCACATGCCAAAGAAGAAAGTGTATGATAAAAAAAATTCGTATATTTTTTCAACACTCCAGAATTGAAAATATGATCTAGAATCGTCTCCAACTTCATCAAAGAAGTTTAAATATAAAGATTGAGTCGAGAGGAATGTATTTTTGTTTTTTTTCCTTTGTAGTACAATTTTAGCATGAGATAATAGAAATTAAACTAGAGCTACTAGTACCTCGAACGGTTTGAACCGGATTGGTTCGATAGTATATTTTTTCTTAATATAAACTAATTAGAAAATTTAAATATTTGTTACTTTCTAGTTTTAAACTAGTTACCTCAATGTTCATATCTAACATTCTTTAATTTTTATTTAAAGCTACTTACCCTTAGTATCCATATTGTCATAATGAATTCCTCTTACAATAAAAATATACCATCTACTTTAAGTTTAGGATATAAAACCGCACTCAAACTATATAAAAGAGTTATATCACGCCAATATTTTAGAAAATTTGCTTCCATATTAGTAATAACATGATCAAAATCAGGCATATGCATGTCTATATTTTGCAAATAAATGAAATTTTTTAATGACCTATTTTATAACTAAAATGGATGGATAATAAACTCCAGATAAAATACATTATAATGCTCTAAAACAATTCAAAAAATTCAAATATTTAATTAGCAACTAACAAATTATTCGGAGTTAATTGGTAATCACTACTTCAACTTGTAATAATATAGTATGTAATAACCACTTTATATTTAATACAAGATTTCAACAACAAATATGTTGAATTTCATCTATGAAATACATGCTTAACAAATTTCATAAATTTTAAACTATATTGTGTACATAACGTTTTAACTCATGTTGCCTATTGGATGAAGTGTTCAAACTAATTAGACATGTTCAAGTAATTTTTAAATTTGTTTGAAAAAATTGAAAACATTTTTGCATAATTAAATTAACAATATGACAAACATGTCCCTTAAGGCACTAGCCTAGTGGGGGTGGGGGGGGGGGGGCGTCCGAGCATAGGTCTCGGGTTTGAATTCCTCCTTGGACGGCTGGGTGGCTTTGGACCACGGCTCGGCTTGAAGAAAGGATACCGCAAAAAAAAAAACAATATGACAAACATGTTTTACATTAAAAAATCGTCCATAAATAAAAATTGAGATTTCAAAATATTGATAAAAATATTATTATTATTATTATTAACATTACCATTTTTTTTATTAATAGCATATTAATGTAAGATAGCTCCGTAATAACACTTGACCCAAGAGTCTTGTGGTTCTGAAATGGTCGTGTGGTGCAACTCGACAGAAAGGACAATTTAGAGAGAGAGAGAGAGAGAGAGAATATATATATATATATATATAATCCGGATCAAAAGTCTTCCAGCGGGAGCCCCCCAAAAGTGCACCCCCCTCCTAGTGCACCGTTGGATCGAGCGGGCTGCGTGGGGCCCGCGGGCGCGTCCCCTCGATCCAACGGTGCACTAGGAGGGGGGCTTTTGGAAGGCTTCCGCTGGGGGGCTCCCGATCTGAACTCATATATATATATATATATATATATATATATATATATATATATATATATATATATATATAGAGAGAGAGAGAGAGAGAGAGAGAGAGTGAAAAAAAAAATATATATATATATAGAGAGAGAGAGAGAGTGTGTGTGTTTACGGTTGGGAAGTAGGCGACGTGTCAAAGCGCTTGTGAAAAGCTAACTAGGTTATTAATGGAATCAACAAGTCTTTCAAGTCTTTCGAGTTGTGTGGAGAATCTTCTCGTGCCAGAAATTTCCTTCCTTGAGCTTGCCTAAAGAAATCAATGCAGACTTGCAGATGGAGTCTGATTGATAACCATACACATTGAAGTTCTATGTGAAATATTCATTACGAGAAGAGTCAAGTGGGCCACAAGACTTGATCTCAACGTCATAAAGTCGGCTTCAAGAGGAGAAATGACAAACGAGACCCGCAGACCTGGACTTGGTGAGAGTGGATTGGGTCGCCAAGATGGAAGAAAATTCTTATGGGACCTGATATTTTATGTTGTTAGTTAGCATACCACACAATTTTCCAACCTGACGAGTGCAGAATGACGAAGTAAATGATGTTAGCATAGCTCTGAAACATAGTGTGCAAATAGAAAGTTTAAATATACTAACATAGTATAGGAGCTTGGCAACCATGGCTAATCTTCCGTACCATCTTCTTCTCCTCCTCCTCCATTTTCTTACTGCACCAATGGCACAACCAATCCACCTATGCGAGGGCGGCAACTACACCGCCAACAGCCCCTTCGGGGCCAACCTCGAACGCCTTCTCGCTTCCCTGTCCTCTTCCAACTCCACATACGACAAACATGTCGAAGGCTCCTCTCCCGTCAGCACATACGGCCTAGTCCTCTGCCGAGGGGACGTCGATCTATCCTTCTGCCGGACCTGCTATGATAACATGTCACGGAACGTAACCAAACTCTGCACGTACTCCAAACGCGCTGTCATCTGGGACCCCAGCTGCTTACTCAGATACTCCAACATTAACTTCTTCTCGACGATCGACGACACTGATCAGGAGGTCGTTTTCGCACTTGATAACGAACAGACTGCGCCAGACTCCGATACGTTTAGTAACATGTCGAGGACGCTATTCCAGAAGGTGTCGTACCAGGCTGCGTATAGCTCTTCTTCGCTCCTGTTCTCGACGGGATTTCTCTCGTACAACCGGGGGGCGCCGTCGATATATTCGCTGGCGCAGTGCACAAGAGACCTTTCGGCTGTCCTGTGCAGCCAGTGCCTACAGCAGGTACTGAACTACTACTGGAGTTGTTGTAAGACGCGCATAGGGGGGTGGTATGTCGGCAAGAACTGCAATTACAGGTATGACGTGAAACAATTCTATAAAGGAGATCCTTCTGTTGTGCTCACTTGGCCACTTAAGCCTTCGTCTCCTCCGACTCTGGCTTCTCCACCTCTTGTTTCTTCTACTCCGGCTAAACAAGATCCAAGTCCAAGGAAAAAAGGTAAAAATTGAAGCATATCCCAGCCAAAGTTTATTAATGTAATATAAAATACAACTAGTACATGTCCGCGTCCAGTCTCGATTCGAGATGTCTCGAACGACAGTTTTGGTTTCGTGAAGCGTTATCAGAAGTCGAGGGGGAGTTCTGTTGAGAACAGATCGTGTTCGGTCCGAATTCGGTTAGATCGAGTTTGGTCTGAATTCGGTCAGACCGAGTTTGGCCCGAACTCTGTTGTACTCAGACAGAACATTTTGGCCTTGGCCTGACCGAGTTCGGTACGAACTTAGTCTGTGTCGGTCTGTTGGCGGACATCACAGTTGTGGGCCCCAAATCTGTATCAAATCTTCGTGTGATCAAATATGGACGTACAAGATTAATATTAGACTATTTATGGATTTTATGCCCTAAAATAGGTTTCACAACCTATACATAGACGTTGATGGGGTGGGGGGTTGGCAAGAAGTTCAATATGGGATATTCAAGATGCAAGTCCACATAAAATCTAAATGAAACCCCGTACTTTGCTATTAGGGCTCGCCGTTCGAAGTAGTTCGAAGAGGATATTTGCTTGGGGATTTGTCTTCTTCCTTCTAAGAGATCACTATAGGGTTGGATGAGTGATTTCAGTTGTATCTCTTTCTTCTTGAATTTGGTGAAGGGGTTGAACATTTGGGCAAATGGTTCAATATATATTTATTAATTTTCTATCTTATTGGAAGTTATATAGATTGAAATTTGTTCATGTGACATAGTTACCGAAAATACTATGTTTGTTTTTTTTTTGGTTCTTGCGTTATACAGTAGTTTGTTATCTTCAGGTGGGTTGGTATCGCTTTTGCAACCATGTTTGTTGCCAACTCTGGTTCGGGTCACACCGTATTGCCAACATATGGTATCAGAGCTCTCAGGTTCTCTAGAAGGAAGGTGTAACCATGCCTACAGAGCAGATGAACACACGTATGATCACCCTCACAGGGGAGAATGTAGACGATTTGGAAGCCAATGATGGAGGATTTACTTTAGTGCAAGGATTTGTATGGTCCGTTGGAAGATGACAACACCAAGCCATAGGACAAATCTGTTGATGATTGGAAACGATTGGATCGAAAGGTCGTTGGATTCGTCCGCCAATAGCTGAACGATTCGATGTTTGATTACGTGTCCATAGAGGATTCTACAAAAAAGTTATGGGAGAAGCTTCATTCGTTGTACGAACAAAAAGTTGTCAAAAAGGCATTTCTTATATTCGCCAACTTGAAGTACACGGAGGGTGCCTCGGTGGCATACCATATGAACGAGATTTAGGATTGTAGAAGCATGAAAATTCAGGCGCATCTATAGGCCAGAATCCTATGCGCTCAATCCAACCATACGACCAACTCCAATGCGCCAGGAAAGCTCAAACAGATACTTGGCACAGCAAAAAAAAGTACAAATTTAAAGACATTCAAAAGAAGACTTTTATTTTATTACATGTCTAAAGAAAGGCTTTACAAAGAAGGAAAATCCTAAAGCTACAGCCAGATGCAGCAAACTGCCATGCACCCCATGCCAGGCGCATTATCTGTCAGGCGCATCACTCTGATGTCTCGTCCAGGCGCGTCATTCTAGCATCTCAACGTATGTGCATCTCCGTGAATAGTCAGAGCGAATCACTCTCTCTCATCAGCACCAATCAGCCCTTGTGTAGCAGAAGGAGGAGCTCTCCTAGCTCGACAAGGATCGTGGCACGATGCTCCGATCTTCGGAAGCAACAGGCACACTCAGCAATCTGTGGCTCTGCCAGCATAACGAAAGACGGAGCACGACCGCCCCGATCTTTGGATGCAACATGCACCATCGGCCTGTATCGGGACTCGACGATCCCGATATTTGGATGCAACAGATACTATCACAGAAGCTCAAAGCGACGAGAAGACTGGGGTAGCGCATCTTCACCCTCGAAAAGAGCTCGAGTTCGGAAGTTCGCCAAGGCAGCGCTCCGGCCAAGTTTATCTTTTGAAGAATGAAAGCAAAGCTTTCCCTCATGCGGCTATTTATAAGCACAGGCAGCCTACACCCTATTGCCAAATAGCCAACGTTCCAAATTCTATTTAATGAATCTACATTAATAGCAAATACATCTGTCGCCTTGTATTCGGCTAAGTCAAAGCAGCCATTAACGCCTTGGAGAACTCAGCATGCGGGCCAAAGAGGATGCGACACATTGGAAGATATATGCGCCGTCGATATCATACGCTCCCCATGGATGCGTCCAGCGGGCCACAGCCATGCGCCCAGATTGGCATTGACTAATGCAACCCTCTTCATCAAACATTTAAATACTGAATGACAAAGGGCGGCTACACATCTCCCTAAGATGTGCAATCAGCAGCCCTTGCAGAAAACGAAGCGCTGCTGATGACAGCACCATCATTACACCTTGGATCGGCAATAATTGCCACGCGGCAGGCCGATCATTTGTATGCGCCTCGTGGCTATACGCCCAGAAGACAGCATGCGCCCCAGTGGTCGTGTGCCCCCCGGTTTACTTTTGACCCCAAGCAACAGAAGACAAAGCTCTGTATGCGCCTCAAAAGACATGCTTCTGGACTTGCTCATGGCTCCTAAAGATCATGAGACCAAGTCGTCACCCCTGCGCCTGATTCTAGGTGCACCCTGATGCGAAGCTCTGCATGCACCTCAAAAGCCATGCGCCCAGACTTGTCTTTGATGCCTAAAACTCATAGAACTAAGTCGCCTCTATGCGCCCGATCCTAGGCGCACCCCGATAGATCACTCTCCTCTAAAACCGAGATCTTTGAGCCACATGCATACGTCATACGTACTTTGACCCAGTTCTATTCAAAGAATGGATGCTAACCACCCAAGATCTCAGCAATAACCAAATCTTCGCGACTGCCACATGCCAGCTCCATCGCAGCCCAGCGCAGCAGTCCAACAGATTCAACTTCAATCCAGGGCATATCAACCATGCGCCACCGCCAGTATCAGCCACGTGGCATTCCCACATCCAGGCGCATCCGACATATGCGCGCATGAGCAGCCAGCCTGCTATCTATAAATAGAAGGATCTTTCCTTCATCATAGACACACAGACAAGGACAGACATACATACTCAGAGAGCAGCCAACCGTCTTCTTCCCAGCCGAAGAAGATGCGCCAACAGAGCAGAGGTGCAACCAATCTCCAGCGCATGAGCTCTGGTGCGCAGGAGAGAACGTTTGCCTTCACCAGACTCACTCACTATCATGGTAAGACACCATTGGATTCTGAGTACTATACACCTTCGCGGGCTAGCACAAAGAAATCCAAGACAGCACAGGCCATGCACCACAAACGTGCTACGCCAATAGCGGACCAGAAGCATGCGCTCAAAATCATGTGCGCTATTGACGGTATGCTGTACAGAGTCGACTCGGATGTATCTTTGCCAGAAACGAGTCAACTCTCAAAGTCCCTGTCCCGCTTGGGGGCATCTACTGCGTTTTGAACCAAGTCTGACTAGGCAACTGCGATGTTGAGTCCATGTGTCCACCTGGGTGACGTGCATGAAGTGGACTCAAGTTGCCATAAATATTGTTCCTCTACCAATGATCTGGGTGCATCTCATGCGCGTGAACCAGATCAGAGGATACAACATTAACATGACCACCACGGTGCTTGGCTTGGCCATACACCTGATGGGGGTGTTAAAGTGAAACTCTCTCAACATGATTTGTGTAATGTGATCAATCACAAACGTAGATCAGGAGAGACGACCAATAAGCAAGATGTGTCCCTCGTAGGGCACACCTGTGCCATGGTCACCATCAATTGCTGTTGTTGCAAAACAGCGGCTCTACCACAAAGGCAGTTCGTGTTTCAGCGACAACAAACTACGACACCTATATGACGTCACCTCGGAAAGAAAGTGCTAATTGAAGACGAAGCGGAGCCCAAGATCGCTTCCTGTCATGTTGTCTCCTCATCCGTGAGAAAGACAACCACCAACTCCTCAGCCTCTGCATCCAAGACTCAGCTGAGGAAGAGCAAAACAGTGGTCCCGTCCCCAGGGGTGTACGAATGCACCCGAGCGAGGAGTAAGGCCCTGGCAGAAGCAATAGCCGGGGGTACTCAAGCCTCTGACAACCCTCCCCTCGAAGATGAAGAAGCGCTTCGATAAACAGACCCCGGCATAGCTGGGGGTAGCCGACACGAGGCCTCAGAGGAAGAAGCTCCTCTACAGGAAAGTGAGGTCGAGAGTGAAGCCTTGACAGATCCATCCACTTCCACCCATGTCATGACAGCCTACATGACAGGGGGTGGTGATGAAGGAGAATCAGACGCTCCACCGCTGGACATCGTGCAGCGCATAGACACCCTTGAGGGGAGTCTCAAGACTTTTTCTGCCTCTATGCAGATCCTGACCCAGGCGGTGTTTGACATTCGAACCACTCTGGCAAGGGCACATGTCTCCACTAGCCCCGATCCAAGGGCCAACGGAGATTCAACTGTACCCCCTCAACGGGTATCTTCAGGGGCGAAGTATCACACTGCACCGCGAGCGTCAGCTCCTTCCAACATCCAACTTCAGGCCGTACCACCTTCACCTGCTCCTATCTCGATAGAAGACTTGGCCGAGATGATTAGGGACCTTTGTGAATGCTTCGAGGCCCGAAACAGTCAGAAAGAACGTCAGAAGTTGGGGCTTCCTCAACCCTACCCTCTAGAGTGGAACAAGGTGGATTATCCTCTCAAGTATAAACCACATACATTGACGCCATACGATAGGAAGGACTCTCCTAGTCGTTACTTGACCTATTTTTAGTCTCAGACGGGGCATCTCCCGAAAGAAGACGCCTTGCTCACGAGCCTGTTTGTCGGGGCTCTGAAAGAAGTTGTCTACGACTGGTACTGCAGTCTACCTGACAACTCCATATCGTACTTCGATGACTTGACGCACCTCTCCCTTGATCGGTTCTACGACGGAGGGAGAGACATGATCATGTCGTCTCTAATAGAAGTATGACATACTAAGAAGGAGACAGTTCGAGAATTCATCGAGTGTTTCTGACAAGCATGCCTAAGGTTGCCTCCAGGCACGTCGAAACATACACTCATCGACTCCTGCAGCATGAACATGATCCCCACGATCAAGCTCTGTCTCAACTCCACTCCTCCGCCAGATTGGAGTTCATTGATCGTTGAAGCCGAAGCTGCTGAGAAAAAGGTGCATAATGCTCGCCTTCTGGGGGTTAACTTCCCTACCTTTGACGATAAAGAGAAATGGCCTACGACCAGCAGTAGCAACCGTGAAGCGAAAGGGAAGCAGGCATTGACTGTCAATGCGTCTAACACAACGCAAGGTCCTGCTCAGAGGCCTCCTCCTGTACCCAGGCCGAAGATAGTCTACTCCTTCAATGATAAAGATACCTTACAACTCTTCGAGATGTTGAAACAGGGCGACAAAATCAAGTTGCCTGATCCCAAGCGTCCTGACGAAGTAGGCAGAGTCGGCGACCCGAGGTATTGTCATTACCATCGGTTCATCGGACATCCAACCAAAGACTGCTACGTCCCCAAAGACTACATACAACGCATAATCAATGCGAACATCATCTCAGTCGATTATGAGGAGAAGACAGTCTCGGCCAACATGGTGTCGCTCCAGTTCGGCACCTTACCGCCTACCACAGCTCAAGATGGTGTCGTCCCCATCCAAAGACAACAATGGAAGTAGTCAACCTTCCACCAACCCATGACAACGTGGGTGGGCTCATACCACTCACAATAACTAAGGGGGAGATCATGTGGGTTCATCCAGATCTCGTTCCGAAACTAACTCAATCGGGGGTACCCTCTACCTCCAAAAGCAAAGGCAAGAAGACCAAGTCTTGCCGAACGGTGACTTCCTCCCTTGAGGAAGCACTGCTCGTACAAACGCATTTACAGCAGAACGGCCAGACAGAGGAGGCTCCAGCCGAAGTGGCGCCTCCCATCATCACCACAGCTGTCCAAGGAGAAGGTTCATCCCAACCTCCTACAGCTGACAAATAAAAGCAACAGGAGGCCCGCTTCGACAGGCCTCTTCGAAAAGACAACACTCTGGGGTCAACCAATCCCCACAACTTCGACATACTGGCACAACTGGCCAGTACTCCATCACGGCTTTCCCTATTTGAGCTCCTCCGCCTATCCAAAGATACTCGAAAAGCTCTCTACGAAGCCCTGAAGGACGTCGAGTCTTTCAACAGTCAGGTCAAACAGCCTGACAATGATCCTATAGCATGTCTGTACTGTCATAATATGGGAGAGATCATCCCCAATATCACATTCACTCAACAGGACATGCTGTTCAAGAACAACAGGCACAATAGACCCCTGTATTACACAGGGTATGTCGGTGCCATCAAGGTGGATCAAATACAGATCGACATTGGGTCCTCTCTCAGCATCATCCCCCGAACTCTACTTCAGATACTGGGGATCCCGATGTATCGCCTGACGGTGTCTTACACTACCATCAGTGGCTTCAACGCCAGTAAGAGCGAGCCACTGAAGAAGATCCGCTTGAAGTGTTACATCGGCGATCTCCAGACCGAAGTGACTTGCTATGTTGTGGATGCAGACGTCAACTACAATATCCTGTTGGGACGGTCGTGGATACATGAATACATGGTGGTGCCATCCACCCTCCACCAATGTATGAAATACGTATCCACCAGCGGCATCATACGAACAGAGTTTGCTGATATCGATCCCTTCAGAGGGATTGAAGCCTTCTTCCCCGACGTCGACCTGTACAAATCAATTCATCTCGAAGATGAGGCCAATAACGCTGATGATAAGGAAGAAGCTGAGGTAGAAGCTGACTCAGAGGTGGATATGATAATCAATGCTCCTTTAAAAGTACGACTCAAAGGAAGGCCGCCTCAAACACCGGCCCCTATGGTAGTCAAACTCCGCGGAAAGGTGCCAGCTTCTCTGGGCACTACACCCAATGAAGCTCCGCTGAAGATACGCCTCAAAGGCAAGCCCCCTCAAGTAGCGGCTCCCCTCGTAGCCAAGCTTCGAGGAAAGGCTCCAGCTTCCGACACACCAACCGAGGCTCCCCTCAAGGTACGGCTCAAAGGAAAGCCTCCTCAGTTGTCAGCACCCGTCAGGCCACAAGAGAAGACCTCGGTGTCCTTCTCAGCACAGTCCCAGGAGCCAGTACGGGCCAAGCTCCCGAAAAACTCTTCTGAACCTCCCAAGGCTGCTCCAGTTCTCACTTTATGAAGAGCTTGGAGAGTACATATCGGCCAATGTCTATGCCCCCTCCCTCGATGATGTAATCCCTCGGGACAAGATTCCCATATTTTATCAATAATAGAGTGTCTTTCAATTATTCTAGTCTACCACATTGGAATACCATGTACACTCTAGATAATGCTCTACAGTCGTTACAAACACAAATAATGACTGTGAGTCATGCAAATCGAGTCGTCCTGTACCAAGGAGTCTGTTACATAGTCCCACCTCGGAACAAGGATGAGAAGCCCATTATCTTTGGCAAAGTCAAGCGTCACCAAGACCTCCTACCGACAGAGTCAGAACCCGACACCGGCAGAATGGAAATCTACCGGTACAATGATCGAGCCAAGTATCTCATCCAAAAGATGGGTTACAACTTGAAGAGCGGCCAAGGTCTGAACTACGGCAAAGGTTGATGCCTTCCCCTACGACTTCCAGAGCCAAAAGGGAAGCCGCAAGACTACTATCACCGTACCCAACGGGGGGTAGGCTATATCACGCCTTCAACAACTCCAGAAGAATCAGAAGCAGAGGATGTCATACATTCTCACTCATCTGAAACTTTAACTTGGGACTCCGATACCAGCGTCGGCTCAGTCTTCAGGAAGGTGCTGTCAGCCAACATGACATCCGTACATCCTTCAGAAGATAAAGACGACGATCAAACGGGAGAGTTCTTCGAAGAAGAATCCTGGGCCCAACGCTTAGGTGCGCAATGGGAGTCTCGCTTTGAATTACGAGAACCCCCTACCGAAGACGAAGTCGAGCAGATTGACCTTGGGGATGGATCTTCATCCAAACCCATCTTCATCAGCAAGAGTTTGCTGGGAGAGGACCGAGAATCCTTGATCCACCTGGTCAAAGAATATATCAACGTCTTCGCCTGGAGCTACGAAGATATGCCGGGACTCGACCTACAGGTCGCAATGCGTAAGCTTAACATCCTATCTGACGCTAAGCCCGTTAAGCAGCAACAGCAGCACTTCCGTCCTAACATCATGGACGTTATCAAAAAAGAGATCGACAAGCTCTTGGAAAGCGAGTTCATTCGTGAAGAGCAACACCCCGACTGGGTAGCCAACATCGTCCCCGTCACCAAGAAAAACGGAAAGATCCGAGTCTGTATCAATTTTCGGGATCTCAACTCTGCATATCCGAAGGATGAGTTCCCACTCCCGATCACTGATGTAATGATCGACAACACATGTGGCTTCGAGCGTATGTCCTTCATGGACGGCTACTCAGGCTACAATCAGATCAAGATGTTCCCGGACGACGAAAAACACACGTCGTTCAGAACACCTAAGGGGGTTTACTGCTACACAGTAATGCCCTTTGGCTTGAAGAATGCTGGTGCCACATGCCAACGAGCTATGAGCATCATCTTTCGTCAACACCTTCGTAATACAGTCGAGTGCTATGTTGACGATATCGCCGTCAAGAGCCGTCTTAAGGGTGATCACCTACGAGACCTGAAGACAGTCTTTGACCTCATGCGGGCACATCAGCTTAAAATGAACCCCGCTAAATCCTTCCTTGGGGTCTCTAGCGGAAAGTTCCTGGACTTTATCATCACTGCGAAAGGTATTCATGTCGACCCTGAGAAGACTAAAGCCATCCTTGACATGGACCCTCCGAAGAACCTCAGAGAACTTCGAGGTCTACAAGGGCGACTCACCTACATCCGAAGGTTTATTGCGAACCTTTTCGGAAAATGTCAACCCTTCACTAAGCTTATGAAGAAGGGAGTTTCTTACGTCCTGACAGAAGAATGTCAAAAAGCTTTCGACGATATCAAAGCTTATCTGACAAGTCCCCCAGTCCTGGTGGCACCCGTCGTAAACAAACTATTCTTGCTTTATGTCCTAGCAATGGACCAGTCTCTTGGCATTTTGTTGGCCCAGAACAACGAAGCAAGCTATGAGCAGGCCATTTACTACCTAAGAAGAACAATGGTTGGGGTCGAACACCGGTACAACCCCGTAGAAAAAGAGTGTCTAGCCTTGGTGTTCGCCATCTAGAAGACTCACCACTATGTTTCGGGACAAACAATCCATGTCATCTCCCGAGTCAATCCACTCAGAATTCTCATGACAAAACCAGGAGCGCTAAACAGCGCTAAACTCTCGGTTGGCTACGTAGGCAATATTATTGACACCATATGACATGGTATTCGTACCACAAAAATCTGTCAAGGGCCAAGCATTGGCCGACTTCCTAGCCGCGCACCCAATCCTGGAATCATCCAGACTCTACGAAGGTATCCCCGATGAGGTGCAAGAAGCAAACATTACCGAAGAAAGCTGAGTCTGGCAGATGTTCTTCGACGGTGCTTCCAGAACAGGCCCCAAAGGCCAAGTTATCGTAGGAGTGGGTGTGGTTTTAATCTCTCCCAACAAACTGGTCATCCAGCACTCCTATTCTCTTTCAGAGCCGTGCTCCAATAATATCGCAGAGTACAACGCCCTCATTATGGGGCTTCAGTTAGCAAGACAGCTGGGGGTGGACTACCTTGAATCTTACGGTGACTCAAAGCTCGTCATCAATCAAATCTGGGGACAGTATGAGGTCCTCCATGAAGACCTCATCCCCTATCACAAAGCAGTATTGGACATCATCTCAACCTTCACAGAATTTATTATAGGGCATGTGCCTCGGCTGCAAAACTTGGAAGACGATGCTCTGGCCGGCCTCGTAGCCTCATTAGCTGTACCCTTCAGGACTTAACACTTTGTTACGGTGACGGGTCAGGACTTGGCTTGCCCCAGAATTAATCTGTGCATGCAGACAACTTATGCCATGGCCACAGACCCTGGCATCAATGTTAGAGACTGGAGATTCCCATTTATCGACTTTGCCATCTACGGAATCCTTCCGGAAGACCCGAAGGAGGCAGTCTCAGTCAGAAGGTGCTCCCTCCGTTTCTATTACGATACAGCCTCCAAAATATTGTACCGGCGCTCCTACGATAGACTTCTCCTCCGATGTCTATCTAACGAAGAAGCTGTCGAAGCTCTTCGAGAAACTTATGACGGAACATGCGGAGCTCATCAACCAGGTCCTAAGCTACAGGACCGACTTCGACGCATGGGCTATTACTGGCCCACCATGATGGCCGACGCTGTCGAGTATACAAAGAAGTAACATGCCTGTCAGTTGCATGGCGACTTCATCTACAGACCGTCAGAGCCTCTACATCCAACGGTTTCCTCTTGGCCATTTGAAGCCTAGGGCATAGATATAGTGGGGCCTATCACCCCTCCATCGTCAAGGGGACACCTCTTTATCTGGGCAATCACCGACTATTTCTCTAAATGGGCGAAAACAATACCTCTCACAGAAGTAAAAAGCTCAAGAGTGATCAACTTCATCAAGCATCACGTCATCTATCGTTTCGGATTACCTCGGAGGATTATCCACGACAATGGCCGATAATTCATCAGCCATGCGTTTAATAGATTCTACGACAAGAACCGTATTCAGAACGTGGCATCAACCGCTTACAATCCGAAAGCAAATAGATTGACTGAAGTTTTTAATAAGACCATCGTCAAGCTACTCAAAAAGGTCGTGTCATCCAATAAGCGCGACTGGGACGAGAAGCTCGGTGAATGCCTTTGGGCCTATCGAACAACGGTACGGACCCCGACGGGCAACACACCGTTCTCCATGGTATACGGAAGCGAAGCAGTGCTACCGCTGGAGGTCCAAATCCCTTCACTCCGAGTGGCGATCACAAATCAGTTGACGGAAGAGGACAATCAACATCGCCATCTGCTAGAACTGGAAGCACTGGACGAAAAATGCCTCTTGGCTCAACAGCGCATCGAACTTTATCAAGCTCGCATATCACGGACTTTCAACAAAAGAGTCCGACAGAGGACTTTCCAAGTGGACGACCTGGTTTTGGCAGTCAGGAGACCGATGGTGATGACTCACAAAATGCCAAAAAAGTTTTAACCCAAGTGGGAAGGACCCTTCATCATAAAGACGGTATACTCAAACGGTGCTTATCGTCTCGCTCAAGCTAATGGAGACTTGTTCATGATGTCCATCAACGACAATTTCCTGAAAAAGTACTATTCTTGAACTCCATCAAGAACGTACTGCCTCTCCCCAGAGAGAGGATTGGTGAACTTGACCAAACCAAGTTCACACCCCTTCTCTTGACAAATCATATGCTTTTGGAACCAGCTGTTTCGTTGCATTCTATCCCCAGTAGAGGAAAAACCACATCCACATTACCTCTGAGTTGCTTCTCTATACCTCATAAAGCAGGATCCTGCACCATGTAAGATCATGCTTGAAGCAATGTTTACCATGTCCACATTACCTCTGAGTAAACAATCCATACAACAATTCCTGTTGTTGCACCATAGAACATCCACGTCCATATCACCTCTGAGTTATTCTATAAAACCCTACAAAGTTTACCCCTACCATGTCCAGGTTACCTCTGAGTAGGAAAACTCTACCATTTGAGCCTATATTTATCATGTCTACCTCACATCTGAGTAAATATGTCGGTCTCCTCTCTCAACTTATTACCCGTACCTAACATCAAGGTACGCCAAGGATGATAAGTCTACACAAAAATTATACCATATTCACCACGTCCATATTACCTCTGAGTGAATGTGTCGATTTCCTCCGTGAGTAACTTATTATCTGCACCCAGAAACCAAGGTGCGCAATAGATAATGGGGCCACAAAAATCACAGAAAATGAACAAAACAAAAGGTTCTTTTCATTTCTCTTCAGTTAAAACAGAAAACAAAAGAATACATCAATATTTGAAAAGAAATAAATTGCATCTTCAGGTTCTTTAGATCTCAGAAATACTAAGACAAAATAGGGATGTTGACTTTTCCCGAAAACGGCGATTGCAAGGCAAACTACGAATCCTCACAACCAGGGATCGTAGTTGCGTTGAGGCATGTACCATTCCCTTAGCCACTTTGCATACGAGGGCTCAATATGGTTGAGTATTCTGCAGGAGGGTCAGTCCCGCTCTCTGACGGTGGCTTCTCCTTAACTTCAACCTTGGGAGCAGTCTTTTCCTTAATGGTCATCGATTCTTTCTTGACCTCGACCTTCGGTGACGCCTCATCTTTAACGGACATCGGCTCTTGCTTGACGAGAGGAGGCGATATCTCTTCCCTCATGAAAGCCTCTGCCTTCGACATGGATACTGCAACAGAGTCAAAAAGAAGTTAGCATAAAGACTCAGAAGCTCAAAACAAGTATCTGAGGCACATCAACAAATCTGGCACGTCAAACTGGGTCAAAAACCAAGCGCACAGATAGAACCTAAGCTTCAGCGCATCATCAGGACCTAAGTCCATGCGCGTCAGCAAGTGAAGCTTCGATGCATCATCTGGACCTAAGTCCATGTGCGTCAGCTAAAAGAGCTTCGACGCATCATCAGAACTTAAGTCCATGCGCGTCAGCTGAAAGTCTTCAGCGCATCATCAGGACAAAATTCCATGCGTGTCAGCCTAAACACATCAACATGAGGTGGCCCATCTGCAGTCGGGTCACCCCAACATCACTGCAACAAAGACCAAGGCAACCACCGAGCACTTCCGGACGAACGTCGACGTGGGTCGCCCTAACGACGGGGACTTCCTCCGTGTCGACTTCCAAGGGTTCCTTGCCTCGACCCCTTCCTCGGCTAGCAGCACGCCTCGGGGAGTCTTGGGAGCCATCTCTCTAACAAAGAAAAGAAGGAAGAAAAGAGCTCTGAGGAAGAAGAAAACTTTTGTAGAAAAGTAGAAGACTCTCTCTCCTCACAAGCCGCCTATTTATAGGCTTGGCCTCGCATGTAAACCGATGAGGCATGACATCAGTAATCAGTCGCTTCGGGTCTCGAGAAATCGACGACTGCTTATCTTCAAAAGATCATCATTAATCTTTTCTAAGATCGAGGCGTTATCTCTTCAAAAGAAGCATGCTCCCCAACAATATGCGCCTTAGCAACAAGCGTTCCCTACAGCAATGCGCAGAATGACTATACGCCAAAAAGAGCCATGTGTCTAGGCAAGGGGCATGTGCCCAGAGTCGTTAATCCCCATGCTTCTTATTCAAAGTATTCCAAAACTTGCACAAAAAGTTTTGAAAACTTTGAAGGGGGTCTTGTAGAAGCATAGAAATTTAGGCAAATCTATAGGCCAGAATCCTATGCGCTCAGTCCAACCATGCGACCATCTCCAAAGCGCCAGAAAAGCTCAAACAGATACTTGGCACAGCAAAAAAAGAACAAATTTAAAGACATTCAAAAGTGGACTTTTATTTTATTACATGTCTAAAGAAAGGCTTTACAAAGTAGAAAAATCCTAAAGCTACAGCCAGATGTAGCAAACTGCCATACACCTCCTGTCAGGCGCATCATCTGCAAGGCGCATCATCAGATGTCTCGTTCAGACACATCATTCTAGCATCTCAACGTATGCGTATCTCCGTGCATAGTCAGAGCGAATCACTCTTTCTCATCAGCACCAATCAGCCCTTGTGTAGCAGGAAGAGGAGCTCTTCTAGCTCGACAAGGATCACGACACGATGCCCCGATCTTTGAAAGAAACAGGCACACTCGGCAACCTGTGGCTCTGCTAGCATAACGAAAGACGGAGTGCGGCCGCCCCGATCTTTGGATGCAACAGGCACCATCGGCCCATGTCGGGACTCGACAATCCCGATATTTGGATGCAACTGACACTATCACAGAAGCTCAGAGCGACGGAAAGACTGAGACAGCGCATCTTCACCCTCGGGAAGAGCTCGAGTTCGGAAGTTCGCCAAGGAAGAGCTCCGACCAAGTTCATCTTTTGAAGAATGAAAGCAAAGCTTTCCCTCATGCGACTATTTATAAGCACGGGCAGCCTACATCCAGTGCCAAATGGCCAACATTCCAAATTCCATACAATAAATCTGCATTAATAGCAAATACATCCGTCACCTCGTATTCGGCTAAGTCAAAACAGCCATTAATGCCTCGGAGAACTCAACAGGCGGGCCAAAGAGGAGGCAACACATTGGCAGATGCGCCATCGATATCATGCGCTACCCATGGATGCACCCAGCAGGCCAAAGCCATGCGCCCAGATTGGCATTAACCAATGCAACCCTCTCCATCAAACATTTAAATACTGAATGACAAAGGGCGGCTATACATCTCCCGAAGATGTCCAATCAGCATCCCTTGCAAAAAATGAAGCATCGCGGATGACAGCACCATTATTACACCTTGGGTCGGCAATAATTGCCACACGGCAGACCGATCATTTGTATGCGCCTCGTGGCTATACGCCCAAAAGACTGCATGCACCCCAGTGGTCGTGCACCCCCCAGCTTACTTCTGACCCCAAGCAACAAAAGACAAAGCTCTGCATGCGCCTCAAAAGCCATGCGCCTGGACTTGCTCATGCTTCCTAGAGACCATGAGACCAAGTCGCCTCCCCTGCGCCTGATTCTAGGTGCACCCTGATGCGAATCTCTGCATGCACCTCAAAAGCCATGCGCCCAGACTTGTCCATCATACCTAAAACTCGTAGGACTAAGTCGCCTCCATACGCCCGATTCTAGGTACATCCCGACAGATCACTCTCCTCCAAAATCGAGATCTTTGAGCCACAGGCATACGCCACGCGTCCTTTGACTCAGTTCTGTTCAAAGAATGGGTGCTAACCATCCAAGATCTCAGCAACAACCAATTTTCTGTGACTGCCACGTGCCAGCGCCATCGCAGCCCAGCACAGCAGTCCAGCAGATTCAACTTCAATCTAGGGTGCATCAACCATGCGCCACCGCCAGCATCAGCCACGTGGTGTTCCCATGTCCAGGCGTATCCGACATATATGCGCATGAGCAGCTAGCTTGCTATCTATAAATAGAAGGATCATTCCTTCATCATAGACACACAGACAAGGACAGACATACATACTCAGAGAGAAGCACATCCATAGAGGCCAGAAGAGACACTTAACATCCGCTTCTCCTCGCAACCCTCCGACATCCAGAGCAACCCAGACCTTCAGAGAGTTCAAGATCGTCGTCAGATCGTTAACGGAGTCAACGCATTACCGCTCGCTCCACCAATATAGTTCCCAGATAAAAACAAAAGTGTACTCCTAGGATTATGTCTAAGTCCTACATTGTATACTGTTCTGTTTGTAATTGAAATACCAAAGTTTTAGTCAACAAAACTTTGTCACATTTTCGACGGCAAACAAGGATATCATCAATATGTTGTCTGTAATAAAAATGGTGATTGACAATGAGCTTCAGACCCTCTTATTTTTGAGTTCTCCATCATAAAGCTGGAAATTGATGGTGGTGTCTATGAGTAACTCTGTGCCTGGTAGAATTGTCACGATGGAGGCAAAGCAGTTTATAAATGAGGAGGTCTGCAATAAGTAGATGGAATTGTCGCAGGAGTCTGCTCTAGTTCTTTCTTATGGGAAAGAAAGACTCAAGACATAGACATAGAAGAGTTCGTGAGATCTTGCGAGTGTGGACCGCCAGGAGGGCTTCTATCACTGTAGCATAAGGATCACTTTAAAATAAGCATCATCAAGCTCAAAAATGAAAAGGCTAAATGCAATGATGATCAGAAAGATTTTACGACTGTAGGAGATATCAACGAGGCAACCAACATAAAGGAACCTTGTGGCATGGGTTATGACGACGATTGGGTCCTAGACACAGGGGTGTCGTATCACACCACACTACAGAGAAAGATATTTATGTCATATCGATGCAGTAGATTTGGACATGTGAAGATGAGCGACACAGGGATGACTACAGTTATGGTCATTGAAGATGTGCAGTTGACAACGGATCTTGGTGAGAAGCTCATTCTCAAGGGTGTTCGACATATTTCGAGTTTGTGCTATAACTTAGTTTTGGTAGGAAAGCTGGCGGATGATGGTTATCACAATATGTTTGGGGACAAAAGTTAAAAGCTTACGAAGGGTTCCTAATTGCTGGCTCAAGAAGATATATGTTATGGTATGTACAGTCTAAAGCCGCTGCGGTGTACAAGTAGACCACAAACTTCGGATTGAGGTTCGAGGGTTGTTTGATGTAACGACCAAGTTCCACAATACTTAGGACTAGGAATATATAAACATGCCAGCTACGTATCAAGTGGACTCCAGCCCAACTCGAATACGTATAAGCTGTATAGTAATGATCAACTACTATATAAAATAATATTTCTATGTCTCAATCCACAAGAATACAGAATACAAGAATGGACAACGTATATCATGGTGTGCACCCATGCTACACTTGTCTGAATAGACTCGAAAGAATAACATGAGTCTACAAATACTAGGCTAACAAGCATAATATATCATGATAAGGAAATAAAGCACGAAATAAATGGTAAAAATAAAATCACAACCTATACCTGAATCCTGAAGAAGTACACCAGCGACTCTTAGCATGAAGCCAACAACTACCTAGAGAGATCACCTGGTCCTCAGAGAAACATAACAAGATACAAAAAAATATGCCAACAATAACAGAATATGCAAATACAACACAATTGGGATTCCTAACCGTCTATGTGAGATGCACTTTGAGGACAATGTTCTATGCAGGGTCTTTATGATCAACAGAAAACATAAAGAAGTGGCAGTAAGTAGGCTCATTCGAGTCATATCGGCAAGGGGCAGTAAGTAGCACTCATCCGAGTCACTATCGGCCCAAAAGTGTGTATAAAAGTAAATAGTAGCCTAGCTAATAGTTATCCCCTCCCTCCAATGATCATGTCCAAACTGTATCCATAACATGACTAGTTGGCAACTGCTATGACTTCTAACTATACACTCTATTAGCAGTCATCACCAATTTTGATTTTCGATGAGCCATAAACAATCGTCCGTTGAATCGGATCATGGGTCCACCAAAACGGCGATCCTATCAACTATCTCAGAATCGGACCAAACTTGGATCACATGACCAAAATAATAATATGAGTCCAATGGCACACGTTTCGTCGCAATGTGAAGAATGTGCACAAATTAATTGAGATTTTTGGAAAGTGGTCGATACAGTGTTCTTCGACGGATATGGGTCAAATTAGTCGCGCACACGCAGCCAATTCGAGTTTCGTCAGCGCCTTTCGATGCCCTTACATTGCAACAAAGTCATCTGGTTTGTCGGAACGGACTCCGTATTTTTGGAAAGTGGTCGATACAGTATTCTTCGACGGATACGAGTCAAATTAGTTTTGGAACTGATTTAAAACTGAATTTAATAAACCAAAATAAAAACAATAAATAGAGTTTTGTAGCCGTATAGGTTGTCTTCGAGGCTGTTTAATTAGATTTTCAAATTGGTCGCTAGTTTGACGAAAATTGGGCTTCACGGTTGGGGCTTTATGACAGTTTCTGTATTCAGAAAATTGAGTTTTATCAAGATTTTGGAGCTCAATTCTCGTCGTGTACAAACCAAAATAAAATAAACTATTTGAAGGAAAATGAAGAGGGTTAGGTTGCCTACAAACTGAAAAATTAGCTCGAGAAAAGGTGTAGTAAAGAGGCAAAAATCTCGACATGAAGTCGTGCGCTTAACTGCTACTGCTTTTTAAAAATTAATATTCGTAAAAATAAATACGACAAAATAATTAAAAAATATTTAGCAAAAATTAGGGGGTTTACATTCTACCCAACTTACAAGAATTTTGTCCTAAAAAATAAACGAAGTTGGAAGAATCAATGATGCAATATCGTATCACGATTGTCGAAACACACGATCAAATAGTAAATTATATGTAATACAAATGAAAGGAGTCAAGTACGAAGATCATATCGTATTTTCCAAGAGATAGGAGAAACGGTTGCGTATGTGTCGTCCTTGCGCTCCCAAGTATGGCAAGAGATGCTATGATGATACACGATTTGTAAAATTAGATTGGTTTACTATAACTTCACCATGTGATCTATAATCTTCACGATGGTTCCTATTAATCACTAACTCTTTGTAATGCTACCCAACTTACAAAACTCTACTAGCAGCGAGAGTTGGTAAAATCAGTAAATAGTTAGTTGGTAATCTAAATAGCGACATATTCGCTTTCGTCGGTAAAATCAGTCGGTAATTAACAGTATTTTTGTAGTGCCTTTAAACTAAATCTTGATATAAAAGGACAAAGGGATTAATTACTAAAGAAGAGTTAAGTACAACAAGCCGTACCTCGGTTCACGAAAAGTAAGGGAGGTGGTTCAGAATGGGATCTTAATTTGACATCATATTCTAGGAGATCGGGTACACTTGGTTCACGTTCTACCCAACTTACAGAAATTGGTTAGCTGATAGTTTTATCATGATCACAGTACTTACAAGAATTTTGTAAAATAAACACCTAATTTTTAAGGAATTATAGGAGGATGTTGGGCACTTCTAACTATAGTCATGGACTCTAAGGGAGCCTAGGTATTACGATGGTTCCTATTTAAGTACTTTTTTATTATTATTTTCTTTCTATTTAAGTACTATATTTTTTTTTAAGTACTATATATATATATATATATATATATATATATATATATATATATATATATATATATATATATATATATATATATATATGCAAGGCTCAACCTCCATTTACATACTTAGGGTACCTTTTAACAGTGGGGAAAAGGAATATAGCAATGTTCGAAGATCTTATTGCCAAAATTCGACGTAGAATTGAAGGTTGGCAGCAAAGAACACTATCATATGGCGAAAATTGATTCTTCTCAAGTCGTTCTTAACGTCCATTCCCATCTACACACTCGCGGCATGTAACCCCCTACTACCATCCTTAAACAGCTCGAGACCATGTTTGTGCAATTTTTTTGGGCTCCAAGGATGGCATTCATAAACATACATGGACCAGTTAGGATACTATGGCTTAGGCCGGTTGATGAGGCGGGTCTTGACATTAGGAACTTGAATGAGACTATGAATGCTCTCACAATAAAACTTTGGTGGAAGATGAAAACGCAAGATGGGATTTGGACTATATTTCTCAAAGCTCGATATTGCAAAAGATAACACATGGACTTCGCCATCCCTCATTCAAAAGACTTTCACATATGGCGTAGACTCCTACTGGGACGTGATCAGGCTAATCATCTAATTGCAATCCCGTTAGTGCCAAATGGTCACTGGATATGGATGCCTTCACCTAGTGGAACTTTCTCTGTTACCTCAGCTTGGTGTTCAACTAGAATCCCAGCTGAGCATCGACCACACTTTGTGCACATCTGGAGTTCCTGCATTCCTTTGAAATGGTTAGTCTTATTATGGCGTATATTGCATAATAAGCTACCATCTGACGACAACATCAAGAAGTGTGGTTATCAAATGGCTTTAAAGTGCTATTGTTGTGCAGAAGAGTCTATCGCTCACTTGTTTCGGGATGGAGATATAGCCTGTAAAGTATGGAATACATTAAAGTCAGAGTTCTTGGTGATCAACAGTCACAATGATCTAATAAGACACTTAAGAGCATGTTGGAGACGACCTAACATTCACATTAAAGAGATGGTAGTTGGAGCCATCTGCTGGATCTTGTAGAAAAATAGGAATGAATCGCGATAGGAGAACTACGCCTTCTACAATACGCAGCTCATCTTTGAAGTGCGACGATAGCTTCTTAAAGCCCTAAGCAGATGTAGACACAATTCGCCACCCCCAACTTTTTTGCAGTAGGCGTTAGCCTTTCTTTTTTGTTATGGCTTGTATCCTGAGTTGGCACTCAATAAAATGCTCCTTTTGAGTTGAATATATATATATATATATATATATATATATATATATATATATATATATATATATATATGCAAATTAATATTCGTAAAAATGAATATGGAAAAATAAATTAAAAAATATTTAGCAAAAATTAAGGGGTTTATATTTGACATGAGTTTATGGATCGTCAAAAACTTGCTAAGAGGAGTCTTCGAGATAATTTGAGAGATACAGATGATCTGGCTCATTGACACAAAGCGGCGAATGGAGATGAGTCAAATATGGAGCAATATTGGTTTCAACAATTCGAAGACAGGGACGAGATCAAAGTGTGCAGCCAACTCAATATGAGGAAGGTGCATCTCCATTTGCACAATTTTTGGGGAGCTGTTAGTTATCGATGGTATGCATAGTATATTATGCTCTGCTCGAGGATACATGTGTAAAGAAGAGCTTCAGTATCGGACATGAAGGTAGTCAAGCACAGGAGCTTGAATCTCGAGGGAATCGCATTGTCCGCTTGGTTAGGCCAACCAAGGGTGAAGAAGCTTGATGGAAATGGAGCACTTTCCGGTGGAAGATGTAAGTCGAGAACAGACAACTAAGATTTACGATACGGATGATCATCAATGACTTCAGTCTTGGCCGAGTTTTTGATGTTGGCAAAATTCTAGTTATACATGAGTTGTTATGCATGGCAGCTAGCATTGACATGGGGGTCAAAAAGATGAAGTCGAAAGAAAATATACAACAGCTCAAGATTTCAGAGATCATTGACAGGGGGTGCAGGAACTCTGTCGTAGTGCAACAAGCATGGAGTCTAGTTGACGAGCCATGGGGTCAAGACCTCTCATCAAACTGGAGTGGGGGTCCAGCCTCGATTCTAGGTGTTTGGAAAAACATTATGGTTTCATGAATCATAGTTAAAAGTCGAGGAGGAGTTCTGTTGAGAACAGACCGTGTTCGGTTTGTTCAGACCAAATTTGGTTCGGTCAGACCAAGTTCGGTCTGAACTCTGTTGTGTTCAGACAAAATATTTTGGCCTTGGCCTGACCGAGTTCAGAACAAACTCGGTCGACGTTGGTCTGTCGACAGATAACACATTTGTAGGCTACAAATCTGAATCAAATCTTCATGTGATCAAATTTGGACATCCAGGATTAGTGTTGGTCTAGGATTTCCTATGCCCTAAAATAGGTTTCTCAATATATATATATATATATATATATATGTTGAAGGGGTTTTGGCACGAGAAACTCAATACCGGATATTCAGGGTATAAGTCCATATAAAATCTAAGAGAAAGTCTTTACTTTTCTCTTAGGGTTTGCCTTTCGAGACAGTTGGAAGCAAAGATATGCTCTAGAATTTTTCTTCTTCATTCACGGAGACGAATATGGGGTTGGGTGAGTGATTTTTGTTGTATTGCTTTCTTTCTTCTTAAGTTTGGTGAGGGAATTGAACCTTAGGACAAAGGGTTCAACATTTTTTTTAATCTTGTATCTTGTTGGAAGTTATATACATTGGAAATTTCCAGTGACATAGTCACCCAAAATACTATATTTTCTCTTTCTTGGTGCTTGCGTTAAATAGTGGTTTGTTATCTTCAGGTGCGTTGGCATCACTTCCGGGACCGTATATGTGGCCAACCTCGGTTCGGATCACACCATGTTCCAATATAGTACAAGATGTGTTGATAGTGGATGGGATTTCCATCCTATATGGAGAAACGCCATCCATGTGGAGAAGCTCAAAAAGTTGAAGGAGTCCAAAGCTGAGTTCAAACTACAATTAATTTGGAAAACAAAGCAGCAACGATATGCCGCCAGTATACAGCCGCTATAGCTAATTACCTTCTGTTCAATTCTAGGTCGCATACATTGATATTCGTCGGTATACCGTTATAGCAGAAAATCCAGTTTCCAATTCTTTATTTTTCGATAAAGTATATCGTCGATATACTGCGATATACCGGTGTGTTGGACTAAACCTGAATTTGAAAGGTTTTTCTACACCGCTGGATCGTATGGACGGTCCAAATCTGTTGCGGGATTGAGGCAAATATATATAGGGTTTTCTTTAACCCTAATCCATACTACAATTAAAGCTTTAAGACTTTTGGAGAGAACAATTGGTGGCTACTTTGAAGGAGAGAAGTTTCGGGTAATCTTATCGTTATATTTTGTTCTTCGGGAGTCTGTAATCTATTTTCATCGTCTAGGTAGTTTTGGTGATCCGGTTGGATCGGTGAAAAGCTTATAGAGCCTGTAATATTCTAATTCAATGTGAAGGATTTTCAAGGGTTGGACTCCGACCGTCCGGTAGTTTTTTGCAAGGGTTTTCCACATCAAAATTGATGTATATGCATTTTTGACTTTTGTGTGACTTTGGCAATTTGCTTTTCGTACGATTTATTTCGGTTCTCTCACAATCCTCTTGGTTGGGGGGAACGGTTTCTGTGCTTCATTTACATTAGAGTAGTATCAGATCTTTAGGTTCAAAGAAGCAGGTATCAGAGTTGACAGTCAAACCAAGGAGAAGGGAATGATGCGAAGCTGATGCGCATGGTAAACCTAAACGGATCCAACTACCACTCTTGGTGGAGCAAGATGAAGGATTTATTATTCGTCAAGAAGCTGCATCTTTCGGTATTTACTTCCGAGAAGGCTAGTAATAAATCGAATGAGGACTGAAAGTTACGAGCATATACAGGTGTATGGATATATCAGACAGTTCGTGGACGAGAATGTGTATAATAACATCATCAATATTGAGCATGCAAGAACACTTTGGGAGAAGCTAGAATTCTAGTATGTAAAGAAGACCAAGGTAAACAAGTTGTTCCTGATCTGATAGATGATTGGTATGAGGTACAAGGATAGTACGTATATTACGGCTCACCTGATTGAGTTTCAAGGCGTGGTTGACTTATTCTCTATGGGAGTGAAGTTCGATGACGAAGTTCAGAAGTTGTGGTCGCTGTATACTTTGCTAGACTCGAAGGAGACCATACGAGTGCACATGGTTACTTTTGCCATGGAAGGTGTTGCTAGTCTGGAGTTTGCCGAGAGTGGATATTGAATGAAGAGATGCATAGAAAATCTCAGGGCATTTCATCATCGTCTCATTCAGAGGCACTTGTTTTAGAGATCCGCAGAAGAAGTAAAAGCAAATATTTGAACAAGAGCAGAGGCAAGTCCAAGGATCTATACGAGAACTTCGAGTACTATCATTGTGGCAAGAAGGGCCACATCAAATAAAATTATTTTGTTTGGAAGAGAGAGAAGAAGGGCGACAAGGAGAATTAGAGTAAGAACACAACAGTAGATGCCTCAGCACATAGAGGCAATGTGATCATTGTGGATGATTGGGTAGTATGACAATTCTTGGCTGGTGGACTCAGGAGCTTCAATGCATGTATCTCAAAATATGGTACTGTTTGCTACTTATACAACCGAAGATTGTAGAGTGTTGAAGATGGGCAACAAAAATGTGTTAATGGCTGTTATTATTAGAGATGTGCATTTGAAGAAAAGACAAGTGCAACTCTTATTCTCAAAGGCATTCATCATGTCCCCAATATCCATTTCAACTTGGTGTCGTTTGAAAGGTTGGATGATGAGGATTCTTTAATCTATTTAGGAACTATCAGTAGAAACTTTCAACAGGTTCTATAGTGATTTCCAGAGGAAGAAAGAAGTACGGACTCAACTATATGAAGGGGATCACATAGGGGGTATATGAGGTGAATGTTGTCATTAATGCGTCTACCGAATTGTGGCACAGACGACTTAGCCATATCATTGAGAAAAATATGAGCTATTTGTTGAACATGAAAGTGATTCTGGGTTTGAAGCCTACAAAATTGGAGATATGCACTTACTATTTGGCGGAAAAACAAAATAAGATGTCTTTTCAAATTCAACCATCTTAATCTATGTTGCTCGAGTTAGTTCACTCGGATGTCTGTGGTCTCATAAAGGTAAAATCTATTGGTGGTTCTTATTTTTTTAAACTTTTATTGATGACTATTCCAGAAAAGTTTGGGTCTATACTATACATACCAATGATCAGGTGTTGTCCACTTTCAAAGAGTTTATGTCTTTGTTGAAAGGAATACGGACAAGAAGTTAAAATATGTTCGGTCCGGCAATGGCGGGGAATACATTTGTTCCTTTGATGTTTATTGTATAGAGTAAGGGATTCCACACTAGAAGACTCCACCAAAGATACCTCAGATTAATGATGTAGCGGAGCGTATGAATAGGATACTAAAGGAGGGTACGATATTTGCTTTCTGAAGCAAACTTACCGGACAGTTATTGGGGTGAGGCTCTCAATACTGTTGGTTATGTTATTAATTTGTCTCCTACTACTCCTTTGCAGGATGATGTGCCTAACGAAGTATGGTCCGACAAGGAGCCATCATATTGTCACCTTTGATAGTTTGGTTGTAAGACCTTTTTACATGTATAGAAGGACAAAGGATCCAAACTTGAACAAAAGATAAGAGAATGTGTTTTTCTCGACTATGTCGGGATGAGTTTGGTTGTAGACTCTACGACCCGGTGGAAAGAAATCATTATAGAAGCATGAAAATGGTATTTGTCGAGTATCAGACATATGGCCAACACTCAGGATTTCGAGATGCCTTTTGAGGCTAAGAAATTTTCTGAGTTAGAGTTATCACGCTTTGAGCTATTTCCAGAACGATGTAGATTTAGTTTTGGAGAAGCCAGCACATGAAGATGCTCCCAACCTTGGTTATCAGCCTATTGATGATGCTTAGAGTGACCCTCAAGAGGATAAGCATGTCGAGGCAGTTTCTGAAGGGAATGAGGTTGTCGGTATACAGCTAACGTACACTAGAGATTCCATTAAAGAGGAGCATGAGAGAGCGTCGACCATCCATGAGGTACTCGCCAGATGAGTATATGCTATTGACTAACGGAGGAGAGCCCAAATGTTTCAAAGAGGCGATGGAAGATGAACACAGGCAGGAGTGGATATAGGCCATACAGGAGGAGATGAGTTCCTTACAAAAAAAATCCACTTATGTGCTGGTGAGATTGGCAAAGGGCAAGAAGGTTTTGAAAAATTATGGATATTTAAGCAGATAGAAGATGCTACTTGTCCTCGATACAAAGCAAGACCGCTAACTAAAGTCTACATTCAGCGAAATGGTATTAATTTCAATGAAATTTTCTTGACGTTCGTCATGTTGTCATTTGATTGTAAGGTGAAAAAAATGTGAAAAGTAATTTAATTTTACGTAATTATTTTACTAGAAAAAATTCATGGAATTTTGAATTTTTTTATGGGAAACTTAATATGGGCATTTGATTTCTATGGGTTGGGCGAGTTTTATTTTCCACCATTTTTAGGAAAATATGGAAAATGATTTTTTTTTGGAAAACAATTCCATGGAAAATATAAGCTATAAATATATTTGGTAGAAATTTTATGATGAAAATATTTTCATGAAAAAAAATCCAATCAAACACAGGCTTAGAGGTTGAGCAAATGGATGTAAAAACGACATTCCTCTACGATGATTTAGAGAAAAATTATACATAGAGCTGCCAGAGAGATTTTGTGAACAAGGCAAATCACATTTAGTCTGCTGGTTGAAAAAGAATTTATATGGTCTGAAGCAGGCTCCGAAGGGCGTCGAAAAAACTCGAGAAGTTGAAGAAGCTCGGGAAGTTGAAAGGCGTTGAAGAAGCTCAAAAAGTTGAACATGCTCGGGAAGTTGAAAAGCGTCGAAAAAGCTCGGGAAGTTGAAGAAGATTAGAAAGTTGAAAGGCGTTGAAGAAGCTCGGGAAGTTGAAAGGCGTCGAAGAAGCTCGGAAAGTTGAAGAAGCTCAGGAAGTTGAAAGGTGTCGAAGAAGCTCGGGAAGTTGAAAGAAGCTCGGGAAGTTTAAGAAGCTCAGGAAGTTGAAAGGCGTCGAAGAAGCTCAGTAAGTTGAAGAAGTTCAGGAAGTCAAAGAAGAATGTTCCGAAAGGCGTCGAAGAAGCTCGCGAAGTTGGATGAGACGAAGAAGCTCAGGAAGTTGAAGAAGAGTGTGTCGGTTAAAGAAGAGTGTGTCATAGAAGCTCGAGAAGTTGAAGGTGTCGAAAGCAGAGTTCAAAACTGTAGTTATTTTGTAAAATAGAGGAGGAGAAATTTATCGTTGGTACACAAGCGGTATATCGCCGCTGTTGCGAATTGGCTTCTGTTCAATTCTAGGTACGTATACGCTAACATTTGCCATGGTATAATGCCGACATACTGCAGCTATAAAAAATCCAGCTTCTAATTTTTTATTCGTTGATATTCGCCGATAAAGTATACTGTCGGTATACCAGTTTGTCGGGCTGAACCTGAATTTGATAAATTTTTCTACACTGTTGGATCTTGTTGACGGTCCAGATTTGTTGCAGAATTGAGAGGGCTATGTATAGGTTTTCTTAATCCTAATCCACACAATAATTGAGGCTTTACAACTTTTAGAGAGAAAAAGAAAGATTGGCAACTACTTTGATGGAGAGACAAGTTTCAGCTAATCTTCTCGTTGTATTTTGTTCTTCAGGAATCTATAATAAGTTTTCATCGTCCATGTAGTCGTGGTGATCCGGTTGGATCGGTGAAAATCTTTTAGAGGTTGTAATACTTTAATTCAATAGTGAAGGCTTTTCAAGGGATGGACTATGATCATTCCGTAATTATTTTTGCAATGGTTTTCTACATTAAAATTGATGTGTCCGTGTTTTTAGCTTTTGTGTGATTTGGTGATTTGATTTTCGTGCGATTTACTTTAGTTATCTCACAGTCCTCTTGTAGTACCCCGTCCCGCTCAGTCAATCGGAGGAATCGGAACACCGACGGCATTCAGACTTAGCCTTTCAATGGCTTGCTCGGAGACATCGCTCGGTCAAGGCGACTCCTCGCTCAGGTGGGATAGTTTCGATAAACTTGCCTCATCTTAGCCTTCACATAATAACTCGCATGTTTTCAACTTGCATAAGTTAGACTTGATAATAAAAGAGACGCATCCACATCGCTAAGGGAATAATTTCGACGGGTCGGAATGTGTTAGAACATAGAAAAAGGTCCCACGGTCTGCTTAGAAGTCAGCTCAGCGTGCTTTCAAAAATGACACTCGGTCCTTCATCCCATGGCTTGGGAGAAGGAAGTTGGCCTAAGTTGCTAAGTTGCCACGACACTCGAATTAGCCTAAGTCATAGGCGCCGCCCGTATGAATGCTTGATAAAGCATGCACGGTCCCGTCGTCCAAGGCTTGGCGTAGCCTTCGCATGCCCCGTGGTTTAAGTCGTATTGCACGGCTTATGGCTTAAGTCTAGACACCCAAGAACTTGGTTGTTCAAGTCGAACGCGTGCACAATACGTTCCCTCGATGCGAAGCTTGGCATAGCCTTTTCTCGTCAAGTCGTTGCACAATTAAGTTAGGCAAAGTTATGCTAGGCTATCGGAGTAGTAGCGAGCACGGTCCCCACGGTTCTACGGCTGCATATAGCCATTTGTTCCTATGGTCTTAAGGCTCGTCACATAGAGTATGACTTGGACGATAGTGTCGTACGGAATATAATGGGTTTAAGGCACGAAATACGGTTGTTTTGATGATAGAAATGCCACGGGCTATGGCAAGTATTAGGCACGTTTGGTGCAAGTTAAGTTGGAAGGCTATGCAGTAGTCGTTCCCTCGATTTCAACGAAGTAAGTTCACGCGACCATTCGTCGCTGAGGCGGTCCCTCGTTTGGGAGTCGTACGGTTCCGATGCAAGTTTTTAAAGTATGAGGCGGTCCCTCGGTTGGGAGTCTTACGATTTCGATGCACGTTATGCAAAAGTGTGGTTTAGAGCATGAGTTGCTAAGTATAATTCCAGTTGTACCGTAAAATTAGTCCATGTATTTACGTGGGTCTAGATGTCTCGTAGGTGCGTGGTCATTGGACAACTTGTCGACAAGGATTTCTTCCTCGACTGGTATTACGTCGGGGTACCAGGGCCATTCGACCTAGGGGGAAGACGTTATAGCAACGCTGAATTGTACCGCGTAGGTAGTCGGGGGCTTTCCATGGGGCTAGCTACCTTGCATTGAAGGACCCACCGCCTACTCGAGCTATGTCCACGATAGCTTATCGTGCCAGTGGCCTTTCATATAGATAATTGGTTCATATAGATAATTGGTGTGCTAAGCGATGAATCCGCATGCACGGTGTCAGTCGAATCTAAGGAAGCGTATGCACGACACGAGATGAGTTATGGAATGCGTGTACGGTATGCACATAAGGTATTATGAAGCCTAAGATTTGGCTATACGTAAAGACACGTGTTTTGCCACGAGATATGGCATCGTGCTTGAGTTCTCAACACCGGTTCCACAAGTTGGGTTAGACGTTTCGAGTTAAGTTTTGCAAGGGTCGTAGGACAAGTTCGGTTAAGTCAGGTTAAGCTGCGAGGCACGGCCTTGATGTTTGAGGCACGAGCAAGTTTATGACACGACCATGTTGTTACGACACAAGTATAGGCAAGTTATTAAGTGGCGAGGCACTGCATCAGAGATAGTGAAGCACGAATCGAGTTCATGGCACGATCGAGTCGTTACGTCCCAGAGTATGGTACGGAAGACAAGTATGAGTCGGTAAGTTGATAATGCAAGCACGAGAAAGGTCTAGGAGGAAAGGATAAGGAAGTTATCGGTACAAGGCACGAAGATGTTCTAGAGACACAAAATAGGCCAAGGCATCTGTCCTAAAATCGATCCTAAGGCTTGAGTATAAAGACAATCATAAAGGGACTATGTTGCACAGATTAAATCAAACATGTTGGTTTTGTATGGGTGGGCGAGAAGCTCACTCCACTAGTACAGTTGAGTACTGACACCCACATAGTTTTTATATGCAAGCACAGGTAGAAGCTCGTGGTGCGCAGCTCACTTGGATGCGTCGAGGCACAGAGTTCCTTGGCAATTCGAAGCGTGCGGCTGCATGGATTCAAGCCTTATACGGGATATAATGTATGGACATCGCCTTAAGAAGCATCCGCTGGCTCAAGACATGTATTGAGAGATGAGAGAGAGCTGAGTGACTTGTAATGTGAGGAGAGTGAGCTTGAGTGATTGTAATCTTGGCCTTGCGTCCCATTGTAACCTTTGTTTTAATATCAATAAAGAGCTTCTTTTGAATAACTTGTGTTTGTTCTAAATTTCTGCTGTATGTTCAATGTCTCTGCTTGGGACTTCTGTACGACGACCCCGTCGCAGCTGCTGTAATCGACCGTTATGGAACTCGCCTTGTACGAGCGCAATCTAGGCTCGTACGACATCATGCCTTAGCGAGGATGATCGCTCCTACGGGAGCAGGGCGTGACATAATGGTATTAGAGCACGGCTTTACGTCCTTGGACTATCGATTGAATTCTTTAACTTCGTTGTTTCTGCAAACTCTGAAGTGTTGCTTTCGCAAAGTTGATATTGTTGGTGCTCTCTCTCTCAAATGTCCCACAGGATGTCCATACAATAAGTCTATTTATTTTGTAAAACGTAGAAAAATAGTTTTTGTCAAGAAACAAAAGGTGGTTCACGTAAGCACGGTTGGCTAAGTCGGGCTGGGCATATACACCAAAATTGTGTCAACCTTAGCAAAGTCGAGTGCGAGATTCGTAATGTTTTGAGCTAGAATGAGTTGAACTCGATTGAGTAAAATAAGATGACTATCGATAGGGGTGCTATCGAGCGACGATAATGTCGATGCGATATCGATGAGCATGCTTGAAATTCGAGGAATGGTTCGAACGAAAAATTTAAAGAAGTCGATTTTGATTCGAATGATAGTTTTAAGGATTTGTTAAATGACTTCATTCTTGAGTGGTGTATGCGATAGCCTCAGGAATGTCGATCGATCGATTGAGGAGGTGGGGTGCCGATGAGTCTATCAGCATGCGTCGTGTGTATGCAAAACCGTACTTTGAGTATCATTGAATAAGTTGTAGTCTTGAGATTTGACGATATTGATTCGAACAATCTAGAAATTGACGCGCATGGAACGTGCCCGAGATTTAGGATTGTGCGAGTATGAAACGCAAAAATAATTGAGTAGATGAAATTGAATCGAAGAAAAAGTTAGGGTGTACGAATGGATGACTTGATCGAGGAAATTGATACGGATCGTATACAAAAATTTAGCACGATGGGAAGATAGCGTGCATGAAAAGTTGATTCGAATGTTTAAAAATGACTCTGAGGATTGGAATAGATGTTGCTCGATGATTTGAGTTAGCAAGGAATGATGTAATTTGGAGAAAAACGTTGGTCGATGACTTAAGATAGAGGGAAGAACGATATGCAAATTTGGGTTTGAGAAAATTGATGTTGTAAATGATTCGAGGGATAATGATCGAACTTGAATTTAAATGTTGAGGAGATTATCCAGTCAGACGATAGCATCATTCGCATGATTCAAAATTTGTTGTAAAGGAAGATCGTCAGGTTACGCATATCATCGATGGTATTGAGGCGTATCAAAGATCGATATGCGATAACTTGGGGCACTCTAATTCGAGGAATGACGATCATACAAGTGTTATTGTTCTGACGAGTGCTATACTTAGGATTTTGATTGAGATGAATGTTGGATGAAAATGATCGTGTCTTGATGATTACGTTGATAACCACAACATCGACGATCTTGTCTTGCGCGAGTGCAATTCTAGCCTCGCACATGCGTTATGTCGAATTTGGGGCAATCGTTCCGCGTGAGCGCTGACATGGTGATTTATGTCGCGGGAATGATCGAACTCGAAAAATCAGGACGCGGCAACTTTGATTGTCTCGACTTGTTGGTTTGATGCGAAGGTAAATTCGAGGATTTGTAGGACTTGTGAATGATGAATGAATAAAACTTGAGGATTGAATAGATCCAATCTACGTATCGAGATTGAATTAGTCTAGACACAAAACAAGAGTTATGTTCCGATGAGGAAGATTATTTTGTAGGAGCGTATATGGTGATTCATGACCACTGTGGATAATCTGACTCGCGTAAGATCAGGGCGCGACACATTGTTAAGTTAGACGACCTTACGATCGAATACGTGAATTTGGATGAATGACTTAGGGAATATGAGATATGAATTATGATTTAGAGATAAATTATGTCGTAGCGTGCTTGACTTGGAAAGATTGATAGGCGGATTATGTCGAACGTGTTTGAAGAGATAAACTATACGAAATGGCTTGATGAACGAGCGATGTGTTCTTGTCGAAGATTGGTTGAACGTGAGTTGTCATAGGATGGCTTTGCTGAATGACTCAGACACCGTATGACGAATGTTGGGATGTGTGTAGGGAATCGATGCTCGATGTTTAGAAATCGGAGTGATGCGAGCTTGGGTAGAAAATCCCGTAATATCAATTTGGTTTGACCTTAGGATGGGGTCAGTGTTGATATCGTTCTTTGGGAACTATTATTCCAATACTGACGGATTGACATAGCCTAGCGGTTAGGCAGACGTTACAGCGCGAAGCGATAGAAATTGTTCAGACACCACTTATGAGGCTTGGTTGACATACACGTATATCAGGGACGCCTGAATAGGTGCACAATCTGACTCGAATAGGGATAGCGGATTCTCTATCACGAGGCTTGACTGAAATGCATATATTTTGGGGACGCCTAGAATACGTGCACGATCCAACTAAGTGATATGTTGAATCAAGTAAGACTAGAAGAATGGAAAAGGGTCGAGAATTTTGAAGTCGTGTTTCAAGGAAAAGATTGGTGGTAGTGCGATCATTAGATTGAAACAAAACTTGAATATTGGTTGATCAGATGGTTTGCCTATAACTGATTTGTCCGTGTGTGCGACGAAAGTAAGTTACCTAAGTTGAGATATAGTTGTTCGAGGTGAAAGATAACCATAGCACGAGCGTAGCTCGAGTTGAAGAAACGCATAGGAGTAGTGTGTGCGAGAGTCCTTGAATGTAGAACAAAGTAATAAGTTGATGAGTAAGTACTCAGTAAGTTTCGAGGATGAAACTTTTTCTGAGTGGTGTATGATGTAGTGCCCCGTCTCGCTCAGTCAATCGGAGGAATCGGAACGCCGACGACGTTCGGACTTAGCCTTTCAACGGCTTGCTCGGAGACATCGCTCGGTCGAGGCGACTCCTCGCCCAAGTGGGGTAGTTTCGATGAACTTGCCCCATCTTAGCCTTCACATAATAACTCGCATGTTTTCAACTTGCACAAGTTAGGCTTGATAATAAAAGAGACGCATCCACATAGCTAAGGGAATAATCTCGACGGATCAAAATGTGTTAGAACATGGAAAAAGGTCCCACGGTCTGCTTAGAAGTCGGCTCAGCGTTCTTTCAAAAATGACAATCGGTCCTTCATTCCGTGGCTTGGGAGAAAAAAGTTGGCCTAAGTTGCTAAGTTGCCACGACACTCGAATTAGCCTAAGTCATAGGCGCCGCCCGCATGAATGCTTGATAAAGCATGCATGGTCCCGTCATCCAAGCTTGACATAGCCTTCGCATGTTCCGTGGTTTAAGTCGTATTGTACGGCTTGTGGCTTAAGTCTAGGCACCCGAAAACTTGGTTGTTCAAGTCGAACGCGTGCACAGCACATTCCCTCGATGCGAAGCTTGGCATAGCCTTTGCTCGTCAAGTCGTTGTACAATTAAGTTAGACAAAGTTATGCTAGGCTATCGGAGTAGTAGCGAGCACGGTCCCCACGGTTCTACAGCTGCATATAGCCATTTGTTCCCACGGTCTTAAGGCTCGTCACTTTGAGTATGACTTGGACGATAGTGTCGTACGGAATACAATGGGTTTAAGGCACGAAACACGGTTATTTCGATGATAGAAATGCCACGGGATATGGCAAGTATTAGACACGTTTGGTACAAGTTAAGTTGGAAGGCTATGCAGAAGTCGTTCCCTCGATTTCAAAGAAGTAAGTTCACGTGACCGTTCGTCGCTGAGGCAGTCCCTCGTTTGGGAGTCTCACGGTTCCGGTGCACGTTTTTAAAGTATGAGGCGGCCCCTCGGTTGGGAGTCTCACGGTTCCGATGCACGTTATGCAAAAGTGTGGTTTAGAGCACGAGTTGCTAAGTATAATTCTAGTCGTACCGTAAAATTAGGCCATGCATTTACGTGGGTCTAGATGTCTCGTAGGTGCGTGGTCATTGGACAACTTGTCGACAAGGATTTCTTCCTCGACTGGTATTACGTCAGGGCACCGGGGACAGTCGCCCTAGGGGGAAGACGTTATAGCAACGCTGAATTTTACTGCGTGGGTAGTTGGGAGCTTTCCATGGGGCTAGCTACCTTGCATTGAAGGACCCGCCACCTAACCGAGCTACGTCCACGATGGCTTATCGTGCCAGTGGCCTTTCATATAGATAATTGGCGTACTAAGCGGCGAATCTGCATGCACGGTATCAGTCGAATCTAAGGAAGCATATGCACGACACGAGTTGAGTTATGGAATGCGTGCATGGTATGCACATAAGGTATTATGAAGCCTAAGATTTGGCTATACGTAAAGACACGTGTTTCGCCACGTGATATGGCAATGTGCTTGAGTTCTCAACACCGGTTTCATAAGTTGGGTTAGGCGTTTCGAGTTAAGTTCTGCAAGGGCCGTAGGACAAGTTCGGTTAAGTCAGGTTAAGCTGCGAGGCACGGCCTCGATGTTTGAGGCACGAGAAAGTTTATGACACGACCATGTTGTTACGACACAAGTATAGGCAAGTTATTAAGTGGTGAGGCACTGCCTCAGAGATAGTGAAGCACGAATCGAGTTCATGGCACGATCGAGTCGTTACATCCCAGAGTATGGTACAGAAGACAAGTATGAGTCGGTACATTGACAATGCAAGCACGAGAAAGGTCTAAGAGGCAAGGATAAGAAAGTTATCAGTGCAAGGCATGAAGATGTTCTAGAGACCCAAAATAGGCCAAGGCGTCTGTCCGAAAATCGATCCTAAGGCAAGAGTAGAAAGACAATCATAAAGGGACTATGTTGCACAGAGTAAATCAAACATGTTAGTTTTGTATGGGTGGGCGAGGAGCTCACTCCACCAGTACTGTTGAGTACTGACACCCACACAGTTTTTATGTGCAGGCACAGATAGAAGCTCGTGGTACGGAGCTCGCTTGGATGCGTCGAGGTACAGAGTTTCTTGACGATTCGAAGCGTGCGACCGCATGGGTTCAAGACTTATACGGGACATAATGTATGGATGTCGCCTTCCGAAGCATCTGCTGGCTCAAGACATGTATTGAGAGATGAGAGAGAGCTGAGTGACTTGTAATGTGAGAAGAGTGAGCTTGAGTGATTGTAATTTTGGCCTTGCGCCCCATTATAACATTTGTTTCAATATCAATAAAGAGCTTCTTTTGAATAACTTGTGTTTGTTCTAAATTTTCGCTGCATGTTCAATGTCTCTGCTTGGGACTTCTGTGCGATGACCCCGTCGCAGCCGCTTTAATCGGCCGTTATGGAACCCGTCTTGCACGAGCGCAATCTAGGCTCGTGCGGCATCACGCCTTAGCGAGGACGATCGCTCCTACGGGAGCAGGGCGTGACACCTCTTGGGTTGGGAGAATGGTTTTCATGCTTCGTTCGTATGATCAAGAAGTTGACTAATGTAGTAATACACGATATAATTGGCGGCAACGACAAATAACTTTCCCAATGATCAGTTTAGGGTCTTTAGACACACCACTATTGAACTACATATCTTTACAATCCAATCACACCATCGAATTATAAGACCACCAAGGGTATGGTTTAGTGGTAACACTAGTAAGGAATGGGAGGGCTGGGTGTGGGCTTGAATTGAAAAAAAGGGAAATGGGACGAGTCTTGGTGCTAGTAACCCAAGACAGGAACTTAACGACCATTAATGATCGATCATCTCTCTCTAGGAAAAAAAAAATTCTAATTATAAGATGTTTCTTCCACATTTTGATATATCATTTTTGTATTCGTTATTGGAAGTCCATAGAAAAACCATACTGAAGTTCAAAAAACTGATTTGTTGATGTAGGAAAGAAGAACACTGGTGCAGTGCTCGCTATCGGTATCTCTTTAGCGGTTGCCTTGGTTCTTTCCTTCGTTTTCTACATTTGCTTTCACAAGAGGAGATCAGCAAAGAATACTGCTGGTAGGTATTTTAGAATTTCAAAGTGCATGCAATTTCAACCATTTAACTCATTATACCTATTTTATTGAAGAAAAGAAAGAAAGAAAAAAGATATAAGATATCGCTTTATAAATAGTTGTTTAGCAAATATCTGGCTTCCACGGTATGTAACTTTAAAGCGTATGTATCCAGGAAGTATAAACTCAATTATAAGGTAAGGTTTCCTGCAAAGAAATAAAACTATAAAAATGATGAAAGTGTGATCTCATTTTGTACTATAAGTGCAAAGTTCCAATTATTTTAGTCATCTCACTACTCTTGCTTGGTAAGTCCAGGTTTAGTGGTCAATTGATCAACATGATAATAAGTAGTACTACCTTACTGTGATCGCAGTTTCTGACAAACAATGACAGCTATTCAAACATAATAAAGAAGATATCAGTAACTGTTAAGTTTTTCTTTTCTTTTTCAGGTAAATCAAAAATGGAGGAGATCCTAAACATGGAATCGCTATTATTCAATCTCTCTATCTTAAAAAGTGCAACAGATAACTTTGCAGATTCGAATAAGCTAGGACAAGGCGGCTTTGGTACAGTTTATAAGGTAGTTCTATTGTGTAAGGTTAATTTCCTACTAATAGAACTATTAGGTTGCATGCAACTGATACTTCACCGTTTGGTTCCCTTTTTTTTTTTTTTTTTGATAACTTGGATTGATTGTAGAAATCTGTTCTCAGACATTCTATTAAAGATTCACAACAATATGAATTCCTTTTACAAAGCTATAAGAACTTAGTGGACTCCAAGATCCCAGCAATAAGAAACCTAACAATATAACTGTCACATTTTCTTATTTCGTGTATAGGGGATTCTACTTGATGGGCAAGAAATAGCAGTGAAGAGGCTTTCCGTAACCTCGAGACAAGGACTAGAAGAGCTGAAAAATGAACTATTGCTGGTCGCCAAGCTTCAGCACAAAAACCTAGTTAGGCTTCGAGGCGTTTGCTTGGAGAAGGAAGAAAAATTGCTAGTCTACGAATATTTGCCCAACAGAAGCTTGGACACCTTTCTGTTTGGTAAACCTCTCGACAGAAACGTGAATGATTTTACTAAGAACTACCTATGATAACCTATGTTGCACGCAGACATGGGTACTGATGAGGACACGATATACTGACATTTTTAAATAGGTAACAATACTAGTGACTTATATATTGCTTCAATACGGACACAGATGCATACATGATACAGTTACAGACACACCAACTTTTCGTGTTTGTGCGACGTAGATGATAACAAATTAAATGTAGGTTTACATATAACAAACCAATATTTTTAGTACAACTTATACACTAGGTATTAATGTTAACCGTGTTTACTGTTAGGTAGAAATCAATAACAATCTAAGATTTAAGTTTCTTGTGTGAAAATTAATGTGGCTGCCTATAACAAGTGTCTTTTTATATCCTTATATATATATGTTCTAACTATTCTTCTTGCCTTCCATTGATAGATCCTGTAAAATGCAAACAGCTGAATTGGCCGAGAAGGTTTGAAATTATCAGGGGAATTGCTCGTGGTCTACGGTATCTACACGAAGAGTCTCACCTAAAAGTTATACATAGGGACCTAAAAGCCAGCAACGTATTGTTGGATGCAGAGTTGAATCCGAAAATTGCAGACTTTGGTATGGCACGGCTATTTGGAGTGGATCAAACACAAAAGACGACGAGTAGAGTTGTCGGGACTTTGTATGTCTATATATTCCTTCATGACCTATGATCATGTTCTTAATTCCTTATCACTATGTTCTTTGGTGTTGTGCAGTGGCTACATGGCACCTGAATATGCAATGCGTGGTCAGTTTTCTGTCAAGGCGGACGTATTTAGCTTCGGAGTCTTAGTTTTAGAGATCGTGACAGGAAGAAAGAGTAATAGCTTTGGTGATTCTGGCAATGAGCAAGACCTTCTAAGCTATGTAAGTTGGCAGTTTAGACCCTTCTCAGAAATTAGTCTTGTAAGAAAAAAATAATATATTAAGTAGGTATCTTCTAACACATAATAGGGAGCTAATGTCTTAATATTTCTTAGTATTTACAATGTATGGGCCAATTCTAGAGAATTAATCAAACTAATTATGTCACGCATAGTAAAGATTTTTTAGGTATCATTATTAGATAGAGACCACGCAAACCATAGAAGCAATCATATGAATAATGAAATGAAGAATCTTCAAATGAATGTATAACAGTAATCCTACTTAAGAACATTAGTTACGAATTCCAATTTGAATTATTGTTTTTCACTCGTTGGAACTTGGAAGAATGCCAAACTTAATTACAGTAAACCTGTTTGTAACAAATGATTTTAAGAGTATTTTCCTCTTGCAGACATGGGAACATTGGAGTGAAGATACAGGTCTAGAGATTGTGGATCCATCCTTGGGGGAACGATTCTCCAGGAATGAGGTTCTGAGATGCATTCAAGTAGGACTGTTATGCGTTCAAGATGTTCCCGCCAGTAGACCTCTGATGTCGTCGACCATCCTCATGCTGGACAGTCCCACTACGACTCTCCGAGCTCCTGTGCAGCCTACATTGAGTGCAGGAATCAGTTCAGGAATCAGTTCGATGGACTGGACCGATAGGTCCGCAACTGAGAGTAAGTCGATAGTGAGCTCTGTGAATGATGTTACAATTTCAGAGTTGCATCCCAGGTAGAAATTGGAGTATATTGTTATATGTGAGCTAGAGACGTCTAAAGAAATATCAAGAGATATCAAGAACACCAAATATGTAATTAAAACTCGTCGCATCATCAATCCTCATTCTTTCTAATGGGATCAATCAGAGTTGCAAGTCCGCTTAGAAGGGACTGTCCAAATTACCACAATTTTGGGGATTTGAATGATCCATATAAGACATGTACAATATCTTGTAATATAGCACATACTCGATCTAAACAAAGGAAATGTAATAACTTGTGATACTTCCCACTTCAAGTTGGGACATGTAAATTAATAAGGTTGAACTTGAAAATTAATGATCTGCTTGATAACAGTGTTTTCACCGGTTCTGAAGTGTATTTGAACCGACCGTTTATGAAAATCTCTGCTTGTTAATTTTTTTTAGACACTAGTTTTGGTCGGCTCAAAAACCTTCCAAAATCGGTATAATGTAAATTTAGGTGGCTTTATAAACACCCCAAATTGGTGGGTTTTGAGGGATTTTATTATTTTATTCCATTTATATCCCCACCAAAAATATGTAATTATAACTGTTAATACCCTTTCTTATTTAATTTTATTCTTGGAAAAAACTTTCAGAACCGCTCGTAGTGAATTATCAAGCATGGATTGGACTCGTTTAAAAGCTGCTACTTAAAACCACCCAAAATCGGACCCCTCGTAACCGCTCATAACCGGTACTCTAAAAACACCTTATAACCGCTACTCATACAATTGCGAAGCAGACCCTAAGTCATTAAATTGAACTCAGACCCAGAGGCTTCATGAAGAGAGTAGCAATTTGAAGAGAAATGGAGATAAGTCTGTCTTGATCGGTCCCGACAACATTTTTTCGGATCAAATGATAATCCTATTTGTTTTGCACATTCGTAAACACTGGATTGGGTATAAAAAAGTGAGTGGCCTTGTTCTCACAAAAAAGATAGTCTGCTGTGGCTGAGAGATGCCAAAATCACAAGTTGTTTGTCATGGCGTGATAGTCTGCTTCTGCAGATGAACAAAAAAAACTGTTTATTGTTTCTTTGATCTCCAGGAGATAGATAGGACTCTCTCCTAAGAAAGTGCAGAAACCTGTAATGGATCTCCGAGTGATAGGACAAGTTGCCCAGCATGAATCACCAAATGATCTTATTGTCCATAATTTTGAGCCCACAAATCTTGTTGGACTATTGCCATTGGACTTTGTTTTGTATCATTGGGCCATCATTTTATGCTTAGTCCATACGTAGGATGTTCCATGCCTAGAATGCTCTTGGTAATATTAAAATGTCCATATTCTAAAGAGATTTCAATATTATATTTGTAAACATGTCTAGAATGATTCATATATAGCTATATTTTAACAAGTGTGTAGACTCTTCCATGAGTCCTATAAATAAAGGTGCCCTCTCATCATATCGTACACAACAAACATTATAGGTTTATTGTTATTATAAAGTTTCTTTCTTATTATTCTTCTTTTCAACCAAATTCTTCTTTCTACATTTTCTCACTCTACAAATTAGTTCTTCCTAGCTAGTTGGCCTACCACAATTCTAACATGGTATTAGAGTAAGGCAGTTTTAGGTCGAAGATGGCAATTGATATGACTTCCTTCCAAGTCTTCGTCCTCAATAAGAGTAACTATACTAATATAAGCATCAAGAAGAAGGCTTTGCTAGGAGCACAAGATGCATGAGGGGTTGTCAAGAATGCTATGTTGATCCGCAAGATGAGGCTTACCCCAGGGCCAGTCCTGTGTGTATACGGTTGAGAAGTAGGCAACGTGGGAGATTGCTAGTTCAACTGATAGGGAAGAGTTGGGGCCGCGGAGACTCTATTGACAGAGATTGGGGACTTGGGGGCCTAGGGGTGTTGCCCTAACCAGGGGGTTGCCCAAACCCGATGGCTTGTCAGGCTTACCCCAGGGCCGGCTATATATATATATATATATATATATATATATATATATATATATATATATATATGTTATTGCCGGGGCACAAATTTTCGATGGAAAATTTAAGAATATGAAACGATTGTAAAGACAATGTTTCAAATCAACACTTCAGGGAATGTGATCCTGAATTACGAGAATCTAAAAAGATTTCGTAATCAACAGCAATCGATCGTAGTACTTCTAAAAAGAAGATACAATCAGAATTACTAGCAGCAATGAAGAAGGTGACTGGCGAAATATGGAAGATCTCCTGCTGGGGTGAATAATCATCATTGCTCAAAGCTTTATTCGCCCTACACGAACAGCTTCCAGGAACCAACAAGTTCGTCGGAGAACTTGGAACACTCCTGCTCTTCTGACTCCTCGAATGGACACGAACTCCCGTGCAAAAGCAACGCTGGGGCGGCGCCTTTTCTCTCTCTCGAAGGCTGCTGGAATTCGCAAGCAAATTCCGATCAAAATAGTGTTAAAAAACACTTCTGAATTCTCTGTTTACTTGTGCTAAAAAATACTTCGTAAATTTTTTGTGGTGGCTTCTCTTACTAGTATATCTATCGCCTTGTGAGAGAGAGGATGTCTTATATAGGCCCTGCAGCAACTGCTCGGTTGCCACAAAGTTAGGGACGTGGTAAAAACTACCCCGAACATGTAGCAACCGTCCAGAACGTGCAAACGCACGTTCTGCTAAGTGCAAAGTGCGTCAACAAAATGCCACATTACGCCTCATGAACCCATGAGCCCGGGTCCGAGTCCGAGTCGCTAAGCCCCTACGGGGCTTAGCTCCCATGAAAATAACCCCATATGGCACACCCATGTGTACCTCCACACCACATGTGCATCTCTAAACTAGCAAAGCTAATATATAGAGATACAACTCATTTGGTCTAGCCGATGTGGGACTAAAATTCAATTTGTAAAAGACTAAAACCCAACAATCCCCCACATATCTCTATATATGAGTAAAAGTGTTCCCCACAGTAACTGTCTATCATGCATTAGGAGAGATGTCGCTGATGACTTGAATCTTTCCGCATGGTTCAAACAACAGACTATAATACAAGAATGGACTAAGCCTTGAATTCTGCATCATAGCTGAAATTTTTTCCACTCATATAATGTAGTTACATGTGCTTCTGGCTACACATTAAAGGTCCTGTGCCAGCCTGGTTTCAGTGTATAATTTTGGGCGTCTACAAGTTTACCCACAAGAGACGGCCTGAAATCTCTTTGTCTATACACTATAGGTGAATTCATTATAAAGAGACATGGCATGAAGCGCTTTGCGCTTTCCTTGCGGTGCTACGCCGCTATGACATGGCTTAAAGCCGAGGCCTTATCCCGTACCGGGAACCTCATCGTAGTGTCATACTACTGTAGCATGAGGCAACCGCCTCTTTGTAGTGCCAAACTACCCAGCATGAAGCCTTAGGCTCCCTTGCGGTGTTACGCCGCAACGACATGGCTTGCAAGGCCGAGGCTTTGTCCCTAACCGGGTACCTCATCGTGGTGTCGTGCCACTGTAACATGAGAAACTCCTCCTCTTTATAGTGCTGACTACACCCCTCTTTATTTTAATATACAGCATTAGGCTAACTGCCTATTTGTGGTGCTACGCCGCTGTGACTTGGCCTGCAAAGCCGAGGCTTTATCCTATTCCTGGGCAGCACCCCACATATAGGAACCTCATTGTGGAGTCACCCCACTGTAGCATGGAGTTTCGCTCCTTATAGTGCTGCTCTACCGTGCTTCCTGTAAAGCACACCAGGCATTCACTCTGCCTGAGAACTAATTAAGGCAATTAAGTCAACCTTCCCACAGGAATCGTTTTTCTCAGAAAACAACAATAGACAACAGTGGTTATAGGTCCGTAACCTCTTCATGTCCAATAGAACATGTACCCACCGTTCCTGATATTCTTCCGATTAGTGGTCCTCCCTTGAACCAAAAGCTAGATGCCTAGTAGATTTCTCTTTGAACTATTAGCATAAAACTTTATGGTAGGAATACAATAATACAATATCAGAATACCTTCAAGCCCATTTTACAAGCTGTGTCATCGACCAGCTGGCGCTTGAGGCTCTTGGTGAATGGATCCGCCAGGTTCTCCTGACTCCGAACATCAATCACTGCAATAACACCTCTCTTGATAAGATCGTGTACTGCCCTGTGCTTCAACCGCACAGTCCTCTTCTTTCCGTTGAAGAGGTCATTTGATGCCACCGCCGCAGTCGCCTGGTTGTCGCAGTATATCGGTATTGCCGGTATTTGCGCCCCAACTACTGGAAGATCATACATGAGCTCCCGAAGCCATTCTGCTTCCTCGGCTGCGGTATCAAGTGCAAAGAACTCAGATTCTATGGATGACTGCGAGAGCATGCTCTGCTTCTTCGACGTCCACGATATAACAGCTCCATCCATTGTGAAAATGAATCCACCTGTGGACCTCTCGTTCTCCACTTCTGAGCACCAGCTGGCATCACTGAAGCCTTCTACTACCGGCGGATCTCTGCTGTAGTACAGTGCATATGTCTGAGTCTTCTTGAGATATCTCATAACCCGTTTTACAAGTTTCCTGTGTTCAACACCTGGGTTGCTCGTAAAACGACTCAGCATTCCCACGGCGAAAGCTATGTCAGGCCTTGTGGCAGTAGTAGCATACATCAAACTTCCGATTACGCTTACATACTGCAGCTGCCTGACGCTTTCTCCTGAATTAGGCTTCAGCTTTAGATCACACCTGTACGACGTATCGATCCCTGGAAGATCCCGATACCCATAACGAGTGATCATTTTCTTAATATAATGAGACTGTGACAACGCTAGTCCAGTGTCTGTCCGGATGATCATGATCCCTAAGATCACATCAGCTTCCCCCCAAGTCCTTCATACTGAACTTGTTAGAGATGAATTTCTTTGTCTCCGTGACACAGCTCATATCCGTACCTAGGATAAGCATGTCATCCACGTACAGACAAACGATCACACCTCTTCCATCAGCGAACTTCGTGTAAACACACTTGTCCGTCTCGCTGACCATGTAGCCATTTGACCTTATAACTTAATTTGTCAAATTTTTCGTGCCACATCTTAGGAGCCTATTTAAGATCGTACAAAGATTTCACCAACTTGCAGACTTTGTCTTCAAGACCCTTGACGACAAATCCCTCTGGCTGTTGCATATAAATCTCTTCGGTCAGCTCGCCATTTAGGAAAGCCGTTTTCACATCCATCTGATGTATCACCATCTTACGTATCGCTGCGAGAGCAATCAACGTTCTGATGGTAGTCATCCGGGCTACTGGAGCATACGTGTCAAAGTAGTCAATCCCCTACTTCTGAAAGAACCCATTGGCTACCAACCTAGCCTTGAACTTGTCAATAGTTCCGTCTGCTTTCATTTTCTTCTTAAAGATCCATTTGCATCCGATGGGTTTCGCTCCTTCAGGAAGATCAACCAACACCCAAGTGTTATTTGAGGTGATGGAATCAATTTCATTGTCAATCGCCTCCTTCCAGAAAACCATGTCTCTGGTCTTCATCGCCTCATCATAGGTAAGCGAATTAGCTTCCACATGATAGGTGACAAAGTCACTTCCGAAGTCCTTCGGCCTCCTCACTCGCTTCGTTGACGGCTCAGCGAGATCTGGTTCAACCGTTGTTTCAACAACAACATCTTCTTGGACCACATCTTTATTGAAGACCTGTGCACCCTCATTATTCTCCGAAACATCCGTAAGAACAATATTCTTGTGCCTTGCAAATTTGTCTTCAAAATATTCTGCGTTGCGAGATTCAATGATATGATTTGACTCAATATCAAGAAATCTTCGAGCATCACTCTTCTCGGCATATCCCAAGAAGATCGTCTTAGTAGTCCTTGTCCCAAGCTTCTGAATCTTCAGATCTGGAAGCTTGACATATGCCAGACACCCCCACACTCGAATGACATTCAAGTTAGGTCTGACTTTGAACCAGAGTTCATGAGGAGTAATGTTAGAAGTTGCATGAGGCACCCTATTCAGAATAAAAGTGGCCGTCAGTGCAGCTTCTCCCCAGTAGCACTTAGGAAGACCAGCAGTCAACAACATTGAGTTAATCATTTCTGTTAACGTTCTGTTCTCTCTCTGCTACTCCGTTTGATTGAGGAGAGTACGGAGCCGTAGTCTCATTGACAATTCCATGTTCTATACAGAACGATGCGAATTCATGAGACCTGCACTTCCCACCTCGATCACTTCTTATTCTTTTGAGTTGTTGTCCAGTCTGCCGCTCAGCTTCGACTCTGAACTCCTTGAACTTCTCGAATGCTTCGTCTTTAGCCTTCAGCAAGTAGACGAACGCATACTTTGAGAAGTCATCGATGAAGGTTATGAAATACTTCATCCCGGCCTTTTTAGAGAACAGTTTGAAGTCACAGATATCGGAGTGTACCAACTTCAGAAGATCTGTACTTCGATTAACCCGAGGAAAGGGTTTCCTTGTGATCTTTGTTTGAGCACAAACTTCACATTTCTCTACCTTATCCCCACACTTGGAGATAAGTCCTAGACTAGACATTCTGTTTATTCGTTTACAATGAACATGTCCTAGCCTATTATGCCACAACTCAAGAGTATAACCAGAAGGAGTGATTTCATTAATCATATTAATTACATTTGACTGATTTACAAGCTGAATTTTGAACATTCCTTCGGTATAAAAAGCTTTTTCGAAATATGTTTCCTTGATAGACATCACCATCTGGCCAGCATTGATGTCCATCCTGAGGCCCGTATTGCAGAGTAGGCCTCCTGAGATCAGGTTCTTGGCGATAGCAGGTACGTGCTTCACGCCTTGAAGCGTCAGAGACTTCCCCGAAGTCAACTTCAACACCACCGTCCCGATCCCGAGCACTTCAGCTTGTGCCTGGTTCACCATCATAACCACTTCAGAAGTAGGTGTGTAGGTGGTGAACCACTCCTTACTGGAGCAGACATGGCAGGAGGCTCCAGTGTCTACCCACCAGTCAGAGTCAGTCCTTACCGTATCAACCTGCGCAATCATAGCAACAACGTCAGTGATCATAGATACCTTACTAGGCTCTTCTTGCTCTGATTGCCTGGTCTTTGCTTTGCATTCATTCTTGAAGTGGCCTTTCTTGCCACACATGAAACAAGGCATCTGAGACTTTGCCTTCTTTCGCTTGAAGGAAGTCCCCTTCACGTTCAGATTGTTAGGATCCTTCTTCTTGTTGTGGGAAGCCGCCTGCTTTCTCCTTGGTTCCTTGGTATGAACCAGATTGGCGTTAGCTAATTGCTTGGACAGTGCGTCCACCTTCAGTTGAGACCGCATCCGGTCCTCAACATAGATTTTCTGCAAGAGATCTTCAAGGCTGATCTCAAGCTTCTTCCTATGCATATTTGCATAGAACTTACTCCACCCAGCGGGGAGCTTTGAGACAATCCCTCCAATAACAAACTTGTCGGGTAGGGGCATCGCCTCGTCTTCCAACTTCTGTCGCAGCTTCAGAAATTCTTTTACCTGCGGCAACATGGACTTCTCGTCCTCAAAGAGCCATTTGTGATATTTTTCAACCACAAATATCTTGCTCCTGTTCTTGTCTTCTTCGTACAGTTTCTCCAGAGACTCCCAAATGTCTCTGGCAATTGGTTTCTTACTCTAGGATTCTGCTAGGGAATCCTCCATAGCATTCAGGATAAGCAACCTGTAAATGCTATTCTTCCTTCTCCACTTGGCCTGAAGTTTAGTAGCCGCAGTGATTGTGGCAACAGATCCAGTATCTGGAACAGTAGGTCCCTCTTCAAGAAGCATGTGATCAACGTCTCTGAGTTGAAGAGTGAGATAAACCTTCCTCTTCCAGACTTGATAATGCTCTCCATCAAACTTTTCTAACTTACAAAAGTCAGTATTGAGGAGTGAAGCATTAACGTTTTCCATCGTAGCAATAAAGCTTTGAGATTGTTATTGCCGGGGCATAATTTTTCGATTGAAAACTTAAGAATATGAAACGATTGTAAAGACAATGTTTCAAATCAACACTTCAAGGAAGGTGATCCTGAATTACGAGAATCTAAAAAGATTTCGTAATCAACAGCAATCAATCGTAGTACTTCTAAAAAGAAGATACAATCAGAATTACTGGCAGCAATGAAGAAGGTGACTGGCAAAATATGGAAGATCTCCTGCTGGGGTGAATAATCACCGTTGCTCAAAGCTTTGTTCGCCCTACACGAACAGCTTCCAGGAACCAGCAAGTTCGTCGGAGAACTTAGAACACTCCTGCTCTTCTGACTCCTCGGATGGACACGAACTTCCGTGCAAAAGTAACGCTGGTGCGACGCCTTTCCTCTCTCTCGAAGGCTGCTGGAATTCGCAAGCAAATTTCGATCAGAATATTGTTAAAAAACACTTCTGAATTCTCTGTTTACTTGTGCTAAAAAATACTTCATAAACTTTTTGTGGTGGCTTCTCTTACTAGTATATCTATCGCCTTGTGAGAGAGAGGATGCCTTATATAGGCCCTGCAGCAACTGCTCGGTTGCCACAAAGTTAGGGACGTGGTAAAAATCACCCCGAACATGTAGCAACCGTCCAGAACGTGCAAACGCACGTTCTGCTGCAAGTTGCGCCAACTGCGCGCCCGGCGCAACCTGTGCGCAACCTAGCGCGCAACTAAAGCAAAGTGCAAAGTGCGCCAACAAAACGCCACATTACGCCTCATGAGCCCGAGTCGCGGGGCTTAGCTCCCATGGAAATAAATTTTCCAAGAGCGAAAAGCATGAATGATTTCTATTGTTGATTTAGCCTTTTTTCCATTAGAAAAATAACCCCACATGGCACACCCATGTGCACCTCAACACCACATGTGCATCTCTAAACTAGCAAAGCTAATATATAGAGATACAACTCCTTTGGTCTAGCCGATGTGGGACTAAAATTCAATTTGTAAAAGATCAAAAAAAAAATATATATATATATATATATATATATATATATATATATAGAGAGAGAGAGAGAGAGAGAGAGAGAGAGAGAGAGACGTGTGTACGGTTGAGAAGTAGGCGACGTGTCCAAAGCGCTTGTGAAAAGCAAGCTGACTAGGTTAATGGAAGCAACAAGTCTTTCAAGTCTTTCGAGTCGTGTGGAGAATCTTCTCGTGCCAGAAATTTCCTTCCTTGAGCTTGCCTAAAGAAATCAATGCAGACTTGCAGATGGAGTCTGATTGATAACCATAACCATATACATTGAAGTTCTATGAGAAATAGTGGTTAAATTCATTACGAGAAGAGTTAAGTGGGCCACAAGACTTGATCTCAACATCATAAAGTCGGCTTCAAGGGGAGAAATGAAACACGAGACCGGCAGACCTGGACTTGGTGACAGTGGATTGGGTCGTCACGATGGAAGAAAATTCTTATGGGACCTGATATTTAATATTGTTAGTTAGCATACCACACAATTTTCCAACCTGACGAGTGAACGATGTTAGCAACTTAGCATGCATCTGAAGTATGAAGTAAGCTGAATGACGAAGTAAATGATGTTAGCATGGCTCGGAAACAATAGTGTGCAATAGAAAGTATATACACATGTATACTGCATACAGAGACGGATTCAGGATTTTTAGGAAGTCCAAAATTTTGTAAAATCAAATTCATTAAATTAAAATTTTATTAAAAATAAAAAATATAAAAAATAAGAAGTAAAATTTGATATAAATATGTATATAGAAATTAAAAATTATAAATTTTGGAGGTGGTAAAACATAAAATTGATAAAAAAAATAATTAGAAAGAACAGAAATGTTTAATTTAGAAGGAAAATTTTAATAGGAACAACGGTCCCACTTGCCTCCATATATGTCCGCCCCTGACTGCATAGTCATGGTCTTTGCACAATAGGAACTGTTAGCGCCGGGGCAAAATTTTTTCGATGGAAAACTGAAATTTCGTAACAATTGTTCAAACAATCGTTAATACGTAACACTTCACAGAAGGTACGTAAGAGAAATTTTAACTAGTGCTACACTTCACAGAAGGTGCACAGAACGTAACACTTCACAGAAGGTACGTAAGAGAAATTCCACTAGTGCTACACTTCACAGAAGGTGCACAAATAAAAATCTGATAATATCAACGCAAACACTTCACCGAAGGTGCGCTAATAGAATCCTGAAAATACCAACAAAGAAGGTGACAGGCGAAAGATGGAAAAACTCCTGCTGGGGTGAATGATCACCATTGCTCAAAGCTTTATTCGCCCCACACGAATAGCTTCCAGGAACCAACAAGTTCGTCGGAGAACTTGAAACACTGTTGCTCTTCTGACTCCACGGATGAACACGAACTCCCGTGCAAAACTCAACGCTGGTACAAAACCTCTCTTCTCTCTCACAGCCTCTAAACACTTGTAAACTTTCTGTCTACTGCTTGTGTATCAGTAGTAGCCTGTGAGAGAGAAGGAGCATGCCTTATATAAGCCCCAGCAACAACTACCCGGTTAGCACAATGTTAGGGATGTGGTAGTAACCACCCCGAACATGGAGCAACCGCTCAGAACATGCAAAGACACGTTCTGCTGCAAGTTGTGCCACTCGCGTAACCAACGTAATTTGCACTTTACGCACACAGCCATTTTACGCAACCTGCGCACACTACGCACTCTACGCACACTGCGTACGCTGCGTACACAGCACACTCTGCGCACTCTACGCACGCTAAGTGCAAAGTGCAAAGTGCGCCAACAAAACGCCACATTACGCTTCATGAGCCCTTGAGCCCGAGCCCGAGTCCGAGCCCGAGCCCGAGCCCGAGTCCGAGTCCGAGTCGCTAAGCCTCTACGGGGCTTAGCTCCTATGGAAATAAATTTTCCAAGAGCAAAAAGCATGAATGCTTTAATTGTTGATTTTAGCCTTTTTCTCATTAGAAAAATAACCCCACATGGCAAACCCATGTGCACCTCCACACCACATGTGCATCTCCAATAATAGCAAAGCTAATATATAGAGATACAAACTCTTTGGCCTATCCGATGTGGGACTAAAATTTCTAAAGGAAAGGCCAAAACTCCAACAATCCCCCACATATCTCTATATATGGGTATAAGTGTTCCCCACAGTAACTGTCCATCATGCATTAGGAGAGATGTCGCTGACGACTTGAATCTTCCCGCATGGGTCAAAAATCATACTATAATACAAGAATGGACTAAGCCTTGAATTCTGCATCATAGCTAAAATTTTTTCCACTCACATAATGTAGTTACATGTGCTTCTGGCTACACATTAATGGCCCTGTGTCAGCCTGTTTTCAGTGTATAATTTTGGGCGTCTACAAGTTTACCCTCAAGAGACGGCCTGATATCTCTTTGTCCATACACTATAGGTGAGTTCATTATAAAGAGATATGGCATGAAACGCTTTACGCTTCCCTTGCGGTGCTACACCGCTATGACATGGCTTAAAGCCGAGGCCTTACCCCGTACCGGAAACCTCATCGTAGTGTCATACTACTGTAGCATGTGGCAACTGCCTCTTTGTAGTGCCAAACTGTAGTGCCCCGTCCCTACATCGTGCCCCGTACTTGTCCACGGGGTGCGCGAGAAAGGAACACTGTCGCTATCGATTCGGTCGGGACCGATAGGTCGGGATCGACCGAGTCGATCGAACGGGAACGGCTGAATTAAGATCCATTCCTCGTTATGAAATATCTTCTTCGGAACCAAGTCCCATATTCAGCGGGTTGTGCCTCGAGGATTGACTCTACGGCTGAGTCGGAAGAGACCACCCGTTGCTCTGCTTTTCACGCCGCTTGCGTTGGTTTTGGCTTTGTTTTCTGAATGCGTTTTCGTGAATGTTTTCGATGGTTTTCATGGCTTGTATTTCGGACTCGCATTTCCTATCGAGCTCCTTGAATAATACAGTGTTCTAATCGGTTGCTTGTGCGGTTTCAGGTAATCGCGTAGGCGACGTCTAGCGCGACCAACAAGTTCTCTAGCCGAAGTAAACTCAAAGTGAGTGGCTGACCCTTCTCTTCTCGACCCCCTTCTTAAGTAAATCGATAGTGTTGTTGCGGATGAAAGAATGAAAGCAAGGGCACGGACACGGTAAAATGATCAAGTTTCAAAGAGAAAGTAAGCTAGGCCTTAATAACTAAATGTTGTCTTAACTCGGTCATTGGACAACTTGTCGACAAGGAGAGAGTTTCCTCGAGCGACTACCCGGGGCCACGGGACCGACTCGGCCTAGGAGGAAACACGGTATAGCTGCGCTGGATGATAGCACGGGTTAAGCGGAGACTTGCAGCGGGGCTCGCTACTTGCGCTGCAAGGGCCCCGGCTAACAAAACTATAGTCCAGGATGGCTTGTGATGTTAGTGACCAAACACACGTAATGTTGCACTTGGAATGTAAATGATAACAATTGACAGGAAAGAACATGGTAAGTTTCAAAAGACGCGGCGCGGTCCGTCGGGGGTAAGTTCTGACGTAAATTACATTTATGCTTGTCATTGCTCGTGTTGAAATTCATTAGGATGGTTAGAAACATTCATGAACTAAGTCATATAAACTCATCAACCAAATGAGAGCTTGGAACTTAAATTTGCCACGCACCAGTACAAAGTGTAGTGTACTGATCCTCGCTCTCCACGCATGTACCCCAAATCCCGAAGGGCGTGCCACTTAAATCTCAAGGCGACGTGGACACTTTTGAAGTCTCGTTCGTGTAAAGGCTTGTTTCTGAATTCCTTTTGAAGACTCCGTATTCAGTACAAAAGAAGACCAATGGCGGCTCGGCTTCCCTCGATCGCAGGTGGAAAGTGTAACTATTTTGCTTATAAAAAGGGATGTAATGTATGGAACGACTATCTCATCGACGTTCGTTTTGTAAGTCGAGTCATGTTGTAGCCCGCGCGGCAATGAATGTAACGAAGTCAATGTAAATGAAGTTTTATTATCAATAAAAAAGTGTACTTCTATTTCAAATGTGTCAATCAATTTCTCTGCGTACTCTAACTTGATGTTGTGTTTCGGATGACCTTATGACTACGCCTTGTGCGATCGCAACTTAGGTTCGCACGGCATCACGCCCGGGAGACGACTATCGATTCTACGGAATCGGGGTATGACATAATGGTATCAGAGCACGGTTTTACATCCTTTGACCTCGCATCGATGAGATAAGTTATTCCATACAATGAGTTCGTAATATTTTGTGACTGATGCGTTTGCCTTCGTATCGCAGAAGTGACGGAACCCACGGCCGAGCGAGAGCAGAGCGCTTCTAGCGGCTCTAGTAGTTCATATCGTTCGTGGGGCGGACCTTCTAACGATACTATCGAAAGGATGCTGCGCATGATGGAGGTGCAGCAGAACCAGTCCGAGAACCGACATCAACAGACGGAGGAACGACAGGCCCAGTTCGAAGCTCGCTTCGAAGCTCGTTTCGACGCACATGCCAAAATTCAACAAAAGCAGTTGGATACCCTGCAGCAGATCGTCCAGACAATGGCGGCCAACGGAAATTTTGCGACTGCGCTTACCGTCACCGTACCTGCTGCCACCGTGCCGACGATCCAACCCATTGAAGTCGACACGACGGAGCTCGAGCGTCAACCAGCGGCACCGAAAAAGTACAACTTTGAAGTGTCCGAATTCAAGAAGGCGTGCCGTACTTCCTTCAGCGGTACCGAGGGTCCTTCCATGGCAATCGACTGGTTGGAAGAGCTGAAAGATCACTTCGAGCTTCTCGACATTGAAGAATCAAAGCAAGTCGCCTGCGCACAACTTCAACTACGGTTGAACGCGCACGACTGGTAGGCCATGCGCAAGTGAACGATCCGACCGGACAACACCACCGCGCCGATCTCTTGGGCCACGTTCCAGAAAGCTTTTGAAGTCCAGTACCTTCTATCAGCCGTTCGTCAAACGAAGGAAAATGAATTCATGCAGTTGAAGCAAGGGAGCCGGATAGTGGAACAGTACACCACAGAATTCAACAAGTTGTCTAAGTTTGCTGGTCAGTTTCTGCCTACTGAAGAGTGCCGTGTACGACGGTTTGAGGTGGGTCTACGACACTCTATCGGTGCGCATGTCGGGGTCCCGGAGTATAAGACCGTGGGCAAGGCTCTGAATCATTCTCTCCGCCTTGAGAACCTGCATCCTTCCGGTGCTGACGACGTTGTGTGCCACTCCAATCACAAACGTCCTAGCTATACGGGAGGCAACAATTTCACATCAAAGCGTCCAAACCATGGCGGCAACCAGGGACGAACCCCACCATTTTCTTGTGCTAAATGTCAAAACTTTGGTCACCATGCCAACGATTGTCATGTCCTCGAAGGAGGGTGCTTCAACTGCGGAGCAAGGAACCACCAAGTACGAGATTGCCCCCAAAAATGGAATCGTAACACCCCGCCACAACAACACCGTCAAGAGAATCGAGGACAGGCGCCTCGACCTCCTCCGTCCACTCAACCCATAACGCAAAATGGCCGAGACCGTCGCCCCAACACTCAGGGCCGCGTCTACGCCATGACTCGAGACGAAGTGCTGGCATCAGATACAGTAGTGTCAGGTATACTAAAATTTAATAATGTGCCTGCTCGTGTGTTATTTGATTCAGGCGCTTCACATAGTTTTATATCGGCGGACTTTGCCGTCGAGCACAAATTTTCTGTAATATCATTAGATCTCGACCTTAGCGTAAGCACACCTTCGGGCACACCAATTCTCACAAACTTAGCCTGCGCCGGCGGGATTATCTGTATCGGCGGTCAAAAGATCGGTCTGGATGTGATAGTTCTAGACATGAAGGACTTTGACATCATTCTGGGAATGGATTGGCTCGGGCCGTACAACGCAACCATAGACTGCACTGAAAAGAAGGTCACATTCCGCATACCTGGAGTGCCTGAATTCTGCTACTCGTGTGGTGAGGCGTCGCCGACCTGCATGGTGATCTTCGTAATATCTGCTCGACGGATGCTGCATTCCGGGTGCGAAGGCTATCTAGCTTCCGTTCGAGACATACGACAGGATGGTGCAAATGCGGGTCAGACCGACGTTGTGACAGAATTCCCAGACGTGTTCCCGGACGAGCTACCCGGCATGCCGCCCGATCGAGAAATAGAGTTCACCATCGACACATTCCCCGATACCCGGCCGATCTCGAAGGCTCCGTACAAAATAGCCCCTGCAGAACTGAAGGAACTAAAGGCACAACTACAAGAATTACTCGATAGAGGGTTTATCCGTTCGAGTGTCTCGCCGTGGGGTACGCCCGTGCTATTTGTGAAGAAGAAGGATGGATCGATGCGGCTCTGCATCGACTATCGAGAATTGAATAAATCTACCGTCCGGAACAAGTACCCCCTGCCCCGCATCGACGACTTGTTCGACCAGCTCCGAGGTGCAACCGTGTTTTCGAAGATTGATCTGCGATCGGGTTATCACCAACTCAAAGTCAAGCCAGATGACGTACCGAAGTCTGCCTTTCGCACTCGCTATGGCCACTACGAGTTCTTGGTAATGCCGTTCGGTCTGACGAACGCCCCTGCCGTCTTCATGGATCTAATGAATTGGGTGTTCCGTCCGTTCGTTGACAAGTTCGTAGTAGTCTTCATCGACGACATCCTCGCCTACTCGAAGGATCGAGCGCAACATGCAGAGCATTTGCGGACGGTACTTCAAACCCTTTGAGAGAATCAGTTGTACGCGAAGATGAGCAAGTGCGAATTCTGGCTGAACAGCGTCTCATTCCTTGGGCACATCATCTCCGCCACGGGCATCGCATTCGATCCGAAGAAAGTCGAAGCAGTTGCTGATTGGAAACGTCCCGCATCAGTTAGCAAAATTCGAAGCTTCCTAGGCTTGGCGGGATACTACCGACGCTTCGTGAAGGACTTTGCGAAGATTGTATCGCCGTTGACTCGTCTCACCCAGAAAAGAGTCGCATTCAAGTGGTCAGACGACTGTGAAGCTTCCTTCCAGGAGCTCAAACAACGGCTCGTTTCGGCCCCGATACTTGCTCTTCCTGAAGGGACGGAGGGATTTCAAATCTTCAGCAATGCTTCTGGCCAGGGCTTGGGGTGTGTGCTCATGCAGCGGGATAAGGTGATATCTTTTGCTTCCCGGCAGTTGAAGCCGAACGAGAAGAACTACCCCACGCACGACCTAGAACTAGCGGCAATTGTGTTCGCGTTGAAGTTGTGGCGTCACTATCTCTATGGCGTGGCGTACAGGATTTATACGGACCACAAAAGCCTCAAGTATCTCTTCACCCAGAAAGAACTGAATTTGCGGCAGAGGCGATGGCTCGAACTAATCAAAGACTATGACTTATCAATCGACTACACGTCGGGCAAGGGAAATGTGGTAGCGGATGCGCTGAGCCGGAAGTACTTAGCTTCATTATGCATCAACGATCAACTGCTGCGTGACTTGGAAGGAATGGGCATTGAACTCCGAGTTCGTTTCAGAGACGTGAAACTAGCGCAACTGCGGGTGGAACCAAGCCTACTGGAGAGGATCAAGTCTGCACAGAAGGACGACCCATACCTGGAGAAGATGCGGAAGCTGATATCGACAGGAAAAGCATCCGACTTTGCAGAGGACGAGTCGGGAGTGTTGCGCGTGAAGGGACGGCTATGCGTACCGGACGACGCAGAACTTAGAAAGGAGATAATGACGGAGGCGCACTATGTAAAATATTCCTTGCATCCTGGCAGCACCAAGATGTATAAGGACCTCCGCGTTGTCTTTTGGTGGCACGGCATGAAGAGGGACGTAGCGCTCTTTGTGTCAAAATGTATGGCCTGGCAGCAAGTCAAAGCCGAGCACCAGCGACCGGGCGGGAAATGCAGAACTTCGACATCCAGAGTAGAAATGGGATCACATCACTATGGACTTCGTTGTTGGCTTGTCGAGGACGCCGCGGGGAAACGACGCCATCTGGGTCATCGTCGATCGACTAACCAAGTCAGCGCACTTTATCGCCATCAAAGTTACTTGGAGCGTCGACCGCCTTGCTCAGATATACCTTGATGAAATAGTTCGGCTGCACGGGGTCCCAGTTTCTATCGTCTCTGATCGGGATGGATGGTTCGTAGCGCGCTTCTGGAGTAGTCTTCATTCAGCACTGGGGACCAAGTTGAAGTTCAGCTCAGCTTATCATCCTCAGACTGATGGCCAAACAGAGCGGGTGAACCAAATTCTCGAAGACATGTTACGACTCTGTGCGATCGACTTGAAGTCAAGTTGGGATGTCCATCTACCGCTGGCCGAGTTTGCATACAACAACAGCTATCAGTCCAGCATCCAAATGGCGCCGTATGAAGCTTTATACGACCGGAAGTATAGATCGCCCATTTGCTGGGATGAAGTCGGGGAATGGCAGATGTCACGCCCCGATTCGGTAAAATCGATAGTCGTCCCCCGGGGCGTGATGTCGTGCAAGCCTAAGTTGCGCTTGCACAAGGCAGTTCATAAGGTTATCCGAAATAACAGCATATGTAAGAGTACGCAGAGAAATTGAACACATTCATTTAGAAAAGTAAACTTGCATTTTCATTGATAATAAGTAGGTTACAGACTCGATTACAAAAGAGGCCTCGCAGGCTTACAACCGACATCGATGAGATAGTCATTCCATACATTTATATCACTTTTTACAAACATCAAAACGACTCTCTAAGACCTGGGATCGGCGAGAGTTTGTGACTCATGATGCGGTTGGGTTGGAGTCTACAAAATGTTGCAGAGTTAGCCTTCGCACCAGCAAGGCTTCAAAAGAAAGGAGCGTCGCCTTCAGTTCCTTGGCACGCTATCCTGGTCCCATATACCTGTTGAGAACGAGGGTCAGCACTTTACACTTTGTGCTGGTGCGTGGCAATTTAAATCCCGTACTCTCATTTGTTGAAGAATTAAAGTGAGCGTGCATGCCAATATTTAATGAAGTTGCTAACCATCCTACTCAATTCAAACTTATATTTGAAGGCACAATCGTATAATGACGATAGATCTTACCCCCGGTAGAGCGCGCTGTCGTAGCGTAAACTTACCATGTTCTTCCCTATCATGTTGATAATAATAATACGTAATTGAGTGCGTTCGTGAAGGTCACTGGCATGACAAGCCATCCTGGACATATAGCTTGGTAGACAGAGGTCCTTCAGCGCAGGTAGCGAGCCCCGTTGAAAGCCACTGCCTACCGTGGCATGCTTCCGGCATAGCTATCCGTGTTTCTTCCTAGGCCGTAACGGTCCCGTGGCCTCGGGATACCGTCCGAAGAAACAATCGCCCTTGTCGACAAGTTGTCCATGACCGTGCTAAGTTAATTTGTTATTTCAAGGCACATCTTATAGTATCGTTGCGACATTCATTTAATCGATTCATCCTTCCTTAGCACGGTTCTATATTATTTGATAATTGCAAGCACGATAATATTCTATGACAAGCATCTGTATAGTTCGTGTTCGTAGGACGTCGTGTGACCGTTCATTGAAATATCATTCATGTCGTTGCATTACCTCTAGCATAGCATATGTCTAGTATTGATAATGTATTAGAGAAGAGGGTCGAAGGAAGAAGGGTTAGCCACTCACCTTAGTATTTACTTGAGGCGAGAAACTGGTTGGCCGTGCTAGACGTTGCCTACGCAATCACCTGAAATCATACAAGCAACTGATTAGAACACTGTGTTATTCAAGGAATTTCGATACGAATGCGAAGTTCGAAATGTAAGCCATGAAAACCATCGAAAACATTCACGAAAACGCATTCAGAAAACAAAGCCAAAACCAACGCAAGCGGCATGAAAAGCAGAGCAACGGGAGGTCTCTCCCGACTCAGCCGTAGAGTCAATTCTTGAGGCGCAGCCCGCTGAATATGGGACTTGGTTCCGAAGAAGCCATTCCATAACAGGGAATGGATCTTAATTCAACCGTTCCCGTTCGATCGATTCGATCGATCCCGACCTATCGGTCCCGACCGAGTCGATAGCGACAGTGTTCCTTTCTCGCGCACCCCGTGGACGAACAATAGGGCACGATGTAAGGACGGGGCACTACACCAGGTACTTGGTCCGGTGCTGGTGGAGCAGACCGTGCTGAAGGTCAAGTTAATACGAGAGAGATTGAAGATAGCACAAAGCCGGCAGAAAAGCTATGTCGACACGCACCGACGCCCCCTCGAGTTCTCGGAAGACGACCATGTATTCTTGAAAGTCATGCCCATGCGGGAAGTTTCCAGGTTCGGTGCGAAGGGGAAATTGAGCCCAAGATTTGTTGGCCCGTTCGAAATATTGAAGCGAGCCGCCCCGGTAGCTTACCAAATCGCCTTGCCGCCTACATTGTCAGAGGTACATGATGTCTTCCATGTATCGCAATTGCGAAAGTACGTACATGATCCGAGCCATATTGTGGATTTGGGTAAGCTGGACCTGAAGGCGGACTTGTCATATGTCGAAGAGCCAGTACAAATCTTGGAGCGCAAGGATAAACTTCTTCGCAACCATACTATTCCCCTCGTCCGTGTCCTCTGGAGGAACCACTCGGTCGAAGAGTCGACGTGGGAGCTTGAGTCAGAAATGAAGGAAAAGTTTTCTTCATTGTTCTCGTAGAGGTAGGTTCTATTTTAAGTTTTGAGGACGAAACTTTTTCTTAGTTGGTTATGGTGTAGTGTCCCGTCCCTACATCGTGCCCCGTACTTGTCTACGGGGTGCGCGAGAAAGGAACATTATCGCTATCGATTCGGTCGGGACCGATAGGTCGGGATCGACCGAGTTGATCGAACGGGAACGGTTGAATTAAGATCCATTCCTCGTTATGGAATATCTTCTTCGGAACCAAGTCCCATATTCAGCGGGTTGCGCCTCGAGGATTGACTCTGCGGCTGATTCGGAAGAGACCTCCTGTTGCTCTGCTTTTCATGCCGCTTGCGTTGGTTTTGGCTTTATTTTCTGAATGTATTTTCGTGAATGTTTTCGATGGTTTTCATGGCTTGTATTTCGGACTCGCATTTCCTATCAAACTCCTTGAATAATGCAGTGTTCTAATCGGTTGCTTGTACGATTTTAGGTAATCGCGTAGGCGACGTCTAGCGCGACCAACAAGTTCTCTCGCCGAAGTAAACTCAAAGTGAGTGGCTGACCCTTCTCTTCTCGACCCCCTTCTTAAGTAAATCGATAGTGTTGTTGCGGATGAAAGAATGAAAGCAAGGGCACGAACACGGTAAAATGATCAAGTTTCAAAGAGAAAGTAGGCTAGGCCTTAATAACTAAATGTTGTCTTAACTCGGTCATTGGACAACTTGTCGACAAGGAGAGAGTTTCCTCGAGCGACTACCCGGGGCCACAGGACCGACTCGGCCTAGGAGGAAACACGGTATAGCTATGCTGGATGATAGCACGGGTTAAGCGGGGACTTGCAGCGGGGCTCGCTACTTGCGCTACAAGGGCCCCGGCTAAACAATTGATAGGAAAGAACATGGTAAGTTTCAAAAGGCGCGGCACGGTCCGCCGGGGGTAAGTTCTGACGTAAATTACATTTATGCTTGTCATTGCTCGTGTTGAAATTCATTAGGATGGTTAGAAACATTCATGAACTAAGTCATATAAACTCATCAACCAAATGAGAGCTTGGAACTTAAATTTGCCACGCACTAGTACAAAGTGTAATGTACTGATCCTCGCTCTCCACGTAGGTACCACAAATCCTGAAGGGCGTGCCACTTAAATCTCAAGGCGGCGTGGACACTTTTGAAGCCTCGTCCGTGTAAAGGCTTGTTTCTGAATTCCTTTTGAAGACTCCGTATTCAGTACAAAAGAAGACCAATGGTGGCTCGGCTTCCCTCGATCGCAGGTGGAAAGTATAACTATTTTGCTTGTAAAAAGGGATGTAATGTATGGAACGACTATCTCATCGGCGTTCGTTTTGTAAGTCGAGTCATGTTGTAGCCCGCACGGAAATGAATGTAATGAAGTCAATGTAAATAAAGTTTTATTATCAATGAAAAAGTCTACTTCTATTTCAAATGTGTCAATCAATTTCTCTGTGTACTCTAACTTGATGTTGTGTTTCGGATGACCTTATGACTACGCCTTGTGCGATCGCAACTTAGGTTCGCACGGCATCACGCCCGGGGGACGACTATCGATTCTACGGAATCGGGGCGTGACACAAACTATCCAGCATGAAGCCTTAGGCTCCCTTGCGGTGTTACGCCATAACGACATAGCTTGCAAGGCCGAGGCTTTATCCCTAACCGGGTACCTCATCGTGGTGTCGTACCATTGTAACATGAGGAACTCCTCCTCTTTGTAGTGCTGACTACACCCTTCTTTATTTTTAACATACAGCATTAGGCTAACTGCCTATTTGTGGTGCTACGCCGCTGTGACTTGGCCTGCTAAGCCGAGGCTTTATCCTATTCCTGGGCAGCACCCCACATATAGGAACCTCATTGTGGAGTCACCCCACTGTAGCATAGAGTTTCACTCCTTGTAGTGCTGCTCTACCGTGCTTCCTGTAAAGCACATCCTTCCCACAGGAACTGTTTTTCGCAGAAAACAACAGTAGACAACAGTGGTTGTAGGTCCGTAACCTCTCCATGCCCAATAGAACATGTACCCACCGTTCTTGATATTCTTCCAGTTAATGGTCCTCCCTTGAACCAAAAGCTAGATGTCTAGTAGATAAATCTTTGAACTAATAGCATAAAACTTTATGGTAGGAATACAATAACTAATATCAGAATGCCTTCAAGCCCATTTTACATGCTGAGTCATCGACCAGCTGGCGCTTGAGGCCCTTGGTGAACGGATCCGCCAGATTCTTCTGACTTCGAACATCAATAACTACAATTACACCTCTCTTAATAAGATCGTGTACTACCCTGTGCTTTAACCGCACAGTCCTCTTCTTTCCGTTGAAAAGGTCATTTGATGCCACCGTCGCAGTCGCCTGGTTGTCGCAGTATATCGGTATTGCCGGTATTTATGCCCCAACCACTGAAAGATCATACATGAGCTCCCGAAGCCATTCTGCTTCCTCGGCTGCGGTATCAAGTGCAAAGAACTCAGATTCCATGGATGACCGCGAAAGCATAGTCTGCTTCTTCGATTTCTACGATATAGCAGCTCCACCTATTATAAAAATATATCCACCTGTGGACCTCTCGCTCTCCAAATCTGAGCACCAGCTGGCATCACTGAAGCCTTCCACTACCTGCGGATCTCCGCTGTAGTACAGTGCATATGTCTGAGTCTTCTTGAGATATCTCATAACCCGTTTCACAGCCTTCCAGTATTCAACACCAGGATTGCTCGTGAAATGACTCAGCATTCCCACGGCAAAAGCTATGTCAGGCCTTGTGGCATTAGTAGCATACAACAAACTCTCGATTACGCTTGCATACTCCAGCTGCCTGATGCTTTCCCCTGAATTAGGCTTCAACATTACATCACACCTGTACGGCGTATCGATCCCTGGAAGATCCCGATACCCATAACGAGTGATCATTTTCTTAATATAATGAGACTGTGACAACGCTAGTCCAGTGTCTGTCCGGATGATCTTGATCCCTAAGATCACATCAGCTTCCCCCAAGTCCTTCATACTGAACTTGCTCGAGATAAACCTCTTTGTCTCCGTGACACAGCTTATATCCGTTTCTAGGATAAGCATGTCGTCCACGTACAGACAAACGATCACACCTCTTCCATCAGCGAACTTCGTGTAAACACACTTGTCCGTCTCGCTGACCATGTAGCCATTTGACCTTATAACTTTGTCAAATTTCTCATGCCAGATCTTGGGAGCCTGTTTAAGACCGTACAAAGATTTTACCAACTTGCAAACTTTGTCTTCAAGACCCTTGACGACAAATCCCTCTGGTTGTTGCATGTAAACCTCTTCGGTCAGCTCGCCATTTAGGAAAGTCGTTTTCACATCCATCTGATGTATCACCATCTTATGTATTGCTGCAAGAGCAATCAACATCCTGATGGTGGTCATCCGGGCAACTGGAGCATATATGTCAAAATAGTCAATTCCCTGCTTCTGAGAAAACCCCTTGGCTACCAACCTAGCCTTGAACTTGTCAATAGTTCCATCTACTTTCATCTTCTTCTTGAAGATCCATTTGCATCCGATGGGTTTCGCTCCTTCAGGAAGATCAACCAACACCCAAGTGTTATTTGAGGTGATGGAATCAAATTCATTGTCAATCGCCTCCTTCCAGAAAACCGCGTCTCTGGTCTTCATCGTCTCATCATAGGTAAGCGGATCTGCTTCCACATGATAGGTGACAAAGTCACTTCCGAATTCCTTCGGCCTCCTCACACGCTTAGCTGACGGCTCAGCTTGTTCTGGTTCAATCGTTGTTTCAACAACATCTTCTTGGACCACATCTTCATTGAAGACTTCAGTTTGCTGCACACTCTCATTGTTCTCCGGTACATCCGTAAGAATAATATTCTTGTGCCTTGCAAATTTGTCTTCAAAATATTTTGCGTCGCGAGATTCAATGATATAATTTGACTCAATATCAAGAAATCTCCGAGCATCACTCTTCTCGGCATTCTCCAAGAAGATCGTCTTAGTAGTCCTTGTCCCAAGCTTCTGAATCTTCAGATCTGGAAGCTTGACATATGCCAGACACCCCCACACTCGAATGACATTCAAGTTAGGTCTGACCTTGAACCAGAGTTCATGAGGAGTAACGTCTGAAGTTGCATGAGGCACTCTATTTAAAATAAAAGTGGCCGTCAATACAGCTTCACCCCAGTAGCACTTAGGAATGCCAGCAGTCAACAACATTGAGTTAATCATTTCTGTTAACGTTCTGTTCTTCCTCTCTGCTACACCGTTTGATTGAGGAGAGTACGGTGCCGTAGTCTCATTGACAATTCTATGTTCTTTGCAGAATGATGCAAATTCATGAGACCTGTACTCCCCACCTCGATCACTTCTTATTCTTTTGAGTTGTTGTCCAGTTTGCCGCTCAGCTTCGGCTCTAAACTCTTTGAACTTCTCGAATGCTTCGTCTTTAGCCTTCAGCAAATAGACGAACGCATACTTTGAGAAGTCATCGATGAAGGTTATAAAATACTTCATCCCGGCCTTTGTAGAGAACTGTTTGAAGTCACAGATATCTGAGTATACTAACTCCAGAAGATCTGTACTTCGATTAACCCGAGGAAAGGGTTTCCTTGTGATCTTAGTTTGAGCACAAACTTTACATTTCTCTACCTTACCCCCACACTTGGAGATAAGCCCTAGACTAGATATTCTGTTAATTTGTTTAGAATGAACATGTCCTAGCCTATTATGCCACAACTCATAAGTATAAGCAGAATGAGTGATTGTATTAACAATATTGAACTGATTTACAAGGTGAATCTTGAACATTCCTTCGGTATAAAAAGCTTTCCCGAAATATGTTCCCTTGATAGACATCACCATTTGGCCAGCATTGATGTCCATCCTGAGGCCTGCGTTGCAGAGTAAGCCTCCTGAGATCAGGTTCTTGGCGATAGCAGGTACGTACTTTACGCCTTGAAGCGTCAGAGACTTCCCCGAAGTCAGCTTCAACACCACCATTCCGATCCTTAGCACTTCAGCTTGTGCCTGGTTCGCCACCATAACTACATCAGAAGTAGGGGTGTAGGTGGTGAACCACTCCTTGCTGGAGCAAACATGGCAGGTGGCTCCAGTGTCTACCCACCAGTCAGCATCAGTTCCTACCGCATCAACCTGCGCAATCATAGCAACAACATCAGTGATCATAGATACCTTACTAGGTTCTCCTTGCTCCGATTGCTTGGTTTTTGCTTTGCACTCATTCTTAAAGTGGCCCTTTTTACCACACTTGAAGCAAGGCAATTGAGATTTTGGCTTCTTTTTCTTGATAGAAGTTTCCTTGACTTTTAGATTGTCAGGGTCCCCAATTGCTTGGACAGTGCGTCCACCTTCAGTTGAGCCCGCATCTGGTCCTCAACATAGATTTCCTGCAGGAGATCTCCAGCTTCTTCCTATGTATGTTTGCATAGAACTTGCTCCACCCAGCAGGGAGCTTTGAGACAATCCCTCCAACAACAAACTTGTCGGGGAGGGACATTGCCTCGTCTTCCAACTTCTGTCACAGTTTTAGGAACTCCTTCACCTGCGACAGCATAGACTTTTTGTCCTCAAAGAACCACTTGTGATATTTTTTAACCACAAATATTTTACTGCGGTTCTTGTCTTCTTCGTAGAGTTTTTCTAGAGACTCTCATATGTCTTTAGCGATATTCTTTTTAGAATAGGATTATGCAAGAGAATCTTCCATAGCATTCAGGATAAGCAGCCTGCAAATACTATTTTTCCTTCTCCATTTTGCTTGCAGTTTAATAGCCGCGGTGATTGCGGCAGCATACCCAACATCTGGAACAGTAGGTTCTTCCTCCAGAAGCACGTGATCTACGTCTTTGAGTTGAAGGGTGAGATATACCTTCCTCTTCCAGACTTGGTAATGTTCTCCATCACTTTTCTAACTTACAAAAGTCAGAATTGAAGAGTGAAACATTAACGTTTTCCATCGTAGCAATAAAGCTTTGAGATTCTTAGCGCCGGGGCACAATTTTTTCGATGGAAAACTGAAATTTCGTAACAATTGTTCAAACAATCGTTATTACGTAACACTTCACAGAAGGTACGTAAGAAAAATTTCAACTAGTGCTACACTTCACAGAAGGTGCACAGAACGTAACACTTCACAGAAGGTACGTAAGAGAAATTCCACTAGTCACTACAACAGAAATACCTTTTAATGACGGCTAAAAACCGTCATTAATGACCAACCATGACGCTTTTTTTCCAAAGAAAGCGTGATGAAAACGGGTGTTATAAATATTTTTTAAAAGCGTCATAAAATAAACGTCATGAATATAATGAGTTTCTGCTACACTTATTTTCAGCGTAGTTTGAAAGCGTTATGAATAGATAATCTCTATAGACTCAATTCAGCACATTTATAACGCTCAATTCTGCACATTTATATATTACTTTCCAAAAAATTATAGATCAATGCTCAATGTTGCTCAATTCAATTTCAAAATATTCATTTTGAACCATATTCACAAGAAAACATCTAAATGTCATAGAGTACCATTTAATCCATTTACAAATATATACATAATATATATCACCATCTTTATTACATTTTTTCAAAATAGGACATCCAAATACATATATTTACAACTACTACTAGTAAGTAGACCCTCAAAACTATTAGTACATTGGCTTCAACTTTGAGCATATCAAAACTGTCGGCATCACGTAGCAAAACCCTGAAAAAGATAAAAAAAATATTACCAAAAGACCACCTCATGTCTTAAGAGTTGGTACCAAGTTTCCAACAAGAAACTAGCAATTGAGGATCATGTAATAAAATACTTTCATATACATTGAATCTAAAATTAAATCGACATGAAAGAAACAAGGGGTAAAAAGCATTAAAATACCTACCTGTAGTAATAAAAGGGCCTGAATGTAATTTGGTGCAATTTAATTGGTGCAATTTAGGAGCATTCTCAAAGTTCCCGTAGTCTAAAAAAGGGCCTTAGATGAAGTGTATGGAATCACACTCATCTCCTCGACACATTAAGACAGAACAAAAAGGAATGGCATTTACAAACTGAAAGGATATCTCCAGCAATTTTATATTTTCCAAACTAAATTGTATGAGAATAGATTAGTAGATAGAAGAAAAAGCTTACAGCTTTGAAGTGACACAATCAGGATTTTTGAAAAATGTTATCCGGGACCCCAATCTCATTGTACTTCCCATGTGTGTTCCTGATCCCTGCATTCACAAATTGATGTGGTCAAGAACTACCATCTTTAGTGGTTGAAGCACAAAGTAAACAGTGTTGATAAACAAAATATCTCAGACATGAAAATAACAACAGGATGTGGTGTTTGAGAGTCGAATTCTTCACTATTTGCCCTTTCCAATCCCAAAACCTAATCATTACACAATAAACGGAGATAAAATGTCATTCAGGGAAAAGACTGCAATTTTACATCATAACAGCAGGTTCTGCAAAAAACAGAAGATACACATACATATCTGGAATATTCTATAACAGATATCTGCAACCCCAAGCAAATCCCAAGATAGGGTACACTATTCTCTCTAGCAAACTTCGCTGCCAATATCATTCCTGGCACGCCACGGTCACCAAATCCACCAGGAACCAAAATGCATGCACAACTCTAAATTTAAATAATGTCAAAATAGTCATATAGAGGCCTAGATGTTTAAGTTATTGATGTAAATAAAAAGGAAATGTCAACATATGCCACAAGTATCACACAATTGAAAGGTTATCCATCAGAGATGTACCTTTAGAGTTTTCCATGCTGAAGCATGTGCTTCTGGGGTCTGTATAAGAAAAATTGACTTAGAGAAACTACACTATTAGAAGATTAGATTAGATGCCCTAGTAGAATTGAAGTATGGGACCTATACCATTCTTACACTTTCATCTTCTAGATCTGATGCAGCAATCCATTCAACTGATGGCCTCAGAGAGCATGCAACACAGGCATGTAGGAGAGCCTAACATAGAGTAGCTTGTTAATTACACCAATTGAAAATAATTTCAAGAGATGGATGGCTGCAACTTTTCCGTCTCACTATAGGATTATCCATTAGCCTATGTATTTTGAAAACAAAAGACGCCATTGGGAAGTGGAATTATTCGGATGCCTTATACTTTAGAGGACTTGCTTGAAATAAGGTGCTAAAGGAAAAGAAAAGAAAAGAAATTTATAATGCTTATTATTTATACCTGTGAGCAATTACACAAAACAGTAAGTGAAACAAATGAGGAAAGGATCTCAGGATCTAGGATGAGTGAGTATATCTTAAATCAACATTATAGCTTAATGTTCACGATCCTGACCCCATTAAAACAAATAGTATAAGGATCAGTGGCTCTAATCTTTATATTAACTAGTGCTTTCATTCACAAAAAAAACTTTATTATAAGTTTCGTTTCAAGACAAAGAAATAAGCATCTGGCAAGGATCTCAGGATGCTCTAGATAACAATTACAAGACTCTAAATTACAGTCGCACCTTTACTACAGATAAATAAGCATCTGACAAACCCGTAAACTTTCCAACCATCGCAATTTTAACCTGCAGAATTCACCAGATATAACATTTTGGAAGAAAAGCTGCACAGAAACAAAACGAGGGATTATTGTTTACTAACAGTGCAAGAGAGGTTGTCATATGTCTCGGCCATCTTGGTCCATGCCTGGAAATTTGGTGGAGCAGCAATCCTGAAATAAGATTGGCAAAGTCAGTCTTATCTGGTGTTTAGTGTCCAATTTTTTCCACACATGAAAATCTATGTCAAATAGAATAATGGATAACACCAAACTCTGAAACCTGCCTGCCACAATTTAACTGTCTTAATATAGCCTCATGAGCATGTTGCTTCTGCACGGAGATTGTCAGTCAGAAGACTCAGACGATAAAATCAAAATGATTTGAACCACAATACCACAAAAAGCTCAGACCTTTAACAGCATAAAAAAAAAGCTACAAACTTCGACCACCGCCATACTTGAGGATGTCGAAGCGGTCGCGGGCGAAGTTGATGCAGGCGTTGCGCACGATGATCCAGTCGCGGGAGAAGTCGAAGCCCACCTCCTCCCGGACCTCCTCCGCTAGCCCGCCCTCGGCGGAGGAGAAGGAGGTCCGGCGGTCGAAGTAGTTCTGGTGGCCGAGGAGCTCGAGGAGCTCGATCCACTCTGGCCACGGGTGGATCACCTCCACCTCCTTCTTGAGGAAGTCGGTGATTTCGAAATTAGGGTACTCGATCATGGGGACGTTCGCCAGCGGAAGGAGCGCCTGGGAATTTCAAAATTAGGGTTCAGAGATTTTAGGGGTTTTCTAGGGTTAGGGTTTGGTGAGACATACTTTTGGGCGCTCGAGAGTGATGGGACGAAACTTCTGGACGAAGCTGTCAGCGAGGAGGACGGCCTGGAGAGTGGTTCGGGCGAGTTCGTCGGGGTCATCGGAGTTGGCACGACCGTCGTCGTCTTTCTTCTGTGCCATTAGAGCCGCCGTTGGAGCCGGTAGAGAGAGGGAGTGGACTAGGGGTTTACGTACGAAGCGGTCTGAGCTGAGATATTTGTGGTTCGGATTAGGGTTTTGGAGTTGGGGGAAAGGAAGGAGAAGAAGAGGAGGAGAAGAAGAAGACCAGAATAGGGGAGAGGAAAAATTTTGTTGAAGCGCGGGCTGTTCTCAGTATTTTGCCAAAAAAATTGAACTTAAAAATATTACAAGTTTGCCACCGCTCTAAAAAATTAATAACGTTTTGTTTTATAAACGTTATAAAAAGTCCAAAATTAGCCCAAACCGTCATAGAAAAAAAACATTTCGAACTTTCATAACGCTTTTTTATCAGCCGTCATGAAATCCACTTATCAAGCGTCATTAATAGGTCTTTTTGTTGTAGTGAGTGCTACACTTCACAGAAGGTGCACAAATAAAAATCTGATAATATCAACGCAAATACTTCACCGAAGGTGCGCTAATAGAATCCTGAAAATACCAACAAAGAAGGTGACAGGCGAAAGATGGAAAAACTCCTGCTGGGGTGAATGATCACCGTTGCTCAAAGCTTTATTCGTCCCACACGAATAGCTTCCAGGAACCAGCAAGTTCGTCGGAGAACTTGGAACACTGTTGCTCTTCTGACTCCTCGGATGAACACGAACTCCCGTGCAAAATTCAACGCTGGTACAAAACCTCTCTTCTCTCTCACAGTCTCTAAACACTTGTAAACTTTCTGTCTACTGCTTGTGTATCAGTAGTAGCCTGTGAGAGAGAAGGAGGAGGCCTTATATAAGCCCCAGCAACAACTGCCCGGTTAGCACAATGTTAGGGACGTGGTAGCACACTACGCACTCTACGCATACTGCGTACGCTGCGCACTCTGCACACTCTGCGCGCCTAGCGACGATGCTGACGTGCTAAGTGCAAAGTACGCCAACAAAATGCCACATTACGCCTCATGAGCCCTTGAGCCCGAGTCCGAGCCGCGGGGATTAGCTCCTATGGAAATAAATTTTCCAAGAGCAAAAAGCATGAATGCTTTAATTGTTGATTTTAGCCTTTTTCCTATTAGAAAAATAACCCCACATGGCAAACCCATGTGCACCTTCACACCACATGTGCATCTCCAATAATAGCAAAGCTAATATATAGAGATACAAACTCTTTGGCCTATCCGATGTGGGACTAAAATTTCTAAAGGAAAGGCCAAAACTCCAACAGGAACCAGACAACCATGGCTAATCTTCCTTACTTCTCCTCCTCCGCTATTTTCTTACTACACCAATGGCACTACCATCTACCGATGCGAAGGCAACAACTACACCGTCAACAACACCTTTGGGACCAACCTCGAACGTACTTCTCGCTTCCATGTCATCTTCCAACACCACATACGCCAACTATGTCGAAGGCTCCTCTTCCGACCGCACATACGGCCTAGTCCTCTATCGAGGGGATGTCAATCCTTCCTTCTGCCCGCCACGCTGCGAGCTTTACCCACGACACTCAGAAATGTGCAGAATGCACAATCTGGTGCGTAAGGAAAAGTTTATGCTTTGATCCAAGCAGAAGCTCTTGTCTCTGACACTGTTATAACATGTACCCTATTGTACAGAGGATATGCTCGGGTATTATTCAATTTGAGTGCTACGTACACATAGTTTCATATCGTCTGATTTTATCAAAGAAAATAAATTATGTATGACTCTGTTAGATATGAATCTTTGTGTTAGTACTCCTTCGGGAGTGGATTTGCCTGCTAGTTTGATTTGCATGGATGGTTACATTTGTGTTGGAGGTAGAACACTGTCTTTGGAAGCTATAGTACTGGACATCAAAAAGTGCGATATCATCTTGGAAATGGAATGGCTAGGTGCATGTCATGCGACGATCGACTGTGCGAAGAAGAGAGTTATGTTTCGCTTGCCTGGGAAAACAGAGTTCTCTTATTCGCGGGTACGTCGACGTCTAAGACGACAGTAGTGATATAGACAGTGACGACAAGATACATGTTGTATTCAGGGTGTGAAGGGTAACTTATTTCTGTTCGGACACTCGAAAGAAGGGTGCAGACTAAGATCAAATTGAAGCAGTGACAGAATTTTTCGACGTATTCCTAGACGAGATACCCGGAATGCCACCAGGTCAAGAAATTGAGCTTTTGATTGATAGATTTCTAGACACTCGACCGATATCAAAGGCACTATATAGGTACAAGAGTTATTGGACCGTGGGTACATTTGTCCAAGAATTATTGGACCACTCTAATTTGTGAGAGATGGATTCTTTGTGGTAGCTTGTCCCTTTCTCGCTACTCCTTCACGCTTAACAAAATGAATTCTCTATTTTATCTTGCTATGTTCTTTGATCGATGATGCTTCAACTGAATTGAAGATAGTAATACCACAAGTTGATACCACTAAAATATTAATATAATTGACATATGAAAGATGAATTGTTAATACAATTGACACAAAGAATGCAATGTCGTATGTTTAAATGAAATGATATATACGAGAAATGGTCAAATGAAGTGATCGATGAATCACCAAGTGAAATGATGGGGAAATGTCGAAACTGAATAGACACCAAGTATGATGCGATGAATGCGAATGTGCAACATTTATTTATTTATTTCAGTATTTTACCATACAATTTATGCTTATAATTGAGTCGTATATGCATTCGCATGGTCATTGCAACTCTGTATTTAGAAAACTCTCCTTTTTGATCTGTGAGTATGGATTAGGGTTAAAAAACAATTTAAAGCCCCTAATCCTACAAGCTTTTGGGCTGTTGATTTTGATCCAACGATGTAGATAAAATTCCTATTTTTGGCTTCAACCACGAAATTGGTATACCGACGGTATACCGGTAGTGGTATATACCAAAGTTGGGCCAAAACGAATCAAAACATGTTCTAGAACAAACTGCTCTTGAACCCAGGGCCAGTCCTGAGTTCATGGGGACCGAGGCGAACTTCCAAATGGACCCCCATACATAATATAAAAAAATAAAACAATAAATAAAACAAAAGTAAATTAAAAAAAAAAACTTATCACCAAAAATTGAACAAAGGATCTCACATATGCAAGCCTAACATAATAACCACTACACCATAATTATTTTTGTATTAAATGTGGCACATGAAATATACTAGGTCTATTTTAGATATAAAAATATTAATATATTTATATTTAAACTAATTTTTTTAGCTCTCAGGATTTGTGGACCGTGGATGGTCGCCCTGGCTGCCTTATGCCAGGTCGGCCCTGCTCGAACCGGTATGTAGAATTGTTGTATCGTATTGGTGGTCGATCAAGTTGAAGCCTCTACAATCTAATTTTTTGATTTTTTTTTTTTTAATTTTACTCTCTCTCTCTCTCTCTTTTTATTTTTATTATTATTTTTTTTTGGGTACTTCAGCCTTCAGAAAGTATTTATTTTTGTAGTGGAGGTAATTAAAATCCAGCCAGACTCGTAAGGGCCAGACTGGTCCGTTGATTGGACGTTGGTCCGACTTGGATCTAATTTGAACAGCCGGTCCCAAATCGGACTTCGGACCCACATAACACCTTACCCAAGAGTTGGGCCCACATAACACCTTGGCCCATGAGTCGTGTCTCGTGTGGCTCTAAATTGTCGTGTGTAGCAACTTGACGGAAAGGACAGTTCGTCATAGTGTAGGGTTGGCTATGAAGAGGGAGCAGGTGTTTGGTGTTTGAGAAGTAGGCAACGTGCCCAAAGCGCTTGTGAAAAGCTAGCTAGGTTAACAATGGAATCGACAAGTCTTTCGATTCGTGTGTAGGGGTATAAAATGGACAAAGTAGTCCGTTGTCCGTACGTGTCCGGCTCGATAAATGGTTCGACCGCGGAACGTCCGATTCATTAACGAACAAAACTTGGACATTTTTTTTTGGTCCGATTAAAAATCGGACTCGGACACGGTCATATTCATGTCCGGTCCGAATTCGTCCGCGAACAGTCCGATAGTGGAGACTCCTTTTGGTTTTGTATCAATTATGTCAAAATATTTTAGTTTTGCACCAAATTTTTGTTGTCCCGTCTCGATTTTTGTTATTATTTTACTATTGTTTGTTTTATTCTATAACCTTCAATTGTATTTTCTTTCAACTAGATTTTTTGAACCAACTATTAAGGTATCTTGATAAAATAATAACTTTTGGTAATATATTTAATTTGTCCGCGGACCGTCCGATTGAATTAACAAACAGTGGTTGTCCGTGTTCGTCCGGCCCGAACTTAAACAATGAACTGTCCGTGTCCGTCCGTCCAAACTCATTTTCATTAACGGACCGAACACGGAAACACGGACAGTGGACGTCCGTGTCCGTCCGGTCCGTTTACACCCCTAGTCGTGTGGAGAATCTTCTCGTGGTAGAAATTTGACTTGCAGATGGAGTCCGATTGATAACCATGTAGATTAAAGTTGTATGATTCTATGAGAAATAGTGGTTAGATTCACTAGAAGAACAACTTGGATATTTCTTGCGAAGATGGTTTGTTAGAGGGAATGAGCCACAAGAGGTGAATCATAAAGTTGGGTTCTAGAAAAATGACACGAGAGAATCGGACTTGGTGAGAGTGGTGGTCAAGAATGGTAGAAAGTTCTCTGGTGACGTGTATATTATTGTGTAAAAAATGCTATTAACTTTTTTAAACTGTTTTTTCCAAATTATTCTTTTTTTTATAATAACTGACGTGATATCTCACGTAACAAACTTTAAAATTAAAATTAATAATAATATTAATATTAACACTAAAAAATGAGTAATAATTATTTGGTTTAATTTGTCATGTTAGCTGTAATACCCAGATGTCACGTCAGCTTGTCTAAGAAACGATAGTTTTGAAAGACATTTTGGATGGATTAATAGTATTAGTCTAATTTTTTGCATTATCATGTTGTCATCCAAATTGACCAATTGGACCCATTTTGCACACTAAACTGTTATTATTATTAAGAGTAAACATTCATAACCAATGGCAGATCCAGGATTACAATCCACTAGGGACACAAGCATAAAGGAATTCAGATGCAATATTTTTAAATTTTTTAAGTATAATAATTTAATATTATATTAAATAGTATTATTTTTATATAATAAAATATAATATCTCACAATTGTTTCTACGAGTTTTCGTACTTTGAAAACATTTAACTAAAACTTCATTTGTAATACTAAGGCAACTCTTTTTCTCTGAAGCATACTTTCTAAAATAATACTAGCTTTTGAATTTTTTTTAGTATTTGTTATATTTCAAAGTATGCTTTTGATTTGTAAGTTAACTAGAAGGAATTCAAGTGTTTGTCATATGTCCAAATAATTATTCTAATTTAGCATACTTTAGAAACATATATTTAAAGAATGCAATAATATGCTTCTATGAATTCCTACTAATTTAAAATCTCATACAATAAATTTGGAGTGGAGATATAACAAATACTAAATTTGAAAATTTTACCTGTCAAAAGAAAAAAAAAAATTTTTTTTTTTTTCACTGGGGTCCTAGCCCCCAGTGGAATGCATGTGGATCCGCCTGTGTTCATAACACATCTCAGTGTTGAAACTGCGTTTCATCCTTTTTCTACAAAGTTTAGGTTTACTGAGTTGTACTTTTTTGGGGTTATATTACTCAGTTATCTAAGGTACTTTCCATGTTCTGAAAAAAAAGACTCATACATTAGCTGCGGTGTCCTTTTCCAGTTTAAAGGTGGTGGCTAATGGTGGAAAGTAGAAGTAGAAGAGCAAGCTCGGATGAATGTATGTTCAATGTATGTTCAATGAATTTATATGTTCCAACTATAGCGTTCGAATATTTTTAGCATCTCAATTTTTTACTGTTCGAGTTTGGCATCCCAACTTTATAAATTGTTCTTTTGAAACATATTTCATCAACTTTAAAGCACATCGATACCATTTCTAAAAGATATCTTGTAGTACAAAAATACAATTTAGATACTTGTATTGTCGGATATTTTTTTTGAAGTGTTCCCTATGTGTTTTAAAATTAACGAAATGTGCTTCAAATTGACCAACGATGTGCTAAAATCGAGCAGTAGAACGTTAATGTACCAAAAACGTGAGTATGCTATAGTTGGAATGTCATTATGATAATTTAGTGTTCTTTACATTGCTGATAAGGTTTTAAATAAAAATTGCTGATAAGGAGAGCGATATTCATGATAATTTTTTACCTTCATTATTGTTGTGTAACTACTAATAACAGTCTAATCAGCTCCATAAGTCTTTCTAGCTGGCTTTGTACCTTTCTCGTGTTAGATAGCAAGCATCCGCTTACCCTTAGGCTTTCATACTTTTAGCAAGTCTAAGTTTGTAGTGTGTGTGCTCGCTTGTTTTATCCTATCCATATAATCTTGTACCTAAGACTTGTTTTGTTAATTATCTTTAATAAAACACTAGAAATTTAATTCAACCGTTTTGTTTAAAAAAATAAATTCTGAAATTAACATGTTCATTCTCATCTACAAATACAATATTCCTAACCTTTTTTATTATTATATAAAAGCTAGATTTTCAATATGAGTATCATGTTTGTTTGTTTTTCCCCTTAGAATTGAACTGATCAATTTGTTTGGTCGTAGGAAACAAGAAAGACATTGGTACAGTCCTAACTATCGCGGCAGCAATTGGTTTGGCACTTGTAATTACTCTATGAATTTGCTGATTGCGGAGATCATCAAAGGCAGGTGCAGAGGGAAGAATTTAAGAGAGAGGAGTCGACTAAAGAAAGCCCATAAAATAAAATTACATACTAAAAAATAATATATATGTATTTAGTTTCGCGCGTCTTACAAAAAATAAGATTATTAATCTCATATTAAATGACTCCTCTCCGATTGCACATATTTTGAAATCGTTGAATAATGTCTTTATTGATGATAGACTCCGACATATCTTTCTCAATGTAAGTGAGCAAACGGTCATTCATAAACTCATCTCCAAGTTGATTGCATAGCTATGTCTTGATAATTATTATGGCTGAATTAAATACCCTCTTGACAGTTGTTGTCGGAATGGATAATTCCAAATTTATAAGCAGAAAAGCCAACGAATATTGTCGATGCATCTTGATTTGAACTATTTCCTAGCAAGTCCACTAATCCATATAACATCATAAAATTGATCATTGGTGCAGACGTCCTCATGATATAGTTTGAAAGTGTACCCAAAACATGAAAGATATTCTTCATCAAAATAAAAAGGGTAAAGTCCAGCAAATCGTATAAACTTGTCCATATCAAATATAGAGAAATAATCGCTTGGATCAAGACACGACATACACAACAACAACAACTCCTTACTCACCTCAGTAGATCAATTATTCAATTCTTGAACTCGTAAATCTATAACGGAGTATAATAATTCAACACGGTAATAGTGAAAAATTGTGCATTCCTCAACACTACGACATGATCTACTATGAACTTCAAACTTGCCTTCCATGTTTCGGACTTTGCTTCATTATTTTATGCCAAATAAAGACACTTTTCAACAACGATTCCCATCCACCGTCTCTCTTTCTTTGGTGTGTTTGTTTGGTTATGTCACGTCCCACTTCCCAGATTCAAACGGTGACGTCATAAACACATTTTCAGGCTACGCGCAGAATTCGCGATTGTCGTCTGTAACCATCAGAATGAAAAATACAAGGACTTACATTGCATTACACATATTGTAACATATTATAAATGAAACTTTTTCTAAGGATATATTGTCTTACAAGTTCATTACAACGAGATAATTCACATAAACTAACTACAACAGTACGTTCGTCTCTTGAGAGTCTTCAGATAACTACTCCTCGACGTACAGCGGTAACGCCTTGGCAGGAACGTCTTCTTCTTCTCCTAGTAGACAAATACTAGGTCGTTTAGAAATGACAAGCAAGTACTCGGCCAAGAACGGGTAAGAGTAAAAGAAATATGAAATGAAATGAGACATAATAGTTTTGTAAAATAGTCATATTGAAATAAAGTATTATGTTAATGTGTGAGTATCATGTTTCTCTTATCCAGATAGGCGTTATGACAGGTAATATAATTCAAAAGGGAAATTAACCTAACATGGAATGCAACATTGGAGAACAACCCCTGAATATTCATCTAAATGATTTTCCATCAACAATCCCGTTAACCTGGGATCAGGCTGTGAATTCGGCGGCACGGTGCTTAGTATCCGGCCTGGAGCCTCCCTTGGGCTTAACAATCACATATTCGATGTTACTGTCGAAATAGATGTAATAATCTGGAGCCTCCCTTGGGCTTAGTTTGCCTCTCTTGATTCATTTCGGTTCATGGTGAGCCAACTTGGTTTGGCTTTACATGGAAAGGAATGGGTGGCTAGGATTTGATGGAGTAGGATGAATGGTGGAGATCCACTTGATCTTGATATAAAACTTCTTCTTTCATTCTCTCTCTTCATTCATTCACATTTACTCCTCCACCAAACCCTAACCCACTTGTGAGAGGCAAGTACATCTTGCACATCATGGAGGATTTCATGCATCCCCATTTATTTTTAGTCTATTGTGCTTGTCTCTTCTTTCTTCATATGTTTAGGTCTTGTAGTTTTTGTTTTCCATGGTTAGCTTTGTGTAGATCTAAGTTTTCCCCCTTTTTGGTTTTTTTGGGTTTTGATCTATCAAACTTCATCATTTTCATGTTTTGATTGTTCTATGTTGTAGAGAATTCAATTCTACCCAATTTTGGCTTTTGAAAAGTTAGATTTCGACTTGATTTGAGGAAGTTATGGCCAAAATAATTTTGGTCAAACTTCTATGTTCATCTGTCCTGATTTTGGCAGGGACGATGAATAGTACCTGACCGCATAAGCTTTTCTGGCCACATGACCATTTCTGGCCGCATAAGCTTTTCTGGCCGTATGACCATTTCTGGCCGCATAAGCTTTTCTGGCCGCATGACCATTTCTGGTCGCATGACCATTCCTGGCCGCATAAGCTTTTCTGGCCGCATGACCTTTTCTGGCCGCATAAGCATTTCTGGCCGCATGACCATTCCTGGCCGCATAAGCTTTTCTGGCCGTATGACCATTCCTGGCCGCATAAGCTTTTCTGGCCGCATGACCATTTTGAGCCGCATAAGCATTTTGAGCTGCATAAGGATTTTTGGAGCCGCATGAGCATTTTGAGCCGCATAAGGATTTTTGGGGCCGCATGAGCATTTTGAGCCGCATAAGGATTTTTGAGCCGCATGAGGCTGATTTTGGCTGATTTTGATTGTTTGATGCTCTTTTTGACTGTTTTCTGGCCCGAATTTCTCCTAGCTTCCAACATGAAAGTTGTAGATCTTTTCCTTGACTTCAAGAATGTGTTACCAACTATTTTATGCTAGTTATAGACTCGACCATGCTTAATACTAATTTGACTTTTATGCCTTGTCACGAATTGACCCCGACTGTTACTTTGACTAATAATTGATCATGCGTTCCTAGTTGGAACTAAGAGACTGGCTAGTCGTCTTATTGAATTGAATGAATGAGACACGTCCATATTAATTATGAACTATTGTAATCGACTGGCTGATCCCGAATATTGATGTAAGACCCAGTTTTCTGAAATTGGGATATTTTTGAAAATTTATTATTTTTATTATTTATTAATGATGATTTAGTCATGATATGATTTTTGGTAATTTTTAGTGTAATTAAAACCATTTTCTAAGTCATGACTTATGACTTTGTGATTTGGTTATGAAACCCTAGTGTAACCTTAGAGTTACTTGTCCTAGAGACTAACCATGATCATGTGAGCCTAGTCATAAGTTTAGAACATCAAAAATTGTGGTTTTAGCCTAAGGGGTATTTTGGTAAATTTCTAGGAATTAAGTAGGATTAGGGAGATTTTACTATTCATGGACTTTTGATTAGTGACTTGATAGTCCCTAACCTAGTTTAGCCTAATCTAGGGATTAGCAACTAACCTAGAAGACTAAGTGTAGGTATTTACTTTATGTTGTAAATATCTTAGGATTGAAATATCTTAGATATTTGCTTTATAGATATTTTTCATAAAACCTAGAAATATCTACTTGGTCCAAGACTTAGAAGCTAAGTTAGCAAGGTGGAAAGGAGCCCTAAATATCTACCCTACCCCCCCCCCCCCCCATGGCAGCCCACCATCCTATATTAACCCCCCCACATTTATTCATGATCATTTTACATGAAATCAAAACCAAGAAAAACCTAGAAAAATCTTCCACTCTTTTGACCATAACTTTCTCATTACACAAGCTTTGAACCTCTAGTTTTCTCCATTAGGTCACCTACAATCTAAAGGAGCCTAGGGAAGTGTGCTACTCAAGTTTCATCAAGCAAGGAAAAGTTGAGGTTGGAGGATACACACCCTCATTTAGTGAAATTCAAGACTTTGTGCACCAAGAGGTAATTATTCCTAAACCTTGTTAATATAGTGTTTTTCTTCACAATTGCATGCATCTAGGTAAACCCTAGCTCTGTTTTTAGGTTTGGTGAATTTTAGGGTTTGTTTGGTGTCGTATCGGACACGTATCCTATTTGTTAAATCCTTGATTTTTAGTGTAAATAGCTCACTGTCACATGAAAATATACACACTGTTTTCCAAATGTTTTTGAACCAAATTCTAGCCTAGACCTAGCTAAACCTAACCCCTACTCACTGAGCACATTTTGAGCTTGTGTCGTGTCCAAAATTGGACACAAAGCTCTCGGACACAACACACTGGACACATGCATTTATACTGTAAATATGCCCTGCTACCACTGTGTCAGTTCTCACTGGACACGTCACTTGGACACGTCAAACTTGACACCCACCTTGGGGCATTGACTGACAGGTCATCCCCAAAGTTTGGGATGACCTCGTGTCGTGTCGGACACGAAATCGACTCATGAAGGGTCGTTCTATACACAGTGTACACACACAGACACTCGACTTTGAGCGTGTCGTATCCACTGTACACGACACGTGGACACTTCGTAGTGCCATGGACACGAAGCCTATCCATAGGCGAACACATTGGACACAACCACGTGGTGTCACGTGTCCCATGTCGCGAACACGAGACACGCGAAAACACTGACATGCAGTCTGAACACGTAATTTTAGGGCTTCTGATACGTGTGTCGTGTCCACTCTATACGACACGTGGACGCGTATCAGGCACATGGACACGTAGCCTAGACCTAGGCGCACCTCTGGGCACGAGCACGAGGCCTGTGTCGCCTTGTGTCGTGTCCTAGAACGATTTGAAATCGTGTGTGATACCACTGTATCAGTGTGTGTCTAATTTACCCGTGCGACTTTAAACCCGCGTGGACACGCCGTGTCGTGTCGTGACACCGTGTCAGGCTACTAGGGACCTAGTCTAACCTAGGGGCTACAGTTACCAACCAACCTTAGGCCATCATAGTTCGGTTTGGGTAGAGTTTGAACTAACCTAAGTCGAGGGTTTGCTGTCCTATTTTCAGTTTCTGTAAATGTTCCAGTTTTGAAAAAAATGAATTTTGATTGTATATTAATTTTGATTTTTACATATAATGCTATGTTATTGTTAGGTTAACATGTTGTATATATGTTAGTGTGTGTGTGGGTGAAATTTGGGGAGAAATGGATGTGTATTCATGTGTTTTCACACATGTGCAAGGAGGGGGCCTGTTTAGTGTACTGTGTGTGTGTGTGTTTCTTTGGAGTGTTCAGTCACTGTTAAGTGACTGAACAGGGACCCCCCCCAGACCAGTTTTCCCTCTCTCCCTCTCTCTATTCAGTCTCCCCTATTCTCTCTCTCTATATGATTTTCTCTCTCTCATTATATCTCTATATATATATTGTATATATATTGTATTAGGTATATATATACATATACATATATATGTCTATATGTTATATAGATGTGTGTATAAATATAAGTTATATATATTTGGGTATGGGTATATACATATTGACCCCTATATATAGGTGTAATGTATAGACCCTATTATAGGTGTGAACCTATGAACCCTATAGCCTTGACCTAGGAATACTAACCTATGGGCTATGATACTAGCCTATGGCCATTAGGCCTAACCCTAATTGACTAGTAAACTAAGACTTAGCTAGTTTGACCCCAATTTGACTAAGTGTTGACCAAGGTCAACCTTAGGTCAAATTTGAACTAGCTTAACCTAGTTTTGACTTAAAACTAACCTAGAATGACTAGTTTGACTAACCCTAACTAGTTTAACATTGTTTGACCTAACTTGGACTAGTTTGACCAGTTTGACTTTTAGTGTTGACCAAGGTTGACCAAAGTCAACTATAGGTCAAACCTTGACCAAATTGACCTAGAAATGACTTGGATGAACATAGGACTATTTGACTTGAGTTTGACTAAACTAGATGATTAGGTTGACCATATGGATTATGAGGGTAATCCTATATAGATGAAGATATGTATGGGGTTAAGTGAGATACTTAGAGTTGAGTCATGACTTGAGTTGGAGAATAGGATTAGCTTGATTATAGGATTAGGGTTGGTATTGTACTATATGTATTTATGTGTGGTATACTTTGTATAGGTAATTGTAGTATAGTATCTTAGGTATCCTAAGACAGGTTAGCCTATGTTTGGTTGTGAGTTAGCCTTATAGAGTTTGACTGGATGTTGACCATTAGTCAAGATTAACCTAATTACTTGACTGACTAGTCTTTGTTTGACCAATACCTTAGTTGGTCTAAGTTTGACCTAGACTTAACCCAGATTGATCATGTTGACTAGTATTTGGCTAGTTTGATTAGAATGTTGACCAAGAGTTGACTTTAACCTAGATTTGACTAACCTTGACTTGTTTAACCTTGTTTGACCTTGTATGACTTAGTTTAACTTCTTGTGACCTAGTATAACTTAGTTTGACTGTAGAGTTGACCAAGTTTGACTTTGACCTAGATTGGCTTAGAATTCATATAGATTGCATCGTAGATTTCATTTACCTTTATTTTGGACATGTCATAACTGTATTGCTCTATTTTAGGACATTGTGACCCTGGTACAGACATCTGATATTACACTACTCTTTCCAGAGTAACAGGCGAGTACATTCTCTGATAATTCTCTCATTTATTTGTCGATTACTGTATTTCAGTTCTAGTTAGTTCTATGTGATTCTCTGTATCAATACGTATGGATATTTCTGGATTCATGTATGCGACACATACCTTACTTACTGATCTCTATTACTGGAATCACTGGAATCATTCTGGAATCATCATTTGGCCGGACTCATCTCGATTTTTGTGTCTTGTACTGGATTCACTTGCTGGGCGGGGAAATATTGAGTAAGACATGTAGACATACCCCAAATCTTGAATCTCCAAACTGGAATCTACTGGAAGCATAGCCATCTCTTGCCTGATCAGTGAGAGATGTGCCTAATACCTACAGCCGTTTACATGTCGACCTCGGTATTTTAAAACACACTGTTAGATCATAGTTGGACTCACCCTGGTTTCATTGATCACTGTTGGACTCATCTTGTACTGGAAATTATCTGGTATCAGATTATACGGACTGGACTCACATTGGGATTATATTAGACTTATATCGTACTGTCTGGACTCACACATGATATTCTAGTTCAGTTAGCTTTTATTACAGTCTTCATTGCCATGATTCTTCTCTTATTTTAGTTACCTTTCTTTTATTGTATCTTACTGCCTCTCTATGCCATCATTACCTGTATAGAACTGCCATGCTCATCAATAAAACTGTCTATAACTGCTTTATAGTTCTTTGTCATTTACTTGGGTTTTTCTTGATGAGTTGTACTCGTTCCCGTCCTGATTGCACCTGTTGAAAATATTACAGATGATAATCCTGAGGACACATGCCCTGCTTATCATGGACCTGGCGAGGGATTAGCTACCTTTGGTTCCGACTCTCAGGAGTGATTCAGGAGATTAGCTAGTAGACCACTTTAGCTCTCATGTTTTGGCTTGATGTATTAAAGTTAAGATATTGAGTCTGTATTAAGTTGATTTGAGATATTGGTATATTATTTTAGCAGTTAGTTGTTGTTGTCTTTAATTCCTTAGGTATAACTTCTGTGTTATCTTTTCGTGCTTAGACTGCGTTTGAGTAGATCATACCCTTTACTTGTCCTCCATTCGGAGCTGATATCTGGACAAGTACTTTTTATATTCACTGCATAAGATTAGTTAGCAACCTAGGACAGCTTACTTCCGCCGACACTGCGACGTAGGCTGGACGTAACCACTTCTCGTGCCCCTATACAGGGTGCGGGTCGTGACAATTGACATACAGGCACATGCAGGCTTCAATTTATTTATTTATTTATTTATTTTACAAAAGCAGCATGTGTACTTTATGGTCAAGACATGATTACTCCGTGGTTAGTTCTGATTGTTGCATTACGCTATGTAAGACCTGCAACCTAACCGCACTGGTATCGTTGTAGAGTTGTGCATATCGTACCCCGTACGAAAGTACTCATTTGAATGAGCATGACCCACGGCATGGGATTTCACTTAACGTAGAGACTATTAAGTTAAATAAAATAATGATTGCATGGAGAGAATGGATTCCCGAGTTCTTACATGGCAGCCCTCTTGGGACTAGTAGTACCCGACAGGCCGGCTGGTCCCCACAGATACTGCAAATCTGCCACACGGGCAGGGAGTGGTATCTGGTTATATTATCTATTGTATATTGTATATTAATGACGGGCGTCCTGCTGGGACTCGTCTAATTCATGATTGGCGCAATTGATTGACTGGGTAAACTAGCCTTGCTTGTACATAGTAAGAACTGAGGAATCTCTATTGCACAATTCTAGGATAACTTGGAACTCACAGTAGCAAGCCGTAGTAGTTGAATGGCCGTTTAAATTAACTTGTTTGTGTACTGTATGTCCTCTGTTACCTAACTGAGATGATCAGAATGTCAGGACATGACGTGCCAACTTCTGTCCTTGTTTGGTTGGGAGGTTGGTTCGAAGTGTCGTGATACTATGTGAATCCCAGTAGAAAGCAGAGATCTATTTATCATATTTTCTCATTACTGGTTTTAATCCCTCATATCGTGCTTTCTTGCGGTACTTGCTGTTAGAGGTCTAACCTCTCTGGTTTTGCATGGCCAGATTTAGAGCCGGTCCCCGAGGATCCAGCTTACTTCTACCTCCACGATGGTCAACACTAGAGGGATGATCGCAGAAGGGCTCGAGTGGGTTTTCTTACTTCCCCGTTCGTTTTGTTAAATACTTTATACTTTGCCGTTTGGCACCGACATGTTAGTCGAATTGTCTTGTACCTATTTTTGCATAATTGTAACTAAGTCAGGCTGCAGCTGATAACAATTGTGTATACTGACTACATCATCTGGCTGTGTTTTGTAAAGCCAGATATCAAGAACATTTTGACTGAGCGTTTGGGACGCCTTACTGCTTTATCTTACATGTTCTCTATTTTCTGTTTCTTGTTTGAATGATTGAGACAATAGATGTGAAGTGACCATATGGAGACTTTCATGTAGTATGCACCCCCTCGTCTTGTTAGACATCATTGATCGTATTATACGGTATTCATCTACCCGTAATACGTAGCTGGCTGAGTCATTCCTCCGCTCTCCAGTATTCTGGTTCTGGGGTGTGACAAGGTTTTAGTGGTGGCCCATGCAGGTCTGGTTTCAGACTTGTGGGATGTTTTGATTTATAGGATGTCTCAATCAAACATGTTCCTCCTTGATCTCATGATTCGTTGTTCTCAACTCTAGCTTGACATTCCAGTATTCTTTGACTTCATTGATCTTTTCTGTCCGGTCGTTTGATTGTTCTCTTGTCCCTTTTCTTAGGGGCACCTCGTCCGCATCTGTCAGGACTGGGCAACAATAACAACAAGGGCAACACGGATAACCTGACCATGTTGGTCAGCAATAAGGGCCGGTACTAACTCAAGAGACCATCCAAGAAGAAGTAATAGTAGAAGCAGCAGCTGGACCGCAGTATCCGGATGTTCCACCACCACCAACAGTTCCACCTACCCCTGTGGAAGTGGACACATCAGCCCTTCTGGAGATCATGAGAGGAATGATGGCTACCCAACAACATCAGATGTTAGCCCAGCAGTGCATGCACGCTCAGTTGCAGGAGCAGAACGTACTACTCAACCAAGGGTTGCAGACGACATTGGAAAGAGGGGCGAGGCCAGATTCAGGAGCATCAGCCAGGTTTTGCAAGTACAACTCCCGTCGTTTCGAGGGCACGGAAGATGCCATCTCAGCAGATACATGGCTTAAGGATATTGAGGCTATTCTGACAGCAGCTAAGGTACCGGCAGAAGAACGTGTGGATCAAGTGAAGTTGTTACTTCAGGATCTCGCACGTGATTGGTGGGAATCAGAGGAAGTAGGTATCAGACGTCCTGTTGCTTGGGACGATTTCACAGCAAGATTCAAGACGAAGTACTATAGAGTTGTAGCGCAGTTTGAGCTACAACAGAAGTTTATCAACCTCAAGCAGACCGGCAAGACGGTAGATGCTTACGCAGCGGAGTTCTACAGATTGAGTAGGTTTGCCCCAGAGATGGTAGCGACAGAGAGCCAGAGGGCTATGAGATTTTAGCAAGGGTTTCATCTTGAGCTCTTATAATTGATAGAGGGACACAATTACCAGACTTTTGATGAGGTATTGACGGCAACCCGAAGGCATGAGATCACCATTCAGAGGATCACGGCAAGGACTGGAGGTCAGAAGAGATCCCACAGTCAGATTGAAGGAGGAGGGGGAGCAGCTCCCCGAACAACAGCACCATCCACTGGCATTCGTATCCACGATGTGGCGATACGAGGACCAGCACCACCATCCAGGCAGCAACAACAGCAACAGAGGAAGAACCAGCAACCCCCGACGGGCTGCACTTATTGTGGGAAGATAGGGCACACTAGAGATGTGTGTCGGACATTGAACGGACTGTGTCTGATATGTGGAAATCCAGATCATCGGGTTACCACATGTCCCATGAATTCAAGGTCAGGAGGACCAGCGCAGCAGTTTCCTGCTCTGCCAGCACCAGGGGCAGGACAGTATCAAGGACCAGCAGTGGCAGTGAGACCATTGGTCCAGCGTCCGTTAATATCGCAAGCTAAGATGTTTTGGCAGCAGGGACCGCCGATGCAACAGCACCAGCATAGACCACCCCAGCATCATCAAGGAAGGGGCCAGCAGCAGCACCAGGCTAGGCCACAGCATAGGAACCAACAAGGAGGTCGAGGGCAGGCATTCACTCTGTCCTTGGAGGAGGCATTAGCATCGAAAGATGTTGTGGCAGGTAATATTCTCGTCGCCTCATATCCCGCAGTAGCATTGTTTGATTCAGGAGCATCACACTCATTTATATCTGCACAATTTGCGACACGGCTAGGAATGGAGTTCGAGGCATTGCCAGGGAGGTTGAATATACTCACTGGCAATGGGCTCGTAGGAATTAGTAGAGTTATTCTAGCGTGTAGCGTTGTAGTTTACGGGCATTCCTTACCCGCCCAGTTGATAGAATTTCCTGTTGGAAATTTCGACGTTATCTTAGGTATGGACTGGCTGAAAGACAGTCATGCGACAATAGATTGTCGTAGAGGGAGTGTATCTTTTGATATTCCAGACATGGAGAGGTTCACCTTATTCAGATCAGTGGCAACTCAACAAGAGCAGGGAGTAGTGACGACAATGGAAGAAGTTTAAGTTCCGAAGGTAGTTGAAGAGTTTCTGGATGTATTTCCTGAAGAACTTCCAGGTCTACCACCGGTTAGGAATATTGAGATCAGTATAGAATTGGCACCTGAAACTAAACCGATATCAGATCGAGTTTACAGAATGGCGTCAGAACAGACCAAGGTATATCAGCACAAAGAGGAACTGAAGGAGAAGAAGTTCATCCAAGCTAGCATATCGCCATGGGCAGCACCAGTGGTACTTGTAGGAAAGAAGGATGGATCATCCAGATTGTGCATTGATTACAGGAAGCTTAACGCGGCAATAGTAAAGAACAAGTACCCATTACCCAGGATCGACGACTTATTTGTTCAGTTGAGCAGGGCTAGAGTTTTCTCCAAGATAGATCTTCGTTCAGGGTATCATCAAGTGAGGGTTCGGAAGGAGGATATTCCCAAGACAGCATTCAGGTCAAAGTATGGGCATTATGAATTCTTGGTAATGCCGTTTGGTTTGACCAATGCTCCAGCAATATTTATGGACTTGATGAACCGCATCTTTATGCCATACCTAGATCAGTTTGTCGTGGTGTTTCTCGATGACATTCTTGTGTACTCTGCCAGTGAAGAGGAGCATGAAGACCACCTCAGGACAATATTGCAGGTTCTGAGGGAGAACCAGTTGTATGCCAAGCTCAGCAAGTATGAGTTCTGGACGGATCATATTTCATTTTTGGGTCATATCATATCAGGAGCTGGAGTAGCAGTAGATCCCAAGAAGGTAGAAGCAGTAGAGAGCTGGCCACTACCCAAGACCGTAGCTGATGTACGGAGTTTCTTGGGATTGGCAGGATATTACAGGAGATTCGTATCGGATTTTGTAAGACTTTCAGCACCCATGACCCGCTTGACACGGAAGGATGTGCCATTCGTCTGGTCGGCAGAGTGCCAGGCATCATTTGATACCTTGAAGTAGAAGTTGATATCAGCGCCTATTCTTACCTTGCCAGTTGGACCCGGAGGTTTTACAGTATATTGTGATGCGTCAGATAAAGGACTTGGATGTGTCCTCATGCAGCATGGGAAGGTGATAGCGTATGCATCTAGGCAGCTTCGGGACCACGAGAAGAATTACCCAACTCATGACTTGGAGTTGGCGGCAGTAGTATTTGCTTTAAAGCTATGGAGGCATTACATATATGGTGATCGAGTGGATATATACACGGACCATAAAAGTCTGAAGTACATCTTTACTCAGAAGGAGCTGAACATGAGACAGAGAAGATGGTTGGAGTTGATCAAGGATTATGACGTGGAGCTTCAGTATCATCCAGGCAAGGCTAATGTGGTAGCAGACGCTCTTAGCAGGAGAGACGGCGCATTTATGTTGACAACACAGAAGCACATTTTAGAAGACCTTCAGGAGATGGGCATCGAGGTTATACTTCCTAGTGATATAGGAATTCTGGCGAGTCTACGAGTTCAATCCGACTTGGTAGACAGGATCAAGGCAGCTCAGGCACAGGACCCAAGGATTCAGAAACTTATGGCAGAATGTGAGTCAGGACTCAGGAAGGAGATACAAATTCATGAAGATGGTACCCTTAGGTTTGGATCACGCCTATGTGTGCCTAGTGAAGATATCAGACAGGAGGTTATGACAGAAGCTCACAGTTCTCAGTATTCTATACACCCTGGAGGGACCAAGATGTACCAAGATATCAAGCAGCACTTCTGGTGGAACGGGATAAAGAGGAAGATAGCTAGATTCGTTTCCCGTTGCTTGGTATGTCAGCAAGTGAAGGCAGAACAGCAGAGGCCAGCTGGGTTATTGCAGCCGCTTCCTATCCCGGAATGGAAGTGGGAGCACATCACAATGGACTTTGTGACCAGTTTACCGAGATCACCAAGTGGTAAAGATACTATTTGGGTGATAGTAGATCGGCTTACAAAGGTGGCACACTTTCTCCCTTTCAGAGTAGGGCAATCTACAGAAAAGTTGGCAGAGTTGTATATGCAACAGATAGTCAGGCAGCATGGAGTCCCTGTCAGTATTGTGTTCGACAGAGATACCCGTTTTACATCACATTTCTGGAAGAGCTTACATCATAGTCTGGGTACCAAGTTAAGATTTAGCACGGCTTACCATCCACAGACGGACGGGCAATCAAAAAGAACAATTCAGACTTTAGAAGATATGTTGTGAGCTTGCACCCTAGATTTTGGAGGATCTTGGGAGAGCCACCTGCACTTAGTTGAGTTTTCATACAACAACAGTTATCAAGCCAGTATCCAGATGGCGCCATTCGAAGCTCTATATGGTAAGAAGTATAGATCGCCACTAGCATGGGATGATATCGGGGAGAGGAAGATGTTAGGCCCAGAAATGATTGTTCAGACAGTTGAATTGGTCAAGAGAATTAGAGAGCAACTTCGAGTTGCACAGGACCGGCATCGTCATTGGGCGGACCAGCATCGTAGACCGCTAGAGTTTTCTGTTGGGGACCACGTATTCTTGCGAATCCCACCTACCCGTGGGGTCATTAGATTTGGCGTTCGCGGGAAGTTGAGTCTGCGATATGTAGGACCATTCATTATCCTTGATAGGGTAGGCGATGTTGCTTATCGTTTATCCCTTCCACCTTCGTTACGAGAGGTGCATGACGTGTTTCATGTATCTCAATTGCGAAGGTATGTATCGGACCCCAGCCATATCCTTGATCATTCTGAGTTGGTTGTTGGTACCAACTTGTCTTACGAGGAGCAGCCGGTGTCCATTTTGTACCGGAGAGAGAAGATACTCAAGAACCGAACAATTAGCCTTGTCCGGGTTGCTTGGGGTCATCACTCATTAGGAGAGTCAACGTGGGAACGTGAGGATGATATCCGATCACGGTATCCATATCTGTTTGACTCACAAGGTATATTTCTTCCCGTGTACCTTGATTGCCTTAACCCCTCATGCTTGTTACCGTATAGATAGAATTACTCGATATCATAGATTGTTAATATAGATATGTTATCTGCTAGTTAAACATTGAAGAATGATTGCTTGCTCAAGTTTCTTGTACCTAGATCAGCTCGGTTTTTCCTATCCTGCTTGGATTTGAAATTTCGAGGACAGAATTTATCTAAGGTGGGTAGAGATGTCACTCTCCGTTCCCGGAATGCGTATTTTTATACGTATACCGCTTGTCTGAATTTATTTAGTATCTGTCATATATTTATTTTGTATTTAATTCTTTTAATTTCATGCTAATTATTTTTTTGTATTTTATTTTCTACTTTTTTTTGGCTCTTGATTCATTTCGGTTCATGGTGAGCCAACTTGGTTTGGCTTTACATGGAAAGGAATGGGTGACTAGGATTTGATGGAGTAGGATGAATGGTGGAGATCCACTTGACCTTGATATAAAACTTCTTCTTTCATTCTCTCTCTTCATTCATTCACATTTACTCCTCCACCAAACCCTAACCCACTTGTGAGAGGCAAGTACATCTTGTACATCATGGAGGATTTCATGCATTCCCATTTATTTTTAGTCTATTGTGCTTGTCTCTTCTTTCTCTATATGTTTAGGTCTTGTAGTTTTTGTTTTTCATGGTTAGCTTTGTGTAGATCTAAGTTTTCCCCCTTTTTGGTTTTCTTGGGTTTTGATCTATCAAACTTCATTATTTCCATGTTTTGATTGTTCTATGTTGTAGAAAATTCAATTCTACCCAATTTTGGCTTTTGAAAAGTTAGATTTCGACTTGATTTGAGGAAGTTATGGCCAAAACAATTTTGGTCAAACTTCTATGTTCATCTGTCCTGATTTTGGCAGGGACGATGAATAGTACCTGGCCGCATAAGCTTTTCTGGCCGCATGACCATTTCTGGCCGCATAAGCTTTTCTGGCCGCATGACCATTTCTGACCGCATAAGCTTTTCTGGCCGCATGACCATTTCTGGTCGCATGACCATTCCTGGCCGCATAAGCTTTTCTGGTCGCATGACCTTTTCTGGCCGCATAAGCATTTCTGGCCGCATGACCATTCCTGGCCGCATAAGCTTTTCTGGCCGTATGACCATTCCTGGCCGCATAAGCTTTTCTAGCCGCATGACCATTTTGAGCCGCATAAGCATTTTGAGCCGCATAAGGATTTTTGGAGCCGCATGAGCATTTTGAGCCGCATAAGGATTTTTGGAGCCGCATGAGCATTTTGAGCCGCATAAGGATTTTTGAGCCGTATGAGGCTGATTTTGGCTGATTTTGATTGTTTGATGCTCTTTTTGACTGTTTTCTGGCCCGAATTTCTCCTAGCTTTCAACATAAAAGTTGTAGATCTTTTTCTTGGCTTCAAGAATGTGTTACCAACTATTTTATGCTAGTTATAGACTCGACCATGCTTAATACTAATTTGACTTTCATGCCTTGTCACGAATTGACCTCGACTGTTACTTTGACTAATAATTGATCATGCGTTCCTAGTTGGAACTAAGAGACTGGCTAGTCGTCTTATTGAATTGAATGAATGAGACACGTCCATATTAATTATGAACTATTGTAATCGACTGGCTGATCCCAAATATTGACATACAGGCACATGCAGGCTTCAATTTATTTATTTATTTTACAAAAGCAGCATGTGTACTTTATGGTCAAGGCATGATTACTCCGTGGTTAGTTCTGATTGTTGCATTACGCTATGTAAGACCTACAACCTAACCGCACTGGTATCGTTGTAGAGTTGTGCATATCGTACCCCGTACGAAAGTACTCATTTGAATGACCATGACCCACGGCATGGGATTTCACTTAACGTAGAGACTATTAAGTTAAATAAAATAATGATTGCATGGAGAGAATGGATTCCCGAGTTCTTATATGGCAGCCCTCTTGGGACTAGTAGTGCCCGACAGGCCGGCTGGTCCCCACAGATACTGTAAATCTGCCACACGGACAGGGAGCGGTATCTGGTTATATTATCTATTGTATATTGTATATTGATGACGGGCGTCCTGCTGGGACTCGTCTAATTCATGATTGGCGCAATTGATTGACTGGGTAAACTAGCCTTGCTTGCACATAGTAAGAACTGAGGAATCTCTATTACACAATTCCAGGATAACTTGGAACTCACAGTAGCAAGCCGTAGTAGTTGAATGGCCGTTTAAATTAACTTGTTTGTGTACTGTATGTCCTCTGTTACCTAACTGAGATGATCAGAATGTCAGGACATGACGTGCCAACTTCTGTCCTTGTTTGGTTGGGAGGTTGGTTCGAAGTGTCGTGATACTATGTGAATCCCAGTAGAAAGCAGAGATCTATTTATCATATTTTCTCATTACTGGTTTTAATCCCTCATATCGTGCTTCCTTGCGGTACTTGCTGTTAGAGGTCTAACCTCTCTGGTTTTGCAAGGCCAGATTTAGAGCCGGTCTCCGAGGATCCAGCTTACTTCTACCTCCACGATGGTCAACACTAGAGGGATGATCGCAGGAGGGCTCGAGTGGGTTTTCTTACTTCCCTGCTCGTTTTGTTAAATACTTTATACTTTGTCGTTTGGCACCGACATGTTAGTCGGATTGTCTTGTACCTATTTTTACATAATTGTAACTAAGTCAGGCTGCAGCTGATAACAATTGTGTATACTGACTACATCATCTGGTTGTGTTTTATAAAGCCAGATATCAAGAACATTTTGACTGAGCGTTTGGGACGCCTTACTGCTTTATCTTACATGTTCTCTATTTTCTGTTTCTTGTTTGAATGATTGAGATAATAGATGTGAAGTGACCATAGGGAGACTTTCATGTAGTATACACCCCATCGTCTTGTTAGACAACATTGATCGTATTATACGGTATTCATCTACCCGTAATACGTAGCTGGCTGAGTCATTCCCCCGCTCTCTAGTATTCTGGTTCTGGGGTGTGACATTTAAAGAGGGGAATGAAGGGTGATGTGTCCCTCCTTCTAGTCCCCTCTAAGGGACACATGGCTTGTTCTAGGGGATTCTCATGGGGACACATGGCAAGACATGTGTCATGCCATGGATGGTTTTTTTAAAGTAAACTTAGAAAAAAATATTTAGAGTATGACAAGTCTACTCCCCTTAGAAAAATTTTGTCTTCGAAATTTGGAATAACTAGAACAACAATTGATGACTAACCTGGCTTAGGGAATAGATACAGATATTGCCTCCGCATATCTTCTTCTTTCTTCCAAGTTGAATCTCCAGGAGAATCCGTGCTCCACGCAACTCGTACTAATGGAATGATCCGATTGCGGAGTACCTTATCTCTTCGATCCAAGATCCCAACGGGTTTCTGTTCTACCCGTAGTATAGGTCCGATGGTGATTTATGAATGGTCGAGTATATGGCTCGAATTCGATACGTATCTTCGTAGCTGAAAAATATGGAATACATTGTGAACTCCTTCTAGAGTTGGTGGCAAGGCAAGTCGATATGACATATTTCCTACTTTTTCTAGTATGTCGAAGGGTCTAATGTATCTCGGACTCAGTTTTCCTCTGGTCCCAAATCTGATAGTTCCCTTAGTTGGTGAAATCTTCAGAAACACGTGATCTCCAGGTTGGAACTCCAGTATTCTTCGATGCTTATCATCCCACATCTTCTGTCTATCCTAGGCTGCTTGCAGGTGACTTCTTATTGCTTTGACTATATCCACAGTTTGTGTTACTAGTTCTGGTCCTAGTAATTGTCTCTCTCCTACGTCGGTCCAACATACCGACGATCTGTACTTTCTACCATATAGTGCTTCAAAAGGAGCCATTTTGATGCTATCATGGTAACTGTTGTTATATGAAAATTCTACTAGATGTAGATGATCATCCCAAGATCCTCCAAAATCTAAAGTGCAGGCTCTCAGCATGTCTTCTAGGGGCGGAATGGTTCTTTCCGACTAGCTGTCTGTTTGGGGGGGTAGGCGGAGCTATATTTCAGTTGAGTGCCAAGATTTTCTTGCAGACTTTTCCAAAAATGAGAAGTGAACCTGGTATCTCTATCTGATACTATACTCACTGGTACTCCATGTTGACTGACAATCTGTTTCATGTACATTTGTCACGACCCGCACCCACTGTGAGGGTACGAGTACGTAACAGCGCCCAGCCTCCGCCGTAGTGTCGGCGGTAGAACGCTGTTCTAAGTCTCTAACTAACCATCAACTCATGCAGTATATAATGTACTCATCATGATCAACTCCGAACGGAGGACAAGTATAAGACATGGTGTAACTCAATCACAGTCTAAGCATGATAAGATAACACAGAAATATGACTAAGAAATTGAAGACAACAATAACTACTGAAATAATAACAACATCTCGAACAATCTCAGATACATCTCAAAACTCAATTCTATACAACAAGCTCTAAATGAAAACAAATGCAAGTCTACTAAACTAAATCCCGATCACTCCCGAGTGTCGGGGCCCAAGGTAGCCATCCCGTCTCAGGGTCCATAATACGTAGGGCATGTGTCCTCAGGGCAATCATCTGTAAAATTTTCAACAGGTCCAGTCAGGACAGGAACGAGCACAATCTCATCTAGAAAACCCAAGTAAATGACAGAGAACTATACAGCAGTTATAGACAGTTGTATTGATGAATATGGCAGTTTATATTCAGGTGATGGTAAGAAAGACAGATAAAGTGCAAGGAAAGTAAATAACTAAACAAGAGGAGAATCATAGCGATGAAGACTGTAAAAATAGAACTAGCTGAACCAGGATAATATGATATAAAGTCCAGACAGCAATGTAGACAAGTGTAACTCTAATGTAAGTCCAGTACAAGGTGAATTTAATACAAGATGAATCCAGTAAGGGACGATTCCAGTCATAGTGATCAATGATTCCAGGGTGAGTCCAGCCTATACTCTAGCAGTGTGTTTTAAAATACTGAGATCGACATGTAAACGGCTATAGGTAATCCGACACATCACACTCCTGGCCGGGTGTGAGATGGCTATCATTCCAGTTTGATTCCAGCATAGGGTGATTCCAGAAATGGGGTATGTCTACATGTCTTACTCTAGTATTTCCCCTCCCAGCAAGTGAATCCAGAAATCCGATACAATGATTCAAGATGAGTCCAGCCAAAATATAATGATACCAGTAAATGATTCCAGTAGGTGATTCCAGTAATAGAAGCCAGAAATGATGATACCAGTAATAGAGGCCAGAAAATAAATGTGTGTCGTATACATGAATCCAGAATATCCATACGTGTTGTAACAGAGAATCGCATATAACTAACTAGAACTGAAGTACAGTAATTGACAAGTAAATGAGAGAATTATCAGAGAATGTACTCGCCTGATACTCTGAAAAGAGTAGTGTAATGTCAGATGTCTGCACCGGAGTCACAATGTCCTAAACAGAGTAATATAGGTCATGATATGTAAAATACAAGAAAATAAAAGATACAATGCAATCTATATGGTTTCTAGGCCAATCTAGGTCAAAGTCAACTCTTGGTCAACTCTGGTCATCTCTATAGTCAAACTAGGTCAACTCTAGTCATACTAGTCTAAGGTTAATCAACACAAGTCTATGAGTCACTCTAGGCTCTTCTAGTCTAAATAGGTCAACTTATAAGGTTTCGGTCAACTGAGTCAAATGATCAACTTGGCTAACTTTTAGGGTTTTGCCTATGCTAGCCTAAATGGTGTGGGGTCTCTTAGTATCAATCCAAACAACCAAAAGTGAAATCTATAGTCTAATAGATATACATAAACTACCTATCTCAATATATGAATATAACACATCTTCAATATATGCATCCTTATTTGTAAACATGTATCTATATGCAACTTATTTATATATATATATACTTAGAACATTATATATATCCCATTATTATGTACACCTAGCCCTCAATAACTTCTAAGTTCAGTCTACAACTGAACATTACCCCCATTATAGTTGAATGTAGGATACACCAACTCCCAGAACTTAGCCAAAATGGCCCAATGGCCAAAACCCTTTACCTATCTACTAGTATACCTAAGTCTATGACACAACCTATACACTAACACCCCAAACTGTTACACATACATATGTGTTCAAGTACACATGCTGCACAAAGCCATTAGCCTGCCTTGCTGTGCAGCAAGGCAGCACTGCCTTGCAGCAATATGCTGCTGCTGCTGCCCTTGCTCAAACTGCAGGGCAGCACTGCTGCAGGCCACTCTTCCCCTCTTCTCTAACTCTCCTCTACTCTCTACACATCTATCCATATACACAAAAACTGAAACTAAGATTCAAATGTAAACTGAATTCAGATTTTCATACCTATCACCAAACTAATTTCAGATTAATGTATCAAGATATAGTTAACTTCTCAAACCAATATCTAAATTCCAGAGTTCACAACTTAAACCACACCTAGACATCAACCAACTAGCTATCTATGCCTATCAATCCATCTAAAACTTGATTTAAACAAATTACGATTTCTGAACCCAAATAATACTCAAATCTTGAGATCTCATGAATGATCAAACATCAACTCAGTTACTGGAACTTAAGGACAACCTAATCATCCCAAGAAGATCTCTTCTAAACTATAACCCCAAATCAAAACCTAAAATTTAACCACTACCAACCCTTAACTCTGAAATCTGGAAACTAACCAAGTACCACATGGATTTCGAAAACATCAACCATACACAAAACTCTATCACCATTGATCTTTATCAAATGCACACACATTACAGACATTCTAACATATATATATATATATATATATATATATATATATTTTTTTTTTTTTATATATATATATATATATATATATATATATATATATATATATATATATATATATATATATATATATATAAAATCTATCATTTAAAACCAAAAGAACTCAGCTAAAATCCCTAAAATGTGCACTGCACTCAGAGTATCAGAGATTCACATTAAACATATGAATTCGAAACCAAATTAAAAAGGAAAACTTGAAACCAGCAGGAAGAACTAAGTGTACAGGAGGTTGGGACAACCCCATATGTCCAAGTGGTCCCTACCGTGTCCAAAAACAGGACACAAGTGTCACAAATTCGAAGAACAGAAGTATCAGAAACTGTGAACAAAATAGGCCTCGTGCGGTGGTGTCGACCAACCTAGGGGCTCGTGTGTCCAACCTCGAGCCTCGTGCTCATGTCTAGAGTTAGGTTAGTAGTAGGGCTACGTGTTAAAGTGTCTGTATTGTGTCCACGTGGTGCACAAGGTCGTGTCCAAACCCGTATCAGAGCCTAGTGTGTGCGTGTGTGCTGTGCTCGTGCAGTCCAGTACGAGGGAGTTTTCTCTCGAACCACTCAACGATACCTCCCCAAATTTCATAGACCTCATAGCAGACATTGCCCCTAGGTTCTCCTAAAAAATCTCATGTCCTCGTGTCGTGTCCTGGCTTCTACAGTGCTCGAGCAGCAGGGGAGCACAGCACTCCCCTGTGCAGTGTCCAGTGGGTGAGTACGTATCCATTTTGGATACGAAAACCGACCTAAAACCAACTCAGTCCTACAGATCTAAAATCTACACATTATTATCTACCAAATTATATAATTAGTTTTGAAAAATATTAACATTCAATCCATTGAGGCATTTCAACAAACACCTACACAACACTACGACACGTGTCCGATACGGACACCAAACGAACACGAAATCTACCCAAATTTCGGGGACACCTAGGGGACTCCTAGATCTAGCCCTACATGCAAAGAAAACCAAAATTTAAATCAATTTAAAGGGTTTTACCTATATGCGCAAAAAGCTTGGAAAAGCTTCAAATGGAGGATTCCTCCTCTTGATGGCAAAAGCTCCAAATTGACCCAAAGCTGGGATTAAATTCCACAATCAGAAAATAGGAGGAAATTAGGCTCTAATGCAAGAAACTAGGATTAAAAAGGAGTAAAAATGGATTTATAGGGATTTTTGGAATGGGAAAAATACCTTTCTTTTCTCCAAATGTTGGAATAAAAATAAAAGAGGCAAGAACTCAAGGATGAGATTATTTATAGGGAGGGGAGCCCTAGTGGCTGGTCATAAGCTCAAAAATTAGGGTTAGGGTTCACTAAATGGCCCATGGGCTTAAGTCATGATCAATTAAATAATTAAGCCATAAGTCATTTCATGAAACCACAAGCCATGACTTAAATTCACTAAACCAAATCCCCTCATTCTAAAACTATTCTCTAATGACTAAAATAGGTTAACTCAAGTTAGACTAGGGTCACCATGGCTAGGGTTATCTTCTAGGCTAGTTCACTAGGTCTCAACAAGTCAATATCAACTAGAATTCACCAATTCAATAAATCATCAATTAATTCAAATAAGTCAAAATGACCAAATTACTCCTAGGCTAAAAATGATAGTTAAATATCCTAATGACATTGTTAGGCTCTAGGTCATGCAGTCACTAGGGTTTCACTAGCAGCAGTTTTTAAAATAGTTTAAAAATAATTAAAAATCACCAAAAATTATAATGTAAAATAAATATCAATAATTAATAATTATAATTACAAAATTTCAAAATTATTCTCATATGGAAAACTGGGTGTTACAACATTTCTGCTAGTGCCTCTGTCGACTGTCCAACTCGAAAGGGCAAAAATCGAGCGGACTGCGTAAGTCTATCTACAATGACCCAAATAGCATTATTACCCCTTTGGGTCTTAGGCAGTCCTGTCACAAAATCTATTGTGAGATGCTTCCATTTCCATTCGGGTATGGACAAAGGCTGAAGAAGTCCTGCTGTCCTTTGATGTTCTGCTTTCACTTGCTGACAAACGAGACATTTAGATACAAATCTGGCAATTTCTCTTTTCATTTCGTGCCACCAAAACATTTGTTTCAAATCTTTATACATTTTAGTGCTGCCCGGATGAATAGATATTGGGCTTCTGACATAACCTCCGTTCTTAGATCTCCACTGGACACGCATAATCGATCTCCGAATCTTAATGATCCGTCCGGATGCTTTCTTTTCCTGGTTTGGAGCCCTGCTTCTGTTTGTTTCCAAATTTTCTGAAGTTTTGGATCATTCTACTGCCCTTCCTTAATTCTATCTATTAAGGAGGATTGCACTTATAAATTTTTCCATATACCTTGGTTTACCGGGCATAATATTTCAATTCCCATTTTTCTTAAATCCTCAAGGATTTCCTTAGGTATATTCATAAAGAAAGCTTCAGGCCTTCTACTTAGAGCGTCAGCCACCTTATTAGCCTTGTCCGGGTGATATTCCAGCTCCATATCGAAGTCCTTCAGTAACTCCAACCATCTTCTTTGTCTCATATTGATTTCCTTTTATGTGAAGACAAATTTTAAACTTTTGTGGTCTGTGTATATTTTGATTCTCTCTCCATATAAATAATGCCTCCATAACTTGAGTACGAATACCATAGCTGCAAGTTTGAGATCATGAGTTGGATAATTCCTTTCATGTGTCTTTAATTATCGGGATGCATAGGCTATGACTCTCCCGTGCTGCATCAGTACACATCCTAGACCCTTACCTGATGCATCACTATATATCTCATATCCACCCGAACCAGAGGGCAATGCCAGCACTGGGGCTGAAATTAATCTTTCCTTCAATTTGTCAAATGCTATTTGACATTCTTCCGTCCAATTAAATTTTTCTTTCTTCCGGGTAAGACGGGTTAAAGGTTCTGCAATTCTTGAAAATTTTTCTACAAATCTTCGGTAGTAACCAGCTAGTCCTAAGAAACTTCTAATTTCTGCTACGGACTTAGGTGTTGGCCAAGACTTAACTGCTTCCACCTTCTTCGGGTCTACTGAGATACCTTCTCCGCTGATAATATGCCCTAGAAATGGTATTTGGTCCAGCCAAAATTCATATTTATTAAGCTTGGCATATAATTGTTCTTCCTGCAGCATTTGTAGTACTATCCTCAAGTGTTTTTATGTTCCTCTTCACTTTTGGAGTATATAAGAATGTCGTCAATGAATACAATCACAAATTTATCCAGATATTGATAAAATATTCGATTCATCAGGTCCATAAATATGGCGGGTGCATTTGTTAACCCGAATGGCATAACTAGGAATTCGTAATGCCCATATCGAATTCTAAATGCATTCTTAGGGACGTCTTCCTTCTTTACCTTCACTTGATGGTATCCGGACCTTAGATCAATTTTCGAGAATACTCTTGCCTCTCATAACTGGTCAAATAGTTGATCAATTCTAGGTAGAGGATACTTATTTTTGATGGTGACCTCATTCAAAGCTCTATAATCAATTACTAGTCGTAGGGTACCATCCTTCTTTTTTACAAACAATACTGGTGCACCTCATGGCGACGCGCTGGATTGAATAAATTCTTTTGACAATAATTTCTTTATCTGTTTATTTAACTCGGCTAGCTCTTCTTTGTTCATTGGGTATATCTTCTTGGCTATGGGTGCTGCTCCAGGTATTAAGTTTATAGAGAATTCTACAGCTCTATCTGGGGGTAGCCCTAACAATTCTTTTGGGAATATGTCTTTAAATTCCTTTACTATCCTTGGAAATGATTGTTCTACTGATCCTTACAACATTGCTTGAACTGGTAATTCAAACTTCTCTAGTTCTTCTATATTGAATTCATTTTGGTCTCGTACAAATTCATAAGACTCTCCGTCAGGATGTTGAAATAAAACTTTCCCTTGACCGCAATCTATATTGGCTAATGTTGTGGTTAGCCAATCCATGCCTAGTATCATATCGTAGTTGATTGTGGGAAAAACAAGTCACCGGGTTCGAAAAGCTTCTCTACCCAACTTTATGGGACATTTACTACATACGCGATTGACTTCTACCACTCCGTTACCGGTGAGAACCTTTAGTGATTTAGGCAGAGGTTGGGATTCTATTTCACGTTGTGATATAAAAGAAGATGCTATAAATGAATAAGTAGCCCCGAAATCAAACAATACTGATGCTAGATATGCAAAAACTAGAATTGTACCTGAAACTACTTCTTCCGGGATATTTACATCTTCAGTTCCCATTATAAATGCTTGCCCTTGTCCCTTTCTCTTCTTGTTGTGATTTTGGGCTTGACCCGCCCTTTGCGCTTGTTGGAACTGATATGCCTGAGGGGCATATGGTGGCCTTTGCTGATTCCCATAAGTCATGACAACCTGTGAGGTTGGTGCCTGAATCCTTGGTTGAGGTTTGTTTCCCTGAATTGGAGGTCGATATCCTTGATTGAAGCCTTGTGTCGTCGCTCCAATTACAGGCAGCTGAGGGCATTGATTTGTTGGATGATTTCTCACTCCACATCTCAAACAAAGTCCCAACAATTTTCTACATACATTTTTCTTGTGTCCTAATTTCTGGCAGTAGTTGCAAATAATGAACCTATCTGGGTTACAATTTTGAGGGCGCTTAGATGGTCTCTGCCAATGATTCTTGTTGGAGGGTGCCCCTTCCTCGAAGGTTCTTTTAGTTTGCGATGACCGGAAATGTTGTTCTTCTCTTAGTATCCTCTCCTGGTCTTGAGCAGCTTCCGTTACCTCCGAAAAAGTCAAACATCGATAAGATGCAACCCTATAATTTTCAGTTGGGTCCCAAGCCCTTCTAAGAACCTGGATATTTTCGTTTCTTCGTCAGCTATCATATTTGGGGCAAACCGACTAAGTCTGGAAAATTTTGCAGTATATTCATCAACTGTGCGTTTCTCTTGTTTAAGGTAGTTGAATTGCCGTTCTAATTCTATCCTTACTGACTTAGGATAGAACCTCTCTTCAAACTTCTTAAATTCAGCCCAGGACATGTCCTTATCAGAATCTTCTGAATATTCGGCACTCTACCAGTATCCAGCAATATCTTCCAACTGAATGCGGATCGCTGTTACCATATTCTCGGGTCGAATCTTTGCATCCTTTATCAAGCTTTCAATGGTTTTTAGCCATTGACCCGCTTTTATTGCATTTTCAGTTTTCTTAAACTTGGGTGGTCTAAGATCCCTGAAATCCTTTAGGGTCTCATCCTTTGCATTGCCGAAATTCTGTATTTGTTCCAATATTGAGGTATTGGTAGCATGGGAAATATTGGCATGCTAACTATTGGATTCCAGTATTTATTAGAACAATCGAAACATATCAGCCACGGTTGGTTCAGCTGATACTTGAGGTGGTGGATTATTGGGTTGATCCGGGTTGTCCATATCCTGAAAAATTGAAAGACACAATCCTCAGGGAATATTTGACTCACAATGTTTATTTATAACAAAGGTGTACAGCAAGATCCATATATATATAATCATGATGAGAGTAATTCAAAATGGTATTTCTACTCCTAATTTACATTTGCTTACATTCTTCTAACTTAGTCTACTCATGTCACCCATCTTCCCAAAACGTGACACGGTATTCTATTCTACTTCTACTAATCCATACTTATATACATCTGCTGATTCCCAAAATACAATACAACAGACAAAAGAGGAGGACCCCCTTTTATACTATATACATGGTTAAGGTTTCTTATTCCACAGCCTCAATGAGGATCCTTTCCTCGGTGAGAATTTTGACCTCTGGGTGAAGTCTTTCAAAGTCGTCTATTGTGCCATCGTAGCCATGTAGTGCGATATAGATACGGTTTGGATCCCGGACATAAAGGCAGTATGTTGTATTTTCGAAATATACTTCAGTGCCATCTTCGATATCCCTGATAATGGGACGTCTGATTCCATAGAACACTTGGTAGACGTGAATGTCATACCAATCAGGTGCATTCCACATTGTTCTAGCATATCGCTGGTAAAGGTACAGAGTATAGTCACTCCCATCCCATTCTAGACTTGGCATGAACGGGTCCATACCTACATTCATAGTATCCTTAAGTAAGAAGTACTTATAAGGAATATAGGAATACATGAAAGCACATTTTATTTATTGACAGTACAATATGCTTTTAAACTTTACATGCTTACTCATTTACATTCCAGCTACATACATTCACACATAATTTATACTGGGATCTTGATCCACATTTTTCTTATGTTATGGATTTTTTCCTCTGGATATATCTGCATTCATTCCTTCAGAGTACCATTGCGATCGGTTTCTGGACTTTCAGAGGGTTCTGCCTTGATCAGGACATAGTAATTTACCATATTATAATATTCTCTTCTTTTATCAACTATATCCGTTACTACCGGGTATTTCAGTTCGTAATGCACCCCGTAAGCTTCTATCATCCCCTTGGGTGCTACTCACCACATCTTCTTCACGAACGCGTAATATTCGTCCAAGCTGTGGCTGTCGTTGTCCAATCTTGCAAAAGGCGCAAAATGGCACATGATCTTCACCAAGAATCTTTAGGTTAGTATCCCTTTAACTAAGATTAAAATAAATAAGTTAGATAGGAAAGAGGTAATCATCTGTTCAATGCTACTAGCTATTGATACTACATTCTTTAAGGATTTCTAGGGTGTGATTGGGACTCAAGGTCCTCCTTATAATTCTAGAACCTACGTCCTATCTAAACCTATGTTTTATCCTAGATTTTCTATTCTTACCGACCTGCATGGGCCACCACTTAAAAGATGTGTCACATCCCGCTTCCCAGATTCAAACGGTGACGTCATAAACACATCTCCAGGCTATGCGCAGAATTCGCAATTGTCGCCCGTAACCATTAGAATGGAAAATACAAGGACTTACATTGCATTACACATATTGTAACTTATTATACATAAAATCTTTTCTAAGAATATATTGTCTTACAAGTTCATTACAACGAGGTAATTCACATAAACTAACTACAACAGTGCGGTCGTCTCTTGAGAGTCTTCAGATAACTACTCCTCGACGTACAGCGGTAACGCCTCGACAGGAACGTCTTCTTCTTCTCCTAGTGGACAAATACTAGGTCGTTTCGAAACGACAAGCAAGTCCTTGGCTAAGAACGATTAAGAGTAAAAGAAATATGAAATAAAATGAGACATGAAAGTTTTGTAAAGTAGTCATATTAAAATGAAGTATTATGTTAATGTGTGAGTATCCTGTTTCTCTTATCCAGATAGGCGTTATGACAGGTAATGTAATTCAAAATGGAAATGAACCTAACATGGAATGCAACATTAGAGAACAATCCCTGAATATTCATCTAAATGATTTCCCATCAATAATCCCGTTAATCTGGGATCAGGCTGTGAATTCGGCGATACGGTGCTTAGTATCCGGCCTGGAGCCTACATTGGGCTTAACAGTCACCTATTCGATGTTACTGTCAAAATAGATGTAATAATCTGGAGCCTCCCTTGAGCTTAGTTTGCCTCCCTTGAACAAACAGAAAATACGTGACCTAAGCCTCACAAACTCGCTTCGCATGGCCTTACGAACGAGTAGAAAATTTACTGATAAGCTTTTTAAATTAATTATGCTATGGGACTATTTAGGGATATCCAGGTTGTTCTCCCCCGCCCAATGCTTCCTAACTGTTACTAAGTATCCATCCTAAATGATTTTAGGTCTTAAGTACTAATCCGATATTTCCTGAAAGTCAAGAATTTTGACTATCTTCTGGAATTTCCAAAAATTTTGGCAGTCTCCTTTGTATCGGGTGACTCCGAAAATTCACAAGAGATAAATATATGATATAATTAAAAATCTGGTTCGCCGACCCCTTCGGTGGAGCAACTCTCAACACCGGAACCACTCAAGTATATAAATCAGGTTCGCCGACCCCTTCGGTGGAGCAACCCTCAACACCGGAAAACTCAAGCAAGAATCATATATATAGAAATGTAATTAATTACTGACTTCCTTACCTTAGCAAGCTATTTTAGCAATTTAAACGAGCAAGCAAGCATTTTAATATTTCTTTCTGATTATTGTGATTTGCTCTGTTTATAAACTAATCAAATTTCCAGAAACATGATTTGTTAGCGACATGATGATATATAACATCTAACTACCAATCAATGTTACTACACATTAAATTATTTTCTATGCTTCCTTAAAGATGTAAAAAGAAAGTTTTTTTTAAAACACCTAATTTTAATTAGTTGTTCATACTAAAACACATTAATTGAGCATAAATTAAGTTTGGGACAAAATTGAATTAATGTGTTAAAATTGAGAACTAACTTATGTAAATATGAACTATGCCATGAAATATAACTCATGTAAATATGAACTATGCCAAGGATTATAAGTGTTTATGAGATTACATGTACGTAAGTTTGTGCACACTTGTTGTGTCAAGATATGTAGATATAAGTATATATGTGTATGTAGGTGTCCTTGCACACATATGTAAAATTGAGAACTGTATGTATCCATATGTTGTGTCCTTGTCTACCCCTTCATACAAATATCCATATTGTGTCTTCATGTATAATTTACACCTATTCAAAGAATTTATTTGTGTAGGTTATTTTTCCATATTACATCCTACAAAATAGATTTTTTTTTGTTAGAAATCCTTTAAATTTTAGATTATAAATTGTTTATAATTGATCATAATAACATTAGAAAATCGATAACAATGATTTTTCAAGGGGAAGGGGAAAGAGAAAAAAGGACTTGCCTTGGGTTGAAGATTGACCTAGCTTTCTCCACAAATCCCTAAATTGAACCCAACCATAGTTCAAAATTGGATTAGTTAGTAAAACCTAACCTAGAATTTAAAGTTGAATTAAAGAGATTTGGGAAGAAGAAGGATTAAGTTAATCAAGAGCACATCAATTACTAAGGAAAATAAGTTAATCAAACTCACTATTGTGCCGAAATTAGAACTCCTTTCAATGTTGTTTCTTAATTCAACCCTCTTTCAGTCAATATTTCACCATCACCAATTCTTTGAATAAGTTTTTGAAGTTGTTTCTCACTCGAAGAACTCTCCATTTTTAGGAGGCTCCAACATCGTTTGACAAAAGTGCTACAATATCAAAGAATGCATCAATCTTTGTATGATTTTTAGCAACAACTACAAGTGTCAGTTGTAATTGATAAGCAAAACAATGAATATAATGGACAACTGGATTCTCCATCATAAACAAAGCTATAAGACCACGGAACTCACCTCGCATATTGCTCACTCTATCATAACCTTGCCTACGTTTATACTTGATAAACATAGTCCATGACTAAAAAAAAGGCACTAATAGCTTTCTTAAATGATAAGACAGTTATATGTACAATGTCAGGCAAGTGCTCAACTATGCATCCTCTCACTACAACAAAAATACCTTTTAATGACGGCTAAAAACCGTCATTAATTAAGAACCATGACGTTTTTTTTTCCAATCCAACCGTTATGAAAATGGGTGTTATAAATATTTTTGAAAGCGTTATAGATAATTCTTCAAAAAACGTCATTAATAGGTTGAATTTTTGCTACGCTTTATTTTCAAAGCGTTATGGGTATTTATGTAAAACCGTTATGAATAGTTAATATGGTTTAGAAGTCAGGACATTTTGAAAGCGTTATGAATAGATGATCTGTATATGGTCATTGTATCACATTTATAACTCTCTATACTGCATGTTACACATTCCAAACGCTGCTCAATTCAATTCGAAAACAACCACTTTGATCCATATTCACAACAAAATATTGAAATGTAATATAAAGTACCATTCTTCATTTCATTGTCTCAAAATAGGGTACATCAACATCTCACATATATAGAGTACTTTAGCTAGCTTCATTTCATTGTCTCAAAATATGGTACATCAACATCTGTATATGGTCATTGTATCACCTGTCCTTGGCCTCCACATGTGCTACATTTGGTCTCTTTTGTGCCAGGTTTGGCCCCAGAGCTATCGCAGGTACTGCAACTCTCCAGCCTGGTTACCTCAATCTCTTTTTCTACACCAAATACTGCTTCTTTGAAGTTAAGGACGAGGCTATAGCTTTCATCATCACCCTACATTAGCCATGAAGACATCCCATAAAGACACCCCAAAACACACAAATATCCATCGCAGGTTCTGTATTTTTCTCACCAGTTCCATTCATAGAAGCCTTCTGGTTATGTGATCTCAATTGCCTGCCAATGCTCTGTTTCTTGGAGTGTTCTTCTGGCGAATTGCACACCCTTTCTTGTAAGATTGACGGGTCTTCTTCCTTGCCATCTTGCTCGGAAGAAGTAACTGCTTCCTCCGCTTGGACTTTTCCATATCGACCACTACCTGAACAATCTCTTGATGGAAGTTGAAGAACCGATCAAATGAGTTTGCAGGAGAGTTGGGTCTCGCGTTGCTGCTTAAATCTGAGAACATCCTGCAGGAGTTGAACAAGAAAAATCAATACATAAAGTAGCATGTCCTGGATTTCTCTCGACCTCTTCTCCTGACATAAAGGCATAATCTCACATCAAAAAATGGGTAAAATGCTAAAAAAAAGTGCCCATCTCACAGTGAAGTATCAGATACCTCAACTCCTAAACCCCCTTCTCACCACTCTACTGAATGTTTCAAGCCTCACACTAGTGCAACAAGTGCACAGGCTTCATGAGCTTGTGCCCATCTATGGGAGCCCTCAACTAGTCTCTATTCAGTCACAAGCTCAGTTCATGCTGACATGAAGAATTTCAAGCCAAACTTGAATAGGTTGTACTAAGGCAGTCTCTTCTTTCTTACATCTTTAGCAAGAAAGGTGGAATTCGGTTGTACTTAGCATCTAATGTCTATATTGGTTAACATAATCCTGAACTATAAGCTTTGAATGGACCTCTGTGACAACAAAATTCAGATATATTTTGTAAATTTAGAACACAAAGTTCAAAATGTGACTTATAGCTCATTATGGAAACATGCTCCAGTTTGTACACGCTATAGCCTGCGTGAAGTAAGGACATATCGTAGTAGTTGCAAGTTTAATATGAGCTATGTTTGAAGTACTGAGACTAAAAATACCATAGGACATCAAAAATATGGGTTACAGAACTCAGCAAATCCGAGTGTCAACAACTGCGACTTCAGATGGTTCCGAGAACTCCAACACTTGGGCCAGAGACAACCGAGGATTCTTCCATGCATCCATAGCCCACTCCCTCATTCTTTCGCCTTCTCTTTTTCTGTTCTGTTGAATGCACAGGATCTCTGCATATCCACCTTTACCACGAGGTTAAATAATGTTAGCCATGACCTTTAACTATTATACCATGAATGTAAAGGATTTGTGTACAAGGCACATGCTGTGTGAATCAAGACTATGAGAAGTATATTCTTCCTTCATCAGGAAGTATTTCATCGTTCGTAGGAATATATAGAAGTGTATATACCTTCAGTTTATTTATGCACAAAAAATAAGATTCCTTTTATGCTGAAAGAGTTTTAAGCATACCACATAGGAACAGTAATATATTACAACATAGATCCATAAGAAATGCTATATGTACCTCCAATTTATCCCTCCAATTTGTCCCTCCTTACGTGGCAGTCTATGTGGCAGTCCATGTGGCATGAAGGTTAAATGAGTTCCTCTCATTTCCTTTTTAAATGAGTTCTAATTTTGGATGACAATAAAAATAAAATATGAGGATTCCAATCTTGGATGATAGTAAAAAGGAAATGAGAGGAACTCATTTAACCTTCATGCCACATGGACTGCCACATAGGATGCCACGTAAGGAGGGACAAATTGGAGGGATAAATTGGAGGTACATATAACATTTCTCATAGATCCATATGCGGTATGCTTAAATCCTGTGGATGAACATATAGCCCACTAAGAGCTGCCATATTAACAAAGACACGTAGGCATATATGGCTAATTGCAATAAATACCATGAACTATAACAATTTTGCAAATTTCTCTCGACCTCTTCTCCTAACATAAAGGCATAATCTCACAGTGAAGTAGCATGTCCTGGATTTCTCTCGACCTCTTCTTCTAACATAAAGGCATAATCTCATATCAAAAAAATGGGTAAAATGCTAAAAAAAAGTGCCCATCTCACAGTGAAGTATCAGATACCTCAACTCCTAAACCACCTTCTCACCACTCTACTGAATGTTTCAAGCCTCACACTAGTGCAACACGTGCACAGGCTTCATGAGCTTGTGCCCATCTATGGGAGCCCTCAACTGGTCTCTATTCAGTCACAAGCTCAGTTCGTGCTGACATAAAGAATTTCAAGCCAAACTTGAATAGGTTGTACTAAGGCACTCTCTTCTTTCTTACATCTTTAGCAAAAAATGTGGAATTCGGTTGTACTTAGCATCTAATGTCTACATTGGTTAACATAATCCTGAACTATAAGCTTTGAATGGACCTCTGTGACAACAAAATTCAGATATATTTTGTAAATTTAGAACGCAAAGTTCAAAATGTGACTTATATTATCAGAAGAAAGTTCCTGAAGATCATTTTCATGACTCAGCATTATACTGAGCAACATCAGCTTCTTTTTATTTTTCATGGTTGGAAGATTCTAACTCTGACATTAGCAGTAAGGAGAAGATAGTGAAGAAACATCAGGTTATTTCTTCACTCATGGCTGGTAATTGTGAGATTACCTAAGAACAGTGCAGACGGCTTTCTGAGTCTGGACTTGTACTCTGGATGAAATTGTACTCCAACAAAAAAGAGGTGAGTAGGAAGCTCGAGTATCTGAATCAACAATATCATGAGAGACGAGATCATCAATAATTGGGAAAATAAAAGATAAGCAAAATAATAAATAATATGGTGTCACAGGCCTGCCTCCATGCGTCTTCCACTTTCATCTTTACCAACAAACGAGAGACCAGCACTTTCAAGTTTCGAAACCATATCAGGATTTACCTGCAAATAAAATTTGATATCCAGCATCATCACACGGAATGGTTATATGAAAACCCGAAGCACATGAGACAATCTGATAATTAATCAGATATATAGTTATACAGTAAATAATAAAGGTACATACCTCATATCTATGTCGACGCCGTTCATCTATGTAGTTGACACTATCATACCTAAGAAAGGGTGGAGAAGAGAAATCAGGCTTCTTTCTCAAAAAACCTTTACCACAAAAATTCTGGATCATGCAAGTTCATAACAGAACGAGCAAACTCGATAACAGCAATTTGCTTGCCGAGACAGATGCCAAGAAATGGAACATTATTGTTCTGGGCATATTTAGCAGCACGAATTTTCCCTTGCACTCCTCTATAGCCAAAACCTCCTGGAACTAGGATACCATCTGCACCCTGGTATTAGAACATTTTTCAGACTACTTGAAGAGACGACATATGGTATGACACCAAAGTGAAATAACAAACTTTGATAACAAATACACATGAAGCTTCTTACCTCCAATAATTTCCATGCTGCTTTATACGCATCAGGTGTCTGGGTCAAGAAAAGATCCTTGGTTCTTAAATTCCAATACCAAAGAGGAATGGAGTGCAGCAGTTAGTGATAACAAACCTCTTTCGCAGCAGGACCTTCTAAGGCAGAAGTAGGAACCCAGTCCACAACAAGTTTTCTACGGCAGAATACAGAAGCATGGAGAAGAGCCTGCCAACATGTTCATATATAAAGAATTAGGGGTAGTTGTACATTGAATTTGAAGGGGATAAACCACGAACATAAATTCATCACTGAACGTGTAACCCCCCTGAATTTTCAGGGAATTTTTAAAATTATTTTCTTATTTGAAGAATAGCTTGTTAATTTATTTTAATTAAATAATTAATTAATTATTTCTAATCAGGGTTTAATTTATATTGTATATATATAGATGCAAGATGATGCTATTTTCTATCTGACAATATTGTTGGCAAGATCATCAGAGTTACTTTTATTAGTGCTAGTTAAATTTTATCCTTATAAATATTGGCTCTATTATTATTTATAATCCTTAGTTATTGTCATATTATTATAATTAATAGCAAGTTTATAATTATTTATTACCTTTTATTTATGGTTTATCACTATTATTATATTTTTATTATTGCCATGGTCTATTATTATTATTTTATTAAATTGTATATCCCTATTAGGTTTTATTATTAAATTCTATTATTTGTCTTAAGAATTGCTTATAGATGTTTTATTAGATTTAGATATATATTATATATATATATATATATATATATATATATATATAGCCTTCTTTAACCAAGTTCCTCTTAACCCTAACCCTAGAGCTTTGTCTCCAAGACGCCCCCCCTGACCTCACCTTCACCTCGCCTACCTCCTCCCTCAACCCGAGACTCCTCGCCGACGTACGGAGGAGCACAAGGCCGGACGGGACTGCGGTTGCCGCTGTGAGCAGCAGAGCCGGCCGATCCCGGCGACCCCCGGCAGCGCCACCGCGCCTGGAGGCCGACCCCGATCCCCTGCGGCGGGCAGGTAACCCCCCCGAGCGACCCCGTGGCTCTTCCACGTGGGAAATCTTATTTTTTTTACTGTAACCCTAGTTTTAGGGTTTTTAATCCAATTAATTCAGTTTTTTTTAGTGTTAATTATTGCCTAATTATTGGTAATTAATTAGATCTAATTGAAAGGGGATCATTAGTAATTAAGTATAGGATCTACATTAATTTTCGTGTGAATTAATATTATTTATTAGTATTTATTACTATTTACTTATAAATTTTATACGCGGTTAATTAATTGTTTGTATTTACTGTTTTAATCGTTAATTAATAATTTTATTATTAATTAAATAAAATCTTGTATAGGAAAAAGTTTGTAAAATTTATGTAGTATTTTATAACAATTTTTCCAGGAATTATAGAATTTTATTTGTAATTATTTATATTAAAAACCGAGAACTTTAGATTTTTAAATTAATTCCAATTACCATTTTTTAATTTATATTATTTAATTGGTTGTTAATTAAATAATATATATTATATAGAAAATGTTTGTAAAAATATACTTTACTGTATAAAAATATTTCCAATATTTAATTATATTTATTTATATTTATTTAGATTTTAGAAGGGTGATTTTGATTACTAAGTATATTATATAATTAATCGATATTAATTATATAATTATTTGTAAATGGGTAAATGTTAAGGTTTCTGTTGTAAATAGTTAATTCAACTATTTTGGAAATTATTTTAGGTATTTTATATTTATTACTAATTTTTAGGATTTAAAAGTAATTTCTAGAATTATTTTAGAATTATTTATTAAATTGTTTAATAATTATTTATTAATTTAAATAATTACTAATTATGTGTTATTATTGTGTAGAATAATGAATTTAGATTTAATGGTTAAATTTAGGTTTTATAGTGAATTTTCAAGATTTATTTTGAATTATTATGTATTATTTAACTATTTATTTAATAAATAGTTTTAATGGTAATAAATTCATTTCTGTAAAAATATATATATATAATATATATTTATTATTCTGGTATTATTTAGTTTATTATTATAATAGACTAGAAATGATTTTTAAGAACTTTTACTATTTTTGTTAGTATTATTAGGAATTGTGTATGTACGTGTGTATTAAATTGAGTAGTTAATTGATTATAATTAATTAATTAATTACTAAATATCATGTTGTATTATTAATTACAGAATATAAATGTATGATAATAAGTATATTTACATACTTATTATTGTATAAGTATTATTCATAATTATTGGTACTAGTTAGGGGTGTAAAATGGACAAAGTAGTCCGTTGTCCGTACGTGTCCGGCTCGATAAATGGTTCGACCGTGGAACGTCCGATTCATTAACGAACAAAACTTGGACTTTTTTTTGGTCCGATTAAAAATCGGACCCGGACACGGTCATATCCATGTCCGGTCCGAATTCGTCCGCGAACAGTCCGATAGTAGAGACTCCTTTTGGTTTTGTATCAATTATGTCAAAATATTTTGGTTTTGCATCAAGTTTTTGTTGTCTCGTCTCGATTTTTGTTATCATTTTACTATTGTTTGTTGTATTCTATAACCTTCAATTGTATTTTCTTTCAACTAGATTTTTTGAACCAACTATTAAGGTATCTTGATAAAATAATAACTTTTGGTAATATATTTAATTTGTCCGCGGACCGTCCGATTGAATTAACAAACAGTGGTTGTCCGTGTTCGTCCGGCCCGAACTTGAACAATGAACTGTCCGTGTCCGTCCGTCCGAACTCATTTTCATTAACGGACCGAACACGGACAGTCACTGTCCGTGTCCGTCCAGTCCGTTTACACCCCTAGTACTAGTTAGCTAGTTTTAATAAAATACTAATGTTTGTTGGTTAATTAGCAATTAATCAATTTAGTAAATTGTTAAATAGAGATTAATTATAAATCATGCTTGTTTAGGATTGTTTGCTTCTCGGAACTCGGACTCTACATCGGAACCGGATACTCAGTTGCTGGACACAGGCAAGTACACCTTGCTTGGTTGTATATTTTTTGCAGTTAGTTTATATTACCTAGTTACTTCTCAGTTGTGTGCACGCGTCTCGTAGTAGTGAACTTATCTCGTGTACTGTGAAGATATGTGGTACCTTATAGCCGGACACCGTATCATACACGATCACTATATGAGTGAGTTGAGTGCATGGATTTGTGTGTCGACTGATCATTGGCACGTGAGTTCGCATCTGGTCTAGTGGTTGGTACATGTCTACTTATATATACTATGACGTCTTGTATATTATTTGTACCGCATATACGGTACAGATATACATTGGGTGGGGAGAGTCTACTAGTGGTGTATGAGAATTCTGTTTCCAATGGACGCTGGATGCTCGTAGCCCCTCGTTTCTCAAACCGTAGAACGCTTGGTGGCAGTTTCTTCTTCTTCTCCCTCCCTCATGCACCATTAGAGATGTCTCGAGAGCATTACACATAGATGGTTAGTTTACCTGTCGTATGTCGCATGACATCTCCTGTCCTTGTTTGGTTGGGGAGATGTTATGTTATATTTTGTTCTAGTTATTTATATACTACTCTGTACTATCATGCATGTCGATTTCTTGTGTACTTGTTACGTCCCTCTGAGGACCTGGTACCTTTTCCAAATTGGGACGAGCACAGGTACCGACGGACTACGGAGATTGGAGACTTTTGCTGACGAGGACTTCAATGTTGAGCCTCGTGAGTTTCTTGAGTTCTTAGGTGATTTCTGCTAGTGGCTATCTATTTCTTTTCTGGTTCAGTTGTACTCTTTTCTTTTAGTAGTTCTTTCATACATTTATTGGTGGATTATTTTCCACTAGTCATGACTTGTAGTTTGATTCAGAGTTATTTTCATTCCTTCCAGCTTTATTTTGTGATTTTTCCTGTGGATGAGATCAGTATTTACCTGCCTGTATTGTTATTTAGTTGTTACTTCAGCGTACTACGATCGAGTATAGTCCATTAAATTAGGGTTTTTCTATACTTGATCGTACAGCTGGCATGCCACGTGTTCCTGGTCCCACATATTTTGGAACCGGGGCGTGACATATTTTTAGTGGTGGCCCATGCAGGTCGAGATAAAAATTGTTTGGTTACTTCACAGTACCAAGCAAGCCTGCAAATATGATTAGGATTATTATGTCTCATCCACAATTGATTACTTCTCTCATTTGACCTCATTTGATTCTGACTCATTTCAAATTCCTCGAAGTATTCCTTGATTCCTATCTTATAACTTGTGACTTCCTCGATTTATATCATTTTCGATCCCGTATATCATAAACCTTATCATATGGTGCTCAGTAGAGATTAGGAAGATGACTATACTGTACACTCTTGAGTTAAATTCATGGCTAGGTAGGTTACCTTAGCAGTTAGGTATACAGTTGGATCTATATTAGAATTTTGGGAAGAGTCCAATTATAGATTGAGAAACATCTTACTTCTGGAAGACATGATTTTGCGGAAATGATTAGTAAATTCTAAGTTGGATAGTCGTAATATATGAATTTTGAATGATAATATATTAATTTTTAATAGTAATTAGATAGGTTATTTGTATCTATGAGACTGCTAGATATTGATTAATAAAATAATCTCGAGGATCGATTTGAGTAAATGTTTTAAAAAAAAAATCTTTGATTTGAAGATTTAATATATAATTGTTATGGAGGATAGAAAATTAACTTGAGGATTGAAATATTTTTTTTTTATGACTTGCTACATGAGATTTAAATTGGTTGATGATTTATGTTGGTTTCCAAAATAGAAGAATAATTTTTTTTTTAAATTTGAGGATAGATGATTGTAAATAGAAATAGTTAAGAGTTGCCTATGAGATTTATATTTCTTTAAAGATTGAATATTTTGACCTTGATGAAAAAAAAGGGTTTATTTAAGAAGAATTTAGAAATTTGATGCATTTCATAAAGTGATTTAAAATTTGGAGTTGGGTAATTTTAATCTAAAAATTTTGAGGAGAAAAGAAAAGGATGTTTGTACTATAATAAAGTTTATTTCGAGGATCGATTTAGAAATTTGAGGTATTTTTTTTTGTGATTGAATTTTGTTTGATGGAACAAATTTTGATTGAAATTTTTTTTTTTTTTTTGACATTTAAATCTTTTTTTTAGATTGATAAATTTTTATTGAAGTTTCTTTTGGAAAAAAGAAGAAGAATTTAGTATTATGATAATATTTATCTCGGTGATTGATTTAAGTATTTTCATAAGAGAGTTACAATCTTTTATATTAGGTAAACTGAATTAAAGTTGAGGAAAAAAAGGGGGAAAATAAAAGGGAGTTGGTGTGATGATAAAAGGATTGGTTGGGTATTTTAAAGTTATAATTATGATTATATGCGACGATCTTAAAGAGATTAAGGAAATTGGTGGATGATTGTTTTGATTTAAAGATTTTATACTGAAGGAATTTATGAAGAAATTTTATTTACAGGAATTTGATTTTTTTTATCTTGATGAGAAAATAAACATAGAGGATGTTACTCTAATGAGATAGAAGTGTCACACCTTAGTTGCCATATTTTTCATAGCCATGATAGTGATTATATGCAGTTATAGTTAAGTCATCGACCAATGTGACTATGTCTTCTTCTTAAAATTTTATCATCCTTGTTCTCGACCCTAAACTAGTATCATGATTTCCTAATTGTTTAGAGCTATAGATGTCTATAAATTTTTCTTGACCATACCCCAAATCCGTCAACCAGTATATCTTCTCCTATATTTTAATATTATATTATTAGTATTAATATTAGGATTATCTATTTAGTTGTTTGTTACTTTACCTGTAGACAATATTGGTTGATATTTTCTGTAATAAAAATTTTCCTTCACCCTTAGCTCATGCCACGGTTGCCGAGCTAAATGCTGTAAGGATTTTTTTATTATCTAATTAGTTTATTTTCTTTCCTGATTTACTATTTATCGTGCTGCATAATTCTAGTACTATCGATCCAAAATTTTGTTTTCTTAAGCAATAATGGAAAGCAGATCATTACGTCTTATCCTTTTGAATAGACCAAAGGACTTTTTTTTTCTCATGTTAGGATTATTATTGCTTCTCTAGAAAATTCTATGTTGTTGCTACAATTTGGTAGGATAATCTTGCTTCCCTAAAGAGACAGTTAGAGGTACTAGTTCAATTCTTATAAGTTGGGTAGTATACCTTGTAGTCTAGCATCATACTTTTCTCAGGACCATTAAGAAATTATAGTTGGATAACACTGACTATATGTTGGTATAAGTATTTAGATTACCTAGACATAACTTTGTGGGTTCTTATCCCCTAGCTCAACTAAGGTTAGAGATTCATAGGACAACTAGAAAGGTCAAATCATTATTTGTGTTTTGGACTTGAACTATCTTGTACTTTCTTTTCTTCTATACGTTTATTTTTATCGTCTTGACTAATACTGCTATTATAGCCTAGTTTTTACAAGCTTCTTTTTTTTCTCAAGCTTGTTCTTGACACATATATTATTGGGTGCACCCACTAAAATGTTGTCTAATCAGAATCGGTGCATGATGGTCTGGCCAACCTAGTGCATGTTGATTCGCTTTCTATATGATTATTTTATGCAGATGAAGATATAGTAAACTTGTCCTAGGATCTCATTTGCTACCGTTTGACAATTTTTTTTCTTGAAACATTTATTCGCATTGGACCTTCAAATTTGTAATCGACCCCACCCCCTTGAACTCTTCTTTATTCTGCGTCTTAGCATAGAATTTCTCTTTATAACCCTTTATTAGCTATGATTTATAGTAGAACCATCTTTCTACTAAGTCAGTTAAGTATACCTTGTATGATATCTTATTTTAGTAATACCCTTAGCACCCTAGTAGCCATCTTAGACTGATTTTAGTCGGACATTTAGCAAATAAAAGTTTTCCTATTATCCTTTCCTTGGTTTATATCATTTGATCCCTTACCATGACTTGGGTAATTGAAGCACAATATTAGGATTTTTCTTCCAATAATTGTACCATTATGATCTAGACAAACCGTACCATACACATGACATTTATGCCCCCCATAAACATACCTTTATGTGCTCTATTTTAATAACTCTACTTGTTTGACAAATCTTTCCCTTAGAATAGACTATTTGTGTCCTCTCCTTATCCTATTAGATTTGACCATGCAATATCGATCTATTCCCTGATCACTTGGAAATCCTCTGACCTATGCCGGACCTAGAACATATTCTTGTAAGATATGATGCCAGTTTTGACCCCTCTATAAACCCCCAAGTATCGTTGTAAATTGTCTTGTTGAGTAAGTTACAATTTACATATTTACTTTTCATTGATTTTCTTATTATTTCTTCGGTATTAGAATTATTTTAAATTTCGAGGACGAAATTCTTATAAGTTGGGTAGATTGTAACCCCCCTGAATTTTCAGGGAATTTTTAAAATTATTTTTTTATTTGAAGAATAGCTTGTTAATTTATTTTAATTAAATAATTAATTAATTATTTCTAATCATGGTTTAATTTATATTGTATATATATAGATGCAAGATGATGCTATTTCTATCTGACAATATTGTTGGCAAGATCATCAGGGTTACTTTTATTAGTGCTAGTCAAATTTTATTCTTATAAATATTGGCTCTATTATTATTTATAATCCTTAGTTATTGTCATATTATTATAATTAATAGCAAGTTTATAATTATTTATTACCTTTTATTTATGGTTTATCACTATTATTATATTTTTATTATTGCCATGGTCTATTATTATTATTTTATTAAATTGGATATCCCTATTAGGTTTTATTATTAAATTCTATTATTTGTCTTAAGAATTGCTTATAGATGTTTTATTAGATTTAGATATATATTATATATATATATATATATATATATATATATAGCCTTCTTTAACCAAGTTCCTCTTAACCCTAACCCTAGAGCTTTGTCTCCAAGCCGTCCCCCTGACCTCACCTTCACCTCACCTACCTCCTCCTTCAACCCGAGACTCCTCGCCGACGTACGGAGGAGCACAAGGCCGGACGGGACTGCGGTTGCCGCTGTGAGCAGCAGAGCCGGCCGATCCCGACGACCCCCGGCGGCGCCACCGCGCCTGGAGGCCGACCCCGACCCCCTGCGGCGGGTAGGTAACCCCCCGAGAGACCCCGTGGCTCTTCCACGTGGGAAATCTTATTTTTTTTACTGTAACCCTAGTTTTAGGGTTTTTAATCCAATTAATTCAGTTTTTTGTGTGTTAATTATTGCCTAATTATTGGTAATTAATTAGATCTAATTGAAAGGGGATCATTAGTAATTAAGTATAGGATCTACATTAATTTTCGTGTGAATTAATATTATTTATTAGTATTTATTACTATTTACTTATAAATTTTATACGCAGTTAATTAATTGTTTGTATTTACTGTTTTAATCGTTAATTAATAATTTTATTATTAATTAAATAAAACCTTGTAGAGGAAAAAGTTTGTAAAATTTATGTAGTATTTTATAACAATTTTTCCAGGAATTATAGAATTTTATTTGTAATTATTTTATATTAAAAACCGAGAACTTTAGATTCTTAAATTAATTCCAATTACCGTTTTTTAATTTATATTATTTAATTGGTTGTTAATGAAATAATATATATTATATAGAAAATGTTTGTAAAAATATACTTTACTGTATAAAAATATTTTCAATATTTAATTATATTTATTTATATTTATTTAGATTTTAGAAGGGTGATTTTGATTACTAAGTATATTTTATAATTAATCGATATTAATTATATAATTATTTGTAAATGGGTAAATGTTAAAGTTTCTGTTTTAAATAGATAATTAAACTATTATGGAAATTATTTTAGGTATTTTATATTTATTACTAATTTTTAGGATTTAAAAGTAATTTCTAGAATTATTTTAGAATTATTTATTAAATTGTTTAATAATTATTTATTAATTTAAATAATTACTAATTATGTGTTATTATTGTGTCGAATAATGAATTTAGATTTAATGGTTAAATTTAGGTTTTATAGTGAATTTTCAAGATTTATTTCAAATTATTATGTATTATTTAACTATTTATTTAATAAATAGTTTTAATGGCAATAAATTTATTTCTGTAAAAAAAAAAATATATAATATATATTTATTAGTCTGGTATTATTTAGTTTACTATTATAATAGACTAGAAATGATTTTTAAGGACTTTTACTATTTTTGTTAGTATTATTAGGAATTGTGTATGCACGTGTGTATTAAATTGAGTAGTTAATTGATTATAATTAATTAATTAATTACTAAATATCATGTTGTATTATTAATTACAGAATATAAATGTATGATAATAAGTATATTTACATACTTATTATTGTATAAGTATTATTCATAATTATTGGTACTAGTTAGCTCGTTTTAATAAAATACTAATGTTTGTTGGTTAATTAGCAATTAATCAATTTAGTAAATTGTTAAATAGAGATTAATTATAAATCATGCTTGTTTAGGATTGTTTGCTTCTCGGAACTCGGACTCTACATCGGACCCGGATACTCAGTTGCTGGACACAGGCAAGTACACCTTGCTTGATTGTATATTTTTGCAGTTAGTTTATATTACCTAGTTACTTCTCAGTTGTGTGCACGCGTCTCGTAGTAGTGGACTTATCCCGTGTATTGTGAAGATATGTGGTACCTTCTAGCCGGACACCGTATCATACACGATCACTATATGAGTGAGTTGAGTGCATGGATTTGTGTGTCGACTGATCATTGGCACGTGAGTTCGCGTCTGGTCTAGTGGTTGGTACAGGTCTACTTATATATACTATGACGTCTTGCATATTATTTGTACCGCGTATACGGTATAGATATACATTGGGTGGGGAGAGTCTACTAGTGGTGTATGAGAATTCTGTTTCCAATGGACGCTGGATGCTCGTAGCCCCTCGTTTCTCAAACCGTAGAACGCTTGGTGGCAGTTTCTTCTTCTTCTCCCTCCCTCATGCACCAGTAGAGATATCTCGAGAGCATTACACATAGATGGTTAGTTTACCTGTCGTATGTCGCATGACATCTCCTGTCCTTGTTTGGTTGGGGAGATGTTATGTTACATTTTGTTCTAGTTATTTATATACTGCCCTGTACTATCATGCATGTCGATTTCTTGTGTACTTGTTACGTCCCTCTGAGGACCTGGCACCTTTTCCAGATTGGGACGAGCACAGGTACCGACGGACTACGGAGATTGGAGACTTTTGCTGACGAGGACTTCAATGTTGAGCCTCGTGAGTTTCTTGAGTTCTTAGGTGATTTCTGCTAGTGGCTATCTATTTCTTTTCTGGTTCAGTTGTACTCTTTTAGTAGTTCTTTCATACATTTATTGGTGGATTATTTTCCACTAGTCATGACTTGTAGTTTGATTCAGAGTTATTTTCATTCCTTCCAGCTTTATTCTGTGATTTTTCTTGTGGATGAGATTAGTATTTACCTGCCTGTATTGTTATTTAGTTATTACTTCAGCGTACTACGATCGAGTATAGTCCATTAAATTGGGGTTTTTCTATACTTGATCGTACAGCTGGCATGCCACGTGTTCCTGGTCCCACATATTTTGGAACCGGGGCGTGACAGAACGACAACAATATGTCCATAGTTCTAATGCATCATAGGTGCACACAGTAGTATGGAGGAAGGAAGAAGACCCACATACATGAAAAAAGTAAAATGTCTGTACTAAGACAACAACTTCACTGCCGACTGCCAGCTGAAGAGTAGAAGTAGCAACATCATTTCAACACCTCAACGGAGGTGACCGGACCTCCAGACCCACTCAAAATTCCACAATGGACAAGAAACCGAGAGAAATAACTAGCGATCTCACCGACCTGTAACATATTTCTCCGATAGATCCCATCGTCCGCCGACTAGAGGCAGATCCGCAGCAAAAACCCCAGAGATCGACGCCAAGGCGGAGCCGACAAAGAGTCCGATCGCGAGGGAGCGACGGAGGAGCGCCATCGTCGCCGGATCTTGCAGTAGGGAGTACGACAGGTCTCGTCCGATTTCACATCGAGGGAGATAAATTAGGGTTAGGGTTTGCTTTTCTAGAGTTAGGGTTTGGATGGAGGAAGAAGGAGGAAGGAGGAAGAAGAAAGCCCGGTAGAGAACCAAGAGGAAGAGTGACGAGAGAGGAGAGCATTATAACGGCAGGAGAGGAGCGGGCTGAGGGGAGTTCGGGAGCGGGGAGCGGGAGGAGAAAGAGAGAAGGAGAAAGAGAGAAGGAGAAGGGGTTCAGACTTTTCCTTAAGTGTGGGAGTAAATGCGGGAGAGTCGAGGTTTCGACTTAAATTTTGGTATTTTTTCATAACGCTCGTATCACTGAGCGACAATCAATAATGTTTATATAGAAAACCATCATAGAATATAGTCTTGCTGAACTTTGATGACGCATCTTTATCAACCGTCATAAAATCCACTTATCAAGCGTCATTATAGGTCTTTTGTTGTAGTGTCTATAACCCATAAAAAGTAAAGCAACAGCCATCACAAACACACACACACACACACTCACACACAAATATATATATATATATATATATATATATATATATATATATATATATATATATATATATATATATATATATATATATATATATATATATATATATATATCGTGTCTCTTCAACTAAAATAGGAACAAACCATCACCAAACTCTTTAATGATTGTAGTCTTACTTGTAATGCACTAACAATCTCTCTTTGAATTCTAGGCAATGTCAATTTATGATTTTCAGAGCATTCTTCAATATAACATTATTGATTTTCTCATTATTGTCGACAAGAAATTATAGGAGTTCAAGAAAGTTACCTTGATTTGCTGAATCCTCAGATTCATCATGACCACGAAAAGCCAAACCTTAAATCAAAAGAACCTATTCAACTGATGAAGTCAATCGAATACGATAATCTGCTTGAACTTGTTCGGATTGACTAAAATATAAACTTTAATGTGTTGTAATTGAAGTAATAGATTACAGCAAGCCCTTGAACATTGATTATGAGCACTACTATGAGCTCCAACATGAATACTGAATCTGCTCTTCTTCTTCCAATTTCTAAACACCTCTCCACAAATGCATCACCACCACCTTGGTGCCCGTAGTTAGGTTTGAATAGATAACAAACAAAACAATAGGCAATATCTTTCATATATTGTACTCCAACCAATCGTACTCCACAAATCAAGCAGCAGCGAAACTAAGATTGACTCCAAAAAATAGTGTTCCCAAAAATTAATGATTTCTAGGTTGATATGGTCCTTTTTGTAAATACTAACGTCGAACCTTCTCTATGTCATCAACATCATACTCATAAATATTCTTTCTTAATCTAGGATCAACATGAAGCTTATTCAAGTTGATCTTTATACGAGGGACGTGAGGGAGCATAGGAGGAGCGGAACGATGAATTTCTTGTTGATTTCTACAGGAAGCATTCACATTTGCGGACTTTGGTGTCGACACCTTAGAAGAAAAAAAAACCTTTACATTCAGAAATTGTGAATGAAATCTAATTTATCTCTCATTTTAATAACCTAAACTATCGTATTTTCCAAATTAATAACATGTATTACATTTTTTTCACTTTAATAACCTAAAATATTACTTTTATCAAGTCAATATATTGAAATATTCAAAACCACTTAAACGTGATAGTGCTATTCTGCTAACAAAGAACATATATTTCAAAAAAAAAAACATCGGATTCTGCTAATAGTCTAACACAAAGCACATATATTTAAAAACAAATAAGAGTCAAAACAAGACTATACAAACAAAAATGTGGACAACCAACTGACCAGGGCACTCTGCACTGCACATAATATGGACAAATAAAAATCATTCTCTCCTACTTCAACATTTTTACTAGATAATCACTTGTGTTGCAATTTACAGATATGTCACATACTCACATGATTCATATTGCATTTACATTCATATTCAATCTAATACATGAAAAAGAAAATAAGAGAGAATATACCTTGCAGCTTGTGGATTGGGTAGAAGAACTTAAGAAGTTGATAGCAATACGGGCAAGGGCGGAACTAAGCCCACCCCCCCAAAAAAAATTCTTTTCTTTTTCTCTTATGATTTTTTTTGTAATTTTTTCTATATGGATTAGTACACACTTAGCCCACCATAGTTTATTCCAGCCCATCCCAACTTAACTTTCTGGTTCTGCCCTTGAATACGGGCAACATGAATGCCTCTTGCTTGGAGTTGGAGTCTTGGAGATGACCTTAAGAATAAGGGTATGTTCTATTTTAGTCAAGTTGTGAAGTTGAGAAGAATAAAATGTGTGTATAGACTATAGGAGGTGTCTTCATATAGGGAAGGGGCGACACTGTCGTGTACGGAGGGGGCGGGGTGATGTGCAGTTTTGCGCTTGCCTTGGCACAGCTTTATTACTGTATTTCCTTGTGAAAAAACTAACTTCCCATAACCAACTTCCCATGATCATTTCAAACCAACACTCATATTTTCAAGCGACGATCTTAATAACCACTCTCCATATATTTCTTTATTCAAAAATTGGATTCATCCAACTAATCATTATTACCACCATTAATTGCAAGCAACTGTACGTCTCATTTTTTTCGCATGCACTACCTTGTTCGTACCTGGACTGCACAAGTGCATTCGCATTGATATCATGTGTGTAGCCGAGCATCCTGAGCAGTCTGTTCTAGCCCCTAGAGTCTATAGGAGTGTAGATTGATGTCCGCCGGAGCATTGTCGTATGCCGAGGTTTTTGTCAACCAGTGTACGCAAAACTCGTATGTTTCTCACTCGATAACTCCCATCTCTCCATTCTTAAACTCTTTCATTTCTGTCTCTTCGAGTTCATTTCAATTCTCTGTTGGACAAAGCTAAGTTTGGATGTCTCTCTCGAAGTTGTGTGCAGTGACGAGAAGCCGGTAGCACGAGGGTTTTACCTCTAAAAGATTTGAGAACAAGTCTGCACATATATATCGAATAGTATGTAGTGTTTCGTGTAAGACTTTCCTAGAGACCGATAACACTAGACTTTGTTATATTATTTTTTTACAGGAATCAAAGAATTTTTTAACAATCTAAAATATTAATCAATTACAATAGTTAGCCTTTTGACTCGATGATTAGAAAATCATTTATTTTTCAAAAAAGTAATTTCTGGTTAAATAGTTATCGCGGTTCAAAATTCAGAGATTGTTGGGGTTCTTTGGTGAGTCAACACTCAAGGAAAGGTTTTAGACCCACATTGTCTAGAACCCCAACTGTGCATCTCAATATAAATGCTTCAGCTTTGTATTGATTTATACACCTAGGGTATTACAGCTTGTGTGGTGTGTGTGCTAGAGGGCAAGGATCAAAGACTCCATGGAAATAACCCTATTTTGACTCTTGCTTAAAAGAGAGAATTTTGTACTCAATGTTTTGTGTATAGCTTTTTATGCGCGTGGCATAATATGTGCATGAATAATGTACATGCGGATTTATGCACATGCTATATCATATGTGTAGTGTTCCGTCCCAACTTCGTGTCCCATTTTTCGTTCGTGGCGCAGAAAACACGGTTAAGAAACATTGTCGATGTCGATTGGTCGGGACCGATTGAATCAAGATCATTTCCTCATTATGGATTGTCTTCTTCAAAATCAAGTGGCATATTCAGCGGGTTGTGCCTCGAGGATAGACTCTGGGGCTGAGTCGGGAGAGACCTCCCGTTACTCTGCTTTTTATGCCGCACTTGCTTCTTTGGCTTTGGTTTTTTGAATGTGTTTTCTTGAATGTTTGCGATGGATTTGATTTGCTTGCGTTTTTCGAACTTTGCATTTCATATCGAACTCAGAATAGAAGGGTAAGGTGCTGATCCGTTGTTTATGCGATTTCAGGTGATCACGTAGGCACCGTCTAAGTGCAATCGGCCTCTTTCCCTCACCTCAGTCAAATCTAGGTGAGTGGCTGATCATTCTCTCCCTTGACCATCTTTCTTTCTAAACCAATCGGAGACACAATATAGTAAAATGTTTGTCTTTATATAATTCAATCAATGAACTGTTGCACGATTTCTTATATACACTTGCTATAGAACTGCTATGCCATGATTTACAACATGCTTACTTGTTATGCCTGATATAGAACTATGTTAACGAGTAAATCAATTAATAAATAAATACTGCCACAATAAGGTGAGACACGATGTAAATGACTAAGTTGCTTATGAATTTGTAGGCCATGCATGAATAACTAGTTCAGTTTAGCGGGGTCATTGGACAACTTTTGCAGAACAGAGTTAGTTTTTTCGAACGGTTGCCAGGGCCAAGGAACTCATTCGACCTAGGAGGAACGGGGAAAGCAGTGATGGCTTAACCAACAGGGTGATTCAGGAACTTTCAAATAGGGCACGCTTCCCGCCTTGAAAGGGTCATCGTCTAACCTAGCTATAGTCCAAGATGGCTTGACTTTGCCAGTGACCTTTACACATATAGACATTATTTAGAGTTATTGATATCTGTTGAACAAGGAAGAACATTGTAAGTTTATTCAAAGGCGATCGACTCTGCCACGGGTAACTTACAACGTAGATTATGTTAATATGCCTGCCGAATGTTACATGCAATCTACTAGGATGGCTAGAAAGATCACCAAATATACTACATGCTTTAGTTATTACTCTTGAACCAAATGAGAGCACGAAATTTAATTAGCCATCCACCTTTGTCACGACCCGCACCCAGTGTAAGGGCACGAGACCGTGGGTATGTCCAGCCTACGCCGTAATGTCGGCGGTATTCGCTGTCCTAGGTCACAACCATCTAACATAGTATAAATGTACCTGTACATAATATACTCTACAATCGGAGGACAATTCAGAAGGTACAACTCAATCACAATTCTAAGATGGATAAATAGCACGATAAGATAGATACGAAACACAGAATGAAATACAACCAAAAAAATAAGTCTAAGTGTTATTAACACCAAAATCTTAACATCTGAATAATACATCTAAACAGACAACAGAAAAATAAGATACAAGATCCTAGCAATCTAGCCTAGGAACTACGGTAGTTTCCTCAGTGCCAACTGGATCCTCTTGAGGGTCCAAGTCGCAAGTGTCGTCTACGTCAGCTCCATAATAGGTAGTACAGATATCCTCTATGTTCTTTGTAATATTTTTGTCAATGGGTCGAGTCAAGACAGGAACGAATACATAACTCTGAAACATGCTCATAACATGGCAGGAAATACAGTACAAGCAACAGAATAAAATACATGAAACATTGTAAGGAGATGTACATGAGTAATAGAAATAGATAATCTGAATACAGGAAATATGTATGGAAAGTGAGAACTGTAAATAGATATAAGTATAAGTGATTTAGAGTACAAGATGCTTATGTAATCGGGTTAGGTTTGCACATGTTTATACTAAGGTAACTCCATTATACGTGAAGGTATAACAGACATGTATATGATTACACTACTTGGGAATTAACCACATAACCACTTCTACTCCTCCGTCCCCAATCAATACACAAGGATCCATTCAATTTATGTTACGTAAATGATTATTTTATACATGAAGCACATGTGAACATGAGAGCACATTAGAGCACATGAGTATACATAAATAATAAGAGTACAAGGAATACGTCATGTACGTGAAAATCATATGACATGAAGTACCTGATACACCCGATAAGGGGATAACATCTCATAAAAAGATCTATATAGCACTAATCTGTGTGAACAATGTGTCAGCATCAAGTAAAGTAGTCTAGAGCAAGAATGTAAGTCCTAACAAATACGAAAACGATCAGAGCATGTACTCGCCTGATATCCTGAGCAGCTAATGTGAACAGAGGTTCGAACTGGAGTAATTTAGAGCAATACAGGTTACAATGTGTTCAATATGAAATAATTAAAGTTTACAATGCAATCTACATAATTCTATATCATTCTAGGTTAAAGTCAACTCTGGTCAACCTTCTAGTCAAACTAGGTCAATATCTAAGCTAACTTGGTCAACTGTCTAGGGTTTGTCAAACTCTAGTCAACAAGTTCATTTAGGCCTAGTGGGTCAATTCTAGGTCATTTCATAGGCTATCTCATAATAGCTATAGGCTAATATATTAGAATACCTAAGATACTACATAGGCTAACAACTAAAAATAGACTAGGATACCTAGTAGGCTATTCCATATAAACATACCTATCACAAATATATATATATATATATATATATATATATATATATATATATATATATATATATATATATATATATATATATATATATATATATATATATATATATATAGTATTACCTATACTTGCTCTCAGATATGAGGGCTCTTATATTTCACATGTCAATATAGCATACTCATATGTATAACCCACAATACATACATATATCATACAATGTATCTAACCCCACATCAATAACCTATCACAAATGAATACCCACATACCCTTACAATAACATATATACATACAAATCCCAAATCTGTCCAGGACATGGGAGAAACTGGACTGGGCATCAAAATGAATTCAGTCACAAGGGTCTGAACTCTGGTTACTACATAACCCATATGAGGTCTGCTGTACGGAGGTGTTAATGGTCAGTGCAAGAGAGGGTGAGAGCAAGTGTTCAGGTGTCAATATATGCAATTGCAAGTGTCACAGAGTGTCAATACATTGTATCTAGTGCAGACAAAGAAGTGTTCGAGTGTGTGTGTGTGACATGGGATCAAAGTGACATGTGCAACAAGTGTCGAGTGAATAAGAGTGAGCCAAAGTGTCATGCAGCAAGGTACACAAATATGTGAATGTAGGCATGTGTCTACATGTGTCAGATACAAGTGTCCATGGTGTGTCAAAAGTGTATCAGAGTGTTCAGTGAAGACAAGTGTGTGTCGAATAAAAAGTGAATGTGTCCTAAAGTGGTGTCATAGTGTATCATGAGTGAGCAGTGAGTGGGTGTCAACTATGCGTGTCTACCCTGTGTCAAACATGTGTCCAAAGAGTGTCGAAGGATGTCAATGTGAAGAGTGTCCAATGCAGTGTCAAGCAATGTGTATCAGAACATAGAGTACAGCAGTGCTCGACTGCTCTGGGGCAAAATCTGTTGGTCGAACCACAGTACGAATTCGACACCAAGTGGATCCCTATTTCCTAGGCTAGGTGTCAATCATGGCGGTTACCCAATCATGTCACTAGCACAAGAATTTGGGTTGTGTCCAGCACGCACGGACACAGCAATAGCAGGGGACTGCTACAGTGCGTGTGCAGAACCAACCCGCGTGCCCCCGTGTCCATTTCGATACGGCAAACGACACAAAAATAAACTCAGTCACACATCAATGAGATCTACATCTAATAGGCTATCCAAATATATAATTTATTTAGAATTTAGAGAACAAAAAGTTCTAAGGGGCATTTCGTCGAACACTTGATATATCTCTTCGATACAGAGTGATATGCCCATGATACGGGCGTCAAAGGGATTCGATTTCTAACTAAACTTAGCCTAAGACTAGGGGGACCCTAAATAAATGCATCTATGGTAAGAAATCAGGAAATTAATAGGTTTGAAGATCATTACCAATTGGGAGTTGGAATCCTAATGAAAATCCTCTTGTAAAGCTCTCCTACCAAATCTAATAGTCAAATCGCTCCCAATCCTTGCTAGCTAGCCAATAGAGACCTCCTCTACTCAAGGAAAGTAGCTTGTAATTGGTTTGGTTGGATTTGGAGTTAATTTGATGAAAGGAGACAAATTTGAGGAAGAACACAATTAGGGTTAGGGTTTGCAATAAAAGATGCAAGAGAGGACTAATGAGACTTATATAGGTGGGGAAAAATCTCTCTTGGCCGGCCATGGGTGATAGGCTAGGGTTTGGTTGTCACAATGGCCAAAAGCCTCTTTCTATGTTGTAAAAACAAGCCCTTAAGCTAAATGCCCAAACTAGCACCTTAATTCCAATCTCCAAATAGTTTCTAAGTCATTCCTAGGTAGATTAGAGCCTAATTACTATACCAATTAAGTTAGCTAGGTCTCCATGGTCATGGTTAGTCTCTAGGCTAAGTTGTTCTAAGGTTTCACTAGCAAACACCCAAAATCACATTACACAAAATTAAATAATATTAAAATAATCAAAAATTCACAATTACCAAAATATTCTTATTCTAGAATGAGGTAATGACAAATCTATCCTCTTTTAAATAATTTTGTCCTCAAAATTAAAGACGAAACTAAACAGAAGAGATGGATAGAAAATCATAACTCAAGGCTCAAAAAGATAAGGGTATCGCTCGCGCATCTCATCCTCCCTCTCCCAAGTAGACTCACATGGAGAGTACTGGCTCCACATGACACGAACCAAGGGTATAGTCTGGTTCCTCAATACCTTCTTCCGTCGATCCAGAATCTCTACAGGTTGTTCTGGATAACTGAGAGTAGGGCCCACCTCGATTTTGGAATGATCTAGTACATGGCTGGGATCCGCCACATACCGTCTCAAATGCAACACATGAAACACGTTATGAACTCCCTCTAGTACAGGTGACAAGTCTAGCCTGTAAGCTACGACCCTGACTCTCTCACGGATAACGAAAGGTCCGATGAAATACGGACTAAGCTTTCCACCTCCACCAAAGTGAATAGTGTCTCGCGTCGGAGATATCCTCTAGAACACCAGATCTCTAACCTAGCACAAACAAGGTCTCACACTTAACTATAACAATCAACATGATCAAACAAAATCATAAAATCAAACAAATTTTTAATCCTAAATCTAAGCTGTACCTTAAACTCCAAAGGTCTTCGGTGGCTATCGGCCCAATGTCGCTGTCTGTCCTGTGCCACGCGAAGTCGATCTCTGATGAGGTTCACCTTCTCGGCTGCATCCACAACCATCTTAGGTCCCAATAAAACTCTCTTTCCAACGTCATCCCAAGACAAGGGACTACGACATCTCCACCCGTATAACGCCTCGAATGGTGACATCTCAATGCTGGCCTGAAAACAGTTGTTGTAGGCAAACTCAACCAAATGCAAATGATCCTCCCAGAAAACTCCAAAATCTATAGCACAAGTGCGAAGCATATCCTCGAGAGTCTGGATAGTCTTTTCTGACTGCCCGTCTGTTTGAGGGTGGTAAGCGGTACTGAACTTGAGCTGAGTGCCCAAGCTAGCCTGCAGACTCCACCAGAAATGGAAAGTAAAACGACTATCCCGATTCAAGACAATGCTCGTAGGAACTCTATGAAGTCTGACTATCTGCCTCACGTACATATCTTCTAGCTTCTCTGTAGGCAAACCCACTTTAAAAGTGGACCGATTTGGTCAACCTGTCTACGATGACCCAAATCGCATCTTTTCCTCCCGGTATATGTGGCAATCCTGATACAAAATCCATAGTGATGTGCTCCCATTTTTACTCCGAACTGGGCAACGGTTGCAATAATCCTACAGGCCTCTACCTCTCTGCCTTTACCTGCTGGCAGAACAAATATTTGGCGACGAAGCGTGCTACCTCCCGCTTCATCCAATACCACCAAACATGCTCTCTCAGATATCAATACATCTTGTTGGCACCTGGATGCATAGAATATTGAGAGCGATGAGCCTCCTGCATAACCTGCTCCCGAAGCTGTCTACTAGGCAAACATAGTCTGGAACCGTGCCTCAACGCTCCATCCTCTACAATAACAAACTTATCCAGAAGTCCTGTCCAAACCTGCTCTCGGATACTCCGTAGAGCTAAATCCTCAAACTGCGTCGACTTGATCCTAGCTATCAAGTCCGACTGGATCTGCAGTCCCTACAACTGTACCTCAACTCCAGGTACTATCATCTCAATCTCTCAAACTCTTCAGATCTGCTAACAAGTGACAGTCTGCTGTCAAACACGTGGCTACCGGATACCTGCTTAAGGCATTGGCAACCACATTTGCCTTCCCTGGATGGTACTGCAACGAGATGTCGAAGTACTTCATCAACTCCAACCATCTCCTCTGTCTCATGTTGAGCTCTTTTAGGGTAAAACACATACTTCAAGATTTTGTGGTCTGTGAAGATCTCCACACGCACTCTGTATAGATAGTATTTCCACAACTTAAGAGCAAAAATGACCAGTGCTAACTCCAAATCGTGGGTAGGATAGTTCTTCTCATACGGACGTAATTGTCGAGAAGCATAGGCAATTACCTTCCCATGCTGCTGTAAGACACAACCAGACCCTTTCCTGAGACGTCACTATAGATAGTGAATCCACGTGTCCCTGATGGCAACATCAAAAACTGGAGCTGTCGTCAACCTCTTTTTTAAGTCATCAAAGACGACCCGACACTCCTCTGACCAAACAAACTCTGTGTCCTTCCGTGTCAGCCTAGTCAATGGCTCTGTAACCCGAGAGAAATCTTGAATAAACCTCCTGTAGTAGCCTGCCAATTCCAGGAAACTCCTGATCTTTGTAACTGAACTCAGAGCGGTTCACGCCTCAACTGCTGTTATCTTCTTCAGGTCGACTGAGATTCCATCTCCGGTCATAAGATGACCTAGGAACTCAACCTGAACAAGGAAGAACTCACAATTAGAAAGCTTGCCGTAAAGCTCTTCCTTTCCTGAGAGTCTCCAGAACTACTCTCAAGTGCTCCTCATGCTCCTCTAGGGTTTCAAATACACCAAAATGTCATCGATGAATACTACTACGAACTTATCTAAATACTGATGAAACACCTTGTTCACCAGATTCATGAATACCGTCGGGGCATTGGTTAACCCAAACGGCATCACCATGAACTCAAACTGGTCATACCGCATCCAAAAAGTTGTCTTTGGAATATCTTCCTTCTTCATCTTCACCTGGTGATAACCTAACCTCAGATCAATCTTGGAAAATACCCTTGCTCTGCTCAACTGATCGAACAGATCATCAATCCTCGATCGCAGGTACTTGTTCCTGATCGTGAGATTGTTAAGAGCCCTATAGTCGATACACATCCGTACCGACCCATCCTTCTTCGACACAAAGAGCACCGGTGCTCCCCACAGTGAAGAACTCAATCTGATAAAGCCCTTGTCCTGCAACTCATCCACTTGGTTCTTCAATTCCACCAGCCCACTGTTGTTCAATCTATAGACGTGCTGAGATATCGACTCTGCGCCAGGCACCAAATTTATAAAGAACTCTACATATCTGTCCGGTGGTAGTCCTGGCAACTCCTCTAAAAAAACATCTATGAACTCAGCTATCAATAGATGTGGTACGCTTTTCTCCTCTACTAAAGCTCCACAGAAAACTCCGCTGCTCTGCTCTGCCTCTCGTCTGGCGAACTCAAACTCTGGATCTCCTGGAGATCTGAAAAAAACTCTGCCTCCGTGATAATCTATGTTGGCGTGATGCCTGCTCAACCAATCCATCACGAGTACGATATCGTAGTTCTGTAGTGGCATCACGAGAAAACACACATCCAGTTCTCGGCCTCCTAAAATAACTCTTCGATCCTTGCATACATCACTGACTAAGATAATACCACCCCAGTCGTGATCGTGCAAGTCCTAGGCAAAGATTCAGAAGCAAGATGGTGTCTAATAGCAAATGATACAGACACAAAACTATCAGAAGTACCAGAATCAAATAAAGCAAATACTGGAATGGAATCAAGAAGAAATGGAACATGTAATTAGATCTCCTACTAGCTCGGACTCCTCAGCTGCCATGGCGAAACCTCGCCTCTGCTAGCCTCCTCTAGCCTGCTGCTGATGCTGAATGAACCTCTGCTACTGAGTCTGCAATGGCGGTCCCTTCTGCTGGCCCGCTGATGCCCTAGCTCCTGCTCCATGAACTAAACGTCCTAAAGCCATGGGACAATCCTTCAATTGATGCTCTGCTGAACCACAAAGCAGGTACTTGCCTAGCCTCTTCCTGCATTCGCTCCATCTATGCCCTGACTTCTTACAGAAGGGGCAGATGGTGGCCTGCTGCTGTCTAGGTGCCTGCTGGATCTGCCTCTGTTATTGTTGTGCCTGCTAGAAAGGCGCACGACCCTGGCCCTGATACTGCTGCTGCTGGAAGGGCCTCTGCTGATGCTGCTGCTGAAAGTGGGGCCTCTTGGCCGGGCCTGTACTGCTACCAGCTCCCTGGGTATCTCGACCTCTCTTCAGCTTCAGTTCTAGGTCGTCTTTTGCTGCCATGGCCCCTACCAAGATCTTCTTAAAGGTGGCATCGCGGTCGCTCTTGGTCAACAACTTGACTTCCTTCACCAAAACCTTCCGGAACCTCCTCGCCTTCGATGTCTCGCTCAAGCCTCCACAAATTTGCCCAGACGACAGAACTCCCCAGCATATTCCTCTATAGTCTGATTCTCCTGAACCAGGTTCTCAAACTGAGCCTCCAACGTGCCAAGTGCAACATCTGGGAAAAACTTTTCCTTGAAAAGATTTTTAAAGGCTTTCCAAGTCTGTCCCTGAACACCAACTCTGGGATCGGTGTGGTACCATGTCCGAGCAAGATCCTACATCTGGCTGCCTGCTGCCTCATCTATATCCCGATCGGGATCTTGGCCAGCCGAAATATCTTTTCAATATGCTCTATCCAGTCATCTGCGTACAGAATACCCTCTGTACCTCTAAAGTCCCTCGGCCTCATCTTCTGGAAGTCCAAGATGTTCCTGGGCTGCTGCTGTTGAATCTGGCCTCCCTGGCCTCCTTGTGGCTGAGCAGCCACTCTCTCCACTGCCGCCATCGCCACCTAATAGGCATTATCAATGCCCTCTATCATCTCGTGGAAGAGCGCAAAAAGCTGTGATGTATCAACTGGTGCCGGAGGTGGCGGCGGCTGAAGAACATCCGCATTCACCGGGGTAGTCCCCGGAACAGGTGGAGGAGCACCCCCAAAAGATGCAGACGCTCCCACAAGAGCAGGAATGCGAGGTGTCGCGGTCCCAGTGCCCTGCTGAATCGGACGAGAGGTGGCAAAACTCTCAGCAGTGTCTACTGGGCCGAAACGATACGATCTAGTTTTCGCCATCCTGAAGACAGATCAAACAAGGAAATCAATACTAGACATGAAGCGATATAATCAAAGGAGGACGGTTTAATTCAAAAGAAGAAAATTAGAGTAAGGATTTAGATGGCAAAAATTAGATAGGAGTTTTTTTTTTCTAAATATGATTGAGTACCTTAAAACTTATATCCTATATCCTACTGCAGGTTGTAGTGATACTCTAGTTCGACTATCACCACGAACTGTGACATAACTCAGAACTCGACTTGCATGGGCCACCACTAAAAATGTGTCACGACCTGCACCCAATATAAGGGCACGAGACCGTAGGTACGTCTAGCCTACGCCGTAGTATCGGCGATAGAACGCTGTCCTAGGTCACAACCATCTAACACAATATAAATATAGCTGTACAGAATATACTCTCCAATCGGAAGACAACTCAGAAGGTATAACTCAATCACAATTCTAAGATAGATAAATAGCATGATAAGATATATACGAAACACAGAATGAAATACAACCAGAAAAGAAATAAGTCTAAGTGTTATCAATACCAAAATCTCAACATCTGAATAATACATCTCAAAATGACAACAGAAAAATAAGATACAAGATCCTAGCAATCTAGCCTAGGAACTACGGTAGTCTCCTCAGTGCCAACTGGATCCTCCTGAGGGTCCAAGTTGCAAGTGTCGTCTACATCAGCTCCATAATAGGTAGTGCACATATCCTCCATGTTCTCTGAAATATTTTTGTCAATGGGTCCAGTCAGGACATGTGAGGACCCTGATTTTTAGAAATTATTTTTTTTAGTATTTCTAATTATTAGGTTATATTGTATATTCAATTATGATTATATATGTACTCTTCCGTGTCTTTGATTTTTGGAGCACAAGACATGCCCATCTCTTGAAACGTCCTTCATGAGTTTTGTAGTAGACGGGATGACCTTCAACTTGATATATTATGTCCCATCCAAACTTGTCCCCTAGCATTCTTTTGACTTTGCGCAACTTCGGGTCAAATTTAGGCAGTTAGATTATTTATCATAATTCCAGACCTAACTTTCCACGTGAGTTCGGGACTCGACATAGATCAAAACTATTCAACCCAATTATGGTTTTGACTCATTTTGAGCCTACGACGCACATGCTAAGAGTGTGACACTCAATCGAGTCTCCATGTGCTATTTAATTGCGAATGGCACAAGAGACTTATTGGTTGACTCTTAGAGTTCGATTAAATTAGAAAATATATTTGGAACCTAACCTAGCCAACCCCACATGGTAGGAAGCCATGTTAGGTTGCCATGACAGTATAATTATTATAGTTTTATTTTGGGATGTTATACAGTCAATTAAATTTAAATAAAATTTTATGTATATGAATATATTTATAATAGTCTAATATTATATATATATATATATATATATATATATATATATATATATATATATATATATATATATATATTATATATATATATATATATATATATATATATATATATATATATATATATATATATATATATATATATATATATATGGCCTTAGTTATGGTTAAGTTTAAGATACATATCGACTAGAAATTTTAGCACGGATAGTGTAGTTGTGTATTTTGACTAGTCTATTACCCATGGTAGGAAAGGCCAAGCCATAGGTGTGTTCTAACTAGGAAAATCAGGCCAATTTGCGACTTAATCTCCACGGATAATTTATTTATTTAATTATTAGATTATTGACTTTTTAGGAGACCCGGTTGAACCAATTTAGTCCCGACTTGACCCGAACCAAATCCCAATCTAAATAGATATGTAGTACTCTCAAATACCTTCATATTGATATATATTTTGTATATATATTTTATTAATATTAATATGTTTTCAATTTTGGAAATTTTCTATTTATAGAAAGTGTCTACGTGTAATCCTAGTGTAATCCTAGTTGGCATTAGTTTATATTTGACCCAAAGTCCAACCCAAACCTATGTAGACATATTGGGTATTAATATATATATTAATAAATATATATATTTTATATTTAATCTAGATTTAAATTGTATTTATATTTAGAAATCTAACTTGTTCCATATTAGAAAACCTCTTATGTAAATCCTCAGTCAATCAATTAGCCAACTCATGAAATAACCAAACCAATCCATGTGGACCCCACATATGACCAACCAAATAATATTTTCATGTAATTTTCGTCCAAAAATAATTTCCTACATTGGCGGGCCATGCCATGCATGGAAACACCCTCCTACATATATAAACTGAACCCATAGGCCTATATATATATATCAACCCTTATCAAAACCCTAACCCTAACACCAAAAACTCTTATTTATCACCCAAGAGCAGCTCCTTTATCATTAATTTCGAAAATAGCATCCCCTCCCCTCAACTACATCCCCTCCATCATATAACTCATCCTCCTCCATAAAGGCTCCTTCTTTCATCCTTCTTCCATCCAAACTCCACCAAACCAACCCTAAAAACTCTATCTTTTCCATCCAACCATCTAGAACCATTGCCAACCCCTCCAAACTCTTCAAGAGAGGATTAACAAGCAAGGATAGCAATAAAGGTGGGAGCTTTGGCAAGGAGAAGCCTCCACAACCCAACTAGCAAGGACTTTTGGTAAGAAATCCTAATTTTTCTATCTCAAACATATGCTAAAAATCTGTAAAAATTATGGTATTAATTCTGTAAAAATAATATTTTGATGTATTTTGGGTAGTATTTTCACCCATAAAAATTTCATAAATTATGATAGCTATTTTCATGTTTCGGTAGAGCCAAAACTTACCACGTTGTAAAGGAAATATAAGTTTCTGTCAGAATTTTTTAAAACTAAATTTTATTTAGGTTAATATATTTAAATTAGAATTTTAAGCATTTTTTTACGAATTTATCAATTCAATTCTGGTCGAAAAAATTATAGGTCAAAACTAGTCATTTTCGGGTGACTAGTTGACCTAGAAAATTCCAAACCACTAGTACCATGAAACCCTTGCATCAAAATTTCATATTCTAATATTTAGGGTATTTTAATTCTTTTTAAATTGTATTTTTGAGGATTTTTATAATTTTAGATAATTAATGAAGTTCTAGACAAATTTCGGGTAGACTAGTCGACCCGATAGACAACTAGTAGTATATTTCTTTAGAAATATAAATTCTGAAATTTCTGAGATAAATCTATAGAAAATTAGTTTAAATAATATTCTTATTATTTTTATATGATTTTTAAGTATATGATTGAAGTAGCAACATAACTGACTAATTGGGAGTTGGAAACCCAAAAAACTGTGTTCGGTGTCTCGTGGAGCCTGTGTGTGATTGTATGGGTCTAAAGGGTTCCACGAGAAATTGAATATAATCTTAAAACATTATTTTGACTAATTAAGTCATATTGTAAGTTCATGAGTAGTGGGTTAATTTAGTTAATTAATTATTTAGGAAGTCGGGTTCCGGCGGCGTTGACGCGGGAGCGACGTTTCAGATTCACAACGCGACACCAGGCAAGTACACCTTGCCAAACTTTACAGTATTTACATGCATATTCTATATTGTTATCTCTTTCCAGTTCTACTTCATATCTCTCATTCATGTTTATGTTACTTCTATTTTTTTATTTTACGTGCACGTTCCTTATTGAGTCATCTTATGTCGTTATTGTTCTACGCGAGTCTTGTGACGATATTGACTGGTCCTCTACCTTTGCCCTTGAGTTTTACTTAACCTGTAGTCATGATTGGTTGATTAGACTTTAGCCCTGATATCTCTAGATCAGAAGCGTCCAATGGCGTTACGGTGTTAGAGACTTTTTATCGACCTGTTATTCCATCTCTAGATCGGGGGCGTCCAATGGCGTTACGGTGTTAGAGACTTCTTATCGACTTGTTATCCCGTCTCTAGGACCGAAAGTGTCCTATGGCATTACGGTAGTAGAGACTTATCTTTTGTCTTGAGGTCGGAAGCGTCCCATGGCGTTACGATATTGAGACGTCTTATTGATCATTGTCTACTTTATATTTCTCTACTTCTTTTTGCATGTTATTTACTGTACAGTAGGCATGTATATTATGTGTCTTGCTAGTCCTCTGAGGATCTGGTGATCTTTCCAGGTATTAGATGAAGGTATGGTACACTGATGGAGGATGATTGCTACACCAAGACTGCAGGTATATTTAGTTGATGTTTTATCGTTCTTTTCCGTGATTAGATTTTGTCCTATATTATCTTACTTTGACATTGCTGCTGTGTTGCCTAGTTTTTCAAGCTTTATCTTTCATTAGAAGCTTGTTCAAGATAATTGCATTAGATTCTGGTCCACTTATATTATCCCTTCTTGTTACTTGTAGTAACCGGTTTGCTAATGTCTGACTAGCATTAGTTTACTTGGTTTATACAAGAGTTTATCTTCAGTGGATTGAGATATTTGTAGATTGCTTTAGGAAACCAGACAGCTTATACGTATTCGAGCTAGGCTAGAGTCCTCTCGATGCATAACTGGCATGTATACGTATCCTAATCCTACGTATTTTGGGACTGGGGCGTTACAGGACAGGAACGAATACATAACTCTGAAACAGGCTCATAACATGGCAGGAATACAAGCAACAGAATAAAATACATGAAACGCTGTAAGAAGATGTACATGAGTAATAGAAATAGATAATCTGAATACAGAAAATATGTATAGAAAGTAAGAACTGTAAATAGATATAAGTATAAGTGATTTAGAGCACAAGATGGTTATGTAATCGGGTTAGGTTTGCCATGTTTATACTAAGGTACCACTACACCAAAATAGGCAAATGCCAACGGTTATTACCGTGACAAATAATTTTCGTCACGGTAATAACCGTGACGAAATAGGCGTAACAAATATTTGTAACGGTTTTCGTCACGGTTATTACCGTTACGAAAATAAATTTTGTCACATTTTTTGTCACAGTTATAACCGTGACTAAAATTACCTTTGTAACAGTTATAACCGTTACGAAAATGCTTTCTTCCGTTACTTATTTTCCACTTTGTAACGCTTATAACTGTTACAAAAATTCTTTATTGAAGAAAAAAAAAATAATTTGAAAATACATACTAACTTCCCAATGACAAGTAATTAATTATACAACTAAATAAATTCACTACAACAAAAAACCCTTTTAATGACGGCTAAAAAGCGTCATCAATGATGTACCATGACGCTTTTCTTCCACAGCAACCGTCATGAAAATGGGTGTTATAAATGTTTTTTAAAAGCGTCATAAAATAACCGTCATGAATATGATGAGTTTCTGCTACACTTATTTTCAGCATAGTTTGAAAGCGTTATGAATAGATAATCTGTATAGACTCAATTCAGCACATTTATAACGCTCAATTCTGCACATTTATATATTACTTTTCAAAAAATTATAGATCAATGCTCAATGTTGCTCAATTCAATTTTAAAACATTCATTTTGAACCATATTCACAAGAAAATATCTAAATGTTATAGAGTACCATTTAATCCATTCACAAATATATACATAACATATATCACCATCTTCATTACATTTTTTCAAAATAAGACATCCAAATACATATATTTACAACTACTACTAGTAAGTAGACCCTCAAAACTATTAGTACATTGGCTTCAACTTTGAGCACATCAAAACTGTCGGGATCACGTAGCAAAACCCTGAAAAATGTCTCCCTCCATCATACACTTTGTGTTAAAGAAGTAGCCAAGATGACTACACAACTCAAACAATTCTCTCAGAGGGGGCAGTTCAAGACTATCAGGTGATACAATGGGAGCAAGTAATGGTTCAAATACCTCCCAAACCTTATGTAGGTTGAGCCTTGTATCAATTAATATAGCACCTGCTATGCTTTCGACAATGTCTACAAGAACCTGCGACAGCAAAAATGATACAAAGTAAATAACACCGTAAAAAGCAATGCTATATACTCTGAAAAATCATCATACATAATGTTTAGATTTCTCAGTCATCATTATATGATGTTTAGGCTTTCATAAAAAACTTTACCTTGTAGCCTTTGGACGAAGCATTTGATACAAGTGGACACTCGACTTCTTGTAATTCCTCCAGTTTCTTGACATATTCTGTTATTTGCTCTACAAGCAACCCTGATGAATGTTGAAGATGGTGTTGAAGCTTATGCTTGACTGCACATTTAGCAAATCTTTTATTGTTAACTGATGCCGACCTCAAGTCAGTCAACACCCCAGGATCTATAGTTGTATGAGTTTGAAAGAGATGCCAAGTGATAAGTAGGTCTAGTACTGCATCACCAAGAAATTCAAGCCTCTGGTTTTGAAAAAATAAAGAAAAAGAAGTCAAATGCATGATTATAAATATGAAAAGTAATTTTGAGTGTCAAACAAAAAATGATAAATATATCAGTATCTAGTATCAACTAGGAAAAAACTTCCAAACTTGCTTACTTGGTAGCAGTAGCTATTTCTAATTTCAGAAGCATGAGTTATTGCCTCCAATAAAAGGCGTTTAATAGCAAACTAATAGCGTAATTTCTTTTCCAGAATTTCCATGTCATCAGATCTGGGAACACAACTCCAAAATGACATAGAGGTGGTCATTGCTTTCCCAACCATTTCAGACTCAAGTTCAGTATCAATGCCTAACCATTTCAATACAGCAAGAGCAGCAGTTAATCCGCCACCAACATAATATGTCCCAATTAGAGCCTCTACGCAATCAGATATTGTCTTAGATCACTATACCAAGAGAATGTTGTTTTGAAGCATAAAGGTGCACAAAATGAACTAGTTTGAAGCTAAACCAATCATAACAAAACAATTTATTTTATAAATAGATAGAAATGTGTATTTCACATAGAAAAGTATATCAAAACAAACCCGAGAATAATTGCAAACAGAGCAGACACCTGGAATAATTCAAGAATGCCATAGCAAGACTGCACTACAAAAAGAATAAATGTCAAAATTCTTATACTTACTCTCCCTTCAACCAAATCCTGTGTTCCAATATTAACCAAATCCTGAATCATATTCACAAAGAAATGAGACACAGAAATTGAACCTAGAGCAAGAACTGTTTGTAATATAAGAAACATAGAAACTAAAGTATCACAGGACTAGTATTATACAGAATCTAGCCATTAGATAATAACCATATGTGTCTTAGTTAAGTGGTCCAGTTGGGGATGCCTCACCATTCTTAAGTAAACCATCCAAGTTGACATACTCTTGGAAAACCAGTCATTTCAAACCATCTCTTGGTTGTGGTTTAAATCGTGCCCAAAATCAGTTAAAAACGGAAACTACATGTTCTCTTTCTTGCTTTCTATTTTTGCTAACTCCATTGCAATACTGAGGGCAAGAATGACTATCTTCTAGAATTTTACTAGCATTAAAATAATCTGACTGAACCAGAACATTTTCATAACCTAGTTCCTTAACAAGCTTCAGACCAAGTTTGCATCGACAACCTTAAAAATTAAAACTTTTCACTCAACAAGCAAACAAAAATTCAATTTGAAACCAACCCAACAATGCCACTAATTCAAATTCATGATGAAACTGTGCATTTCTAATATTTCTGATTATTTCTACCCTATTTTTTGCTTCTAACCCATACTCCAGTTAGCTTATATATAACATTGTTTCTCCCTCTTTTCACTGTTCAAGCAAAAAAAAAAGTTCTCTAATTATTTTTCTTCTTGTTCTTTTGAGGTTAATGGTTAACTAGCAATGTCTATAAAATCGGTTTTCGTCTTCATTGAGTTTATAACATTGTTTCTTGGTTTAGGTATTCAAAGGATGAAGAGATGGTTAAATGGGTCCACAGATCTAACAGAGAACATATTACCGAGACCAATAGTCTGCTACAAAATTTGACTATATTATACTCAGAAGCTAACTTTTTACAACATAAACTACTTACCATGCATAGTCATAATGCCAGAAAAGAACAACTCAAATGGTAACATCTAGCACTTTGGAAATGAAGTTGGGCTTGAAATATAGTCCAACTCAAACTGATTTTGGAAACTGCATCATCTTTCTTCCAACAGAGCATAGAGCTAGGGCACGAACCTGCGTCCCTGGATGGAGTTGCAGATGAACTCGTTGAGCTGGACGATGGAGCCCTTCTGGAGGGCCCCGCTCTGGACGATGTGGTTCATCTGCGTGGCCAGCATCGCCTGCTGCTGGTGGACGCCGTCGGAGAGAACCATGCGGAACCTCTCCGTCTTGGTCTTCGCGGTGTTCACCAGCCGAACCTCCATCACCGGCTTCAGGTCCTCCGACGACCCCTCCGATATGGTCGAGATCGCACCTCGGCTAAGATCCATCGATCAGAAACCCTAACCTAACTCTTGAGGAAATTGGGGGAGAAGAGGTTTGGAGAGATGCTGCTCCTTAGAAAATGGATGAGAAATGAATTTTCTCTCTCCCACTTAGCTTTTATACAGTGAAAAAATTACAAGTTTGCCACCGCTCTAAAGTATTAATGACGTTTTGTTTTATAAACGTTATAAAAAGCCCAAAATTAGTCCAAACCGTCATAGAAAAAAGGTATTTTTCAACTTAATAACGCTTATGTATCAGCCGTCATTAAAACTCCCTGTCGAGCGTCATTAAAAGGGTTTTTTGTTGTAGTGATTGCATTCTAAGCAACAATATCCTTCTACCAATCTAATCTAACATATATAAAAGAACATTGTGGTGAAACCAAAGCCAAGAAAAAATACTTTGCTATAATATCTTCATTGCATAATTCAAAAGTGTATATACTACACTCAAAAAATTGGACGAGTTATCTCAACATAGAGACTTCCGAAAAAATAAAAAGATATGGAATGAAGAAAGTTGGTTGGTTACTTAAGTGTATATACTACACTCAAAAAAGACTCTAAAGAATCACCCTTCTCTCCCACAACCGCTTCAAATGTCTCTCTAGGAACAAGCTCAGCGACCATCATCTGTCATCCTTTGGAGATGTAGAGGCACCAGGTGCTTGCTTCTGGAACTGCTCCGCAAGCCTCAAGTTATCATGACCTGGGTAGTGAACAAAAAATCAATAAAGAAACATTTTGTATTAGTATAGAAGACTTCATTAGAAAATAGTTTTAGTAAAATAGGTGAGCACGTGAAAGGCTTGAGAGATAGCAAGCACAAAAACTCTCAAAAATTGGAACATTGTCTGTGTCTCATCGTGTCAGCCAGATACCGGACATGACACAGACTCCAAAATACACGACATAATACCATTCATGGTAAAACAAAGTAACAACTTAGCACATTTTATGTAGAGATAATAAGCAAGTTATGAATTTATTTTCTAAATCAAATATCATTTCAGAAATAGGGAGAAAAAAACTTATTATATAAGAAAAAACTTATACAGTTAATACAGATGATATTCCCATTCGAGAATGTAAAGAGTAATACTGCAAAAACAAAAATAATAAGATGGATCATGATCCTTTCTTAAGTTGTAAGTAAATTAAAGGAAGAACGCAATTAAATTCTAGAGGAATTTTTTTCTTCTTGTAAATACCTGGAGATTGAGTTGATATAATCGTCGGAGTGCCCTATACCAACCATATCACTGCCACTATTTTGAACAATCAAATATATAAATAGGAGACCAGATCAAGGATTGGATTTAACAAGAAAAAATGAATGAATGAGACAAATAAATATCCATTTTTAGAAAGAATTTCTAATAGTGTACATATGATCTACTCAAATATGACTTAAATTGCAGAAAGCAAGATATAACTTGAATGTAATAGAATTGTTTCAGAGAAAGAAAGATACCAAGCACATTCCGGATTTCAAGCCTTTAAATTCATCACATAGGTGAGCCAGAATCATCCTTCCCTGTTGACAGCATAAATTTACATCCTAAGTACTCTATAAATGTGATGGAACTAGTATCCGGCACTAAGGATATAAATGGAAGCTACAAGTAGCAATCTGAGCATGCCGAGCAGAGATTTACATCATACAAAAAGATGATAAAGTGAAACTTAAAAACTAACAGATCTTTGCAGGAAGGAAAAAAAAGGAGGAGAAGAAGAAAAAAAGAAACTGATATAGCAGGTATCTTCAGCAGTAAAAGCCAATAATCAGTTTAAAAGAAGAAAATAGTACAATTTATGTGATTCAACTAGATGTCAATAGCATCATATTTCTTTTACTAATTTGCATACTCTCAATGTCTTATTTCAGTGATATAGATTAATTTATCAAAATATTCAAATTGATCAACAGCGGTGCATGAAATATAAAAGAATGCATTACATATTAACAAGTGTGTTTCCTCATCTTCCATGATTTAAACGCATGTGAAATTTCAATAATTTAGTGATTATCAAGCAAAATTTTTCGTTGTAAATCAGGAATGTATAACAAAATACAGTTACTCTAAAATTCAAATTCTCAATAGGTAATTGATATAAAATTGGCGAGAAGAAAAATCATTCTGACTTTAGCAGTTTGGAGATATCTGATAGAGGTAATATGCATTACTATGCTCCAGCATAAGGGGGAGTAATAACAGATTTGGAAACACAACAAACAATTGAATAAGTCTTACTCTGTTTAATTGGTCGTTTTGCAGCGCATGCGAACCTATCAACTCGCTTGAATACTTGGATGACCAATTGACAAACTTGGCATCTGCTATATATCGTCAGTTATCATGTTCAGTTTTTTTATAAATAAATAGACTCCTATGCGTTACTATGCTCCAGCTTAAGGGGGAGTAATAACAGAATTGGAAACACAACAAACAATTGAATAAGTCTTATTAGTCTGTTTAATTGGTCGTTTTGCAGTGCATGGGAACCTATCAACTCGCTTCAATACTTGGATGACCAATTGACAAACTTGGCACATCTGCTATATATCGTCAGTTATCATGTTCAGTTTTTTATAAATAAATAGACTCCTATGCATTACTATGCTCCAGCTTAAGTGGGAGTACTAACAGAATTGGAAACACAACAAACAATTGAATGTCTTAGTCTGTGTAATTAGTCGTTTTGTAGTGCAAGCGAACCTATCATCTCGGTTTAATATTTGGATGACCTACTGACAAACTTGGCACCTGCTATATATCGTCAGTTATTATGTTCAGTTTTCTATAAATAAATAGACTCCTTTCTATTTCTCATTTCTATTCCTTGCTTGAAAAATTCTACACGTCTAGAAGACTTCTTCTCAATGTCAATCAATTCCTTAAGCAAGAAATTTGCAGTGAAGCTTCAACATTAAAAATCTTCCAGACGGGAGAGCCCCTGTAGTAAAGCCTCTGTTAGCTGAGGTTTAGGTTAATCATATCCTCGGTCCAAATATGAATTACATGAGGAATGATTGAGTTTAAAATGTTAAATTTGTTGATTTTACCCTGAGAATGATCTCTTTTTGGCTATCAATTCATAGAATAGCGTTCAAATCAGTTACTTGACTCGATTAACCATCTTGATTAACATAGTTGACTTTGATTACAGAGACACTGAACAATTCAGTCCAACTTGTAGAATACATATCCCAAACATGTGAATTCAGACCCTGTATTGCATCACCTCTTTGTTATGTGAGCATGTACATGGTATGGAGTCAGAGTTCTAAACATTATATAAATGTCTCCATCATATGAACGTAGAAAGGGTCACATGTAGGAGAATAGTTCTCAACAAGTGGTCACAAATATACTATGAGGTAAGGTCCCCATCTTCCTTTGGATGAGGTTTTGAATTACAAGAAATGATCCAATACCATTGTTAAAATATCATGCAACTTATATCCCAAATGATATAAAAACAAGGTGTCTAAACAGATGCTGACTGAGAAAGATGCCTTGAACAATGAGGAACATAACATATAAAAAGAATAATAAGAAAACGCTGCTGTATATCATTTTATAATATATAATTTGTATGGTGTTAAAGTTATGTTTACGGTCCGATATAGTGATTTTATTACTCTTCTTCTTGTAGCATCTCTCTCACACGACACATTACATATATTTTTATATTATTCATAATAATAAATGTATAATGTATGTCAAATATTATTAGGCTCTAAGGATTGGTCATTGGATCAAGATCCAATAGAATCTTACACACAAAAATTGTACATCTTTCATCTATTGAATTTATATCTAATCTATTTGCGTCATTCACATGCAAAACAGAATAGAGAATGATTCTTATGTCTAAGCATGTACGCAACCAATTTTTTTTAGTTTAGTGTCATATTCTTTAGATTACATACTTGAATCACAAAATTCTTACTCTTGAATGCCTTATAAATTTAACATAAAGAGAAAAAGGTTTGAGTCTACCGATGTCTATTTCAACGAATTACAAAAACATGCTGCAAGGATGAAATCTTACAACTAAATACCCAAACGCAAATCCAGTTCCAACTATTAGCAAATGTGGGTGGTTCCTCATAATATCAGAAGGAGATAAAAAGGACCTGCAAAAAGAAACCAAATGTCAAATGGCAACAGACTGCCTAAAGTTAAAGAAGCAGAACCAGAAAATTTACATCAGTTTAAATTGTTACTAGATAAGAACTGCTACCACTAGAAGGGTAAAAGGGAAGAGCTGGTGGAAAGACATCATGTTAATCAATATATCTAAAGAAAAGAGAATGAAGATCACATTGAGTACTCTTTTACCATTGCTAGTGTGTTGTGTCCGATACGTCTCCGACATGACACGTCTCATATGTTTAGAGCGTCAAGTGCTTCCTAGTATAGGAAAGACTGAATGTTATTCTGACTTTGTCATTGAACTTGCACTTAATATAATGTTAGAGAGACTTGGGTTTCATACCAGCAAATAAATTATAAATTATAAATAAATAAAAGAAGAAGAATAAAACTTATTTTCGAGAAGAGAAACACACTGAATAAAACAGAGTAAATCAGCTAACCTCATGGAGAAATAGTAGCTTAAGTCATGTTTGAAGAATCACAAATTGAAGAGCATAAATAAAGTGCAAATGGCATATCAACACTGAAATAAGATATATGATTCGTCTATAGAAGTGAAGGAAGAATACAAGCTTACGTTCTTAGGTGGCTCGGTCCTTCATCTTTACAGCACACAAATGAAGGGTGGCTCTAGTAGTTCAGAGCACAGATTTCAAAAAGTTGGGACTTTGCTGATTTATTATTCAGGGCACCTACAAATTTAAGAGAAAATGTTAAGATCATCAAATGACCACACTAGGAAAGTCCTTCAATTATTATTTGTTAAATAGGGCATATATTAAGCTTGTGAAAAGTTCAATATACCAAAAAAAGTTAAATATCTGATGCTAAAACTACATACCGTTCTTCTCCTGATGACAGACATTCTCTGTCAGTCCATTAGTCCCATCCTGATGTCTTCTTACAGGTTCATTTTCCCCTTTGTTTATGTTGCGAGTTTTACTGTTGTTATGGTTTTTGCGTGGATTTTTTATGATACTGTGAAAGCCAACTTAACAACCTTTTTAATGTCTATTAAAAGTAATTTTCTTACATGTATTCACTTGAGTGAACATTATGCTTTATATTAACAAATTATTATATTATTTATGTATTGTATATTGCTTTTGTAAATTTTACTTCCAAGGCCATCAGCAATACATCAAGTGTTGCTAATTAGGATTTTGTGTCTGCCATCTTTTGTAGAATGGCAAAACCCACATTAACAATCCTTAGTAATTTCTGATAACATTATTTTGTTATATATCTATTCACCCATAATATCGTACTTTTTTGTGATAATGATCCTCCCTCTCCTCGGCTACTAGCACCAAAAACCCGTCCCATTTAATTATTTCCCGGTTGGAATTTGAACCAACGCCCACTCCTGCCCTTACCACATTCCCTTACTAGTGTTACCACTAAAGAACCCCCTTGGTGGTCACAAAGCATGCTATTATAAATTATAAACCAAACATTAAAGGATACATAGGCATGGAATTCGGTTTGAGGTATATTTTTATCACTTGGTCTTGGAGACTTTTTCCTAAGACATTTTATGTATTTGCTAAATATTTATCTGAAGTTCAGCTAAAATTATATAACTGAACTGCCCCTTTTTTGAGACTAAGCATCTTCTTCTGGATTTATTGCAGCACTTGTTTCAAGGCAGTTTGTGGATATGTCCCGAATAAGAATAGAGGAATTACTTGCGGCATTCCCAAGTTGGTAGGGACTGAAAAGCAGCATACCTACATTGAGACTGAGAATGTGCGCTATGTGTATCAACCAATAGAAGCACTTTACCTGTTACTTATAACAAACAAACAAAGCAACATTCTTGAAGACCTTGACACCCTGAGGCTGCTATCAAAACTAGTATCCTTCTATCATACTGCATGATGAAAATCAATTATATTGCAAATAGAGTCTGCTTTATATGTGCATTGTCTAAATGTTTGTTTGAACTTTTAATTTTTTTAGTTATTACTTCCATATATATATATATATATATATATATATATATATATATATATATATATATATATATATATCACTTACAACTAAGATGAAGAAGGCATCTGTAGGACTATCCGAAACATGCAATTATAGATATTATTGAAGTCTAATGAATAAAATATGTTTATAGACATGTTTTCATGTGTACAAGTGTATCCATATTGTACCCATATCTAAGTTTTCTACAACTACCAATATTTTGTCCCTACGCAAATCAATCCCATGTGTATGCAACCCAGGTTGAAACTAATCTTTGCAATTTCCACTGTATTTACAAATATAAAAAATGATGTTGTATTGTCATATATGAAATGGTAAAGAACAAAAGCATAACAATGCAAAAATATATTTATAGGAAAAATATACATGTGCAAGTCCCTAGGAAATGTGAAAAACAATTTTCACATAATATAGATTAGATGATGTTAAACAAAAAAGTACCTTTGTAAAGTTTGCCACGGATAAATCTGTGCCTCGAAGATCAGCATCTGAATGATTAGCACTTGAAAACTCACAATCCTTCCAATACCTAATCCCACAAGCATTATAAAGTGACAGCAAAAATCCTCCAAACAAATATAAAACCCACAATTAAAAACCTAGCTCGAAATCGAAATCTATAGGTCCCTCTAAAATTGCAGTCAATGGTAAGATCTAGTGGATCGGAGGAAAAAATGGTCTCACCATGAGTCTATCTGGCGATCCTCCAAGCAAGGGAACTTGGTGGTCTGGAAATCGACATAGCTCTTCAAGGCGTCGCCACCGCAGCTCGCACTAGTGTTTCATGAGTCGATTTGTTTTTATATCACCGTCCTTACCGTCGTTCAACTTGTATACTATGTTCCCCGCGTTAAGAAAAACTTCCAAAGAATCAACAATCCACTTCCTCTCTACCTCAAATTCGTCACTCCTGCAACACCTCAACAAATCCTATACTTTTGTCTTTTTCCTTTACCACTCCTCATGAACTCTACCACCGATACTTCTCTCTCCTCAAAATCCTTCGTCTCCCGAAAGTTCGTCGCCCCCGCCAAGCAGCTCCACGCCCGCCTCCTCCTCTCTGGCCTCGGCACCGACGTCCACCTTGCTACAAAGCTAGTCAACCTCTACACCGTAGCCGCCGACAACAGCCACCACCACCACCTCCACCTCTCCGCACGCCAACTGTTCGAACAAATCCCAAACACCACCACCACCACCACAACGCCATCGCCCGGCACCACCGCCTTCTCGACCTCGGCCTCCTGTCCGACAACTTCACCTTCCCCTTCGTCCTCAAGGCCTGCTCCGCCCTCTCTGCCATCGACATAGGCAGGGACGTCCACGAGATGGCCGTACGCACCGGCTGGGACTCTGACGTCTTCGTCGCTGCGGGGCTCATCGACATGTCCGAACACTCCTAACTCATCAGATCTATAGATCTCGACTCATGAAACACGCTCTCTCTCTCTCGAACTTGAGATCGATGCTCCGCTCCGATTTAATCTTGGAGAGAGGAAAAGAGAAGTATAGGGTTTAGAGACAGATGAGAGGAGGGAAAGGGAAAAAATTGTGGAGGGAAACAATAAAAAATGAAAATTTATGAAAGAAAAAGGGAAAAAATATTTTAGTAACGATTTTTGTTTTATTGTCACGGTAATTACTGTTGCAAGTCAGTAACGATATTAACTGTTACAAATTGATAAAAAAAGTGTTACAAAATGTCTATTTTGGTGTAGTGGTAACTCCATTATACGTGAAGGTATAACAGACATGTACATGATTACACTAATTGGGAATTAACAACATAACCACTTCTACTCACCCGTCCCCAATTAATACACAAGGATACGTTCAAGTTACGTTACGTACATGATTGTTTTATATATGAAGCACATGTGAACATGAGAGTACATAATAGCACATGAGTGTACATGAATAATAAGAGTACAAGAAGTACGTCATGTATGTGAAAAGTACATGACATGAAGTATCCGATGCACCCGATAAGGGGATAACATTTCATAAAAAGATCCATATAGTACTAATCCATGTGAACAATGTGTTGTAATGCCCCGCTCCGCTCGGTGCATTACGATGAGTCGTTGACTCGAAGAGTTGTGTTGACCCGATGAGGTATCGATGCGAATCGATGCAAGTGTTACGTTGGCCAAAGGTAAGCTTTGAGTCGGTTGGAATCTATGAATCAAATTGATGCAAATGATAAGTCCCGTTTGAGCAAGTGCTGATTTTAGTTGATCTGGTGTGCAGGCTATACTTTTACGCTGGACGATAAGAGGTCGGCATTTTGCCTTATGCAATGAAGTGTCCGCAAAACTAAATCGTGGCCTTGCAACGAATTGTGGCATGGGCACGATAGGCCAAATCAACCGAGTAGTTCAAAGGAATGGCTAAGTCCGGGAGTTATCTATGCGGTCGAGTTATGGAAGCGAGACGCTTCAATCGGCGAGACGGCAAGGTGTATCGGCTTAAGGTGGGCGGGTTCTTGACTCTCTCTTCCTATTCCTTCACGTCTAATAAAATATGTTAAGGGTATGCGTAAGATGTTATCGAGTTAGCGAGCGTAGCTCGGCAGCGAAAGGTCCAAGTATGTGTCGAACACTAAGATAGAACATTGAACAATCGAACAATTAAAGCGACGTGCATCAAGTGGGCGAGTTGCGATAGGGCATGATGGTAGAACATTATAAGACAATATTGAGATGTGCATCATGTGTACGACTCCGAGAACATTGAACACTAGGCGTAGAACATTGACTATGGCGTTAAGCGTGCCCTCGTGCACGAAAACTATGAAATGACTAAGTAAATACGGAAGTAGGCTATACGAATAACATTATGAACGGGACGCGTGAATATAAGCACGAGAAGTCTAAGCCGTTGGGCGTCGTGCATCAACACGGATGCGTTGGGACATGATACCGTCGGAACATAAATATGTTTATGGAAAGGACTATGTTTATGGAATACGAGATCGGTTGGTATGCTATGGATTGTATGATATGGTACGTATTGCATGGTCAATGGACTCGGATGCCCCGTGCATGGGTGCGGCTTCCCTCGAACGGTTACGCCAGGGCACCGGAATCGTTCGGCCTAGGAGGGAATTATGTGTGGTATTTATGGTGCACAACAATCGGACGGATTGCGACCGTCCAGTGCTGTGATAAGCTATGATATCCGTAAGTTTGGGATCCTTCGGATATTGGACTAGCAACCCGTATCGAAGCGATTGTAGGCTTACACATAAGAGATGCCAAGTCCATTACGGTGCGAAACATCGTGACCTTCATATAGATAGGGCCGGTGGGCTGAGATGAGAGTTGGGTGCAGGCGCAGGGCCTGCGACCCTTATGCATGGTTTAAGTTTATGATTGAAAATGTTGCGTGAAATATATGGTTTCATACGTAAGTTCTAACGAGTACAGGCTAGGCGAAAAGGGACAGAGATGAGCACGAACACTATGTTTATGTTCATATTATGGCTAACTGTATCTGCTGCAGGAACACGATATGGGACACATTTATGATAAGTTGCTCAAATGAATATTGCTATGAAATTGATCCTAAGGCTAAATAGAAAGATCACAAATTATGATGCATGTTCCACTAAAGATATTTAGTGCTTGGTTTGGGTGCGAGCGGGTTTTGATCAGTGCGAAGCAAGGACGAAAACACTAATCCCCCACTAGTTTATGTACAGGCTCAGGTTATGATCGGCTCGGGGCGGAGCTTGGCTTGGACGTGCCGAGGCATGGAGTCCTTGGCGTTCAAGAGGAGCTTCCGCATATGCGTTCGGACTTGCGACATGGAGATGTTCGGCCGAAGACTACTTGGTGGCTATAAAGAGGCATAATGTATGGAACAATGTAATCCTTTGTGAGCTAGAGAGATCATGAGCGTTGTAGCCAATTAGCATTTTATGTTGGGCTATTCAGAGCCTTTGTAACCTTCAGTTCATTATGAATAAAAGATATTCTTGTGTTATACTTTGTTTCCTTCCGCTGCTTATATTACGAATTTGAGATAATCACTATATGAACCTGTCATCTTGCCTTGCACGAGCGCAACTCCAGGCTCGTGCGGCATCACGCCCCAACGAGGACGATGATTCGGGTAAAATATAGCGAGGAAGAGCGATTTCTCGGATCGGGGCGTGACATGTGTCAGCATCAACTAAAGTAGTCTAGAACAAGAATGTAAGACCTAACAAGTATGAAAACGATCAAAGCATGTACTCGCCTGATATCCTGAGCGACTGATGTGAACAGAGGTCCGAACTGGAGTAGCTGAGTCCTATTTAGAGCAATACATGTTACAATGTGTTCAATATAAAATAATTGAAGTTTACAATGTAATCTACATAATTTTAGGTCATTCTAGGTCAAAGTTAACTCTTGGTCAACTCTGGTCAAACTAGGTCAACATCTAAGCTAACTTGGTCAACTGTCTAGGGTTTGGTCAAACTCTAGTCAACAAGTTCATTTAGGCCTAGTAGGTCAATTCTAGGTCATTCATAGGCTATCTCATAATAGCTATAGGCTAATATATTAGAATACCTAAGATACTATATAGGCTAACAACTAAAAATAGACCAGGATACCTAGTAGGCTAATCCATACAAGCATACCTATCACAAATATATATATATATATATATATATATATATATATATATATATATATATATATATATATATATATATATATATATATATATATATAACATACATGCATATATATATATACACTCACACATATATATATAACATACATACATAATAAAAAAAAATATATCCCTCTATATATAACATGTATATAGCATTACTACGTATATAGAGAGATATATGTATATATGTATGCTATATATATGTGTGAGTGTAATATATATATATATATATATATATATATATATATATATATATATATATATATTACAATATATATATATATATATATATATATATATATATATATATATATATATATATATATATATATATATATATATATATATATATATATATAGTATTACTTATACTTGCTCTCAGATATGAGGGCTCTCATGTCTCACATGTCAATATAGCATACTGATATGTATAACCCACAATACATACATATATCATACAATATATCTAACCCCACATCAATAACCTATCACAAATGAATACCCACATACCCTTACAATAACATATATACATACAAATCCCAAATCTGTCCAGGACATGGAGGAAACTGGACTGGGCATCAAAATAAATTCAGTCACAAGGGTCTGAACTCTGGTTACTACATAACCCATATGAGGTCTGTTGTACAGAGGTGTCAACGGTCAGTACAAGAGAGGGTGAGAGCAAAGTGTTCATGTGTCAATGTATGCAATTATAAGTGTTACAGAGTGTCAATATATTGTATCCTGTACAGACAAAGAAGTGTTCGAGTGTGTGTGTGACATGGGACCAAAGTGACATATGTAACAAGTGTCGAGTGAACAAGAGTGAGCCAAAGTGTCATGTAGCAAGGTGCACAGATATGTGAATGTGGGCATTGTAGAGGCTAAAAATTAAGCTATGAAGTCATCTCATCAAAATGCATCAATAAAGCTACGCCACAGTAGGTTGCACCTACATCAAACTACGCCATATCAGGTCGCGCCTACATCAAGTTGCGCCATATCAGATTGTGCCAACCTCAAGTTGTGCGAAAGCCACATGGCAGCCTCCTCGAAAAACTATAACAGCATCATCATTGCCTGACAGCTGATGTAACGCCCCAGTCCCAAAATACGTAGGACTAGGAACGTAGACATGCCAGCTGTATTCATACGAAGTACACTCCAATATATGGAAACCTCGCATGAATACATAAGCTGTAAAATGCAGTAGAACCATAACTAATCTCATCCACGCAAAATAAATGAATAAAGGACATCGTATAAAGATAATGAATTGTCTTGATACAATATGTTGGGCGGAGACAAATCCACTACCAACAAGTAAAAAAAAAATACATGGAAAATAAAATAACTTTGGCGAGCGAAGCGAAGACGATCCAAGTGCAATCATCTTCGAAAAATAGCAATGAACACGGCTAGAGCTAAAGCACCTGCGAAAGACAATAGAACACACCTGGGGAGATAACCAGGTCCTCAGAGGGACGTAACAAGACACATAATATTATGCCATATAAACTGAATAAATATTGCTCAAATAAATAAGTAAATCGAATTATAACATGGTCCAATACGCACCTACTGAACGAGGAGATGGTAAACTAATTCTCGGTGACGTATCTTTCCATGCTAATAATCCAATATGGTATCCGGACCCCAACAAGGTTCAATACCTTCTCATCGAAGTAGTAAGTCACACCTACAACCAAACAAGGACAAGATGTGACAAACTAATCCGTGACAAGTTATTGTTCCAAGCCACGGTCAGATACAAGTACCCAAACCAAAAGTACTCGTACCTAACGGATAAAGGTAGCCTACCGTTCTAAGTGAAATATAGTTAAGAACAATCCTTCCTACGCATGGGCCCTGGCTAAATAGGATCGGCATAGTCCCCCCTTGGGCACCAGAGGCCCCATCAGTAAGAGCATGACGTTCCGCAGAATCGTCAGTGGCCATCAGTAATCATGGGTCATCAACCCCGTATCTCCAGCGGAGAGTCCGGGTCACAAGGAAAGTGCATCGAAGCCCATACGCTAAGGAATTGTCCTCCCTGCCCAATGCCTACTGTGTTGTATCCACAACACAAACCACTATAACCGCTAAGTCAAACTAGCATGCAATCTCTATTAGCGGTTATTCCTATCGCACGGCTTGTACATACTGGTGGCCAGCCAATCACGCACTTTCGTGTTCTACATGTGACACACAACTTCGTGTTACAACGTGTCAAGGCCAATGAATGCAACACACAAGGTGGTCCCTTAAATCTAGGTTTAATTTGTAAGAAAAATAATACACAGCTAGAAATATAAATGAACAGTAAGTTCTAACAGTTATGCCATGTATCACAGTTTATTTTGCATAAAGAAAATAAATAATACATGAAATATGAGCTAAAATAAATAGATAGCAAATGGCAAGGTGTCTTGCCTGGTAGAGCGCCTGGTGTGCTGCAATAATCACGGTGGCACGAACTGTGACTTCGGTGTGATAACTACACAAGGTGACCTCTGATGGTGGCATGGATAGTGCCATCGGGTCCAGGATGGTCAATTTAGTTAGGGTCGATATAAGTAAGTTCGAGAATTGGAAGAAGATAGGAATATGGCTAGCAAGGGACAAGATTGGATATTCGAGAGAATTGGTAGAAATAAATAAATAAAATAATTATACATTTAAACTAAGTTTTTTTTTACTCCAAATACTATAAGGAAATATTTGAAAAATCTAGAAATATTTTTAGATTAAAACTAATTTTGTGAAAATATAATTTTTAGACCAAACCATATTCTTAAAATACCATAAAAATAAAATAATATATCTACGCTTTGAAATCCAGTTTTGTAAATAAATATAGGCCAAGCTTAGTACTATATATTTTATGACAAATATAATTTTAGGAGAATATGTGTTTATTCTAAAATACTATGCTAAAAGAAATTTATAATAATAAAATCTTAATACTATTTTACTATTTAATGCTATACTAATTAATGGTATATATATTATATATAGAAAAATCTAATGTAGTAGTAATAATAATAATAATAATAATAATAATAATAATAATAATAATAATAATAACAATAACAATAAGTAATAATAGATAATAATTCCTAAGCAATAGGTAATACCAGGAGAAAAGATGGAAAAATTTTAGACAAACAAATAAATAAGTAAATAAACAAAACACACCAAATAAAGAAAAACAAACCAATGAGAAAAAAAGAAAACAATTAATAATAAATAAAGTAAATGATAAAAAAGTAAAAAGAATAGGATGCAGTAGTTGCTGCTTCACAAAATATCAAGAAAGAGAATGAGAGAGAGGATGAAGGAAGAGGAAAAAAAATGGGGGAGGAAGAGAAGAAGAAGGAGAGGAGAGAGAGTGAGACGAGCGTGGGCGCGAGGGAGAGAGGAGTTCGACGGAGGAAAGTCGAGGAGCGGTGGGGGTCGCGGTTGCTGGGCTTCGACTGGACGCGGCGGCGCTGACGGGGGCAGTCGCGCGCGACGCTGGGCGCTAGGTGGCTCCGCGGCTCGCCGGCGGTGGCGAGGACGCGATGGCTAGGAAAGGGGGCGGAAGAGTCGGAGGACACGAGAGAGAGATCGGAGCGAGGGATGGGGCGGAGGCTAAGGGTCGATGGGGAGCGGGGTTTAGTCGGGGAGGCGGTGACAACCGGCGCGGAACGTCGCCGGCGAGGCCAGGCGGTTGTTGGGAAGAGGTCGGAGTGGGTTTCTCACAGGGGCTCGGCGAGGCCGGACGCGGCGAAGGCGGGTGTAGGCGCGGCTGCAGGTGGCGGAGAACGGGACTAGGGCTCGGCAAGGCGGAGGTTGGCACGGCGAGGGTTCTGTTGTCCGATGGAGAAGTGCCCAGGGGACGCGACACCGGTACGGGTTCAGGTGAGGGTTAGGGTTTGGTTTTCTGTTTCTATTCTTGGTGGCGGTTGTAGTGCCCGTCCCGCAAAGTCAATCGGAGAAATTGAAAACGCAGACGGCGTTGGAACTTAGCCTTGCAACGGCTGCTCAAAGGCTCGCTCGTCCGAGGCGACTCCTCGTACAGGTGGGGGAGTTTCGGTGAACTTGCTTCATCTTAGCCTTCACTTAATAACTCGCAATGTTTTCAACTTGCACTGGTAGGCTAATCTAAAAGCTACGCACCAACATAGCTAAGGGGAATAATCTCGTCGGGTCGGAATGTCTTAGAACATGGAAAATGGTCCCACGGTCTTTATAGAAGTCGGCTCAGCATGCTTTCAAATGACACACGATCCTTCGATCCCGTAGCTTGGGAGAAGGAAGTTGGCCTAAGTTGCTAAGTTGCCCCGACACTCGAATAAGCCTAAGCCATAGGCGTCGCCTGCTTGAATGCTCGATATAGCATGCACTGTCCCGTCGTTTTGTCCCAACACTTGAAATAGCCTAAGTCATAGGCGTCGCCCGCGTGAATGCCTAACAAAGCATGCACGGTTCTGTCCCGCAAGGCTTGGCATAGCCTTTGCACGTTCCGTAAGTTAAGTCGTCTCGTACGGCTCGTTGGCTAAGTCTAGGCACGAACTTGGTTGTTCAAGTCGACCCCGTGCATAGCACGTTCCCTCGATGCGTAGCTCGGCGTAGCCTTCGCTCGTCGAGTCGTTGCCGAATAAGTTAGACAAGCGTTGTGCTGGGCTATCAAAGCCAATTCTAGCACTGTCCCGCTCTATCTGCGGTTATCAAGTCGCGTAGTCCCTTGAGAACAAGGCTCGTCGTATAAGTCTATGACTTGAGCGTTAGCGTCGCCTATAGAACCAGGCCTGTCTAAGGCATGACTTACGGCCGGTTTAGTGAAAAGCTTGCCATGAAAAAAGTAAGTCCCCGTGACTGGTTGTCGCCGAGATCGATCCCGCTACTTGGGACTCTCGCTACGTCCTGATATGTCCTGCACACGAGATCGGTCCCCTGGCTTGGGAGTCTCGCTAAGTCTTGAAATGTCCCGCACACGAGATCGATCCCCTGGTTTGGGAGTCTCGCTAAGTCTTGAAATGTCCCGTACACGAGATCGATCCCTCATACTTGGGAGTCTCAATAAGTCTTGATAGAAAGAAGGAATGCATGGTCATGTTAAGAAAGGACTGGATAGACTGGATAGATCGAGTATGCATGGTCATTGGGCAACTTATCGACAAGGTGTAGTCTTCTCGAGTGATCACCGGGGAGCTGGGATCATTCGGCCCGGGAGAAGCGAGTGTGGCTCAAAGTAGGATGCTGGATGACCGCATGGGAGAGTTCCACCCCACCGGGCTAGCTACCCGTGTTGGTACAGGTGGATATCCCACGAGCCAGTCTAAGATAGCTTGAAATTGCTAGTGACCACTCATGTAGATGTGTCGACAATAGCGGCACACCGCGTGTATGCCTTTGGATTGAGTCTAGAACTTGATTGCTTGTCTAGTCGGGAACACAATGTCTGGGCCTAAGATTGGGCTGCAGCATACGCACCGTACTTGGCACGATAGATGTCGTCGGGATGTTCTTGGAAGTGATACTATTGTCCACAAGTCTTGTCTAAGTTAGCAAATGGGTCTAGCAGGAAGGCCGCAAGGCGGTAGCACGATAAGTCTTGATAACTTGCGAGGTGCGGCCTCATCTTGAAGCACGGACAAGTCTAAGCAAGGTCTAGAGAAACGGCCTGCACGAGTCATCCCATTGCCGTCCTTGGCACTTGAATCGTTGGCACGAGAATTGGTCTAGTGGCGCTGAAGTTTAAGTAAAGGTCTTAGCACGGCCGAGTTCGCGTAAGTTGCTCCTCAGCAAAGCATTGTCTCGAAAATGTCTAAGTCGCAAATAGAGTATGGCACGACCCTGCCGTCCCGAGTTCAAGTTTAGTCAAGTACTTGAGTAATGAGGAACTGCCTCGACCGAAACACACGTTGGCATTATAGCACGACCTCGTCGTTGTACGACCTTGTCGTTGCATCGCTAAGTATAGACCGAGATGTCTTGTTTAAAATGCATCCTAAGGCAAGACTAGAAAGACAATTGAAAGGGTTTAAGCTGCACAAAGTAAATAAAATGTGTCGGTTATGTATGGGTGGGCAAGAAGCTCACTCCACCAGTACAGTGGTACTGACACCCACACAGTGTTTCATGTGCAGGCACAGGTAGAAGCTCGTGGCGCGGAGCTCGCTTGGTTGCGTCGAGGCACGGAGTTCCTTGGTGAGTCGAAGCGTGCGGCCGCGTGATCTGAAGACTTATACAGGGCATAATGTATGAACATTGCCTTCCGAAGCTTCCGCTGACTCGAGCATTGTAATCAAGAGAGAGAGCAGAGAGTGACTTTGTAAACAAGAGAAAAGTGAGCAAGAGAGACTTGTAATTTGGCCTTGCGCCCACAAATGTAATCTTGTGTTCAATATCAATAAAAGCGCTTCTTTTGAATGACTTGTGTTCATATGTGCTTGTTCTAAAATTCCGCTGCAATGTATTCAATGTTTCTGCTTAGGACTTCTGTGCGACGACCCCGTCACCGCCGATGTAATCGGCCGTTATGGAACTGCCTTGCACGAGCGCAATCTAGGCTCGTAGAGCATCACGCCTTAGCGAGGACGATCGCTCCTACGGGAGCGGGGCGTGACATAATGGTATCAGAGCACGGCTTTACGTCCTTGGACTTCACATCGAATTTCTCAGTTTTGAAAGCTCGTCATTGGAAAAAGAAGTGCGCGCTCTCTCTCGAATGTCCCTCGGCATGTCCATACAATAAGTCTAAATATTTTTGAAAGCTCGTTCATGCGTTCGCTTGAACGCATCGATAGGACATTGCTGGACTCATTGGTAGGCCTTTGTGCCGAACGATGTTAAACTTGACTCGATAGAGAACACATGCTAAGTTAACATGTCGCGTGCGTGCCTAACTAGCCCTGCGTTGACCCTAGCAATTGAGCGTGCAAACTTAAATATAGTCCGCACAGGATAGCCATGCGCACGGCCTTTTGGCTAAGTTACGTCGCGTATCGCGTACCTCGATTTTTGGTGCAAACGAGTTGCGAGCGATATCAAGTACCGCTCGGTCGGAAACGAAGCTACACTTAGAGGGTCCATCGATAGGAACGCTATCGAGTTAATGCTTAGGCGTACATGAAAGATTGACTTGGATTTCGAGGAAATAGTGCGAACGACTTAGTACGTCGAGACGACGTGAGCGAATACGCTAGAAATTCGTCGAACGAATCAGAAAGATGTCTTAGCGAATGACGCGAACATGATTGTAGGCTAGAGCGGATGGCTCGAATCCGAGTGGTGTATAGATTTTCTTGGAAATCATTCGAGTAAATATTGAGGATTACGAGTATGTCGGCGAGGCGATGCGATCGCGCAAAGCCTTAGAACGCATCACGTTTAGTTGGTCGTGACTTCGAACGTCTCGAACGAGCATCTCATTCGAATGACTTGCGAATAGGCAACACGACTTAGAAAATGATATCGAAGTGATTCAGAACGATGAATGAAAATGAATGGTCTTGATCGAGAAAACTTAGAGGATCGCGCGTACGATATCGGATTGATTCAAATGAATTGTGACTTGAGTTTGAACAATGATCTTGAAACAAGCTTGAGGAATAACGATCGAACTTGATCTTGAATATCGGGAAAATTATGGAATATCTAGTTCGGACAATAGCATCAGTCGTACGACTCAAAATTGGTTACAAAGGAAGATCGTCAGGTTATGCATATCGTCGATGGTATTGAGGCGTATCAAAGATCGATATGCGATAACTCGGGGGTACTCTGACTCGGCGAATGACGATCGTGCAAATGTCATTGTTCCGATGGATGCTATACTCGGGATATTGAAATATGTTGAGAAAAGGATAGACTTGGCTCGAGGATTTTCCTAGTTGAACGGATGACAAACGGACTATCGAACTGAGATCTTGGCTTGAAAGAAAAATGAAACGTTTGGATTTGCTTCATTGAGAACCACAACTTCGACATTCTTGTCTTATGCGAGCGCAACTCCAGCCTCGTACATGCGTCGCGCCGATTAGGGCGATCACTCCGCGTGAGCGCTGGTATGGTGATTCATACAGTGGGAGTGATTGAACCTGGATGACGTGGCAATCTGATTGCTTCGACTTGTGGTTTGACGCGAAGGTGACTCGAGAATGGATTTGTGTGCTCGAAAAATTGAATTGAGGATTGAGTAGGCCCAATCCGCGTATCAAAAATGAGTTAGTCTAAACTCAAACAAGAGTTACGCCCCGATGAGAATGATTATTCCGCGGGAGTGTTGCGTGGTGATTCACGAACCACCGTGGATAATCGGACTTGCGTGAGATTGGGGCACAACGTATTATCGAGCTAGATGACCTCGTGATCGAATACATGAATTGGTTAGATGATCTCGTGATCGAATACATGAATTCGTTGCGCTGCACAACGAACGTCTTGATGCGAAATAGGTGATCGTGCTCGATGTTTAGAAATCTGAGTGACGCGAGCTCGGGTAGAAAACCCCGTACTACCGACTATGGTTTGACACTAGAATTGGGGTCATTATTGGCATTATTGTTGGAGAACTATGATTCCAATCCTGACATTGACTTAGCCTCGTAAAGATTGGCCTAGCGGTTAGGCGAAATGCCCCTGTTGCAGAGTTATCAATTGAAGAATTGATCTTGAGGATTGGTTTGAATGGATAGCATAAATCACGAATGTAGGAAACCCTGCTCACGAGACTCGGCTGACATACATATATTTCAGGGACGCCTGGGTATGTGCACGAGGCGACTCGAGTGAGAATGACAAATTTTCTATCATGCGGCTTGGTTGAATGCATGTATTTTGGGGACGCTTGGAATGCGTACACGATCCAGCCAAGTGATACAATGAGTTCAAGCAAGACTTGAAAGATGGGAGTGTATCGAGATCTTGAAATCATGTTAATGAAAGGATTGATAATAGTGCGAGCGTGACTCGGAATTGAGGAAACGCATAGGCGGAGTGTGCTCGATTAAGTCTTGGCCACAGAAATGGTAGGATGGCTTGCCTTCAGAAAAGTCTCGAGGACGAGACTTGTTCTGAGTGGTGTATGTTGTAGTGCCCCGTCCCACAAAGTCAATCGGAGAAATCGAAAACGTCGACGGCGTTGGAACTTAGCCTTGCAACGGCTGCTCAAAGGCTCGCTCGTCCGAGGCCACTCCTCGCACAGGTGGGGGAGGTTCGGTGAACTTGCTTCATCTTAGCCTTCACTTAATAACTCGCAATGTTTTCAACTTGTACTGGTAGGCTAATCTAAAAGCTATGCACCAACATAGCTAAGGGGAATAATCCCGTCGGGTCGGAATGTCTTAGAACATGGAAAATGGTCCCACGGTCTTTATAGAAGTCGGCTCAGCGTGCTTTCAAATGACACACGATCCTTCGATCCCGTGGCTTGGGAGAAGGAAGTTGGCCTAAGTTGCTAAGTTGCCCCGACACTCGAATAAGCCTAAGTCATAGGCGTTGCCTGCTTGAATGCTCGATATAGCATGCACTGTCCCGTCGTTTTGTCCCAACACTTGAAATAGCCTAAGTCATAGGCGTCGCCCGTGTGAATGCCTAACAAAGCATGGACGGTTCTGTCCCGCAAGGCTTGGCATAGCCTTTGCACGTTCCGTAAGTTAAGTCGTCTCGTACGGCTCGTTGGCTAAGTCTAGGCACGAACTTGGTTGTTCAAGTCGACCCCGTGCATAGCACGTTCCCTCGATGCGTAGCTCGGTGTAGCCTTCGCTCGTCGAGTCGTTGCCGAATAAGTTAGACAAGCGTTGTGCTGGGCTATCAAAGCTAATTCTAGCACTGTCCCGCTCTATCTACGGTTATCAAGTCGCGTAGTCCCTTGAGAACAAGGCTCGTCGTATAAGTCTATGACTTGAGCGTTAGCGTCGCCTATAGAACCAGGCCTGTCTAAGGCACGAGTTACGGTCGGTTTAGTGAAAAGCTTGCCACGAACAAAGTAAGTCCCCGCGACTGGTTGTCGCCGAGATCGATCCTGCTACTTGGGAGTCTCGCTACGTCCTGATATGTCCCGCACACGAGATCTATCCCCTGGCTTGGGAGTCTCGCTAAGTCTTGAAATGTTCCGCACATGAGATCGGTCCCCTGGCTTGGGAGTCTCGCTAAGTCATGAAATATCCCGCACACGAGATCGATCCCTCATACTTGGGAGTCTAAATAAGTCTTGATAGAAAGAAGGAATGCATGGTCATGTTAAGAAAGCACTGGATAGACTGGATAGATCGAGTATGCATGGTCACTGGGCAACTTGTCGACAAGGTGTAGTCTTCTCGAGTGATCACCGGGGCACTGGGATCATTCGGCCTGGGAGAAGCGAGTGTGGCTCAAAGTAGGATGCTGGATGACCGCATGGGAGAGTTCCACCCCACCGGACTAGCTACCCATGTTGGTACAGGTGGATATCCCACGAGCTAGTCCAAGATAGCTTGAAATTGCTAGTGACCACTCATGTAGATGTGTCGGCAATAGCGGCACACCGCATGTATGCCTTTGGATTGAGTCTAGAACTTGATTGCTTGTCTAGTCGGAAACACAATGTCTGGGCCTAAGATTGGGCTGCAGAATACGCACCGTGCTTGGCACGATAGATGTCGTCGGGATGTTCTTGGAAGTGATACTATTGTCCACAAGTCTTGTCTAAGTTAGCAAATGGGTCTAGCAGGAAGGCCGCAAGGCGGTAGCATGATAAGTCTTGATAACTTGCGAGGCGCGGCCTCATCTTGAAGCACGGACATGTCTAAGCAAGGTCTAGAGAAACGGCCTGCACGAGTCATCCCATTGCCGTCCTTGGCACTTAAATCGTTGGCACGAGAATTGGTCTAGTGGCGCTGAAGTTTAAGTAAAGGTCTTGGCACGGCCGAGTTCGCGTAAGTTGCTCCTCAGCATAGCATTGTCTCGAAAATGTCTAAGTCGCAAATAGAGTATGGCACGACCCTGCCGTCCCGAGTTCAAGTTTAGTCAAGTACTTGAGTAATGAGGTACTGCCTCGACCGAAACACACGTTGGCATTATAGCACAACCTCATCGTTGCACGACCTTGTCGTTGCATCGCTAAGTATAGACCGAGACGTCTTGTTTAAAATGCATCCTTAGGCAAGACTAGAAAGACAATTGAAAGGGTTTAAGCTGCACAAAGTAAATGAAATGTGTCGGTTATGTATGGGTGGGCGAGAAGCTCACTCCACCAGTAAAGTGGTACTGACACCCACACAGTGTTTCATGTGCAGGTACAGGTAGAAGCTCGTGGCGCGGAGCTCGCTTGGATGCGTTGAGGCATGGAGTTCCTTGGCGAGTCGAAGCGTACGGCCGCGTGATCTGAAGACTTATACAGGGCATAATGTATAGACATCGCCTTCCGAAGCTTCCGTTGACTCGAGCATTGTAATCAAGAGAGAGAGAGAGCAGAGAGTGAATTTGTAAACGAGAGAAAAATGAGCAAGAGAGACTTGTAATTTGGCCTTGCGCCCACAAATGTAATCTTGTGTTCAATATCAATAAAAGAGCTTCTTTTGAATGACTTGTGTTCATATGTGCTTGTTCTAAAATTCTGCTGCAATGTATTCAATGTTTCTGCTTGGGACTTCTGTACGACGACCCCGTCGCCGCCGATGTAATCGGCCGTTATGGAACTGCCTTGCACGAGCGCAATCTAGGCTCGTGCGGCATCACGCCTTAGCGAGGACGATCGCTCCTACGGGAGCGGGGCGTGACAGCGGTGGCGGTCCGGCCATTGGCCGTGGTGGCGGTGGTGGTACCCCGTTGGTCGGGGTTTCTTGTGGGGATGTGGCGGTGGTCTGCGAGTATTGTGGCGGGTTGTGGTGACGGCCACAGCAAGGGTGGCCGGGCATGGGTGCTGCAGGCTTGGGACGGTGCTCGGGGTCGACGGCCAGAGAAAGGGTACGGGGCTGGTCGACTTTGGAGGGCACGAGCGGTGGACGAGTAATGGCAGCGTGGTGCTGGGGATGGTCGGACTAGTTTTAGGGTTAGGTTTAGGATTAGGGTTTTGAGTTTGGATGAGTCGTGTCGGGTGTGTCCGACACGATGCGGACGGGGTTCGGATCTGTCGGACCCGGGGTGGAGGAATATATTTGTACAATGAAACACATAGTGGATGGGACACGGACACGGTCATGGACACGATTCACTCACTTTTGTGGTGGAAAATTTTGGAGAAATAATGAATGATGAAAATTGGAGGAGTACCTGCCAATTTATAGGATGTGAGAATTCCCAATTGGATAGAAATAGGAATTATTTAAAACTCAAAAATAGATAATTCGCTATTTAATTCAAATCAATTTAAATCCAAATCCAATTTAAATCTAATTAAAATCTTTTGGCTTAAAATCAATTGGGATAAATCAAACTTCAAATATTTAATTATTTAAATAATCCAAAAATCAAATCAAGATTTAAATGGCCACAATAAATTCCAAATATATTTTTCAAAATACCAATAATAATAATTTCGAAAATAATAAATATTTTTAAATATCTTTTTGAATAATAAAATATAAATATTAATAAATCTCGAAAATTACATTTTATTTAAAATAGACTAATAAATAATTACGAAATATATGTATGCGCAAATAATGCATACATGATTATGCTTTCCCTAGTATACAATAAAATATTATTTATGATTAATAACAGCTAAAAACAAAAAGGCTTTTATAGCAAGAATAATAATTATATAATATTTTGAAAGTGTATAATAAAATAGAAAAAATATTTTTCTAAAATATGTACGCTCGCACATATTCGCACTCGACGAGCAACTACGAAAAATAAAATTTCGTGCACGACGTACAATACGACTATGCGACGTACAATACAAAAATTTAAATCAGTACCAATTTTTTTAAAAATAGTAGAAATTTAGGGGTTTTACAGCTGACAACACATATACCAAGGAAAATCCGTTCAAATTCTATGTAGCACGGCGCTCGAGAAGATTTAGTCAGCTAGCAGTTTGCACAATGTGTCAGGGTGCGCGAGGTTGTACTCAGGCGCAAGTTGTTTTATTGCACCCCACGTGCAACCAGATGAAGCTCACGCAAGGTGATCGAACAGTGTCCAGAACAGGTTGACGTGGTGCACAAGCCATAAATTTTGTAAAGCGTGCCTACTACACTGCCCACGACCATGCGCATCTCACTCAAACGATGCCATGCATCCACAGCAGTTGGTGCAACCGCTTGCGTAAGTTGTTTCATTGTGCCCCCGCGTAACCTGATGAAGCACGCACAAGGTGATCGAACAGGGTGACGTGGTACGCAAGCCACCAATTTCGCAGAGCGTGTCCACTACACTGTCCACGACCATACGTATCTCACTCAAACGATGCCACGTGTCTGTAGCAGTTGGTACAACCATTCGTACAAGTGAATAGGTGCACAACCTAAAGCTCACGCAACCCAGAATAACTGCTAAACAGTTATTTCCAGAACTTTATAAATAGAGTTTCAAATCAGTTCTCATGCATCAGCAAGGATCATAATCTCCTGTAAAAGTACTATTGCCTCCTCCAGAGGCTCGTGTCTTCGATATCACGTCATCCAAGGGATAAAGTGATCGTCTTCTGATAAGATTCCTATAGTTATACTTTCCAGAAATCAATTGTACTCTTTGTACCTTTTCTCAGTTTGTAGAAATAGAATTTCTTTTTTGTTTTTTGCAAACAAAATTACGACTCTACTGGGGACGACCTTCTCCTCCGATGAGAAAGTGACAACTTAATGTGATACCGCGTCTATCGGCAAGACGCAGAAGACCTTGGTCGTTCAAGTGGACCAGACGGCCTACGAGGCTATGATCAATACCGGGGGTTCCAGGCGCACCACTGCCACTGCCAAGAGCAAGGTGCGCTCTGTTTGGGCTCCTAAGTCTTTAATGACACAACCCATCATTGCCTCGACGCAACTTGCGCCTACTGCTACCTTGGTGCAACTTAAAGGAAATGGCCTTATGGCTAATCCCTCCACTTCTTCGATTCTGAAATCGAAGGAGACCTTGCCCCGATGCACTGTTGTCCAAAACAAGGAAAAGCGCCCTTTGGCCTTTTTTTCTCGGACGCAACCTGCGCCTAATCTTGTTGCAGCACTACTTGCGCCTGTTTCTTCCCTAGCACAACTTAAGGGAAAGGGCCCTTTAGCCATTCCCTCTGCTTCTCCAGTTCTGAACTTGGAGAAAACTGCGTCCAAGACCTCTGCCGGACAAAACAAATGAAATCATCCTCTGGTTTTCTCTTCCTTGGCACAACCAGAGCCCATTCCTGCTTTGGTGCAACCTGCGCACATTTCTGCTTTGGCACAACCTACGCACATTCCTGTATTTGTGCAACGTAAGGGGAAACAATTTTTAGTGACCCCCTCTTTGTCGTATCAGAAACCTACTAAGAATCTACTAAACCAGGGAAAATACCCTTTGGCTATTCCTCATTCTGTCCGAGTCGCTGACTGGGTAGAAAATACTGCTGGTTGCACCTTTGTGCCTCTTAGTACAAAAGTGGATTCAAATGGAAACCCCACTAACAGAGACAACCAAATCTCTGTCGATGAGATGGTTTTTATTCGAAATAAACTTTCTATGCAAAAAGGGATTCTGCCTATTCCAAAGAGGTCAGGTCAGGATCTTCCAACTTTGCATATCTCAAGATCTCAATGAGGCAAGCTACTCGTGTCCCAAACAGATGCACGAACAGCACCCCTCTTTGACTTGCGCACCTATATCAACAGGTGCTAGTTAGGGTCAACCTCAAGGAAACACAAGATGTATCAAGCACAATCTGCACCAGTTGCTAACTTGTGCCAGAGGTCAAATCCTTTGACTTATGCTAACCAGCTTAGCACATCTTTGTACACTCAAGGAAGGGGACATCTCAAGAATAGGAACCATGTTCCTAACATCATTAAAGAATATGTTCCTTCAACTTTTTCTCATCATGATGTCATAACCGATCTCCGTGAAGTTCTTAAACAGAAGCGTAAGATCACGAATCCATCTGTAATGCAACCCCAAGAACATCACTGTAACCATCACCATGAGGTAGTTATCAAATGTTGTTGCCAATGAGCTAAACGATCTGTCTTCGACCGTTTGAATTATTCTCAAACTCCTCAACCGATGATAGTGGATGAAGATGAATTATTGTATGCATCTGTCAACATGACGTCTCAAAATACTGGGGATAAAAAATGCCCAAGATGTAATGTATCCCATAATCCCAGTCAACAGTACTTAGATCAGATTCATGAATTATGAGAAGGGGTATACCATTATACTAGATCAAGAAGCCAAGACACAATTGATCAAAGGAATCTTCCTTCTGACCAAGAAACAATCGGTCAAAAGAATCTTCCTTCCGACCAAGACACAATCGGTCAAAGGAATCTTCTTGATTCTAACCAAGATTCCTTTAGTCAAAAAGACATCCCTATCACTTATTCTGGGGGTGGTTTCTTATATGACTTTGATGCTGACAGTGAAAGTTCTGAAAGGACCATCCTTTCCCCTAGCTCATCCTCGAGGGCTAGAGAAGTGACTACTTATGTCATCACAGAAGATCTAGATACTTCCAGTTCTAACAGTCAAGAGCAGAGAATTGCTACTTTGGAAGCGGGTTTAAAAAGCATGGTTGAGATGATGATAGACATGCAAGCGGTAATTATGACACAATATACAGTTCCACCAGTCACAAATCTGATTCTGACTCAAGAACCTGTAACAATATCAGCTCCCGTCAACATTAGTCTGGGAGTACAATCTCCTCATACTACTTCTATACCGGTGCAGGCTGCTCCAAGTCAATCTGGTGCTGGAGGTGGTACTTATCATGCAGTACCTCCTCCTAACATATCAAATTAATCCACTGCTCCATAATCATCAGAAATACCTATAAGACCGTAAAACTTTTACGTACACAATTCGAAGCTTTCAAACAGAAAGACGGCTTGCAGAAGCTTGGGATCAAACAGCCCTATCTCATAGAATGGAAAGAAGTTTAATTTCCTCCTAAATACAAACCCCTTACTATTATGCTGTTTGATGGCAGCACATCTCCAAGTCAATACCTCAATCACTTTGAAATAATGACTGATCAACTCCAACCAAATAATGCTCTTCTTACTAGAGTATTTATCGGCTGTTTAGCTGGTACAACATATGACTGGTATCGTAGTTTACCAGATGGTTGTATAACCTCTTTCTCTGGCTTCAAACAAATATTCTTGGAACGATTTTATGAGGGAACCAACGACATGACTATGTCTGCTCTCATCAATATCAAACAACGATATAATGAAACTACTGAACGTTTCATTGAACGATTTCGCCGGGAAGCACTCAAAATGCCTCTCGGAACTCCAGATGCTTTGCCTATAGACACTTGTAAATCAAAACTGTTGCCTATAATCAGCATGTGGACGGGATTAACACAGTTCCAAGACTGGCCTTCCTTTATAGTGAATGCCAAAGCAGTAGAAGAGAGCGCTGACAAATTCAAACAATTATGTATTCAAATGCCTAATCTTGAAAAAGATGAACATGCTACACCAAATAATAGTGGCCGTCAGAACAATCGTAAGAGCAAGAAGACTTTGGTTATAATCTCAAAGGCAAAGAAGCTCTAGCTATCAATGTAAGTCAGCCAACATCTACCCCAACGGCACCACCACAAAGAGCACCACATCCAAAAGAAAAATACTCTTTTGATGAAGATGATATTATGAGTATATTTGATTGTTTAATCAAGAGCAATAAACTTTAACTGCCAGAAGCAAAACGGCCAAAAGAAGTTGGTAAGACTGACCATTCTAAATATTGTGTTTACCACAGATTTATCGGACACCCAATTCGAGCATGCTATGTGCTCAAGGGTAAAATACAGGAGATAGTCAATTCTGGTGTAATCACTCTCCAACAAGACGAGAAAACTGTAACAGCTAACGTCGTCTCACTATAGTTTGGAGATTTTTTGGCTCAACTTGTGCAAGACGGTGTCATCCCCATCTCGAGAACTACTTTGGAGATTATTAATCTTTCACCTGCACGAACTGATGGTCTTGTTCCTCTGTCTACTGATAAAGGGGAAATTATATGAATCCATCCAAATTTAGTGGCTGACTTCGAAACACCGTCTTCCTCTACCAAGTCTAAGAAGGCCACTAAATATAAATCATGTCATATGATTTCGTTGGGTGAACATTATCTTCCACCTCTAACTGCTACCTTCATCTCGGCAGCAGATAATCCTTCTTCTTCTTCTCCTACGAAGATAATACTGTCAAAACCAGAAGCCGAATATCAACCAGCTTTCCATCTGTATAGTCCACAGTCTCATGAACTAATGACGAAAATGGGATATAATCTACAAAAGGCCCATGGTTTGAACCATAAAAAAGGATCTCCTGTACCTCTTTCTCTATGTCTTTCTCACAACCAATCTCGGGTTGGTTTGGTTACTAGACAAACTCTTCATCTTGCCAAAGAAACCTTTCAGAAATAAAATCTAGACAAAGGGTTACAATATGGTGTCCTTCGAACCTGTATCTGAAGAAGAAGCCTTAACTGGTACCAGATCTGGTAAACCTTAACTAAGAGACTATTCAGAAGGTCAAAAAAATCCTGCTCTAGCTCTGAAGGCTCTTCAAGCATTATCTTTTCCTGCTGTCAATGTTCCATCAGCTTCATCACCTCCAGTAGAACCAACTCTTCCCAAACCAACGACAGCCGACAAAGGAAAACAGCATGTTCGTTTTGATAAAGTATTGAAGAAGACTCCAACTTTGGGAGTCAAAAAGTCGTATAACTTTGATATACTGGCTCAGCTGGCTAATTCCCCGGCAAGGTTGTTAATTTTTGAGTTACTGCGTCTTTCGAAGGAAACTCGAAAAATATTGAGTGAAGCTTTGATGCAAGCTGATACCTGTCTAACATTCCTCAAGAAGCCAGAGGAAGAGCCTATAACATGCCTTCATTGTCATAGTGTAATGGAACTGATGTCCAACATCACCTTTACACAAGATGATCTGCTGTTGGAAGATAATCGTCATGACCGACCCCTCTACTTCATGGAATATGTCGATACCATGAAGGTTGATCGCATCTTGATCGATCCTGCAGGATCTTCACTTAGCATCACGTCAAAGACTCTACTAGATGCATTAAAGATTCCTGTACATAATCTTTCAACAACCATCACGACAATCTTAGGATTTAATTCTAGAAGAAGTGAATCTCTGGGAAAGATTCGTTTGAAGGTTCAAATAGGCAAACTTTTTACAGATGTTACCTTCTACGTGATCGATAATCATGGCTCTTATAATACTTTCCTTGGAAAACCCTTTCTAGATGAGCATAACATTATACCATCCACTCTACATCAATGCTTCAAATATGTAGATGTCAATGGAGAGGTTCAGAAGGAAGTAGCCGACCTAAATCCTTTTAGGGGCATTGAAGCATATTGTACTGACTCTCGGATGTACAAGGAAGAGTTCATGAAGGTTATATTGGCGATGGATAGTGAGGAAGATCAGAAAGATACTTCAAAAGATGTTCTCATGATCCCCGTTAAGGGACATACTACTCGTCCCTCTTCTTCTCAGACGTTGACTATCCATCTTTCCTCTCATAATAAACAGCCTCCTGCTGTAGAAAGGGAACAAAAGGAGCTTACCTTTTTTTAAACCTCTGGTTATCGACCTTCTTCTAACAAACCTTCTCCTTCTCATCCTCTGGTTATAAACCTTACTAAGCCTTTTATTAAGGCTAAGAATCCTCCTTCTCCTCCTCTGGTTATCAACTTTACTAAGCCTTCTGTTAAGACTAAGTATTATGTTGTAAATGATGATGTACAAATCAATAAAGTAGTATCTCCTTTACAATATACTGATATTTTTATTATACTCGATGCTATTTAAGAATGTTAGATAACTTCGAACCACTTATCATAGGAGCAGTTCAAGCTTTCCAAGATAAAGTATTGTTCGAACCAATGTAGGACTCCTTCTTAATTAGTTCCTTCCAGAAAGAAAGATAAACTTTCTATACTTTTTAGTAAAGGAACGGAACAAAAGATCATGTCTGATAGTGAAAAAGAAATCAAGACAATGGAAGACTTCAACTACGTCGTTATAGTGAACAATCAAAAGATATCATTCAAAAGATGGGCTATAATTTTAAAGCTGGTCTCAATGGCGGTAAAGGAAGGTGAACTCCTATTCGTATTCCTGATCCAAAAAAAAAATCACAACAATACTACAACAAAATGAAGTGGGGACTAGGTTATACTTTGCTAATACCGACTCCAGAAGCTTTCGGATTCAAAAAAGAAGAATGATCTAACTCTTCTAATTCTGTTTCATGGAATTCAGACACCAGTGTAGGGCACGTCCATCGAGTGACTCTATCTTCCAATATGGTAACTGTCGAATTCTCGAAAGACGACGAAGATTTTGCCGAAGTCTCTAAATCTGATCCTTGGACACAAATGATGGATACTCAATGGGAGCTTTGCTTCGAGCAACGTGAACCGCCTATCGAAGATCAGTTGGTTCAAGTCGACGTTGGAGATGAAACCTCCTTAAGACCAATATTTGTTAGCAAAAGCCTCCATGAAGCAGATAAACAAGAATTGATCCAACTTATTAGGGAATACATTGATGTATTTGCTTGGAGCTATGAAGACATGTCGGGATTGGATCCTCAGATCGCTACCCATAAGCTCAACATTCTGTCGAATGCGAAGCTAGTCAAGCAGCAACAGCGTCGATTTTGACCTGACATGATGGATGCCATAGAAGTTGAAGTCAAGAAACTCATCGCCTGTGGTTTCGTCAGAGAAAAACAACATCCGGACTGGATGGCTAATGTTGTCCTGGTTTTGAAGAAAACAAGGAAAGTCCGAGTCTGCATTGACTTTAGAGACCTTAATGAAGCTTGTCCCAAGGACGAATTTCCTCTTCCGATTACTGATGTCATGATCGACAATACTTGCAAATTTGAACGAATGTCTTTTATGGATGGATTCTCAGGATATAGTCAAATCAAGATGCATCCAGAAGATAAGAAATATACATCTTTTTGCACTCCTCTTTGAGTCTATTGCTACACTGTCATGCAATTTGGTCTTAAGGACGCTGGTGCAACTTATTAGCGGGCCATGAGTACTATCTTCAGTGATCATTTATGAAAGACTGTTGAATGCTATGTTGATGATATTGCTGTCAAAAGTCGTCTAAAGGAAGACCACATTCAAGACTTGAGAACTATATTCGATCTAATACGCCAGCATCAAGTCAAGATGAATCCCACCAAGTCATTCCTGGGAGTTCCTATGGCAAATTTCTCGGATTCGTCATTACCTCTAAAGGTATACACGTTAATCTCGAGAAGATCAAAGCTATTCAAGAGATGCGTCCTCCACGCAACCTAAAAGAGCTACGAGGATTCCAAGGACGGCTTGCGTACATCAGGAGATTCATCTCAAATCTCTCTGGACGCTGTAGACCGTTTACTCAACTCATGAAGAAAGGTGTCTTTTATTTGGACTGAAGAATATCAACAAGTATTTGAAGACATAAAGCAGTACTTGATGAACCCTCCAGTTCTGGTACCTCCAGTTTCAGAAATACCCTTCCTGATGTATGTTCGAGCAATAGAACATTCATTAGGTGCTTTATTAGCTCAGAAGAATAAAGAAGGTCATAAACAAGCTATCTATTATCTCAGCCGTACAATGATCGGAGTTGAACATCGATACACTCCAGTAGAAAAAGAATGTCTAGCTCTGATGTTTGCTGTTCAAAAGATGAGACATTATATCACCGGTCAAACTATCCATGTGATTTCTAGAGTTAACCCTCTCCGGGTTTTGATGAAAAAGCCTAGAACACTTAACTCCAGGCTTGCTACATGGGCCATATTATTAGCATAATATGATATGGTTTATGTTCCTCAAAAGTCTGTTAAGGGTCAAGCTCTCACTGATTTCCTGGCAGCTCATCCAATTCCCGAAACATCTAAACTCTATGATGAGATTCCAGACGAAACTTTGGAATCCAACATGATTTCAGAAGAAATTCTTGCCTGGCGTCTATTCTTTGATGGTGCATCCAGAATAGGACCAAAAGGTGCCATTGTCGCTGGAGTTGGGATTGTCCTTGTGTCACCAGAAGGATTAGCTATTCAAAGAGCTTATTCTTTAAACGAGTCATGCTAAAATAATGTGGTTGAATACAATGCTCTGCTTATTGGTCTCCAATTGGCTAAATAATTGGATATTGAATATCTTGAAGTATATGGAGACTCTAAACTGATTGTCAATCAGGTTAGGGACACGTATGAAGTTCGACATCAAGATTTGGTACCATATCATGAAGCAGCGTTAGGTTGGCTACATCGTTTAACGGCTTCTTCATTGAACATGTACGTCGGGCATACAATACGGAGGCTGATGTATTGGCTAATCTGGCAGCCGTATTAGCAATCCCAATGAAAATGCAACAAATAATTATCATCACTAATAGAGAGTTATTTTGCACTTAGAATAACTCAAACGTTGAGTTCAGTAATCTAATTGAAATTGATGTCATTAGTGAAGATTGGAGAGCTTCTTTCATTAACTTTGTGGTACCTAACATTTTACCTGAAGATCCTAAAGAAGCTACAACTATTCGTCGACGATCACTCCGGTTCTATTATAATCATACTACCAAAACCCTCTATCGATGGACATTTGATGGTCTACTTCTACGCTGTCTTGTTAGAGATGAAGCAAAACAAATACTACGGAAGCTCATGATGGTGTTTGTAGTGCACATCAGCCTGTTTCTAAATTACAAGATCGTATCCAGTGTATAGGTTACTATTGGCCCACTATGGTATCATATGCCATTGAATACACAAGAAAATGTCGAGCTTGTCAAATTCATGCAGACTTTATCCATCAACCATCAGAGTTTCTGCATCCGACGGCCGCATCATGGCCCTTTGAATCTTGGGGCATGGATGTCATTGGTCCTATCAATCTACCATCGTCTCGAGGACATCGGTTTATATTAGCTATAATCGATTATTTCTCCAAATGGGCTGAACCTATACATCTAGCTGAAGTCAAGACAAGCAGCATCATCAACTTTATCAAGCATCATGTGATCTACAGATTTGGTCTTCTTCTATCATGTCCCAGAACCAGAATACTGGAGAGCGGGGGCAGACATAGCCAGCTACGTATATTGAAATAGAATACATCTCAACTATACGGTCACGGCTGTCTAGATATGAGGGTTTACTACAAGCCAGCAGTCTCTTAAGTTCAAGCCTATTATCTCAATCTCAAGCAATTAACAGAGTTACAAGATATTAGAGCATCAAATATATATATAAGGCGTCCCAAATATTACATATTGGATGATCATGAAGCTAGTCGTACAAAATGATAGGACTAGCAAGAGTTCAGTCATACATGATCAACCCTAGGATTTGTTAATCATGTTTACAGCCCGTAGGCAGACAGTAAGTAAATGTGCATCGAGCTAACAGGTGCTCGTCGGCTAAACGCCTCAAAAGAATAAATTTACATATAAGTGGGTGAAACAAAAAGGAAAACCCACTCTTGGCCCGAGTTCCGTCTAGTTGCCACCATTGGGTTGGAAGCTTGGTAGATCCTCGGGAGCTGCTCCGAAATCTGGCCACACAAAACCAGCTGGGTCAAACCCCAGAAAAAGCAAGTGCCACAAGGAGGCCACAAATAAGAACAAAAGCCAGCATATCAAAACATAAAGAATAAAAGAAAGTACAAGTAGTAAAGTACACAGGGCGATAAACGACTAGGGACGTAGAACCATTCCGGGAGCCAGGTTACAATCCTTAAACCAGACAAGGACCGGGGTTGTAACCCTTCGCCTGAATAGCTCACTGTCTCTACTCATTTATCGTTAAGATAAGTAAACAAACATGCTCAGGAGATAGCAGGTACTGGAGCTAGACAAGACTTAGACAAGGCTGGACACCATTCATTCACAATCGGCCAAGTAAGTACTACGGCTTACTACTTTAACTAACTTGGGTTATCACAAGCCTAATTACTAACAAGATGCAGTGAGAATTTCCAGTCCCAAGCCCTGCAGACTATCCAGTTATCCTTCCGTGGGTGGAGAGTTATAGGTGGGTACATTGCCCGGAAGACAAATGTACCCTTAGGTGACTTAGAGGGTACAACACATGACAGTATGCTGGAAATGTGCTCTACTCGTCGGCAAGCTACAAGTCCATTAAAGCGCCCAGATAACGAGATTGCCTGTGACTGGGAATTCTCCATGTTCTAGTTTGATCTAATAATTAGCCTAATCCAATTTAGCGCGAGTCCCTGGTCGTGGTACCCAGGAAGTCACGTCCTAGACATGATGCAAGACAAGACAAGTGGATTGTACAAGCAAGCAAGCAGGAACACCCACGGTGTCAAGTTGATTATACGAGTCAAGTTACAAGTTACAAGTCAAGTCAAGTCAGGAGTGCGCCGCCACGGGCCACTATCAAGTTATCAAGATAAATCATGTCAGGGTACTGTCAGGAGTGCGCCACTACGGGTCACTGTCATGTCAGGCTGGTCATGTCAGGAGTGTACCACTACGGGTCACTGTCGTGTTATGCTAGTTCCTTGTCATGCCATGCCATGTACAATAGTCATTCCAAACATATTAAGTAAAATCAAGTTCATGACAAAAGACGTAAGGATATAAAATGGGCGTAAAATATCTAATAAAATATCAATATACAGGGCTATGGAAGAGCCAAGCTTAGAGAAATAAAACCAAAACTCCAAGAGCCAATGGATTGCGCAAGGGGTCAGGGAGTTGGATTGCGCAGGTGTCAGCTGCGCAGGGTGCCAAGTGCGCAGGGGCACAGGGCGCATGAACAGACTGCGCAGGAGTAAACTGCGCAGGGTTGGATTGCGCAGATGCAGACTGCGCAGGAGTGAACTGCGCATGGGTGGATTGCGCAGAGGTGGATTACGCAAGGGTGGATTGCGCTAGCACAATCCAGCGCAGCGTAAAGCACTGGCTGAGGTCATGCGCAATCGGCCCTGCGCTAAAAAGTACAGGCCGGGGGTGCACAACCGACCATGCGCTAAAGAGCGCAAGGCAGAGGGATGTTCTTCCTGGCCGAGAGCAGGTCCAAGAACACCAAGAACTTCAATTCTTCATAACTTTGTCAAATCAAAACCAAATCTAGATTTTCAAAGTTCTAACTTGAGTAAAATCGAATTCTCTTCCACATGGAAGCATCAAAACATGCAAAAATTGAAGTTTAATAGATCAAAACCAAGAATTTTCGAAAATGGTTAAAACTTAGATCTAGAAGAATGAAAGCTCCAAATCACAAAATGTCAAGTTCTAAAGTTGTTCTCCATGGCCTAATCTAGTTAATGGACAAATAAAAAGTGGTGCTTATTTGATGGCAAGGTGCACTTGCCTATGGGTTGGAGTGTTGTGTGGAAGAAGGAAGAAGAAGAAGTTGTAGAAATTAATAGAGTTATGGAGGAGAGAGAAAAGGTTGGTAGGTTTTAATGAGGGTGGTTGTGATGGAATGGAGGTGGAGAATAGGCTAAGGTGTTCCACTCATGATGAACCAAACCAAACCAAACCAACTCCACAAAATAAAACCAAGCCATGGTCCAAAACCTATTTACGAGAACCCGAATCCATAAGTCGAGAAAATAAAATATGTGCCAAAAATCAAATTACGAGTACAAATACGAAATACAGGAAATGGGGGTGACAACTCTACCCACCTTCAAAGAATTCCGTCCTCAGAATTTAATCAAGGAGCTAGAGATTGCCACGACAAGCTATACTAAGCACATGCAAGCTACACTAAGCAGTTCAATCATACAATCATACAATACAAGCAAGGAAAGGAAAAGTGTAAGGCATAAGAAAGACATTATACCTCACGAGTCAAACAGGTAGGGATATCGCGATCGGATGTCGTCCTCACGCTCCCACGTTGACTCACCTAGAGAGTGATGACCCCAAGCAACAAGGACTAAGTTAATAGTCTTGTTCTTGAGCGTCTTTTCTCTCCGGTCCAATATAGACACGGGCCTCTCCTCATACGAAAGGTTGGTACCAACAACCAATTCTGAATGATCTAGGATATGGCTCGGGTCCGGGATGTACCATCGTAATTGGGATACATGGAATACATCATGTACCTCACTTAGCGACGGCGGAAGAGCGAGACGATAGGACACATCGCCTACTCGCTCCAGAATATCGAACGGCCCTATATACCTAGGACTAAGTTTTTCCCGTACGCCAAAACGAATGACGCCGCGGGTAGGCGAGATCCTAAGGAATACAAGGTCGCCGACGGCAAATTGTAAGGGACGCCGATGAGCATCGGCCCAATGGCGCTGGCGATCCTGAGCAACTCGGAGGTGATCTCTGACTTTCCTGACTACTTCAACCGTATGAGAAATCAGTTCTGGACCGGGCATCTGTCTCTCTCCGACATCGTCCCATGCTAACGGGGATCTGCACTTCCTGCCATAAAGAGCCTCGAAGGGTGCCATCTGATACTGGCCTGGAAACTATTGTTGTAAGAGAATTCCACCAGGTACAGGTGATCCTCCCACGAGCCACCGAAGTCAAGGGTACATGACCGCAACATATCTTCGAGGGTTTGTATAGTGCACTCTGATTGCCCATCTGTCTGCGGATGATATGCTGAGCTGAACTTGAGACGAGTCCCCAAACTTTGATGAAGACTGCGCCAGAAGTGCGATATGAATCTCGTATCCCTGTCTGATACTATGCTGACTGGCACTCCGTGAAGTCTGACGATCTGCCTGAGATATATCTCTGCTAGCTGCGCCGTCGACTGTCCAACTCTAAATGGAAGAAAGTATGCCACCTTGGTAAGCCTGTCCACAATGACCCAAATAGCATCTCTGCTGGCCGGAGATCTGGGTAACCCAGTCACGAAATCCATGGTTATGTGTTCCCATTTCCATTCTGGAATCGGTAAAGGTTGAAGAAGTCCAGCTGGCCTCTGATGTTCAGCCTTGACTTGTTGGCAAACCAAACATCGAGAGATATACCGGGCTATCTCCCTCTTCATACCATTCCACCAAAAGTGTTGACGAATATCTCGGTACATCTTCGTGCTGCCTGGGTGGATGGAATACTGCGAACTGTGAGCCTCTGCCATGACTTCCTGTCTGATATCTCCACTGGGTACACAAAGACGCGTGCCGTGTCGAAGTGTACCATCCTCATGAATACATAACTCTGGCCTTCTCCCTGCCTCGTACTCTGCTCTGAGCCGCTGAATCTTGGAATCTGTTAACTGTGCTGTCCGGATCCTCTCAATTATGGTGGACTGAATCTGTAGGCTGGCCATCAAGGCCACATTGGAAGGGAGGACAACTTCTATTCCCATCTTCTGAAGATCCGACAATAACTCTGGTTGCGCCGTCAGGAAATAAACTCCGGCTCTCCGGCTCAACGCATCTGCTACAACGTTGGCCTTCCCTGGATGATACTGCAAATCCATATCGTAGTCCACCAGTAGCTCGAGCCATCTTCTCTGCCGCATATTAAGATCCTTCTGGGTGAAAACATACTTCAGGCTCTTATGATCAGTAAAGATCTCCACTCTATCTCCGTACAAGTAGTGCCTCCACAACTTAAGTGCAAACACTACTGCTGCTAGCTCCAAGTCGTGGGTCGGGTAATTCTTCTCATGATCACGGAGTTGACGTGACGCATAAGCAATTACCTTCCCATGCTGCATCAAAACACATCCCAATCCTCTGCCTGAAGCGTCACAATAAACTGTGAATCCTCCGGTCCCATTTGGAAGGGTGAGAATGGAAGCCGTTATCAAACCTCGCTTCAACTTCTCAAATAATTCCTGGTATTCTGCTGTCCAAACGAACGGCACATCCTTGCGGGTCAACTTGGTCATCGGTGCTGAAATCCTTGCAAAATCAGGGACGAACCGCCGGTAGTAGCCGGCCAATCCAAGAAAGCTGCGAACTTCTGCCACTGAGCTGGGTACTGGCTAAGACTCGATGGCCACAATCTTCGGGGGATCCACTTCCACTCCTCCTCTGGTAATGATGTGACCCAAGTAAGAAATGCGATCGAGCCAGAACTCGTATTTACTAAACCTGGCGTACAACTGGTGCTCTCTGAGAATCTGAAGGACAACTCTGAGATGCTGCTCGTGCTCTGCTTCACTCTTGCTGTAGACCAGGATGTCATCAAGGAACACTATCACAAACTGATCCAAGTAAGGTATGAAAATACGGTTCATGAGGTCCATGAACACTGCCGGTGCATTGGTCGCTCCAAAGGGCATAACTAGAAACTCCCAATGCCCGTACCTCGATCTGAACGCCGTCTTCGGGATGTTCTGCTCTCTGACTCTGATCTGGTGGTATCCTGACCGCAAGTCTATCTTCGAAAAAACTGAAGCCCCCTTGAGTTGATCAAATAAGTCATCTATCCTTGGAAGAGGGTATCTGTTCTTGATTGTCACTGAGTTCAAGGTACGGTAATCAACACATAACCTGGACGTACCATCCTTCTTTCTCACAAGAAGCATCGGAGCTCCCCAAGGTGATCCACTAGCACGAATGAATCCCTTGGTTCTGAGTTCTTCAATCATCTTGTACAAAATCTCCAACTCTGAAGGCGCCATTCTGTAGACTCGCTCTGATACTGGTGCTGTCCCGGGAATCAAGTCAATAGTAAACTCGATCTTCCGCTCTCGTAGCATCTCTGGAAGTTCCTCTGAGAAGACATCTTGAAACTCTTTAACTATCTGGGGTAACTGCACTGCTGCTACTGCCATCCGCAATACTGGAGGAGATGGCTCTACTGTGCCTCTAAAAAATGAAAACTCTGGCTCTCCGGGAATACTAAAGACAACTCTGCCAACATGGCAGTCTATCCTAGTATAATGGTTTCTCAACCAATCCATGCCTAGGACTACATTATAGTCTGCCATAGGGAACTCTATGAGCCTAGCGGAGAACTCTCTACCGCTAACTACGATCCGACACGAGGAAAACACTCGATCTACCCCCACAAAACCATTACCAGTAAGTATATTGAGCCTCACTGATAATGACTCGGGCTCCAATCCTATCCGTGTCGCGAATCGTGCAGACATGAATGAATGCGATACACCAGAATCAAATAATATAGATGCTGGAAAAGTGTTGACGAGAATAGTACCTGCCACTACCTCACCTGGTGCAACTTCTTCTTCTATGGTCATCATCATAGCCTGACCTCTAGCTGTGGGTCCCCTCTGCTGGAAACCTCTCTGTCGGTTCTGTGCTGGAGCCTGGGTGAACTGCTGCTGGAAGGCCTGGGCCTGGGGCGCCAATGGCCTCGGGTACTGCTGTTGCTGCTGCTGCTGGACTGGAACTGGGGCTGGTCCTCTCACCGAAGAACTAGAAAGGTTGGATGATGATGGACCTTCCCTATTCGGGCAGGTCCCTATCTGGTGGTCTGCTCCTCCATAAGCCAGGCACAGTCCCTGTGCCCTACGACACTCTGCCACTACATGGCCCGGCTTCCCGCAATGCGAACATCCCACCGCGGAAGACTGCTTCTGCTTCTGCTGCTGTGGGTATGTCGGGGTCGAATGCTGAACCGACGTCACTGAGGCCGCCCGCCTCGGAGTTCCAATGGTTATACCCCTAGCTGCCGGGGTTGGAGCTGAAGATTGGTGCATCTGGTTGTGGGACCGCTTCCTGCCTCCGGTCCTGTCCATAATTCTTCGGGAGGTATACTCATGCCTCCTTGCTGCCTTCAACACTGCATCGAACGTCTGGTGCTCGAACTGCTCCACAACCAATAATATCTCTAAGTGCAGCCCTTGCTGGAACCGCTGAGCCCTATCGAACTCGGTTGCCACCAAGGTGGGGGCGAACCTACTCAGCCTGGAAAACTCGGTCGTATAGCCATCGACCGTCCTGCCTCCTTGCTTCAAGTTGGTGAATCTGTTCTGCAGGTCGTACCGTGCCACCGCATCGAAGTACTTTGTCTGGAACCTCTCTCTGAACGTCGCCCAAGTAACTGGTGCCGCTAACCCCATGGCCTGAGCTGTCCACCAATCGCGAGCCAAGTCTAACAACTGTAGGCGTACCACCGCTACCTTCTCATTTTCAGGTGTCCTAGCTGCTTCTAGAACCACCTCGGTATCCTGAAGCCAAGCGTCCGTGGCAATCGCATCTTCACTGCCGTCAAAGAAGGGAGGGTTCAAGCGCTTGAAACTGTTGGCCGCCTGATTCCCTTGGGGACCTCCTCGGTTTAGTGCATCATAAACTTCCTGGTGCAAGGCGTCGCCTCGAAGATCTTGGGATGCAAGCAGTTCTCTGATAAGCCCTACCAAACGTCCCTTATCCTGTCTAGCTGGTTGAGCGGGCGGAGCTGCCTGAACTGGAGGTTCTGAGCCTCCAGAAAGCATAACTCGGGAGGCTACTCCAGAGTGCTGAGCTTGATCTTCCTGGCGCTGGGGTGCTTGTCGAGCTCCCTCTGGCTGGTTGGCAGGTCCGGGAGTAATACCGCTGAAGAAGATGACATAGGGAACAATAAGGAAAGGACCAGGACAGATCAATAATACAAGCAATGTGATCAGGTTAAGATTCTCAGGGATTTGAAGATACTAGCAGAGATCAAGGACGAATATTGATTGAGACATCTATTCGGTAAACCCTCACATTTCTTGAATGCCAAGACCTGCATGGGCCACCACTTAAACCATGTCCCGCCCCAGAACCAGAATACTGGAGAGCGGGGGCAGACATAGCCAGCTACGTATATTGAAATAGAATACATCTCAACTATACGGTCACGGCTGTCTAGATATGAGGGTTTACTACAAGCCAGCAGTCTCTTAAGTTTAAGCCTATTGTCTCAATCTCAAGCAATTAACAGAGTTACAAGATATTAGAGCATCAAATATATATATATAAGGCGTCCCAAATATTACATATTGGATGATCATGAAGCTAGTCGTACAAAATGATAGGACTAGCAAGAGTTCAGTCATACATGATCAACCCTAGGATTTGTTAATCATGTTTACAGCCCGTAGACAGACTGTAAGTAAATGTGCATCGAGCTAACAGGTGCTCGTCGGCTAAACGCCTCAAAAGAATAAATTTATATATAAGTGGGTGAAACAAAAAGGAAAATCCACTCTTGGCCCGGGTTCCGTCTAGTTGTCACCATTGGGCTGGAAGCTTGGTAGATCCTCGAGAGCTGCTCCGAAATCTGGCCACACAAAACCAGCTGGGTCAAACCCCAGAAAGAGCAAGTGCCACAAGGAGGCCACAAATAAGAACAAAAGCCAGCATATCAAAACATAAAGAATAAAAGAAAGTACAAGTAGTAAAGTACACAGGGCGATAAACGACTAGGGACGTGGAACCATTCCGGGAGCCAGGTTACAATCCTTAAACCAGACAAGGACCGGGGTTGTAACCCTTCGCCTGAATAGCTCACTATCTCGACTCATTTATCGTTAAGATAAGTAAACAAACATGCTCAGGAGATAGCAGGTACTGGAGCTAGACAAGACTTAGACAAGGCTGGACACCATTTATTCACAATCGGCCAAGTAAGTACTACGGCTTACTACTTTAACTAACAAGGGTTATCACAAGCCTAATTACTAACAAGATGCAAGTAAGAATTTCCAGTCCCAAGCCCTGCAGACTATCCAGTTATCCTTCCGCGGGTGGAGAGTTATAGGTGGGTACATTGCCCGGGAGACAAATGTACCCTTAGGTGACTTAGAGGGTGCAACACATGACAGTGTGCTGGAAATGTGCTCTACTCGTCGGTAAGCTACAAGTCCATTAAAGCACCCAGATAACGAGATTGTCTGTGACTGGAAATTCTCCATGTTCTAGTTTGATCTAATAATTAGCCTAATCCAATTTAGCGCGAGTCCCTGGTCGTGGTACCCAGGAAGTCACATCCTAGACATGATGCAAGACAAGACAAGTGGATTGTACAAGCAAGCAAGCAGGAACACCCACGGTGTCAAGTTGATTATACGAGTCAAGTTACAAGTTATAAGTCAAGTCAAGTCAGGAGTGCGCCGCCACGGGACACTATCAAGTTATCAAGATAAATCATGTCAGGGTACTGTCAGGAGTGCGCCACTACGGGTCACTGTCATGTCAGGTTGGTCATGTCAGGAGTGCACCACTACGGGTCACTGTCGTGTTATGCTAGTTCCTTGTCATGCCATGCCATGTACAATAGTCATTCCAAACATATTAAGTAAAATCAAGTTCATGACAAAAGGCGTAAGGATATAAAATGGGCGTAAAATATCTAATAAAATATCAATATACAGGGCTATGGAAGAGCCAAGCTTAGAGAAATAAAACCAAAACTCCAAGAGCCAATGGATTGCACAAGGGGTCAGGGAGTTGGATTGCGCAGGTGTCAGCTGCGCAGGGTGCCAAGTGCGCAGGGGCACAGGGCACATGAACAGACTCCGCAAGAGTGAACTGCACAGGGTTGGATTGCGCAGGAGCAGACTGCGCAGGAGTGAACTGCGCATGGGTGGATTGTGCAGAGGTGGATTGCGCAAGGGTGGATTGCGCAAGGGTGGCTTGCGCTAGCGCAATCCAGCGCAGCGCAAAGCACTGGCTGAGGTCATGCGCAATCGGCCCTGCGCTAAAGAGCACAGGCCGAGGGTGCGCAACGCGCCATGCGCTAAAGAGCACAAGGCAAAGGGATGTTCTTCCTGGCCGAGAGCAGGTCCAAGAACACCAAGAACTTCAATTCTTCATAACTTTGTCAAATCAAAACCAATTCTAGATTTTCAAAGTTCTAACTTAAGTAAAATCGAATTCTCTTCCACATGGAAGCATCAAAACATGCAAAAATCGAAGTTTAATAGATCAAAACCAAGGATTTTCGAAAATGGTTAAAACCTAGATCTAGAAGAATGAAAGCTCCAAATCACAAAATGTCAAGTTCTAAAGTTGTTCTCCATGGCCTAATCTAGTTAATGGACAAATAAAAAGTGGTGCTTATTTGATGGCAAGGTGCACTTGCCTATGGGTTGGAGAGTTGTGTGGAAGAAGGAAGAAGAAGAAGTTGTAGAAATTAATGGAGTTATGGAGGAGAGAGAAAAGGTTGGTAGGTTTTAATGAGGGTGGTTGTGATGGAATGGAGGTGGAGAATAGGCTAAGGTGTTCCACTCATGATGAACCAAACCAAACCAAACCAACTCCACAAAATAAAACCAAGCCATGGTCCAAAACCTATTTACGAGAACCCGAATCCACAAGTCGAGAAAATAAAATACGTGCCAAAAATCAAATTACGAGTACAAATACAAAATACAGGAAATGGGGGTGACATCTTCGGTGAATCATTCATGATAATGGACCGCAATTCATCCGTAGAAGTTCACTCGATTCTGCGATAACAACATGATCAATAATATTGCTTCTACAGCTTACAATCCTGCAGCTAACGGGTTGGCAGAAGCATTTAACAAGACCATTATCAAACTCCTTAAATAGTTCGTTTCTACCAACAAACGAAACTGGAGTGAAAAGCTTGAAGAATGTCTATAGGCTTATCGCACTACTATATGTACTCCACCGGGTGCATACCTTTCTCCTTGGTGTATAGATACGAAGCTGTCTTACCACTACAAATCTAAATCCCTTCCCTAAGGGTTGCCATTGCCAATGAACTCACAACTGAAAATAATGATCGTCTGAGACTTCAGGAGCTTGAAGCGCTTGACGAGAAACTGCTCCTAGCTTAGCAACATATTGAGTTATACCAAGCCCGTTTATCAAAAGCCTTCAACCGTAAAGTCAAAGTCTGAATATTTTAGAAAGGAGAACTAGTTTTAACCGTCAGACGTCCTATGACTATGATGCACATGAGCAAGGGCAAATTCGAAGCAAAGTAGGAAGGACCCTATGTTGTAAGTAAAGTTTTCTTAAACGGAGCTTATCAACTAACTGGTATGGATGGCCGAGTCGCTATGATGCCTATCAATGGCAAATTTCTCAAGAAATACTATATTTAGAGACAAAAGAGATATCAACACCGAGAACAAAAATGTAAATAAAATTTCTTTAATTGTATAGTTTGAACAGAAGGAAATACTAAAATTTATTGAGGACCAGAGCCCTCTTGATCGAAGACATATTTTGCAAGGAGTTCGAATACGTTATTGTTGGAAGACACCAACAATTCACACGCAGCTTTCCTCAGAGCTTCTTTATCGACAGTACTTCCAGGCTCCACTAGTTTGTCAAGAATGTCCTATTTTAATTTAGGAACAGCCGAGCTTTCTTCCACTTTCGACTGAGTAGGTGGAGGAGGCTCGCCGGAATGAGTGTCGATGGCAGCTTCAATCTTCGGGATAGCCCCAGCCTCCTTAGGCACATCTTCGGAAGACATTTACAATAAAGGGATAGGTAAGGATAACGTTTTTAAACAAAAAGTCCGCACTATTTATAGACAGAAAGGCTAAGCGGTTTGTCTCAGGAACCAAAGTGACCTTTTCTCGAAAAGGCATGTCCGTTCATTCATCTCTATTCATCTCGTGAATAAATCTTTATTTATTGTCTGTCTCGAGAACCGACGTGATCTTTCCTCAAAAAGGCATGATCATTCATTCATCGATCCTCTCACCTCTGTTCATCTCGTGAATGAGTCTATATTTATTTTCATTTATTTACTTTCTCGTAAATAAAACCACAGATAATAAATACTCAAAATTCCTAGTGGAGTCTATCCGAATCATCAATTCCGTCTATTGAAACCCAGCTGTTTTAAAAGATATCTTATCTTTATGATAAATCTGTATTATCACAGTTATCGCCTTTTTAGACATGATATCCTGTCTTTAAGTCCTAGCCGATTTGAAGATCATCAATAGAAAAAACGAGTTCACGTTCACATTACCTCTGAATTCTATTTTCTATATCAAAAGATTCATGTTCGCATTACCTCTGAATTCTATCATCTATATCATGGACTTATTACGTCCACATTACCTCTGATAAAGTCGTCTTTTGAAATGACAATATTCTGAGTTATATTCTGTCACGTCCACATTATCTATGAACAGATATAATTAGTATTGTTATTTTCTTTTAGGGGATATATCATGTCCGGTACCTCTGAACATATTTTCCTATCATTTTACTTATATCTACTATAGGTATATAATAAGCAATAGAATCACAAAAAAAGCATTATTTTTATTGCCATAATGTTCAAAATGTCAAAAAAAAACCCTAAAAAGGATTTGGTTGATACAATCGATGCATGGATTAATGATCAAAATGATCACCTTCCATGGCTGGGTTGACAGTCTCTCGTCGTGACGAAGGCGGAATGTACTGACACGTACGTCGCTGCTCTTTGCATAATAGAGCGCGAGATGAAGACTCAATGGGGCCCTCTCCTTTTTAACAATGAATTTTCTGAGCGCCATTAGGGTTTGTCGAAGAAGCTTCTGAGTCTAGAAGAAGAAGAGACAGACTTGTGGGGAATCCCGCCGGTGGTCGAAGAAGCTCGTAAAGAAGAGAAGGAGATAGGGTTTTCAGAAAAGTCACGTTGACTATTTATAGCTTTGCAAGTGAGGCTGAACCGCGCAATTTGCGCTGAAAAATCGGGCTCGAGTTGACTGGCGCAACCTAGACACAGTCATTTTGTAAACCTCCTAAAATTTCACTACAATTTTTTATATTTGTTTTATGCAGATATTTATACGACAAGTGCGAGTACGTACATACGTGATATTTATTTATTTAGTTATTTTACATAAAGAGTTTATTTTAGGTTTCGTAAATATAGTAAATAGTTTTCTTTTTGATATACATAAAGAGTAAATAATTTGTATATAAATAATTTTTTCGCAAAAATTTAGTCAAATGTTTTATTTTCATTACTATAAAAATGCTTTTTATTTATACAAGTATAGGTAATGATTTAAGAAATGATATTTTTCTCTTTTTATGTACTATACTAGAAAAATATGTTTTATGTAAAATATTAATTGCATGCGAGTACATGAAATTCAATTCATGTATATATTTTGAATTTTTGAAATTATTTTAATAATTATTTTAATTTATTAAAAAGGTATTTCAAATAGTCAAATATTTATTATAATTTTCAAAATTATTTATTATTTTTTTATATTATTTATAAATAGTTATTTTGAATTTCTTCTATTTAATTAAACTTATTATAGGTATTTAAATTTGAAATTTTCTTATTACTTTTAATATGCTTAATTTAAATATGGAAGTTATCTATATTAAATTTGGATTGGATTTGGATTTGGATTGAATCGGTTTTAAATTGATTTAAATTTAAAAGTGAGATATCAAAAAGGGGTTTGCAACTATCATAATCCTTATCTAAATAGAAGCTTCCACCTCCTATATAAGGAGAGGATCATTATTCTATGTTCCATTAATTTTTCCACCTAAATAGGCAGTGCATCGTGTCTGTGTCCATCCAAAATCTTGTTCCATCTATTACAAATACATAACTTCCTCGTGTCGGACACACCCCCGACACATCACAAGCCCAAAATCACGGCGGTCAACTACTACCACTACCACTATCTCTTCTAGTTCTCTTCGTCCTGGCCGCCGACCTCGGCCCCTTTCGACCACCTACTCCGCCCATACCCGCTGCTATCACCACCACCATCACCTGAGTGTGTAGTAACCCTCAACCAACCCATCACCACCATTATCATTGTCTCTGGCCCGTACCTCCCTCGACCATCACCAGCAACATCATCGGCCAAAACTGAACCCCTATCTCTCCTTCCGCTGAGCCACAATCTCGACCATCTATCCCCGGTCACCCAAACCCAACCATCAATCCCCAACTCCTCGCCGGATCTCCACCGTCACCATCACAAACACCCAAAATTTCCTAACCTTCACCTGAACCTCTCCGCGGCGCCGCCTCCATCGAAGCCTCGAGGCCGAGTGTGGTCCGCCGCCAGGACCTAGCGCTAGACCTCCACGGCCCGTCGCCAACACATTGTCTTGCCCTCCTCTGGAAGTCGTCGTAGCAGCCCAGCGCCCTCTTTCGTGGTCTCCCGCGTGCCGCCCCGACCTCGGCAACGTCGACGAGCGGCGGTGAGCTCCGTCCAGCGGCATGCAGCACTGGTAACCGTTCCCCGACCTCTATCCAATCTTCACTCCTCTTCCTCCCTCTTCTCTTCCGCTCTTGAATTTTTCCCCAAATCCCGCTTTTCTCTCTCCTTCCTTTCTTGTTTCTTCCTTCTTAAGCTTCCTAATTCCCGCGAAAAGCAGCAACACAACTTCTGTGTAAAACTTGTCTCTATTTCAATATTGTTGTTATTATTATTAATTTTGTTCTTTTAATTGAGTTAAAGTGAACAGCACAAGCAACTAATGCTTTGATTGTTGCGTTGCTATTATTATTCAGAGTATTCTATATACATGTAATAGTTATGGTTATTATTAATATCATGAATATATGTACATATCTATACTGAGTATTACTATTATTATTGTTATTATTATTATTATTATTATTATTATTATTATTATTATTATTATTATTAAAACTATTAGTATTATTTTTATTGTTTTTATTAATGTATATTTTCCCAGAAAATATTTTTGAAGCAAAAGTATAGTTTTGTGCTTAACTCTACATAGAATTTAAAATATAGTTTTAAAGCCAAAAGCCATAAGATATTCGTATATTATGTTTATTAATTTAAAAATGTAGTTTTTGGCCTGTAAATATTATTAGAGTAATCCTAGCCATATTTCAAATATAGTTTCAAACCTAAATTAATTTCTCCGTATTTTCAAGTATTTTTCAAAAATTATTTTAAGTAGTTTTCAATAATGAATCGTATCTAAAAGTATTTTTGGGTAGTAGAATATATATTTCAAATATTACAAAAAGTTTTCTAAAATTATATACGTTATTATTTATCCGGTTTTCTTCGCTTATCTTTCTATCCGTGATTAATCCTAGTTTTCCTATTCCCTCACCAAATCTGTACCTCAACCTATCGACCCTAGCTAACTTGACCATTCGGGACCCGATGGAACAGTCTGTGCCGTCATCGGAGGCCGTCTTGCATAATTTTACACTGAAATTAAATTTTGTGCTCCTTGATCATCGTACCACACCATGCAACACTACCAGGCAAGTATACCTTGCTAATTTACTGTCATATTATTTATTTTCAGCATTTATTTATTTTGTTTCATATTTGTTAGTTTTATTTGTTATAAACTGTGTGTCCAAGCCATACTTGGGTGCAAGCGACTCTATTAGTTGTTTTCGTTGTTTTAGTTTATTTGATACATGTTGACTTAGGTTTAGCGGACTACCTCCTTATTGTGGGATATCCTTATATCTCCTTTGGCCATGACACCCATACTACACGGGTTGAGACATTTTGCTAGGGGCACGGCTTGCATATTGATTGGCCATCTCTATAGTCGTGTGTCGGATAGTTGATCGTAACTGCTATGATTAAGGTATAGAGACTCGAGCAGTTACAAAACTGGGCGGGTCATGGACATGACTTGGTCAGTGTAGAAAATATTGGGGGAGAACAGTCGCTAGTGCGTATGGAAAGCCAAACAGGTAAACCATAGTTTTTGAAAGGAACTATGGCATGATATATTTGTAAATACCCTCTGACGTTTTGGACGTTACGGTCGGATACGGATGAATGGATGCCAGTTACGTACTTATAGCCTAAATCGCACACATGCGCATGAAAGTTGTCGTCTAAATTTCACAATAGACGGTTAGAATTTCCTTTGCATATTTGTGTCTAGGTTAGTCTTTTGTATATTATTTTATTATTTTGACAGTTCATATTAGCATGTTCTTCCTGTATCTTGTTACGTCCCTCTGAGGACCTGGTGATTTCTCCAGGTGTGTTTGTGATTTTTACAGGTGCTCTAGCCAAGGACATAGTTTACAATCTACCTTCGCGATGCTAGCTTTTGGATCGTCTTTCGCTTCGCTCGACTCTTCCCTCGTTGCTATGTATTTCTCCCTTTTTGTTGGTAGTGGATTTGTCTCCGCCCAACGTTTTGTACAAATGACTTTAATAAGTTGATTTTATGATATATTGGTTTGTAGATGAGATAAGTTTTATGGTTACTGTATTCTACATCTTATGTATACATACGAGGTTTCCGTATATTGGAGTATGCTTCGTATGTATGCAGTTGGCGTGTCTACGTACTTGGTTCTAAGTATTTTGGGACTAGGGAATTACACATTTTCTAATTCAAAGTATTTCAAAACTTTGAAGTCTTTTCAAGTTTCAAAAACTTTGAAGGGGTCTTGTAGAGGCTAAAAATTAAGCTATAAAGTCATCTCATCAAAATGTCATGTACAACAAGTGTCGAGCGAACAAGAGTGTGGACATTGTAGAGGTTAAAAATTAAGCTATGAAGTCATGTGCTACAAGTGTCATGCAGTAAGGTGCACAGATATGTGAATATGGGCATTGTAGAGGCTAAAAATTAAACTATAAAGTCATCTCATCAAAATGCATCAGTAAAGCTGCGCCACATCAGGTTGCGCCTACATCAAACTACGCCATATCAGGTCGCGCCTACCTCAGGTTGTGCCACGTCAGGTTGCGCTCATCTCAGGTTGCGCCAACCTCAAGTTGCAAGAGAGCCACGTGGCAGCCTCCTCGAAAAACTATAACAACATCACCATTACCTGACAGCTAACAACATATATACCAAAGAAAATTCGTTCGAATCCCGTGCAGCATGGCAATTGAGAAAATTTAGTCAGCTAGCAGTTTGTGCAATGTGTCAGGGTGCACGAGGTTGTACTCAGGTACAAGTTGTTTCATTGTGCCCCATGCAACCTGATGAAGCTCGCGCAAGGTAATCGAACAGTGTCCAGAGCAGGGGGTGACATGGTGCGCAAGCCACCAATTTTGCAAAGCGTGTCCACTACACTGCCCACGACCACACACATCTTACTCAAACGATGTCATGCATCCACAGCAGGTGGTGCAACCGCTTGCGCTGAAGTGTCCCGTCCCGCAAAGTCAATCGGAGAAATCGAAACGCCAACGGCGTTGGAACTTAGCCTTGCAACGGCTGCTCGAAGGCTCGCTCGTCCGAGGCGACTCCTCGCTCAGGTGGGGTAGTTTCGGTGAACTTGCCTCATCTTAGCCTTCACATAATAACTCGCAATGTTTTCAACTTGCACTGGTAGGCTAATCTAAAAGCTACGCACCAACACAGCTAAGGGAATAATCCAGTCGGGTCAGAATGTCTTAGAACATAGAAAATGGTCCCACGGTCTTCATAGAAGTCGGCTCAGCGTGCTTTCAAATGACACTCAATCCTTCGATCCCGTGGCTTGGGAGAAGGACGTTGGCTTAAGTTATGTTGCCCCGACACTTGAAATAGCCTAAGCCTTAGGCGTCGCCTGCGTGAATGCTTGCTAAAGCATGCACGGTCCCGTCATGTTGCCCCGACACTCAAATTAGCCTAAGTCATAGGCGTCGCCCGCATGTATGCCTAATAAAGCATGCACGGTCCTGTCCCGCAAGGCTTGGCATAGCCTTCGTACGTCCAGCTAGTTAAGTCGTCTTGCACGACCCGTTGGCTAAGTCTAGGCACGAACTTGGTTGTTCAAGTCGACCCCGTGCATAGCACGTTCCCTCGACGCGGAGCTCGGCGTAGCCCTTGCTCGTCGAGTCGTTGCCTGAATAAGTTAGACAAGTGTTGTGCTGGGCTATCAAGCTATTTCTAGCACTGTCCCGCTCTATCTGCGGTTGTCAAGTTGCGTAGTCCCTTGAGAAGAAGGCTCGTCGTATAAGTCTATGACTTGAGCGTTAGCGTCGCCTATAGAACCAAGCCTGTCTAAGGCACGAGTTATGGTCGATTTAGTGAAAAGCTTGCCACGAACAAAGAAAGTCCACGCGACTGGTTGTCGTCGAGATCGATCATGCTACTTGGGAGTCTCGCTAAGTCATGATATGTCCCGCACACGAGATCGGTCCTCTGGCTTGGGAGTCTCGCTAAAGTCTTGATATGTCCCGCACACGAGATCGGTCCCGCGGCTTGGGAGTCTCGTTAAGTCTTGACAGATAGAAGGAAAGCATGGTCATGTTAAGGAAGGACTGGATAGACTGGATAGATCGAGTATGCATGGTCATTGGGCAACTTGTCGACAAGGTGTAGTCTTTTCGAGTGATCACCGGGGCGCTGGGATCATTCGGCCCGGGAGAAGCGAGTGTGGATCAAAGTAGGATACTGGATGACCGCATGGGAGAGTTCCACCCCACCGGGCTAGCTACCCGTGTTGGTACAGGTGGATATCCCACGAGCCATGTCCAAGATAGCTTGAAATTGCTAGTGACCACTCATATAGATGTGTCGGCAATAGCGGCATACCGCGTGTATGCCTTTGGATTGAGTCTAGAGCTTGAATGCAGGTCTAGTCGGTAATACAAGGTCTGGGCCTAAGACTGGGCTGCAGCATAGGCACCATGCTTGGCACGATAGATGTCGTCGGGATGTTCTTGGAAGTGATACTATGGTCCACAAGTCTTATCTAAGTTAGCAAATGGGTCTAGCAGGAAGGCCGCAAGGCGGTAGCACGATAAGTCTTGATAACTTACGAGGCGCGGCCTCATCTTGAAGCACGGACAAGTCTAAGCAAGGTCTAGAGAAACGGCCTGCACGAGTCATCCCATTGCCGTCCTTGGTACTTGAATCGTTGGCACGAGAATTGGTCTAGTGGCGCTGAAGTTTAATTAAAGGTCTTGGCACGGCCGAGTTCGCGTAAGTTGCTCCTCAGCATAGCATTGTCTCGAATATGTCTAAGTAGCAAATAGAGTATGGCACGACCCTGCCGTCCCGAGTTCAAGTTTGGTCAAGTACCTAAGCGATAAGGCACTGCCTCGATCGAAACACACGTCGGTATTGTAGCACGATCCTGTCGTTGCACATCGAGTTGGTTAGACGTCAAGTCTTAAAACTGATCCTAAGACAAGACTAGAAAGACAATCGAAAGGGTTTAAGCTGCACAAAGTAAATGAACGTGTCGGTTATGTATGGGTGGGCGAGAAGCTCACTCCACCAGTACAGTGGTACTGACACCCACACAGTGTTCATGTGCAGGCACAGGTAGAAGCTCGTGGCACGGAGCTCGTTTGGATGCGTCGAGGCACGGAGTTCCTTGGCGACTCGAAGTGTGCGGCCGCGTGGATTGAAGACTTATACAGGACATAATGTATGGACATCGCCTTCCGAAGCTTCTGCTGGATTCAAGTATTGTATCGAGAGATGAGAGAGAGCAGAGTGACTTGTAAATGAGAGAAAAGTGAGCACGAGAGACTTATAATTTGGCCTTGCGCCCACAAATGTAATCTTATATTCAATATCAATAAAAGAGTTTCTTTTGAATGACTTGTGTTCATGTGTTCTTGTTCTTAAATTTCTGCTGCACATTCAATGTATCTGCTTGGGACTTCTGTGCGACGACCCCGTCGCCGCCGCTGTAATCGGCCGTTATGGAACCTGTCTTGCACGAGCGTAATCTAGGCTCGTATGGCATCACACCTTAGCGAGGACGATCGCTCCTACGGGAGCGGAGTGTGACATAATGGTATCAGAGCATGGCTTTACGTCCTTGGACTTTACGTCAAATTTCTCAGTTTTGAAAGCTCGTCGCTGGAAAATAAGTATGCTCTCTCTCTCGAATGTCCCTCGACATGTCCATACAATAAGTCTAAATATTTTCAAAAGCTCGTACAAGCGTTCAACCAAACGCATCGGTAGACTATCGCCGAATGCATCGGCAGGCCTTTGTGCCGAATGATGTTAAACTTGACTCGATAGAGAACGCATGCTAAGTTAACATGTCGCGTGCGTGCCTAACTAGTCCTGTGTTGACCCTAGCAATTGAGCGTGCAAACTCGAATATAGTCCGCACGGGATAGCCATGCGCACGGCCTTTTGGCTAAGTTGCGTCGCGTGTCGCGCACCTCGACCTTTTGGTGCAAACGAATTGCGAGTGATATCAAATACCGCTCGGTCGGGAATGAGCTACACTTAGAGTGTCTATCGATAGGAACACTATCGAGTAAACGCTTAGGCGTACACGAAGGATTGCCTTGGATTTCGAGGAAATAGTGCAATCGACCTAGCGCGTTGATACGACGCGAGCGATTATGCTAGGGATTCGTCAAACGAATCCGAAGGATGTCTTAGCGAAGGATACGAAGTGATTGAGGACTAGATCGGATGGCTCGAATCCGAATGGTGTATGGATTTTCTTAGAAATTATTCGAGCGAAGATTGAGGATTTGAAATAATAACGAGTAAGTCGGCGAGGCGATGCGATCGCGCAAAGCCTTAGAATGCGTCATGCTCAGTTGGTCGTGACTTCGAATGTTCCGAACGAGCATCTCGTTCGAACAACTTGTGAATAGTCAACGCAAGTTAGAAAATGATTCGGAACGATAAATGAAAATGAATGGTCTTGATCGAGGAAACTTAGGGGATCGCGCGTACGATATCGGATTGATGCAAATGAAATGTGACTTGTGTTTTGAACAACGATCTTGAACTTGAGGAATAGCGATCGAACTTGATCTTGAATATCGAGGAGATGGTGGAATATCCAACTCGGACAAAAATATCAATGCACGACTCGAAATTGGTTACAAAGGAAGATCGTCAGGTTACGCATATCGTCGATGGTATTGAGGCGTATCAAAGATCGATATGCGATAACTAGGGGGTACTCCGACTCAGCGAAAGACAATCGTACAAATGTCACTGTTCCGATAGATGCTATATTCGGGAGATTGAAACGTGTCGAGGAAATAATAGACATGACAAACGGACTATCAAATTGAGATCTTGACTTGGAGGAAAATAAAACGTTTAGATTTGCTTCGTCGATAACCACAACTTCGACATTCTAGTCTTATGCGAGCGCAACTCCAGCCTCGCACATGCGTCACGCCGATTTGAGACGATCACTCCGCGTGAGCGCTGGTATGGTGATTCATACATCGGGAGTGATTGAACTTGGATAGCGTGGCAATCAGATTGCTTCGACTTATGGTTTGAGGCGAAGGTAGACTCGAGAATGAATTTGTGTGCTTGAAGAATCGAATTTGAGGATTACGTAGGTCCAATCCGCGTATCGAGAATGAACGAGTCTAGTCTCAAACAAGAGTTACGCCCCGATGAGAATGATTATTCCGCGGGAGCGTTGCGTGGTGATTCACGAACCACCGTGGATAATCGAACTCGCGTGAGATTGGGGCGCAACGTATTGTCGAGCCAGATGACCTCGTGATCGAATGCACGAATTGGTTAGAGTTGGTGATTTAGATAAAATCGAATATGTGCAACGCATGCATTGATGCGAATAGGTGATCATGCTCGATGTTTAGAAATCTGAGTGATGCGAGCTTGGGTAAAAATTTCCGTACTACCGACTTTTGTTTGACCCTAGGTTTGGGGTCAGTGTTGGCATTATTGTTGGGGAACTATGATTCCAATCCTGACATTGACTTAGCCTCGCAAAGATTGGCCTAGCGGTTAGGCAAAACGCCCCTGTTGTAAGAGTTATCAATCGAAGAATTGATCTTGAGGATTGGTTTGAATGGATAGCATGAATCACGAACGTAGAAAACCCTGCTCACGAGACTCGACTGACATGCATATATTTCAGGGATGCCTGGGTATGTGCACGAGGCGACTCGAGTGAGAATGACAAATTCTTTATCATGCGGCTTGGCTGAATGCATATATTTTGGGGACGCTTGGAATACGTGCATGATCCATCCAAGTGATATAATGAGTTCAAGCAAGACTTGAAAAAATGGGAGTGTGTCGAGATCTTGAAATCATGTTAACGGAAAGATTGATAGTTGTGAGAGCGTGGCTCGGAATTGAGGAAACGCGTAGGCGAAGTGCGTACGATTAAGCCTTGGCCATAGAAATGATAGGATGGCTTGCCACCAGGAAAGTCTCGAGGACGAGACTTGTTCTGAGTGGTGTATGTTGTAGTGCCCCGTCCCGCAAAGTCAATCAGAGAAATTGAAACGCCAATGGCGTTGGAACTTAACCTTGCAACGGCTGCTCGAAGGCTCGCTCGTCCGGGGCGACTCCTCGCTCAGGTGGGGTAGTTTCGGTGAACTTGCCTCATCTTAGCCTTCACATAATAACTCGTAATGTTTTCAACTTGCACTGGTAGGCTAATCTAAAAGCTACGCACCAATATAGCTAAGGGAATAATCCCGTCGGGTCAGAATGTCTTAGAACATGGAAAATGGTCCCACGGTCTTCATAGAAGTCGGCTCAACGTACTTTCAAATGACACTCAATCCTTCGATCCCGTGGCTTGGGAGAAGGACGTTGGCTTAAGTTATGTTGCCCCGACACTTGAAATAGCCTAAGCCTTTGGCGTCGCCTGCGTGAATGCTTGCTAAAGCATGCACGGTCCCGTCATGTTGCCCCAACACTCAAATCAGCCTAAGTCATAGGCATCGTCCGCATGTATGCCTAATAAAGCATGCACGGTCTTGTCCCGCAAGGCTTGGCATAGCCTTCGTACGTCCCGCTAGTTAAGTCATCTTGCACGACCCGTTGGCTAAGTCTAGGCACGAACTTGGTTGTTCAAGTCGACCCCGTGCATAGTACGTTCCCTCGACGTAGAGCTCGGCGTAGCCCTCGCTCGTCGAGTCATTGCCTGAATAAGTTAGACAAGTGTTGTGCTGGGCTATCAAGCCATTTCTAGCACTGTCCCGCTCTATCTGCGGTTGTCAAGCTGCATAGTCCCTTGAGAACAAGGCTCGTCGTATAAGTCTATGACTTGAGCGTTAGCGTCGCCTATAGAACCAAGCCTATCAAAGGCACGAGTTATGGTCGATTTAGTGAAAAGCTTGCCACGAACAAAAAAAGTCCACGCGACTGGTTGTCGTCGAGATCGATCCCGCTACTTGGGAGTCTCGCTAAGTCATGATATGTCCCACACACGAGATCGGTCCCCTGGCTTGGAAGTCTCGCTAAAGTCTTGATATATCCCGCACACGAGATCGGTCCAGCAGCTTGGAAGTCTCGTTAAGTCTTGACAGATAGAAGGAAAGCATGGTCATGTTAAGGAAGGACTGGATAGACTGGATAGATCGAGTATGCATGGTCATTGGGCAACTTGTCGACAAGGTGTAGTCTTCTCGAGTGATCACCGGGGCGCTGGGATCATTCGGCCCGGGAGAAGCGAGTGTGGCTCAAAGTAGGATGCTAGATGACCGCATGGGAGAGTTCCACCCCACCGGGCTAGCTACCCGTATTGGTACAGGTGGATATCCCACGAGCCATGTCCAAGATAGCATGAAATTGCTAGTGACCACTCATGTAGATGTGTCGACAATAGCGGCACACCGCGTGTATGCCTTTGGATTGATTCTAGAGCTTGAATGCAGGTCTAGTCGGTAACACAAGGTCTGGGCCTAAGACTGGGCTGCAGCATAGGCACCGTGCTTGGCACGATAGATGTCGTCGGGATGTTCTTGGAAGTGATACTATGGTCCACAAGTCTTGTCTAAGTTAGCAATTGGGTCTAGCAGGAAGGCCGCAAGGCGGTAGCACGATAAGTCTTGATAACTTGCGAGGCGCGGCCTCATCTTGAAGCACGGACAAGTCTAAGCAAGGTCTAGAGAAACGGCCTGCACGAGTCATCCCATTGCCGTCCTTGGTACTTGAATCGTTGGCACGAGAATTGGTCTAGTGGTGCTGAAGTTTAAGTAAAGGTCTTGGCACGGCCGAGTTCGCGTAAGTTGCTCCTCAGCATAGCATTGTCTTGAATATGTCTAAGTCGTAAATAGAGTATGGCACGACCCTGCCGTCCCGAGTTCAAGTTTGGTCAAGTACCTAAGCGATGAGGCACTACCTCGATCGAAACACACGTCGGTATTGTAGCACGACCCTGTCATTGCACATCGAGTTGGTTAGACGTCAAGTCTTAAAACTGATCCTAAGACAAGACTAGAAAGACAATCGAAAGGGTTTAAGCTGCACAAAGTAAATGAACGTGTCGGTTATGTATGGGTGGGCGAGAAGCTCACTCCATCAGTACAGTGGTACTGACACCCACACAGTGTTCATGTGCAGGCACAGGTAGAAGCTCGTGGCGCGGAGCTCGCTTGGATGCATCGAGGCACGGAGTTCCTTGGCGACTCGAAGCGTGCGGCCGCGTGGATTAAAGACTTATACAGGACATAATCTATGGACATCGCCTTACGAAGCTTCTGCTGGATTCAAGTATTGTATCGAGAGATGAGAGAGAGCAGAGTGACTTGTAAATGAGAGAAACGTGAGCACGAGAGACTTGTAATTTGGCCTTGTGCCCACAAATGTAATCTTGTATTCAATATCAATAAAAGAGTTTCTTTTGAATGACTTGTGTTCATGTGTTCTTGTTCTTAAATTTCTGCTGCACATTCAATGTATCTGCTTGGGACTTCTGTGCGACGACCCCGTCGCCGCCGCTGTAATCGGCCGTTATGGAACCTGCCTTGCACGAGCGCAATCTAGGCTCATGTGGCATCATGCCTTAGCGAGGACGATCTCTCCTACGGGAGCGGGGCGTGACATGCGCAAGTTGTTACATTGTGCCCTCGCGCAACCTGATGAAGCACGCACAAGGTGATCGAACAGTGACCAGAACAGGGTGACGTGGTGCACAAGCTACCAATTTTGCAGAGCGTGCCCACTATACTACCCATGACCACGTGTATCTCACTCAAATGATGCCACGCATCCACAGCAGTTGGTGCAACCACTCGCGCAAGTGAATTGGCGCGCATCTAAAGCCCGCGCAACCCAGAATAACTGCTAAATAGTTATTTCCAAAACTCTATAAATAGTGTTTCATATCAGTTCTCAAACATCACCAAGGATCATAATCTCCTGCAAAAGTGTTGTTGCATCCTCCAGAGGCTCGTATCTTCGATATCACATCGTTCAAGGGATAAAGTGATCGTCTTCTGATTAGATTCCTATAGTTGTACTTCCCCTGAAATCAATTGTACTTTTTCTCAGTTTGTAGAAATAGAATTTCTTTTTGTTTTTTTGCAAACAAGCATGTGTCTACATGTGTCAGATACAATTGTCTATGGTGTGTCAAAAGAGTATCAGTGTGTTCAGTGAAGTGTCAATTGGTATGTGAATACAAGTATGTGTCAAATAAAAAGTAAATGTGTCCTGAAGTGGTGTCATAGTATATCATGAGTGAGTAGTGAGTAGGTGTCAACCATGCGTGTCTACCCTGTGTCAAACATATGTCCAAAGAGTGTCAAAGGATGTGAATGTGAAGAGTGTCCAATGCAGTGCCAAGCAATGTGTATTAGAACATAGAGTACAGTAGTGCTCGACTGTTCTGGGTCAAAATTTGTGGGTCGAACCACAGTGCGAATTCGACACCAAGTGGAGCCCTATTTCCTAGGCTAGGTATCAGTCATTGGGGTTACCCAATCATGTCATTAGCACAGGAATTTGGGTCATGTCCAGCATGCACGGACATAGCAGTAGTAAGGGACTGCTACAGTGCGTGCGCAGAACCAACCTGCGTGTCTCCGTATCCATTTCGACATGGCAAACAACACAAAAACAAACTCAGTCACACATCAATGAGATCTACATCTCATAGGCTATCCAAATATATAACTTATTTAGAATTTAGAGAACAAAAAGTTCTAAGGAACATTTCGTCGAACACTTAAGATATCTCTCCGATACGGAGCGATACGCCCATGATACAGACATCAAATGGATTCGATTTCTAACCAAAGTTAGCCAAAGGCTAGGAGAACCCTAAATGAATGCATCTATGGTTAGAAATCAGGAAATTAATAGGTTTAGAGATCATTACCAATTGGGAGTTGAAATCCCAATGAAAATCCTCTTGCAAAGCTCTCCCACCAAATCCAATGGTCAAATCACTCCTATTCCTTGCTAGCTAGCCAAGAGAGACCTTCTCTACTCAAGGGGAGTAGCTTGCTGTCACGAGCCGCACCCGCTTTTCGGGATACGAGTGCGTGTCCAAGCCCAGCCTACGCCACGGTATTGACGATAGTACGCTGTCTAGCCTATAATAAACAAGTGCTCATAAATGCTAACTGCTCATTCACAACACTAAATCAACTTTACAAAATATAGAAGTTTTGCATTTGAAGAAGAATGTAAGCTTTTATATTTATAGAAAACTACCACACAACTAACTAGTCTTCTATGGTTTGGCCTTCGAATCTCTATCTCCCCTCGTATGGTCCATAGCGCAAGAGTAGGCACGTCAACCTCACCTATAACAACGATCAAGAGATGAACTAACATGATGGCAAATAGTATATAAAGAACTAGCAAGAGATGAACTAACATGATATGAACTAGCACTAGAGTATATAAAGAACTAGCAAGAGATGAACTAACATGATATGAACTAGCACTAGCAAGATATGAACTAGCAGAATAAAACTAGCAAGGTATGAACTAACGAGATACGGACTGGCAAAATATAAACTAGCAACATATGAACTAACCAGATAGGAACTAACTAGATAATAGACTAGATAAAGGAAAAATAAGAACAACTATGTGTGCATGAAATACCTTTTAATACGTAAACGGCTGGACTAATACGGCACATCATACGATGGCTATCCACAATAATAGGGTACGACTAACTCATACGTAGGGTGTATGACTTAGCTATCCACAATCAAAATAGTTGGGTTTGTTCACGTACTTATCGAGTATTTTCCCTTCTGACTCTCTAACAATCAATAACGATCAATGATACACTAAAAAGGATACAATAACTGCGGTGTCACAATCATATCTCAATAGAATATCAAGCAATATCTCAATGGGTTATCAAACATAGAAATGATAGAGAAAACATTATAAAGAACCAAAATATAAATGCAATACTGTACTTGCCTGAATCCTTGTACAAACCATAGTCACAAGTAGAGGATGAGGGAAATGTCGATCTAGAAGCTGTCAACCTATAACACATATCGCACCACGAACCGTGCACAAAAAGCACAAGTCAATTCTAATGTTCTAGTTCTAAATTCATGGAATAAGTGGCTAATGGGTTAACTAATCTATTAATAGTTAATTATGGAATAATTTACTTAAAAACCTAATTTAACCAAATAATAAATTGAATATTATCTAAACATGCAAGTTTGGCCATCCAAAGTTATATTTCCAATTTTGGAAACCGTGACACGCAAAACGAGGGTGCCATTGACTATCTAGTCAAATATCATGAACTCAAGATTTTGAAAATGAACCTTGGTTGATTTTAGTGCCACGAGTGTGCTGGAATCAACCGTGCCACAAATTCACATTTTGATCAAAAGATATCGCCGTTATGGCTAATCGTGACCAAAATGGTAATTCACCGATCAATTTTGAGTTCAACAGATTAATTAAAATACTAGATGATCGAATTAATTTCTGGAAAAAATATATGTTGTAGAGCTCTGTGTTAGCTTTCTGCAACTTCAAACGGTTCATGATTTCGATTTCTGGTTCTCCCATAATCTTGAAAACACCGAAACATGTTATGTTTCTGACAACCAACATTCTACAAATTTTCTAGAAATTTAAGAAGAAGGTATACGAAAATAAGTTACATATTCAAAAAATTTACCTCGATACGAATCCAAGAAAAAAAACGGTGCGCAAATCCGAGGTCGGGGCTGACGGCAATCTCCTCGGGAAGTCAGGGTCTCCTTGGACTCAAACACCTCAAAGTCGGCCAGGAATAACTAGGGTTTTTTCTGTTCTGCATGTAATAAATATATAAACAGACGGGTACATTCAGCACCTACTGACTAAGTGCTGCGCTGGCTGACGGGTGGGCCCGGCCAGTGCTGACTGGATATTGATTGTGTATTTATTTTCCAGAAATTGATTTAAAATGATTTTAAGGCCAAATAAACTCAAATGAAATCCTAAAAATTCCTAAAAAAATTGTAGAAAACTATAGAAAATATATCTAACCTTCTAGAATATAAATAAAAATGCTTTACTTCATATTAGTCCCAAATGGCCTCATAATAAATATTGGAAGCCTTTAAAAATATTTAAACCTTAATAAATAAATACTTAAAAATTCCCAAAAATTATGAAAAAATTCTAGAAAATATAAAATAGAATAATGAACCCTAGAAAAATATTTTGGGTCAATATTTGCTCTTAGGCTAGCACAATAAATTCCAGAAGTCCTAGAAAATAGGTTTTTTCTATATTTAATTATCAAAGTAATTCCAAAAAATACCAAAAAAATCTAGAAAATTTAGAAAATAGTTTTTGAGGTTCTAGAACCTAAATAAAATATTGGATCCCAAAAATAACCCCGAATGGTCATATGGTAAATCATGAAATTTAATAAAATATATAAATCTTCACAAAATAGATATTTAAAAATTATCTAAAATATCTAAAAATTATGATAAACTATAAAAGAGCCAAATAATGCTTACTAAGGTCCAAATGACCATAAAAGTAAATCATAATCAAATAAAAAATGGGAAGTGGGCTTACAAATCTACCCACCTTAGAAAAAAATTGTTCTCAAAATTTTGGAGGATACGATTAAGAATCAACATCTAGATAAGATTTGGAATCTAGCAGAAGAAAATCAAATAGGTTTCAAAGGTTGCTAAGAGCCAAATAATATTCCAAAAATAGAAGGATAAGATAAAAATGTTCAAGGATAAAGAAAAAGAATAAGAAATAAAATAATAGTCATATGTCAAAAGGATGTAGTCTCTATAATATTCAAAAACCGTATGTATACATGAAGTCACTTTACCGAAAATTTATGTCCCACCAGTGTACATCTGACTGCAGTAACCCTTGATATTATGACTCAAATATAATATGGTATCGAACACTCTATCAACTCTATCCAATATTGACATAATAAATCAAAGGATCAAATAATGCAACTAGGATATAGTTTTAGTAATATTCGACAAACTACGCATACTTTAAATTATTTCAACTTAGGGATCATGCCACGCCAGTGCGCCACTGACTGCAGTGAACCCACAGTCTCCATAATTCAAATAAATGGGGACAGTGCGCATCTGCCTTACCATTATAAGTCATCGAAAATTATTTCAACTATATCCATAAGAATTTCAAAGAGCTTCTATAAATTAAAACAAGTCGACCATAATAAGAAAATATAAGTATATGTCCTTGAATAAAAGTGTCAGTTTTGAAAACAAAACGATCGCAAAATAGTTTTGAAAATAAAACGAGGTTTAGAGAAGGCAGAAGATAAAATAGCACAAAAATGATCAAAATTCGGAATTGAATTCTATGAAGGCCTAACTTACCAAACGTATATTCTACCCACCTTAGATCATACCCTCGTATTAAAATACAATAGAATTACATGGCTTATGTAGCAACCTTATCTACCAACCAATAGAATTAAATAAGGGACTCCTAGTCCTGGTATTCTCCTAAAATCAAATCAATCCAAATTGTGAATGAGCACTTCCTAGTCGCAGGCTTGTATTAGTGCAACTAACTTAAGTACTACCATAAGTTCACAATCATTTATGAAATCCGACCTGCGTGGGCCACCATAAAAACTTGTCACAATTCGTACCCGTTTTTTGGGATACGAGTGCGTGTCCAAGTCCAGCCTACGCCGCGGTATCGGCAGTAGTACGCTGTCTAGCCCGAAATAAACAAGTGCTCATAAATGCTAACTACTCATTCACAACAACTAAATCAACTTTACAAAATATAAAAGTTTTACATTTGAAGAAGAATGTAAGCTTTTACATTTATAGAAAACTACCACACAACTAACTAGTCGTCTATGGTTTGGCCTTCGAGTCTTTATCTCCCCCTCGTATGGTCCATAGCGCAAGAGTAGGCACGTCAACCTCACCTATAATAATGATCCAGTCAGGAAAGGAGCAGAGTACAATCATATTGCAATTAATGTTGTTAGTCCAAAATAAGTTAGAACAACGAAAAACTATGATGGCAAAGAGTATATAAAGAACTAGCAAGAGATGAACTAACATGATATGAACTAGCACTAGCAAGATATGAACTAGCAGAATGAAACTAGCAAGGTATGAACTAACGAGATATGAACTGACAAAATGTAAACTAGCAACATGTGAACTAACAAGATATGAACTAACTAGATATTGGACTAGATAAAGGAAAAATAAGAAAAACTATGTGTGTGTGAAATACCTTTTAATACGTGAACGGCTGGGCTAATACGGCACATCATACGATGGCTATCCATAATAATAGGGTACGGCTAACTCATACGTGGGGTGTATTAGCTATCCATAATTAAAATAGTTGGGTTTGTTCACGTACTTACCGAGTATTTCCCCTCTCCACTCTCTAACAATCAATAACGATCAATGATACACTAAAAAGGATACAACAACTATGGTATCACAATCGTATCTCAATAGAATATCAAGCAATATCTCAATGGAATATCAAACAAGGAAATGATCATAAAGAAAATATTATAATAAACCAAAATATAAATGCAATACTGTACTTGCCTGGATCCTTGCACAAACCATAGCCACAAGTAAAGGATGAGGGGAATGCTGAACTAGAAGCTGTTAACCTATAACACATATCGCACCATAAACCGTGCACGAAAACCACAAGTCAATTCTAATGTTATAGTTCTAAATTCATGGAATAAGTGGCTAATGGGTTAACTAATCTATTAATAGTTAATTCTAGAATAAATTACTTAGAAACCTAATTTAACCTAATAGTAATGTGAATATAATTTAAACATGCAAGTTTGGCCATCCAAAGTCAAGTTTCAAATTTTGGAAACCATGGCACGCAAATCGAGGCATGTCGTTGACTATCTAGGCAAACATCGTAAACTCTAGATTTTGTAAATGAACCTTGGTATATTTTAGTGCCACAAGTGTACTGGAACCAACCATGCCACAAATTTACATTTTGGTCAAAAGATATCGCCGTTATGGCTAATCGTGACCAAAACAGTGATTCATCAATCAATTCTGAATTCAACAGAATAATTAAAATACTAGATGAACGAACTAATTTTTGGAAAAAATATATGTCATAGAACTCTGTGTTAGCTTTCCGAAACTTCAAACGGTTCTTAATTTTGATTTCTGGTTCTCCCGTAATCTCGAAAACACCAAAACGTGTCAAGTTTCGGACAACCGACACTCTACGAATTTTTCAGAAATTTAGAAAGAACTTATACAAAAATAAATTACATATTCAGAAAGTTTACCTCGATAAAAAACCAACAAAAAAATGGCACGCGAATCAGAGGTCGGGGCTGACGGCAATCTCCTCGGGAAGTCGGGGTCTCCTTGGAATCAAACACCTCAAAGTCGGCCAAGAATAATTAGGGTTTTTTCTGTTCTACGTGTAATATATATATAAATAGGCGGGTACAATTAGCACCGCTGATTGGGCGTTGTGCTGGATGAGGGGTGGGCCAGGCCAGTGCTGACTGGATATTGACTGTTATTTATTTTCCTGAAATTGATTTAGAATGATTTTAAGGCCAAATAAACTCAAATAAATTCCTAAAAATTCCTAAAAAATTGTAGAAAATTACAAAAAATATATCTAACCTTATAGAATATAAATAAAAATGGTTTACCACATATTAGTCCCAAATGGCCTCATAATAAATATTGGAAACCTTTAAAAATATATAAACCTTAATAAATAAATACTTAAAAATTCCCAAAAATATGGAAAAATTCTAGAAAATATAAAATAGAATAATGAACCCTAGGAAAATATTTGGGGTCAATATTTGCTCTTAGGCTAGCACAATAAATTCCAGAAGTCCTAGAATATAGGTTTTTCCTATATTTAATTATCAAAGTAATTCTAGAAAATACCAAAAAATCCAAAAAATTTAGAAAATAGTTTTTGAGGTTCCAAAACTTAAATAAAATACTGGATCCCAAAAATAACCCCGAATGGCCATATGGTAAATTATGAAATTTAAAAAAATATATAAATCTTCACAAAATAGATATTTAAAAATTATCTAAAATATCTAAAAATTATGATAAACTATAAAATAGCCAAATAATGCTTACTAAGGTCCAAATGACCATAAAAGTAAATCATAATCAAATAAAAAAATTGGGACGTGGGCTTACACTTGTAATTGGTTTGGTTGGATTTGGAGTTGATTTGATGAAATGAGGTAAATTTGAGGAAGAACACAATTGGGGTTAAGGTTTGCAATAAAAGAGGCAAGAGAGGACTAATGATGACTTATATAGGTGGAAAAAAACCTCTTTTGGCCAGCCATGGGTGATAGGCTAGGATTTGGTTAAGTCACAATGGCCCAAAACCTCTTTCTATGTTGTAAAAATAAGCCCTTAAGCTAAAGGCCCAAACTAGCACCTTAATTCCAATCTCCAAATAGTTTCTAAGTCATTCATAGCTAGATTAGAGACTTATTACTAATCCAATTATGTTAGCTAGGTCTCTGTGGTCATGGTTAGTCTCTAGGCTAAGTTGTTCTAAGGTTTCACTAGCAAAAGCCCAAAATCACATTACACCAAATTAAATAGTATTAAAATAATAAAAAAATTCACAATTACCAAAATACACTTATTCTAGAAAGTGGTAGTGACAACCTGTAGACGATAATGTACTGATCCTCGCTCTCCACAGGTGCTCCGAACCAAGAAAGCGTGCGTAGGAACTGAAGGCGGCGCTTGAAACATTTTAAAGCCTTGCTCGTATGCTCGAAAGCTTGAATCCCCTCTTTTGAAGACTCTACTACATCAGACCAAGGAATATAGCTCGACTTTCCTCGATACCAGGTGGTTTGAATGTTTTATTTTGTAAGAGGAAGATGTAATATATGGAACAACTATCTCATCAGCGTTCATTTTGTAATCGAGTTAAGTTGTAAGCCCGCGCAATAATGATTGTAATAGAGTCTTTGTAAATGATGTTCATTATCAATAAATTTAAGTTTTCTCTTGTTTTAAATGTGTTGTTCAATTTCTCTGCGTACTCTATTAGATATTGTATTTCAGATAACCTTATGACATTGCCTTGTACGAGCACAACTTAGGCTCGCATGGCATCACGTCCGGGGGATGACTATTAATTCTTTGGAATCGGGACGTGACATAATGGTATCAAAGCACAGCTATATGTCCTTTGGCTTTTTGTCTTGAGTCTCGAAACCTTTGCCCTCGTGTCGATGAGATTAGTTATTCCATATAATGAGCCTGTAATATTTTCTAAGACTAATATGAGTTTCATTTTTAATTCAAAAGTTGCGAAACCTGTGGCCGCGATCGATTCGAATGCTTCGAGAGGCTCTAGCAGCTCGAAGGCCGACCATCGGTTGACCTAATGGAGCGGATATTACGCATAATGGAAGTGCAACAACAATGGGCTAATGCCTGACACACGCAGTTCGAGAACACGTTTGTGGACCTATTTAAGGTACAACATAAGTAGCTTGACACCTTACAACAAATCGTACAGACAATCATGGTCAATAACAATCATTCTGCGACCGCGTCTGCCGTAACAGAGCCGACAAACCAACGCAGCAAAGTCGACCATGATGAGCCTCAGCCTGCACCTACAAAGTATGCCCCCTCTAAAATCTCAAAATTCAAGAAGGTGTACAATACTTCGTTCAAGGGAATCGAAGATCCTTCTGCGATGCTCGACTGGTTGGCAGAATTAGAAGACCACTTCAAAGCACTCGGCATCGACGAGTCGAGGTGAGTTGCTTGTGCTCAAATTCAACTTTGATTGAACGCGTACAACTGGTAGATCACTTGTGCATAATTGAGCGATCCTGTGAGACGATGAAGATCACTTGGGCCACATTCAACAACAACAACAAAAAGTATATTTGTTGCAACTAATAATGACAATGAATGACGCTGCCATACTGATAGACCCTCAATGATACTACATGATATTAATACTACAAAATATTTGTGCTATTCAAAATGAATCACTGATACCCAATATAATTAGATACCAAATCTCAGAACCCATCCAACTCCTCTTTGCCCGCTCTCATGTTTTGGTAGCGTTGAAGGATCTTTTCATTGTTGAGAGGAGTGAACACATCTTTCTCAATATATGTAACCAAGTAGTCATTCATCCGTTGATCGCCCATCCGGTTCCTCAGTCAATTTTTTTACAATCTTTATTGCTGAAAATGCTTTTTCAACCGAAGTCGTTGCTACAGGTAGTAAAAAAACTAATTTCACAAGCAAGTATACCAATGGATATGCAACATTCTTTTTTGTTTGAACTAGTTTCACTGTAAGGCCGCTGATTCCCTTAATTATCGAAAATTCATCACTACTTCGCCCACATCAAGTATATAATTCTCCAATTGATTATCAAGTGCCATAATCCAACATTCAGAAAATTCGAATGGATACAATTTGGCAAGATGAATCAACTTATCCTTATCAAAGGAAGAGAAAGAATCACTTGGATCTAAAGATGCCATACAAATAAGTAGCTTTGTGTGTATCTCATTGAACCGATCATTGAGTTCTAGAAGTTGCGAGTCTATCACCGTATAAAATAAGCCAATACGATAATAAAGTAGATTAGTGTTTTGTTCAGCATTCCGTCATGACCTCCCTCACACTACATATTTATCATCCATATTTGGAACAAAAATATGATTCTTTTCACAAAAAAAAGAAGCTTCAATTTTTAACTTTTCCTATCCATCATCCCTCATCATTTGTAGCCTTTGTTTGGATAAATTAACCAAGGACATCGTATTTACAATATCTTGGTCTTTTCTTTGTAATGACTGCGACAACTCATTTGTAACTCCCATAACACTTTTCGTAAAGTGCAAATTGAACACAAATTCAAAAGTTTGAATTCCATCTAACAAAGCACATGCCTCACCCTTTTGCTTTGAACTAGTACTATCCTGTGAAACAATCTCAAGCACATCAATAACAGAGAAGAATATAACAACCAAGGATATCAAGGTACCATAATGTGAACCCCATCGAGTATCGCCTGCCCTTTGAAGACTACATTCTTGGTTCAAACCACACCCACTAGAGATTTCACCAGTTCTTAGTGCTTCTATGACCTTGCTACTTTGTGCTTCCCTCAAAGTATCTCAACACTTGCAAGAACCTCCAACAACATTCACCAAATTATATATAGTATTAAAAAGAAGAGCAATTTGATTGTGATTTTTTGCAAACGCCACAAGAGCTAATTGTAGTTTATGGGCAAAGCAATGGACATAGAAAGCATATGGATTTTCATTCAAGATAATAGTTTTGAGACCATTAAATTCCCCTCATATTGCTAGAACCATCTTACCCCTGTCCACGTAACTTTGACAAAGCTTAATCCATGTTTCAAGAACAATGGATCAATCGCCTTTTTTTAGAGATGAGGAAGTCGTGTTGGAAACATGGACAATGCCAAAAAAATATTAAATAATTAGCCCTTTTTATTCACTCGCAGTAAAACCGCCATCTGCTCCTTAATGGACACATCCTGAGACTCATCAATCATAATAGAAAAGAAATCATCCTCAATGTCCTCAATCAATGCCTTGGTAGTTTCAGCTGCAGCGGTACTAACAGTATCTTTTTAGATATCATGAGATATTACTGTTAAATTTTTAGGGGCATTCTTCAACACAACCATATTAATATCTTCATTGTGATCGACAAGAAATTCAAGAAGTTCAAGAAAATTTCCTTGATTTGATGACTTATCAGATTCATCATGACCACGGAAGGCTAACCCCGACGTAACAAATATCTAACACAATCAACTGACGCTGTTAAATGAGTCCGATAATCCTTTCATTTTTATTTCGACTGCTTGAACAAAGAAGCTTCAATATGTTGCTTTTGGTTCATCAAACTTACACACTTGGTCCAAGCAAGTATGTGTTTGATGTACTTGGCATGAGTGCTTAATCTCTCATTTTTCTTCCAATTAGTGAAACCCCAGTTATGAAAGAATCAGATCCTTTTTACGAGTCTTCAACATCAACTCTTATGAGATAACAACATAAGCAAAAGGCAGCATCTATTTAAATGATATACTCTAACCAACCACCCAAACTCATCAAACCATTCTGGATTGAACTCTTTGTGGAAATTTATGACCACGAGGATGGCATGAACCTCTTTGCAAATAGGCTCTACGAATTTTCTCACGCTGATTAGGTTGATATTATGAAATTTGTTGTCGAAAAGCAAGATCCGATGGAAGAGTTTCTGAATTAATTTCAATACGTCTATGTCTAGATTACTGTGGTCTTTCATCTTCATCAATGCAATCCTTACATTCTTGAGTAAGAGGAGGAGGTGGCTCGAATCTTTTTAGTTTTATAATGAATTTATCAAGTCCCATACCTATAACCTAACCATGAAAATAAAATAAAAAGTTCAAAAATCTAGGTGTCATAAACCCTAAATCTAGTGATGAATTTCAAGCTTGGTCTATTGTCGAATGACAACACAATACGCAAATAATCAATTTATAAAATCTAAAATCTCCAAACAAACGAAGACAAATAACTAAACCCTTGATCTCAATGAGTTTTGATTCACATGATTTCCAAATGAGAGAGAGAGAAAGGGGGAGAGAGAAAAATAGAAACTAACTTGATCGCCGCTGGTGTCACGCCCCGCTCCCGTAGGAGCGATCGTCCTCGCTAAGACGTGATGTCGCACGAGGCTAGATTGCGCTCATGCAAGGCAGTTTCATAACGGCCGATTACAGCGGCTGCGACGGGATCGTCGCATAGAAGTTCCAAGCAGAAACATTGAAACATGCAGCAAAAATTTTGAAGCAACATACAAGTTATTCAAGAGTGCTCTTTATTGATATTAAACAGTAAGATTACAATGGGGCACAAGGCCATGATTACAAGTCTCTCAAGCTCACTTTTTTCTCATTTTATAAGTCACTCTGCTCTCTCTCATCTCTCGATACAATGCTTGAGCCAGCGGATGCTTCGGAAGGTAATGTCCATACATTATGTCCCGTATAAGTCTTGACTCCACGCGGCCGTGCGCTTCGAATCGCCAAGGAACTCTGTGCCTCGACGCATCCAAGCGAGCTTCGGGTCACGAGCTTCTACCTGTGCCTGCACATAAAAACTGTGTGGGTGTCAGTACTCAACTGTATTGGTGGAGTGAGCTCCTCGCCCATCCATACAAAACTGACACATTCATTTACTTTATGCAATACAAATTCCTTTCGATTGTCTTTCTAGTCTTGTCTTAGGATCAATTTTAAGACGTACACGTCTGACCAAACCGATGTGCCACGACATGACCGTGCTATAATGCCAACGTGTATTTTGATCGAGGCAGTGCCTCATCGCTTATGTACTTGACCGAACTTCAACTCGGGACGGCAGGGTCGTGCCATGACATCTACTTGTCTATTCTAGTTTCCAATGACGTCAAGGAGACAATTTGTGCAGGTCGTGCCTCTAGATCTTGCTTAGACTTGTTCGTGCTTCAAGATTGAGACTGTTCCTCGCAACTTATCCAGACTTATCCATGCTACCGCCTTGCAGCCTTCCTGTTCGACTCATAAACTAACTTAGACAAGACTTGTGAAACATAGTATCAATTTTATGAATATCCCGACGCCAAGTATCGTGCCAAGCACGGTGCCTATGCCGCAGCCCAATCTTAGGCCCAGACATTGTGTTACCGACAGGACATGCATTCAAGTTCTAGACTCAATCCAAAGGCATACATGCGGTTTGTCGCTATTCTGCCGACCCATCTATATGAGTGGACACTAGCAATGTCTAGCTATCTTGGAATGGCTCGGAGATATCGGACCGTCCCTCCGTGGGTAGCTAGCCCCGGAAGTGCCGAATCTTCCATACGGTTATCCAGCATCCTACCTTGAGCCGCAACGCGCTTCCCCCGGGCCGACATGATCCCAGTGCCCCGGCGATCATTCGAGAAGACTACACCTTGTTGACAAGTTGTCCAATGACCATGCAGACTCAACTCGATCTATCAAGTCCGTCCTTAACCAGTGCCCCGGCGATCATTCGAGACTCCCAAGTAGCAGGACCGATCTCGCATGAACGGGACTTTTCGAGACTTAGCGAGACTCCTAAGTATCGGCACCGATCTCACGTGCGAGACCTATCGAGACTTAGCGAGACTCCCAAGTAGCGGGACCGATCTCGCGTGCGAGACTTATCGCGGCTCCCAAGTAGTAGGACCGATCTCGGCGAAAACCAGTCGCGTGAACTTCCTTTATCCATGGTATGCTTTTCACTAGACCGACCGTGCCTCATGCCTTAGACAGACCTTGTTCTCTAGGCGACGCTATCGCTCAAGTCGTATACTTTATACGACGAGCCTTGTTCTCGAGGGACTACGCGGCTTGACAACCGCAGATAGAGCGGACAGTGCTAGAATTGATTTAGATCGACCGACATAACTTTGCCTAACTTATTTGCATAACAACTTGATGAGCAAAGGCTACGCCAAGCTTCGCATTGAAGGAACATGTCGTGCATGCGTTTGACTTGAACAACCAAGTTCTCGGGTGCCTAGACTTAAGCCACAAGCTGTACAATACGACTTAACCCACGGGACGTGCGAAGGCTATGCCAAGCCTTGCGGGACATGCGAAGCCTATGCCAAGCCTTGGACGACGGGACCGTGCATGCTTTATCAAGCATTCATGCCGACGACGCCTATGACTTAGGCTAATTCGAGTGTTGAGGCAACTTAGCAACTTAGGCCAACTTTCTTCTCCCAAGCCACGGGACGAAGGATCGAGTGTCATTTTGAAAGCATGCTGAGCCGACTTCTAAGCAGACCTTGGGACCATTTTCTATGTTCTAAGACATTCTGACCCTTCGGGATTATTTTCTTAGCTATGTGGATGCGTCTCTCTTATTATCAAGCCTAACTTGTGTAAGTTGAAAACATGCGAGTTATTATGTGAAGGCTAAGATGAGGCAAGTTCATCGAAACTACCCCACCTGAGCGAGGAGTCGCCTCGACCGAGCTAGTCCTCGAGCAGCCGTTGCAAGGCTAAGTCCGAACGCCGTTGGCGTTTTGATTCCTCCGATTGACCGAGCGAGACGGGCCACTACATCATACACCACTCAGAAAAAGTTTTGTCCTCGAAACTAACTGAGTACTTACTTTCGATACTTTGATCCAAGGACTATCGTACACACTACGCCTATGCGTTTTCTCAATCCGAGCCACGCTCGTACTACCACCAATCTTTCTTTTAACACGATTTCAAATCTTTGACACTTTTCCATTCAACGAGTCTCACTTTAATTCAATATATCACTTGGTTAGAGCATGTACGCATTCTAGGCGTCCCCAAAATACATGTATTTCAGCCAAGCCGTATGATAGCGAATTTGTCATTCTCACTCGAGTCGCATCGTACACATATCTAGGCGTCCCTGAAATATATGCATGTCAGTCGAGTCTCGTGAGCAGGGTTTCCTATTCTTGAATCATTCAATCCATCCATACCAATTCGCAAGATCAATCCTCGAATGCTAACTCTTGAAACAGGGGCGTCTCGCCTAACCGCTAGGCCATTTCTCAAGGCTAAAGTCAATATCAGGATTGGAATCATAGTTCCCCAACAATAATGCCAACACTGACCCCAATCCTAGGGTCAAACCAAGTTCAATTATACGGGGTTTTCTACCTAAGCTCGCGTCACTCAGATTTCTAAACATCGAGCATGATCACCTAATTCACATCAAGGCATTCGTTGCGCAGCGCAACGAATTCGAATCCATTCAAATCACCAAATTGACATAATTCACATATCCATTCTAACCAATTCGAGTATTCGATCACGAGGTCGTCTAGCTTGGCAATATATTGTGCCCCAATCTCACGCGAGTCCGATTATCCATGGTGGTTCATGAATCACCATACAATACTCCCGCAGAATAATCATTCTTATTGGAGCGTAACTCTTGCTTGAATCTAGACTAATTCATTCTCGATACGTGGATTGGACCTACTCAATCTTCAAGTTTAATCGTCAAGCACACTGATTCATTCTCGATCCCACCTTCGCGTCAAACCACAAGTCGAAGCAATCAAATTGCCACACCATGCAAGTTCGATCACTCCCGCTGTATGAATCACCATACCAACGCTCAAGCGGAGTGATCGTCCTAATCTGGCACGATGCATGTGCGAGGCTAGTGTTGCGCTCGCATAAGACAAGAATGTCAACATTGTGGTTATCGTCGAAGCAATCCAAACATTTTATTTTCATCCAAGCCAAGATCTCAGTTTGATAGTCTGACCGTCATTCGTTCAACTAGAAAATCTTCGAGCCAAGTCTATCTTTTTGTAATGCCCCAGAATCAGAATACTGGAGAGCGGGGGCGTACATAGCCAGCTACGTATATTGAAGTGCAACCAACCTCGCTATACGGTCACGGCTGTCTAGATACATGAGGGTTTAACTACAAGCCACAGTTTACTATGGTCATGAACAAGCCTATTGTCTCAATCTCAAACAAGCAATAATAGTTACAAGATGTCAGAGCACCAAATATATAATAGCAAGGCGTCCCATAAATTACATATTGGATGATCATGAAGCTAGTCGTACAAAATGTCAAGACTAGCAAGAGTTCGGTCATACATGATCAACCCTAGGATCTGTCAATCATGTTACAGCCCGTAGGCAGACAGTAAATAAGGTACAATACGAGCTAACATGTGCTCGTCGGCTAAACGCCTCAAAAGAATAATTTTACAATAAAGTGGGAGGACAAAAAAAACCTACTCGTTGCCAGGGTTACGTCTGGTGGTCATCATCTGGCTGGAAGGTAGGTAGGTCCTCTGGAGCTGCTCCGATATCTGGCCATACAAAACCAGCGGGGTCAGACCCCAGAAAGAGCAAGTGCCACAAAGGAGGCTTCACTTAGGAACTAAAACCAGCATATCACAATAGAATATTAAAGATAATAAATAAAGAACTGATAATAATAGAGATAACAACAGTAAACTTAGTACGAGGAAACCATTCAAGTAGCCAGGTCACAACCCTTAAACCAAACAAGGACCGGGGTTGTAATCCTTCACCTGAAAAGAAATTTGTCTCAAATACTATTGGTACAGTGAAGACAATAAACGAAGAGAGGACTCAGAACTGCTCCGGGAGCCAGGTTACAACCCTTAAACCTAACAAGGACCGGGGTTGTAACCCTTCGCCTGAACAGAACTGGACCCCTGATCTTTATTGTTAAGGCCAGTATAAATAATCATGGTATTAAGGTAAGGTAAAAATGACGAACATGGCATGGGGTTACAATAAGACAATAAACGAAGAGAGGACTCAGAACTGCTCCGGGAGCCAGGTTACAACCCTTAAACCAAACAAGGATCGAGATTGTAACCCTTCGCCTGAACAGAACTGGACCCCCGATCGTTATTGTTAAGGCAATCATCAATAATCATGTCATGTCACAATCTTGCACAGGATCAGGATAAGATTAAGCTGGAATAAGCTCCATCCAATCAATCACGGCCAATCAAGAGTACGACTTGATACTTTTAACTAACTAGGGTTATCACAGGCCTAGTTACTAGCAAGATGCAATGAGATTATCCTAACAGCCACAAGCCCTGCAGACCATCCGGTTATCCAGGTCGAATGTCCGTTTTTGAAGAATGGAACACGTGACTGTGTGCTGGAAATGTGCCCTACTCGTCGGTAGGCTACAAGTCCACTGAATGCGCCCAGATAACGGGATTGTCTGTAGTTGGCAATCTCTTCATGACTACTGAATCATTCTAGTTAATTAGCCTTAGTCAATTTCAGTAGGTACCTTTGACCGTGGTACTCAGGGATCTCCATCCTAGACATGATGCAAGACAGTACTAATTTATTTGTACAAACACAATCGCCCACGGTGTCCAGGTCTTTCATACTTGTTATGTCAGGCGAGTTGTCGTAACAGCATGTCATGATATATCATGTCAGTTTGCTCGTCAAGAGTGTGCCACAGCGGGCCTTTATCGTGTTCTATTCTTATCTTATCATGAATGAGAGAGACTTACATAAAATAACTAGTGACATATTCTTGAAGCCAAGGAAAAGTTCTACAACTTTCATGTTTTGAGTTTCTCAAGATTCTAGCTATAAAACAACTTAAACAGGCAAAAACAGTAAAATAGAGCAATTCCGGCGCATGGGATTCCTGCACAATCGGCACGTGGGATTCCTGCACAATCGACGCGTGGGATTCCTACACCATCGGTGCGTGGGATTCCTGCACCATCGGCACGTGGGATTCCTGCACCATCGGCGCGTGGGATTCCTGTACCATCGACGCATGGGATTCCTGCACAATCAGCGCATGAAATTCCTGCACCATTGGAGAGTAGGATTCCTGCACCATCGGCGCGTAGGATTCCTGCACAATCGGCGCGTGGGATTCCTGCACCATTGGCGCGTCGGATTCCTGCACCATTGGCGCGTGGGAAACTCACGTTGCGTCTTCAGTACATGCGCGTAGGGAACCTACGCGCATGACATGCTCGGAGTTAAGGAATGCATTGTCGGGACTTCACAGCGCATGGCCTCCCGGCGCATGGCCTCCCGGGCGTATGGGGGTCATCGTCCCCAAACATCAAGTTCAGCCATGAAAGTTCCGAAAACTTGCCATGGCCATAACTTCCTCATCCGAGGTCGAAATCAAGCGAAACAAAAGCCAAAACTGCATGAAATTGAATTCTCTACAACATAGAACCATTAGTTTTTAAAAATAATCAAGTTTTAGAAGTCAAAACCAAGAAAACCAAAAAGTTACAAACTAAGATCTACAAGAATCTATCCATCAAATCCAAAAATGTCAAGTTCTAAAGAGGCTTAGAATCAAGTAAGGAAGAGAATGGAACAATAAAACTTGAGATCCATCATGAAGCAAGTTTGCACTTGCCTAAGCTCTCTCTCTCTCTCCCTTCTGGTGGTTGAAGAAGTAATGGTAGAGAAAAAGAAGTAAATGAAGAGAGAGAATGAGGGAATGGGTTAATAAATGGTGATGGTGGTGGTAGATAGAAGTTCTCCCCTTGGTTCATGATGAAGCAAGACAACCCAAGCCTAGCCGAACCAACCAAAAATAGACTAAGCCATGTAATGCCAAGATAAGCCAAGCAAGGAATCATGCAATACAAGATAAAATACGTACACGTATTTCAAAATACGTAATACGAACTATAGGCATTACAACTCTACCCACCTTAAAAGAATTCTGTCCTCAGAATTTAACTAAGAGGCTAGAGGGACATAAACAAGCTATACTATTCACAGGCAAGCTATACTAATCAAGCAATCAAGTAATTATTTATGCAAGCAAGGAATCGAAGGCATGAGGCATAAGAAAGATATTATATCTCACGAATCAAACAGGTCAGGATATCGCGATCGGATATCATCCTCACGCTCCCACGTTGACTCACCCAAAGAGTGATGACCCCAAACAACTCGGACTAACTTGATAGTCTTGTTCTTGAGTGTCTTCTCTCTTCGGTCCAATATAGACACGGGCCTCTCCTCATACGAAAGGGTGGTACCAACAACCAATTCCGAATGATCCAAGATGTGGCTCGGGTCCGGGATATACCGTCGCAGTTGGGATACATGGAACACATTATGCACCTCACGTAACGACTGCGGAAGAGCGAGACTATAGGATACATCTCCTACTCGCTCCAGAATATCGAACGGTCCTATATACCTAGCACTAAGCTTTTCCCGTACGCTGAAACGAATAACGCCACGGTTAGGCAAAATCCTGAGGAATACATGGTCGCCGATAGAAAACTCAAGAGGGTGCCGATGAGAATCAGCCCAATGATGCTGGCGATCTTGGGCAACTTGAAGATAATCTCTGACTCTCCTGACCACCTCAACGGTCTGAGCAATCATTTTCGGACCGAGCATCTGTCTCTCTCCGACATCATCCTATGCTAGCGGGGATCGGTACTTTCTACCAAACAGTACCTCGAACGGTACCATCTGGATGCTGGCGTAGAAACTGTTGTTGTACGAGAACTCTACCAGGTACAGGCGATCTTTCCACGAACTACCGAAGTCGAGCGTACAAGATCTCAACATGTCTTTGAGAGTCTGGATCGTACGTTCTGACTGGCCATCTGTCTGTAGGTGATATGCTGAGCTGAACTGGAGGCGAGTCCCCAAACTCTCTTACAGGCTACGCCAAAAGTGCGACGTAAATCTGGAATCTCTGTCCGAGGTGATACTGACTGGCACACTGTGTAATCTGACAATCTGTCGGAGATACATTTCTGCTAGCTGAGCCGTCGACTGACCAACTCTGAATGGGAGGAAGTGAGCCACCTTTGTGAGCCGATCAACTATAACCCAAAAAGCATCTCGACCAGCTGGGGATCTAGGGAATCCAGTCACGAAATCCATGGTCATATGCTCCCACTTCCATTCTGGAATTGGCAAGGGCTGAAGAAGTCCAGCTGACCTCTGATGTTCAGATTTAACTTGTTGGCAAACCAAACACCGAGAGACAAACCGGGCTATCTCCCTCTTCATGCCATTCCACCAAAAGTGTTGACGGATATCACGGTACATCTTTGTACCATCGGGATGAATGGAATACTGCAAACTGTGAGCCTCTGCCATGATCTCTTGTCTGATATCACTGCTGGGTACACAAAGACGCTTCCCATGCCGAAGTGTACCATCTTCATTAATGCATAACTCTGGTCGCCGTCCGGCCTCATACTCTGCTCTGAGCCACTGAAGCTTGGAATCTGCTGACTGCGCCATCCGGATCCTCTCGACTATACTAGACTAAACTCACATAGTGGACATCAATGCCACACTGGAAGGGCGAACAACTTCTATACCCATTTTCTAAAGATCTGCTAACAGCTCTGGTTGCGCTGTTAGGAAATAAACTCCGGCTCTCCTGCTCAATGCATCTGCAACAACGTTGGCCTTCCCAGGATGATACTGCAAGTTAACATCATAATCCACAAGTAGCTCCAGCCACCTCCTCTGACGCATGTTAAGATCCTTCTGGGTGAAAACATACTTCAGGCTCTTGTGGTCGATAAAAATCTCTACCCTATCTCCATATAGGTAGTGCCTCCACAACTTAAGTACAAATACTACTACTGCCAGCTCCAAGTCATGGGTTGGGTAATTCCTCTCATGATCACGAAGTTGTCATGACGTATAAGCTATTACCTTCCCATGCTGCATCAGAACACATCCTAAACCTCTGCCTGAAGCATCATAATATACTGAGAATCCTCCAGTTCTATCTGGAAACGTGAGAATGGGTGCCGTCATCAAGCCTCGCTTCAACTTCTTAAAAGAATTCTGGCACTCTACTGTCCAAGCAAACTGCATATCCTTGTGGGTCAACTGGGTCAATGGCGCTGAGATCCGAGCAAAGTCCGAAATAAATCGCCGGTAGTAGCCGGCCAATCCAAGAAAACTGCAAATTTCTGCAACCGTGCTGGGCACTGGCCATGTCTCAATGGCCACAATCTTCTGGGAATCCACTTCCACTCCTCCTCCGGTGATGATATGGCCCAAGTACGAAATACGATCGAGCCAGAACTCGTATTTACTAAACTTGGCATACAACTAGTGCTTTTTGAGTATCTGGAGGACAACTCGGAGATGCTGCTCATGCTCCGCTTCACTCTTGCTGTAGACCAGGATGTCATCTAGGAACACAATCATGAACTGATCCAAATAAGCCATGAAGATGCGATTCATGAGGTCCATGAATAGCCGGCGTATTGGTTGCTCCAAATGGCATCACAAGGAACTCCTAATGCCTATACCAGGATCTGAATGCTGTCTTTGGGATGTCCTTCTCTCTGACTCTGATCTGATGGTATCCTGACCGTAAGTCGATCTTTGAGAACACTGATGCCCCCTTGAGTTGATCAAACAAGTCATATATCCTCGGGAGAGGGTATCTGTTCTTGATTGTCACTGAGTTCAGGGTACGATAATCTACACATAATCTGGACGTACCATCCTTCTTTTTCACAAGAAGCATCAGGGCTCCCCAAAGCGATCTACTAGCATGAATGAATCCCTTGGTTCTGAGTTCTTCAATCATCTTGTACAATATCTCTAGCTCTGACGGTGCCATCCTGTAGACTCTCTCTGACACTAGGGCTGTTCCGGGAATCAAGTCGATGGTGAACTCGATCTCCCGCTCTGGCGGCATCCCTGGAAGCTCTTCGGGGAAAATATCTGGAAACTCCTCGACTATCCGAGATAACTGTACTGCTGCTACTGCCATCCGCAACACTGGAGGAGAAGGTTCAACTTCGCCTCGGGAAAAGGAAAACTCTGGCTCATCTGGAATGCTAAAAACAACCCTGCCAATGTGGCAGTCTATCCTAACATACTGGTCCCTCAACCAATCCATCCCTAAGACCACATTATAATCGGCCATTGGGAACTCTATCAATCTAGCGGGGAACTCTCTACCGCTAACTACGATCCGACACAAGAAAAATACTCTATCTACTCCCATAAGTCCATTACCAGTAAGTATATTGAGCCTTACTGATAATGACTCGGGCTCCAGTCCTATCCGTGTCGCGAATCGTGCTGACATAAATGAATATGAGGCACCAGAATCAAATAAAACTGAAGCTGGAAAGGTGTTGACGAGAATAGTACCTGCCACTACCTCACCTGCTGCTATTCCTTCTTCTTCCATGGTCAAAGCCAGCACTTGACCATGTCCTCTGGGTGCGGGTCCCCTCTGCTGAAAATTTCTCTGCCTACTCTGGATCAGGGCTTGGGCTTGGGCATACTGTTGCGGTCTCTGCTGCTGGAATGCCTGGGCCTGCGTCGGCAATGGCCTCGGGAACGGGTACTGCAGCTACTGCTGCTGCTGGACTGGTGCTGGTCCTCTAACTGAAGGACTAGAGAAGGCCGATGAACTCTCCATGTTTGGGCAATTCCCAACCCTGTGGTCCGGGACACCACAAACCAAGCACAAACCCTGTTCTCTGTGACACTCTGATACCACATGCCCTGGCTTCCCGCAGTGTGAACATCCCACTACGGAAGACTGCTTCTGCTTTTGCTGCTGAGGGTGCGTCGGGATGGAATGCTGAACCGACGTCACTGAGGCCTTCCGTCTCGAAGCTCCAATGGTCAAAGCCCTGGCTGCCGGGACTGGTGCTGATGACTGATTCATCTTGCTATGGGATCGCTTCCGACCTCCGGTCCTATCCACGATCCTCTGGGAGGTATATTCATGTAGTGTCCCGTTCCTAGCGGTTCACTATGTAAGGCTTGTGGCTTGGCTAACTCGGTCGGAACCGAGTATTGGGAAAACTTACCGTCGGTACCGAATCGATCACGGACAAGTGCATAAGAACCTTTCCAACTAACGGATTGGTTTCTCTTGAAATGTGTCCAAGAGTTTTCTCTGGATGTTTTGCTGCTGGTTTTGCTGCTTGGTTTTGATGGATGCTTTTCTGAATGATTTTCGATGATTTGATTCTTGCCCGTTTTCATCGATTTGCATAGCATTCATTCTTGAGAATTCTGAGAGAAGAGAACACAACGAGACGGATTATTAACCAATCTTTTGGTGCCAATACAGACTGATGCGTGACGGAAGGCTAAGCGTGCAAGTGTTCCTCTCTCTCTCGACGATTCTCTAATTTGGTGAGTGTGGATCTCTGTGGTGGTATTGTCCCACTCGCTATTCCTTCATGCCAACTAAATAATTGTCTTGCAACATCCGTTGATCGATATCAAATTGCTAAATGCCACAAGTCATTGCCACTAAGAAGCTAGAGACTGAACATTGAACATTGAAATGAATGCTAGTCCATAGAACATTGAAATGAATGCTAGTCCCTTGAATTTTGAAATTAATCGATTACACTGTTAATAACAATTGAGATTATGCTTGTCCACTGAACATTGAATTGAGATTGAATTGATGCCTAGAAAGATGATGAAATGCTGTTAAATGAACAAGTTGTCTATTTACTTTCAAAACTACCATGCACTGTATGCTTATCAAGTCGGTCACGCATTCGCATGGACATGGACAACTTGTGCACAAGGTTTGGTGGTGTGTTTCCTCGAATCGGTACTGGGGCACCGGGACTGATTCGGCCTAGGAGGAAGCATTGGCGTGCTAATGGAAGCACGGGTATTACGAGGCATCCTTAGGGGCTAGCAACCTACTTTGGAGTCATTGCATTACCTTGAAGTCCTATAAGGCGAAGAGATGTCCATATGGTTTAACAGCACCAGTGGCCAGGTAGTCAGGATGCATGCTAATGACCATTTTAAGCAGGGGCGGTAAGTATATTATTATTATCCTGTATCTTATGCAGGAAAGCTGGATTCGGCCAATGGTAAAGTAAACATGGTTTATTCCATGTTACATTTATTGTGAATTACTCTGAATGTTGCCTATCCCTAATAAGTTCATATCTTTAAAATACTTGTCATTAATAAAATATTGGTTTAGCTTTATGGGCCAACGGGGCTCACCAGCGCATTGTTATAATGTGCTGACCCCTCCTCCACAGGTACTGGAGAAGGCTCGGGCGTACCTCACAACTGAAGCTTTCTGAACTGCTATTTTCCTTTCAAGTTGTTTTCCCTAAAAAGACGCACAAAGTATTGCGAAGAATTCAAAGATAGCTGCTTATATATTCAAAGTACTAAAGGGGCATGATGTATGAAACGGGAAGTTATTTCATGGCAGCCTATCAGTTGTACTTCTTTTCATGAATCAATGTAGCCGAAATGGCATTTCAAATATTATCGAGAAAAGTTGTATTCTGACTACAATTATGAATAAAATGAGTATTTCTTCTTCCTATATTGTGTCTCAATGTTTCCGCAACTGTGACTTATTTTCAAATGTTTTAAAGTGATATAAATGTGCATGTTCTAGCCTTGTACAAGTGCAACTCCAGACTTGTACGGCATCACGCCTTAGCGAGGACGATCGATTCGGCGTGAATCGAAGCAAAGCGAGCGATTCTCCGAATCGGGGCGTGACAAGTTGGTATCAAAGTACGGTTTCAAATCCTCGGATTTCAAAAATATTTTTCAAAAAGGAAGTCTTGATGCAAATTTTCTCGATTGATGGTGTCGATAACGCTGGCATAAAATAATGTTCCATACAATAAGTCCATAAATATTTTATGAGTGCTAATGGAATTATTTCTTTATTGTAGAATGACCAAGGGTGATAGCACAAAGACAAATTCATCGTCGGACCCGATTGAGAAACTGATTAAACAAATGGAGGCTCAGAGGAAGCAGAGTGAAGCTCAACATCGCGCGCTTCAAGAGCAGCTTCAGTATCAGTTTCAGGAGCAGCTGGATGCTCAACAAAAGCAAGTGGATATTCTAACTCAGATTGTCACCAAGCTGACGGCCGATTCCAATGTTTCTGCAAAGGCCGCAGCAACCGAGACCGTAGAAGTGCCGGCAGAGAAATCTGAGACGCCGACATGGAAGATGACAAGCTTCAAGTTCTCTGAATTCAAGAGTTGCGACCCGCCTGAATTTAATGGAAAAGAGGAGCCAGATGAGGTGATGGGCTTCTTGAACACACTCGAGGGCTATTTCCGAATGTTAGAGATTCAGGGCAGTAAGAGAGTGGAGTGTACCGCTGTACAACTTCGTCTCAAGGCCCAGGAATGGTGGATTTCGCAGAGACAGGCACTTTACGAAAATAGTCAGGATATGAAGATGTCTTGGGAGGCCTTCAAACAGGCTTTTATTACCCAATTCATTCCACCCGCTGTCCGTCAACAAAAAGAGAATGAGTTCATTGCACTTCGACAGGGCAGTATGTCAGTGGAGGACTACGAGACAGAGTTTTTGAAGAGAGTCGCATTCGCTGGGTACATGGTACCAAATGACGACGCGAAGCGAGAAAGATTTATACAAGGCTTGAATGAGGGCCTAGAACGAGATGTGCTAATTTAAAAATGTACGTCTTACCGGGAGGCGTACTAGACAGCTCTCGAGATGGAGAGATTTCATCAACCGGCTAGTCGTGGGACAACGCAGAGCAACCAAGGACTCAATAATCAGAAATGACCTTGGTCTGTAGGAAGAAATGACGCGTCTAAGCGTCCGAATACGGGCAATAACAAAGGACCGTATCAGGAACTGCGTTGCAACAGGTGCAATCGAATTGGTCATCATCACGAGGATTGTCGTGTCGGGTGTTACAAATGTGGAGGAATGAATCACAAGGCATTTGAATGCAGAACTAGGGGAGAGAACCAGTATTCTCCTCGTAGAAATAACAATAATCATTATCGTGGGCATAACAACAATCAGAACCGGGGCCAACATAACAACCAGCATCGTGGCCAAGCGCCAGCAGCCTTGCCATCTCCATCTGGAAATGTACCGAATCAACAAGGTGGCCAAGCAAGGGTTTATGCCTTGACTCAGGCAGAGGCCCAGACCGTAGAGATTGTTATAACAGGTATGTTGCTGTAGAAAGGCATACCTGCAAGAGTACTTTTTGATTATGGTGCTACTTATTGCTTTATCTCTTCTGATTTTGCAACGGAAAATAAATTTTGTATGACTCAACTAAAGACAGCTTTGTGTGTTAGTACTCCTTCAGGAGTAGATATGCCTGCAACTTTGATTTGTAGGGACGGCTACATTAAGATTGGAGGCAAGACTTTATCTCTGGACGCAATTGTACTCGACATCAAAGAGTACGATATCATATTGGGAATGGACTGGCTCAGCGCCTGTCATGCAACAATCTACTATGCGGATAAGAGAGTTGTGTTTCGTCTACCTGGAGAAACAGAATTCTCATACTCGTGCGGCTCGGCGTTCCAAGGACCTATGGTAATATCGGCAGTTACAGCAAGGCACATGCTGTACACGGGGTGTGAAGGCTTTCTCGCTTCTGTCCAAGACACTCGAATGAAGAGTGTAGGCTCGAATCAGACCGAAATTATGGCAGAGTTCCCCGATGTGTTTTCGAAAGAGATACCTGGGATGCCGTCGGATAGAGAAATCGAATTCACAATTGATACATTCCCAGGTACTCGCCCGATATCTAAGGTGCCGTACAAGATGGCTCCGGCAGAATTGAAGGAACTAAAAGTACAGCTACAAGAATTACTAGACCGGGGATACATTCGCCCAAGTGTATCTCCATGGGGAGCTCCAGTACTGTTTGTAAAGAAGAAGGATAGGACGATACGGATGTGCATCGATTACAGAGAACTAAACAAGGCAACCATCCGTAACAAGTATCCCTTGCCAAGGATAGATGATCTATTCGATCAGCTTCAAGGGGCGACCGTGTTTTCTAAAATCGATCTTCGTTCAGGATACCATCAGTTGAAGATCAGACCCTAAGATGTTCCTAAGTCAGCATTTCGTACGAGATACGGACACTATGAGTTTTTGGTCATGCCATTCGGCTTGACTAATGCTCCAGCAGCCTTTATGGATTTAATGAATAGAGTATTTCGACCGTTCTTAGACAAGTTTGTTGTTGTGTTCATTGATGACATCTTGATCTACTCAAAGGATAGGGTGACTCATGTCGAGCACTTGAGAGAAGTACTTCAGACGCTGCGGGACAACCAGCTCTATGCAAAGCTAAGCAAGTACGAGTTTTGGATGAACAGCGTGTCGTTCTTAGGATATGTTGTTTCGGCAGAAGGTGTTGCCGTTGACCCAAAGAAGATTAAGGCAGTTGTGGACTGGAAGCAGCCTGCATCAGCTAGTAAGATACAGAGTTTCCTTGGTTTAGTCGGGTACTACCGTAGATTTGTGAAAGATTTTTTTAGAATCGTATCGCCTTTGACTCGCCTAACCCAGAAGGGAGTCGTATTTAAGTGGACCGACGACTATGAGAGTAATTTCTAAGAACTCAAGCAGCGGCTCGTCACGGCTCCAATTTTAGCACTTCCAGAGGGCTCTGAAGGATTTCAGATATACAGTGATGCATCAGGACTTGGTTTGGGATGTGTTCTCATGCAATGTGGGAAGACAATATCTTATGCGTCGAGACAACTCAAACAGCATGAGAAGAATTATCCAACACATGATTTGGAACTGGCGGCGATTGTGTTCGCGTTGAAATTGTGGCGACACTTTCTCTATGGTGTGTCCTGCGAGATCTTCACGGATCACAAGAGCTTAAAGTATATATTCATGCAGAAGGAATTGAATTTGAGGCAACGGCGTTGGATAGAATTGATCAAGGACTATGACTTGACAATCTCCTATACGCCGGATAAAGGAAACGTGGTAGCTGATGCCTTGAGTCAAAAATTTGTTGGGTCCCTAAGAATAGCAAAAGAGGTACTACGAGATCTTGAAGAAATAGGCATCAAATTCAGGATCCGTCTGCAGAATGTGCAGTTGGCTCAGTTACAACTTGAGCCGAGTCTCCAGGGAAGGATTAAGATTGCTCAGAAGGACGACCCATTTCTGCAGAAGATACGCGAGTTGATTCTAGCAGAAAAGGCGTCGGACTTTACCGTTGAAGACGACACTGTTCGTGTCAAGAGAAAATTGTGCGTCCCTAAGGATGAGGATATCATGAAGGAAATACTGACCGAGGCTCATTTTGCAAAGTATTCCTTGCATCCGGGAAGCACGAAAATGTATAAAGATCTGCGCACCATATTTTTGTGGCATGGCATGAAGAAGGATGTGGCACTATTCGTGTCACAATGCTTGGATTGTCAGCATGTGAAGGACGAACACCAACGGCTAGGCGGAGAACTACAAAATTTGGCTATTCCATTGTGGAAATGGGATAATATCTGTTTGGATTTTATAGTTGGCTTGCCAAGAACTCAGAAGGGAAATGATGCGATTTGGGTTATCGTGGATAGATTAACCAAGTCGACATATTTTATTCCAATAAAAGTTACATGGGGAGTAGAACGGTTGGCTCAGATCTACATAAATGAAATTGTCCAATTGCATGGCGTGCCAGCTTCTATAGTATCGGATAGAGACGAAAGATTTTTGTCGCGATTTTGGATAAGTCTGCACTCGGCTATGGGCACAAAGTTGAACTTCGGTACGGCATACCATCCGTAGACTGATGGTCAGACAGATAGAGTAAATCAGATTCTTGAGGATATGTTGAGATTGTGCGTACTCGACTTGAAGACAAATTGGGACGCACATCTCATATTAGCAAAATTTGCCTATAACAACAGTTATCAGGCAAGTATCCAAATGGCCCCGTACGAAGCATTGTATGGACGAAAATGTCGATCACCGATATGCTGGGATAAAGTCGGTGAACAGCAAGTGCTCGGACCGAAACTTGTGGAACAGGCCGTCGAGAGGGTTTGCTTAATTCGAGAAAGACTTAGAGTTGCTCAAAGTCGACAGAAGAGTTATGCGGACGTACAACGACGACCTTTGGAATTCACAGAAGGCGATTATGTCTTCTTGAAGGTCACACCCATGCTAGGTGTGATGCGGTTTGGGATAAAAGGAAAGCTAAGCCCGAGATTCGTTGGACCCTTCGAGATTTTGGAGAAGGTAGCCTCAGTGGCTTATCGACTTGTACTACCTCCGACTCTGGCTGATGTGTACGATGTCTTCCATGTATCTTAACTATGGAAGTACGTGTATGATCCAAGCCATGTAGTGAATTTCGATCAGCTGCAGCTGAGCGCTGACCTATCCTACACTGAAGAGCCTATCCAAACTTTGGACAGGAAAGAGAAAGTTTTGCAAAATCGGACAGTATCCTTGGTCAACGTGCTTTGGCAGAACCATGCTGTAGAGGAGTCAATGTAGGATTAGAGAAAGAGATGCAGGTGAAATACCCCTCGCTGTTTGATAATTTTGAGGTAGGACTTTTGCGTTAAGTTTCGAGGACGAAACTTTTTTTTAGTGGTATATTATGTAGTGTCCCGCTCCCAGCGGTTCACTATGTAAGGCTTGTGGCTTGGCTAACTCGGTCGGAACCGAGTATTGGGAAAACTTACCGTCGGTACCGAATCGATCACGGATAAGTGCATAAGAACCTTTCCAACTAATGGATTGGTTTCTCATGAAATGTGTCCAAGAGTTTTCTCTGGATGTTTTGCTGCTGGTTTTGCTGCTTGGTTTTGATGGATGCTTTTCTGAATGATTTTCGTTGATTTGATTCTTGCCCGTTTTCATCGATTTGTATAGCATTCATTCTTGGGAATTCTGAGAGAAGAGAACACAATGAGACGGATTATTAACCAATCTTTTGGTGCCAATGCAGACTGAAGCGTGACGGAAGGCTAAGCGTGCAAGTGTTCCTCTCTCTCTCGACGATTCTCTAATTTGGTGAGTGTGGATCTCTGTGGTGGTATTGTCCCTCTCGTTATTCCTTCATTCCAACTAAATAATTGTCTTGCAACATTCGTTGATCGATATCAAATTGCTAAATGCCATAAGTCATTGCCACTAAGAAGCTAGAGACTGAACATTGAACATTGAAATGAATGCTAGTCCATAGAACATTGAAATGAATGCTAGTCCCTTGAACATTGAAATGAATCGATTACACTGTTAACAACAATTGAGAATATGCTTGTCCACTGAATATTGAATTGAGATTGAATTGATGCCTAAAATGATGATGAAATGCTGTAAAATGAACACGTTGTCTATTTAGTTTCAAAACTACCATGCACTGTATGCTTATCGAGTCGGTCACGCATTCGCATGGTCATGGACAACTTGTGCACAAGGTTTGGTGGTATATTTCCTCGAATCGGTACTGGGGCACCGGGACCGATTCGGCCTAGGAGGAAGCATTGGCGTGCTAATGGGAGCACGGGTATTACGAGGCATCCTTAGGGGCTGGCTACCTACTTTTGAGTCATTGCATTACCTTGAAGTCCTATAAGGTAAAGAGATGTCCATATGGTTTAACAGCACCAGTGGCCATGTAGTCAGGATGCATGCTAATGACCATTTTATGCAGGGGCGGTAAGTATATTATTATTATCCTGTATCTTATGCAGGAAAGCTAGATTCGGCCAATGGTAAAGTAAACATGGTTTATTCCATGTTATATTTATTGTGAATTACTCTGAATGTTGTCTGTCCCTAATAAGTTCATATCTTTAAAATGCTTGTCATTAATAAAATATTGGTTTAGCTGAGTGGGCCAACGGGGCTCACCAGCACATTTTTATAATGTGCTGACCCCTCCTCCACAGGTACTGGAGAAGGCTCGGGCGCACCTCGCAACTAAAGCTTTCTGAACTGTTGTTTTCCTTTCAAGTTGTTTTCCCTAAAAAGACGCACAAAGTATTGCAAAAAATTCAAAGATAGCTGCTTATATATTCAAAGTACTAAAGGGGCATGATGTATGGAACGGGAAGTTATTTCATGGCAGCCTATCAGTTGTACTTCTTTTCATGAATCAATGTAGCCGAAATGGCATTTCAAATATTATCGAGAAAAGTTGTATTCTGACTACAATTATGAATAAAATGAGTATTTCTTCTTCCTATATTATGTCTCAATGTTTCCGCAACTGTGGCTTATTTTCAAATGTTTCAAAGTGATATAAATGTGCATGTTCTAGCCTTGTACAAGTGCAACTCCAGACTTGTACGGCATCACGCCTTAGCGAGGACGATCGATTCGGCGTGAATCGAAGCAAAGCGGGGCATGACAATTCATGCCTTCGGGCTGTCCTCAGTACTGCATCAAAGGTCTGATGCTCAAACTGCTCCACTGCCAACAAAATCTCTAGGTGGTGCTTCTGCTGGAACCGCTGGGCTCTATCAAATTCGGTCGCCACCAAGGTGGAAGCAAACCGATAAAGCCTGGAGAACTCGATCGCATATCCATCGACCGTTCTGCCCATCTGCTTCAGATTGGTGAACCTCGTCTGTAGATCGTACCGAGCTACATCATCAAAATACTTGGTCTAAAATCTCTCTCTGAATACTGTCCAAGCAATGGGTGCCACTAATCTAACGGCCTGTGCCGTCTACCAGCTGCGGGCAAGATCCAACAACTACAGGCGCACTACCGCCACCTTCTCGTCTTCTGGAGTCCTGGCTGCTTCTAGAATCACCTCTGTGTCCTGAAGCCAAGAATCAACAGCGATAGCATCTTCACTGCCGTCGAAGAAGGGAGGGTTCAAGTGCTTGAAGCTGCTAGCCGCGCTGTTACCCTGATGACCTCCTCTGGTCAAAGCGTCTGCCACTGCCTGGTGTAAGGCATCTCCTCGACGATCCTGGGAAGCTAATAATGACCTGATGAGATCCACCAAAGTGCCATCATCAGGCTCTGCAGGGTGGACGGGCTGAACTAGTGGCTCTCCTCCAGTAGGCATGACTCTGGAGGCTACTCCTGAATGTTGGGCTTGATCTCCAGGTGGCTGCTGGTCCACGGAAGGTGCTCCGCCTTGCTGATCGGCAGGTCCAGGAACAATGCCGCGGAAGAAGATGACATAGGGAACAATAAGGAAGGACCAGGACAGATCAATGATACAAGCATGTGATCAGGTCAAGATTTTCATGGATCAAGAGGATACGAGCAGAGATCAAGGGAGAGTACTGATTGAGACATCTATTCGGTAAACCCTCACATATTTTGATTTACAAGACCTGCATGGGCCACCACTTAAACCATGTAACGCCCCAGAACCAGAATAATGGAGAGCGGGGGCGTACATAGCCAGCTACGTATATTGATGTACAACCCACCTCTCTATACGGTCACGGCTATCTAGATACATGAGGGTTTAACTACAAGCCAACAGTCTCCTATGGTCATGAACAAGCCTATTGTCTCAATCTCAAACAAGCAATAATAGTTACAAGATGTCAGAGCACCAAATATATAATAGCAAGACGTCCCATATATTACATATTGGATGATCATGAAGCTAGTCATACAAAATGTCAAGACTAGCAAGAGTTCAGTCATACATGATCAACCCTAGGATCTGTCAATCATGTTACAGCCCACAGGCAGACAGTAAATAAGGTGCAATACGAGCTAACACGTGCTCGTCGGCTAAACGCCTCAAAAGAATAATTTTACAATAAAGTAGGAGGACAAAAGAAACCCACTCGTTGCCAGGGTTACGCCTGGTTGTCACCATCTGGCTGGAAGGTAGGTAGATCCTCTGGAGCTGCTCCGATATCTGGCCATACAAAACTAGCTGGGTCAGACCCCAGAAAGAGCAAGTGGCACAAAGGAGGCTTTACTTAGGAACTAAAACTAGCATATCACAATAGAATATTAAAGATAATAAATAAAGAACTGATAATAATAGAGATAACAACATTAAATTGAGTACGAGGAAATCATTCAAGTAGCCAGGTCACAACCCTTAAACCAAACAAGGACCGGGGTTGTAACCCTTCACCTGAATAGAAATTCGTCTCAAATACTATAGGTACAGTGAAGACAATAAACGAAGAGAGGACTCAGAACTGCTCCGGGAGCCAGGTTACAACCCTTAAACCAAACAAGGATCGGGGTTGTAACCCTTCGCCTGAACAGAACTGGACCCCTGATCTTTATTGTTAAGGCCAGTATAAATAATCATGGTATTAAGGTAAGGTAAAACATGACGAACATGGCATGGGGTTGCAATAAGACAATAAACAAAGTGTCACTACCATATTTCTAGTGTGAGGGTATTTTTAACATTTTTGGGGTTATTTAAATTTATTAGAATTTATTTGAATTTTATATATTTTATTTAGGAATTTTTAATAATTATTTAAATGATGTGATTAAATCCTAGTTAATTGTTTGCCATGTGGTTTGGTTAGCCTAACCTAGATTGGACCTAACCTAGATTAGTCATAACTAATTTTAGTTAGCCACTTTGAGAATTAGATGGGTTGGATTATAGTTTAAGTCAAGTTTAGTTAAGTTAAGTGAGTTTGTTTAAGACTATGAAATAGCCCTTTGTTCTAGACCACACAATACCCTTGATTCATTCCTAGCCCTAGGATGCAACCTAGAAACCCTAACCTAACCTAGTGGCCGGCTAAGGCTTGTCCCCATTCCCTATATAATATCAATTTGGGGATTTGAGCCTCCTTCCAATAGTTTATCATTCTTTCCTCAAGACAAGGTGAGCCTACACTTCATTTCTCTATAGATCATTCAATATAGGTCTATTTTCATAAGGATTTCCTCCATAGCACTCTAAATACTGTTCCTCTATTGTTTGTGGAGTCACATCACAGGTTTGGGACAATTTGAGGGAGTTTTGAAGCTTGGAGAACCATTCTCTATTAGGGTTTTTTGAGGATTTTGCAACCATAGATAACTTCCATAATACTCAATAAAATTCTGTTTTTATTCCACATCTAGGGACCCCTAGGCCTAACCTAGCTGTAGGAATAGGTAACCCTAGGTTTTGAGCACTGTACGTGTCCGTATCGGACACGTATCAGTCACTATTCATAAGTGTTTGTCGAAATGCCTCAAAGGTCATTTCGTTTCTTTTGTGTAAACTTTTTGAATAGGATTTAGGGTTTTGATCTTGTTTATGGGTTTTCAGCGTCTGTGTGAGGTTTTTGTGTCTTGTCGGGTCTCGGGGGACACGCGGACACGAGGTGCCCACACGTGCGCGCACAAGATTTATCCTCTGCTGTTCGGGGGCCACAACTCTCAGGACACGTCGCGTCGACACACGACACATGACACATAGGTTGTACTCGTGAGTGACACTACGTGTGTCGAGTCTCAGACCCCCACGTGTCGTGTCGGACACGCACGAGCACGTGCATTGTATTTGTACTGGACCAAGTTTAGTTGATTTAGAGCACTGATACGCGTGTCGTATCGCACGCACGCGTATCGTGGACACATGTCAGGGTGCCCTAGCCATAGACCTACACCTAGTCGACACTTGGACACGACCACGAGGTCTGTGACGTGTCGTGTCGTGTACACGAACCCTGTGAACACGTACACGAGGAATGGCACAGTATTTGCACTGTTTTGTGTTTTAATTTGTTTTGACACATTGTGTCCTCGTGCTTGGACACAATGACACTGTTGGACATGTACACTATGGGTATATACATTACCAACCTCTGTATTGGTGTTTAGTTTATTTTTTAATTAATAAATTCTCATTTCTTAATTTAATCCTGATACCTGTATATCAGTTCATTGTTCACTGTTTTCCCAGGATTTTGATATGAAACTCCAGCATCATTTTAACCCATTTAAATTGTTAATTAGTTTGGTTTTAAACCTTAATGATGTGCACCTATAAGTGTTCTACGTGTGTGTCAAATTTGGGGCTGTTTTGGAGTTGTTTGGATTCAAAAATCTGGAAATTTTTTATGGGCTGAAAACTGAGATTGTAATGAACTGGAATTGGGATTCCTGTTTTGAACTGAAAATGGTTCATTACCTGAGATTTGTGTTCTGTTATGGACTGAATTAAATAGGGTTTCAATATATAAATCTGGGAGTTTTGATTGCAGAACTGTGGGTTGGTTTTGAGTTGATTCTTGCATTCCTTCATAGTGTAAACTGTCAATTGATTTACTTTCCCTTCCTCACTGTTTTACATTCCAGATTTCATTGTTATACTTCACTCTATCATCACACACACAAGTTAACATACATTCATGTGACATACATATGCATCACTCTGTCCTCATGACAGTCCCTACACTTCACTACCATGCCACTTTCTCACATAATACTATTCACTCCCTATTACCATATATACACACACACTTGCATGTATGTGGTTCTCCATGTTATACACACACCTACACACATGTTCCTATTTCCTATATGTGTATATATATATAAAGTGTGATGTATATATATATATAGATATCCTATATATATGCGTGTGTATCTATATATATATATATATTTAATATATAATGTATGTATGTTTATCATAGGAGCATATATGTTATTACATGTATTCCTAAGCTAGACTATATAAATATATATATGTGTATTGTTTTAGATATAGATAATATCTTGTGTAGTTGTGTATAGATGTTAGTTGGTTCTTTAGGCATGATATTGCCTAGTAAGCCTAGATTAGTCTTGTTAGAACTTAGAATAGCCTTGTTAGACTAGTATAGACTAGTTTGACCTAGTTTAGACTTGTTAGACCTAGTTTGACCATAGTTGACCAAGTTTGACTTCTAGGGTTGACCATAGTTGACAAAGAGTTGACTTTGGCCTAGATTGACCTAGACTCATGTAGAATGAATAGTAGAACTTCATTTTACCATTTTAGACTTGTTGTGACTTGTGCTGTTCTGATTAGGAGCCAGACACCACTCCTCGGACAGTACTTTCATATTGGACACTCAGATACCAGGCGAGTACATTCTCTGATCATTTCATATCCTGCTTAGAATTATTTTCTGCATTAAATTACTTTACTTGTTACTGTCACGTTGGTCACACGGATTGGTACTATATGGATCCCTTCTTGAGATGTTATCCTTAGGGAGCATCGGGTACGACATGTTCTGTGCGTTTCACTTACAAGGCGTATCACTGTGCTTCATTGGTTCTTTGATCACTTGTGACATATACTCTTATGATCACAGAGTCTCCTAGAATCTCTTATCCCATTTACTGGGTATCCTAGAATCTCCTAGAATCCCCATTTATGGGACATCCATGTATCACCCTTCGGGGGCCTTTGCATGGAATTATAACATAACCTGGTTGGATCTTTATATATTGATTGGGGGTACGGGGGAGTAGAATTAGACATGTGAATACTATCCAAGTAGTGTAGCATCAGAATCTTTCCATAGTGTAGCATCAGAATCTCCTATGCCATTTACATGTCTATATTGTACTCTGACTCACTAGCCACTATTAGTCTCTATTTATAGTAGATATTTCTATTACAGTTCTCTCTCTGTTTACATACTGCACTTCTTTCAGTACTTGTATCTTACTTTACCGCATGATTTTATTTTCTAACCTGCTATGAACTATTGAGATATACTGTACTCGCTCCTGTCCTGACTGGACCTGTTGAAAATATTACAGAGGACGAGGAGGAGGCCTGTGTGGATACCTACTACGGGGCAGCCCTAGACGACACTTGCGAGCTGGACTCTCAGGAGGACCCAGCTCTAGCTGAGGACATCACCCCCATTGCCTAGACTAGTTTAGTTAGGCTTATTTTACTTTATGTTGTCTTGAGACTGTTTAGATAGACTTTATTTCTGTTCAGAGATTCTGAGTTGTATATATTCTTTCATACTCAGTAGCTGAGTTTTGTACTCTGGATATTTGCTGGGATATTATCTTAGACTACTTTATCATCTGTATTTCTTGAGTTCTATATCATATCGTGCTATCTCTTCCTTAGTTGTGATTGAGTTTATTTACTGCTATGTCACCCCCATTCGGGGAGTATAAACTGTTTAAAGTTATATTGTTAGATGTATGTTGACCTAGGACAGCGTTCTACCATCGATACTGTGGCGTAGGCTGGACGTACCCACGTCTCGTGCCCTTACTCTAGGGTGCGGGTCATGACACGTTTTTAGTGGTGGCCCATGCAGGTCTAGACTAGAAGTGTAGTGGTATTCGAATTAGAGTATCACTACAGCCTGCAGTAGGATATAGGACATTAATTTTAGGGTACTCAATCACATTAGGAAAAATTCTTTTATTGCCATCTAAATCCTTATTGTCAGCTGATCCTTTTGAATTTTAATTGTCCGCCTTTGTTATATCGCTTCTTTCTCAGAAATTGATACTCTTGTTTGTCTATCTTCAGGATGGTAGAGACTCGATCGCAGCGTACCATTCATGGGGATGCTATAGAGGGGACTGCTACCTCTCAGCCAGTATAGCAGGGCCAGGGGACTGCAGCTCCTGCCACCTCTGCTCGTATTGAGACCTCAGCAGCAGCAGCAGAGGGTATGCTTCCACCGGCTCGAAGGCAGGACCCAGTCATCGCAGAGGAGCCCTTCCAGCAGCCGTCGCCTATAGGATACATGGATGCAGCGCAGATGTTCGGATACTTCCAGCAGTTCATGGACCAGCAGCAGGCTCGACAGGACAAGGGCATGGAGTTGGCCCTTACGACAGTTGCAGCTCGACCAGTGGTTCAGCAGCCGAGGATACCGGGGATAGAGCAGTTCCAGAAGATGAGCCCCAGAGACTTTTTGGGGACAGAGGGGATACTATATGCTGATGAGTGGATCGAGCATATAGAGGAGATCTTCCGCCTGGCCCGGATACCAGCAGATCTTCAGATTAAGGCCGCAGCTAGCCGGATGCGAGATCTTGCTCGCACCTGGTATCAGTCAGACCCCAAGGTGGGGGTAGCTGGGCAGACTTGGGAGGAGTTCAAGGGCTTCTTCAAGAAGAAGTTCTTTCCAGATTCAGCACTCAGAGCCTTGGAGTCGCAGTACGAGAGCCTAGTCCAGGGGAGCCTTTTAGTGGAAGAGTATGCCAGGGAGTTCGGCCGCCTCGACAGGTTTGTAGAGGGCTTGAGCGAGACGACGAAGGCCCAGAGGTTCCGGAAGGGTCTGGTCAAGGAGGTCAAGTCCCTGACCAAGGGCAACAGGGATGCCACATTCGAGGAGATCTTGACGGGAGCCTTGTTGGCAGAGGATGATCTTGAGCTTAGGCTCAAGAGGGGGCGAGACCCACTTGGGGGCAGCAGCAGCAGGGGCCAGGCCAGGAGGCCCCACTTTTAGCACCAGCAGCCGAGGCAGTTTCAGTCGTAGCCAATCCAGCAGAGGCCAGTTCACCAGCAGCAGCAGCCGAGACAGCACCAGTAGGGTCAGAGACAGGGTGTTACTTGTGCCTACTGCAAGAAGCCTGGGCATGTCTTCAATGAGTGCCGGAAGAGGCTGGGCCAGTGTCTGGTGTGTGGCTCAGCAGACCACCAGATGAGAGAGTGCCGTATGGGACGAGCAGCTCAGGAGGCAGCAGTCAGAGCTCCAACAGGCCAGCAGAGGAGACCAGTCCTGTCGACACAGCAACAAAGGTTCGTCCAGCACCAGCAGCAGGCCAGGGGAGGCCAGCAGGGGCAAACTTTTGCCATGGCAGCTGGAGATGCAGAGGCGATAGGAGAGCTAATTACAGGTTCGATTCTTCTCGACTCCAGTCCAGCTTTTGTATTATTCGATTTCGGTGCTTTGCATAGCTTCATATCAGTATCTTTTACGATTAGACATGGTATCGTAGCTGAATCGTTGCCTAGGACTTATAAGATCACAACCGGAGGTGGCATTATCCTCGTGAGTGATGTTTGTAAGGGTCGAAGATTAGTTTTGGGAGGCCGTGAGTTGGAGGCGAGCCTGCTCGTAATGCCATTGTCGAACTACGATATAGTACTAGGCATGGATTGGTTGAGCAGGCACCAGGCCAGTATTGATTACAGACAGGGTAGAGTTCTCTTCAGAGCGCCGGAGGAACCAGAGTTCTAGTACTCCAGACGTCAGGCAGAGCAGAGCAGCGGAGTCTTCTGTGGAGTTTCGGTCAAGGAGCAGGCGATTCTACACCCCTTGATAGCAGAGTATATGGATGTTTTCCCAGAGGAGTTACCGGGATTGCCACCAGACAGAGATAGAGTTCTCGATAGACTTGGTCCCCGGAGCGGAGCCCATCTCTCAGTATGTCTATCGGGTGAACAACAGCGAGCTGGTGGAGCTGAAGAAGCAGATGGATGAACTACAGGACAAGGGCTTCATCCGTTCGAGTTTATCGCCATGGGATGCACCAGTGTTGTTTGTGCCGAAGAAGGATGGGTCAGTACGGATGTGTATTGACTATAGGGCACTCAACAACCTCACGATCAAGAACAAATACCCACTGCCGCGGATCGACGATCTTTTTGACCAGTTGAGCGGAGCTCGAATATTTTCCAAGATTGATCTGAGGTCGAAATATCACCAGGTAAAGGTGAAGGGGGAGGATATTCCCAAGACCGCTTTCAGGACGCGGTACGGGCAGTTCGAGTTTTTGATTATGCCGTTTGGGCTAACCAATGCACCAACAGTGTTTATGAACCTTATGAACAAGGTGTTCCACCAGTATCTGGATCAGTTTGTGGTGATGTTCATTGACGACATCTTGATATATTCCAAGACTGAGGAGGAGCACGAGGAGCATTTGAGGATAGTGCTGGATATTCTCAGGAAGGAGCAGCTTTACGGGAAGCTCTCCAAATGTGAGTTCTTCTTAGACCGGGTGGATTTCTTGGGGCATGTGGTAACTGGAGATAGTATCTCAGTTGACCCCAAGAAGATTGTAGCAGTTGATGCATGGGCAGCGCCGACTTCAGTTGCAGAGATCAGGAGTTTCCTGGGGCTGGCAGGATATTATCGGAGATTTGTGTAGGATTACTCCCGGGTTGCAGAATCGTTGACTCGGTTGACCCGGAAGGATGCTGAGTTCGTTTGGTCAGATGAGTGTCAGGCAGCTTTTGATGAGTTGAAGAAGCGGCTTACGACAGCTCCGATTCTGACATTGCCTTCAGGATCAGGTGGTTTCACTATTTATAGTGATGCTTCAGGGAAGGGGCTGGGTTGCGTCTTGCAGCAGCATGGGAAGGTGATTGCCTATGCTTCCAGGCAATTACGTCCCCATGAGAAGAACTACCCTACCTACGACCTGGAGCTGGCAGCAGAGATATTTGCTCTGAAGTTGTAGAAGCATTATCTGTATGGTGAGAGGGTGGAGATCTTCACAGATCACAAGAGTTTAAAGTATGTGTTCACTCAGAAGGAGTTGAACATGAGGCAGCACAGATGGCTAGAGTTGATGAAGGATTTTGACATCCTACTTCAGTATCACCTAGGGAAGGCCAACGTGGTTGCCGATGCCTTGAGTAGGTATCCGACAGCCATGTGTTTGACCATGGATCGGCATTTGCTTGTAGATTTGGAGGGCCTTGGGATTGAGGTGATCGTGCTCGGAGTACAGATGCAATTATAGGGGATGCAGATTCAGTCAGACTTGGTAGATAGGATCAAGTCGGCATAGTTTGAGGACGTTGCTCTGCGGTGTCTCCGAGAGCAGGTTCGAGCAGGATTACTGGAGGGCGATTTTTCTCTTGCAGAGGATGGTGCCTTGAAGCACGGTTCCAGATTATGTGTGCTCAGCGGAGATCTCAGGGAGCAGGTTATGCAGGAGGCCCACAGATCTCAGTACTCTATATACCCGGGTGCCAACAAGATGTACCGAGATCTGAGGGAGCATGTTTGGTGGTCAGGGATGAAGCGGGAGGTGGCTCACTTCGTGGCTAGGTGTTTGGTCTGTCAGCAGGTCAAGGCAGAGAGGCAGAGGCCCGGTGGATTGTTGCAGCCGCTGTCCATTCCTGAGTAGAAATGGGAGCATATCACTATGGACTTCGTATCAGGATTACCGCGTACACAAGGAGAAAAAGACGCAATTTGGGTCATCGTTGACAGGTTGACCAAATCGGCCCACTTCTTGCCATTCAAGGTGGGTACGTCTACAGAGAGGCTGGTGGAGATGTATATGCGGCAGATAGTCAGGATTTATGGAATTCCGGTCAGCATCGTCTCAGATTGGGATAGTCGCTTTACTTCCCATTTCTGGAGGAGTCTGCAGACCAGCTTGGGCACTCAGCTCAAGTTTAGTACTGCATACCACCCCCAGACGGACGGACAGTCGGAGCGGACTATTCAGACACTTGAGGATATGCTACGGACGTGCGTCCTGGACTTTGGAGGTTCCTGGAAGGATCATCTTCATTTTGTAGAGTTTGCTTACAACAACAGTTTCCAGGCCAGCATTGAGATGTCACCTTTCGAGGCTCTGTACGGGCGTAGGTGTCGTACACCCTTATCTTGGGATGATGTTGGTGAGCGAGCTTTATTGGGGCCAGAGATGGTTGTTGACACAGCCGAGAAGGTAAAACTCATCAGGGACAGACTTTGCATGGCGCAGGACAGACATCGGCACTGGGCCGATAGCCATCGGAGGCCGTTGGAGTTTGAGGTACAGATTAGAGTAGGATTGGATTTAGGTTTGTTTGTTTGTGATTTTTTGATCATATTTGCTTATTATAATTAATTGAGACCTTGCTTGTGATTAGGTCGGAGACGAGGTTTTCTTGAGGATATCTCCGACTCGTGGTACGATACGTTTTGGTGGAGGCGGGAAGCTTAGCCCGCGCTTCATCGGCCCTTTCGTTATCAGCGGGAGAGTCGGTGACATTGCATACAGGCTAGACTTGCCGCCTGTGCTAGTGGAGGTCCACAACGTATTCCATGTATCACAGTTGAGACGGTACGTGGCTGACCCTAGCCATGTGCTCGATCATTCTGTCACGACCCGCACCCTGATTAGGGGCACGAGAAGCGGTTACGTCCAGCCTACGCCGCAGAATCGGCGGTAGAACGCTGTATATAAGGTCTGTAAAATGCAACGTCTAAACAGATAAATGTACCTGTGCAGTATATACACTCCGAACGGAGGAATAGGGCAATACTGCCTCAATCACATAAGCAAACTAAGGTAGAAAAGCATGGAAAGATATGATATAAATAAGCAGGAAACGAGTCCAGAGAGTAATCTCAAAAACACAGCTAACACAAGTCCAAGTCTCAGAAATATAATATAAGTACTACAACTGAAATGTAAACAGCTGGCTCGCAGGCCAGGCAAACCTACTAGCTAATCTACTCAGGATGGGCAAAGTCAAGAGGCTCTACTAATAAGCCTCTATCTAAGTCATGCTCCTCGGTCTCTGCCCCGTAATAAGTAGGACAGTCATCCTCTAAGTCATCTGTAAAATTTGTCAACGTATCCTGTCAGGAAAATGAGCAAGTACAAAACACCAACAGCAGTTCCATGTGAATTGAGAAATACTATAAGAAACAGTAATAATGAAATACAAGACAAAGAGTAAAGGCGACTTGGGAATCATTCGAAAGTCGAGTTACAACCCTTAAACCAAACAAGGACCGGGGTTGTAACCCTTCTTCCGAATAGAACCTAGTCCCATAATCAAGTACAGTATGAAAGCAGGTAGAGCATATGAGAATGAATCATATCAGGGTAAAAGTACAGTAAGTAAAGCTGAAGCTGGAATATAAGACATGACAAATAAAATAAAAGTGGTTTGAATTATTAGAGTGATATGTGATCGGCTAAAAGGTAACAATGCCGCATTATCCATTTGGCACGGCAATCCGCGAGAAACTCAACGGAGAATCATGCCGCCCAACCTGGATAACCGGGAGTAGTATCTGCGACACCCTACGTGGAGTGAGGGTGGCGCTAGCAAAATATAGTGACAATGGGGTTTGATCACATACACCCAATAATTCCCCCGTTTTTCCCCGAATAGTATAAATGGATCCGGTCATGGCACGTCACGATGCGGGATTTCCATAAGAGGGGAGCAAGTCCTCTTCAGAAATCGGTGTCAATACAAGTACCAGAATCAAGACTAAGCAAGTACCAATATCCCAAGAGATCCAGGAATGACATCTCATGACCAGAATCCGTTAATACTAGTCCGTGAACTATCGTGTCGAGAATCAAGTAAGACACTACGACTGAATCGGATATAGTAGATATCAAGACAATGAAAACTATCAGTGAATGTACTCGCCTGTGGTCCTGAGCTGATAGGGTGAACAGATGCTCAGAGCGATCACAGACCTAAGATAAGATACTATAAGTCAAACAGGACTAAATGCTGAAAAAGGAACTAATACAAGCCATGAATGCAAGTCTAAGTCAAACTAGGTCAATCGGGATCAACGGTTGACTTACAGTTGACTTCGGTCAAAAAGTCAACTCTGGTCAACCCTGGTCAACTATGGTCAACTATGGTCAACTATGGTCAACCCTAGGTCAAACAAGTCTAATGTTGACCAACTGTTGACTTTCAGTCAACTGGTCAAGTCTCGGTTGGTTTCGGTCAAATCGGGTCGCTTTAAGGCTAAGTTTGACCTTCGGTTGACTTTTGGTCAAAACGGTCAACCGACGTCAAAACTAGTCTTAGAGTACCATATTTGATCATTACCAACCACGGGGATCAAGTTCTAACACTATCTTAGGTTTCTAACACAATATTCCACTTCTACGCAAAACTAGCATTTACCCTTTCTTCCTATTTCTACTCCATGAATTTACCCTTCTATCTACCACACTCACCCACACTCATACGCAACACTCACACACAACACCTCACCCTCACATAGACCTCTCTACAAGTCTCCTAATAGGTTTCCTATTAGTTTGCACATAGGCTAGCTATAGACACTCACTAATAGGTTCTCACACACACACACAACTCACAATTACTCCTCACAACTACACACACACACAACTCACTAATATGGACTGTTTTTGGACAACCCCCAAGCCTCTCTCAACATCACACAACAACCACCATAAATATATATATAATCCCACACAATCAACCCACATATATATACCAATATGTATATAACTACATGTATAAATAACAACATATCTAACACTAGTTGTATGCATAAATGGGATTGAACTCCCAACCAAAAACCCCCACAAATCTGAACATAAATCTGAGATTGTGTTCTCCCCCCTCTAAACATCACCACAACACCTTTTTAACCATATAATTATACCCCCTATATAACCATATATATATATCAATATATATATATAGGTGCATAAAACTACTAGTTCAATACCATAAACTCCCAAAACTCAACCCAACAAAAACCATTCAGATTTCAGCCCCAACCTGGCCGAAATCACAGCCCCCATTATTCCCTTCTTCCATCACAACATCACACAAATTAATCACCATTTATATATATATATATATATATATATATACATATATATATATATAGAATGATATATATATAACTATATATCCACCAAAACACATAGAAATAATATGATACATTAAGATACTCTCATGAATCATCTCTACAACATGTAAAATCTGAGAATAAATAGAAAAACACACAATAGCAATATTTTAACATCATTCATGGATCAAAAAGGGGGCTTTTTCCTAATAGGACACAAGCCTACAAGTGGACACTCCTAAAAATGTCTAAAGGACACAAAAATAGTTTCTAATGGTGGACACACCCTAAGAATCATCATGGGGGGTTCCTACATGATCTACATGAGAAAAGAATAGGTTTGGGAGAAGGATTCACCTTGGTTTGAGAGCTAGAAATCAATGGAGCTTCAAAAGAAAATGGAGCCTTTGGAGAAGAAGAAGAAAATGTGGATTGGTTTGAAATGATAAAGTGTTTTCTCTCTCCACCCTATCCTCCCACTATGGCCGGCCACACCATGCTCTTTGTCCCATTTGATTAATTACAAGTTTGCCCTCCAATTAATTAAATGGTCCAAAAATGAGAAATGGTTAAACCGGGGGTAGTTTAGTCAAACCGAAACCACTAATCTCTAACTAATAAATAACTAAAATAATGGTCTAGTCTCTAACCAAAATATCTAACATGTGGGCCATGGTTAGCTAGTGTGTGGGCCCGCTAAGGTCAAAATACCCCGGGTCCCCGAAACAAGTCAAAACAAGTCGAAACGAATTGAAATTCGAACCCGATTCAAATAACCCCAAAATAATACAAATAATAAATAAATAATTTCAAAATAATTTTTAAAGTGGAAAATTACCAAAATACCCCTGTTTGTGAAAACTGAGGGTGACAAATCTATCCACCTTAAAAAAATTTTGTCCTCAAAATTGAAACAAACCACATGCACTGAACTCACAAGCAGAAAACAAAATTATACCTCAGGGCTCGAAGAGATAAGGGAATCGCTCCCGCATGTCGTCCTCTCTCTCCCAGGTAGACTCACCTGGAGAGTGATGCCTCCATGCAACGCGAACCAAGGGGATAACCTGGTTCCGGAGCACCTTCTCCCTACGATCCAGAATCTCAACCGGCTGCTCTGGATAGTGAAGAGTAGGCCCCACCTCGATCGCTGAATGGTCCAATACATGGCTAGGGTCCGCCACGTACCGTCTCAGCTGCGACACGTGGAACACGTTGTGTACCCCCTCCAGCGTAGGCGGCAAGTCTAGCCGGTAAGCCACTGCACCGACCCTCTCAAGAATGGTGAAAGGTCCGATGTAGCGCGGACTAAGCTTCCCGCCCCCGCCAAAGCGAATCGTGCCCCGTGTCAGAGAAATCTTCAGGAACACCAAAGCGCCAGCCTAGACATAAAACAAACTAAGAATACAGGACAGACAAAACACAAACAAGCACAAACAGGAACTGAAACTAACCTCGAACTCTAACGGTCTCCGGTGGCTATCGGCCCAATGCCGCTGCCTATCCTGAGCCACCCGAAGTCTGTCTCTAATCAGCCGGACCTTTTCCGCTGCATCCACCACCATCTCTGGTCCAAGCAGCACCCTCTCGCCAACATCGTCCCAAGATAAAGGAGTACGGCATCTCCGTCCGTATAGAGCCTCGAATGGCGACATCTCTATACTGGCCTGGTAGCTGTTGTTGTAAGCAAACTCTACCAGGTGAAGATGATCCTCCCAAGAACCCCCGAGATCTAGCACACACGTGCGAAGCATATCCTCCAAGGTCTGGATAGTCCTCTCCGACTGCCCGTCTGTCTGGGGGTGATAAGCAGTACTGAACTTAAGCGAGGTGCCCAAGCTAGCCTGCAAACTCCTCCAGAAGTGGGAAGTGAAACGGCTATCACGATCTGAAACTATGCTCACGGGGACTCCATGCAACCGCACGATCTGACGAACATACAGCTCTGCCAACCTCTCCGTAGACAATCCCACTTTAAAAGGCAAAAAGTGGGCCGATTTGGTCAATCTATCAACTATGACCCAAATCGCGTCCTTCCCTCCTGGAGACCGTGGAAGTCCGGACACAAAGTCCATGGTGATGTGCTCCCACTTCCACTCTAGAATGGGTAGTGGCTGAAGCAATCCCCCAGGCCTCTGTCTCTCGGCCTTCACCTGCTGACAAACCAAGCAGCGAGATACGAACTGAGATACCTCGCGCTTCATGCCATACCACCAAACGTGCTCTCTCAGATCTCTGTACATCTTGTTGGCACCAGGATGCATAGAGTACTGAGAGCGATGAGCCTCCTGAAGAACCTCCTCCCGAAGCTCTCCACTCGGAACGCACAGTCTAGTACCGTGCCGCAGCGACCCATCTTCGGCAATGGAGAAATCCTCAAGCAAACCCATCTGCACCTGCTCCCTGATGCTCCCCAGGGCAACATCCTCAAACTGCGCTGACCTGATCCTGTCCATCAGCTCAGACTGAATCTGCAAACCCTACATCTGCACCTCCATGCCTGGAATGATCACCTCGATTCCCAAACTATCCAGGTCAGCCAAAAGATGACGATCTGATGTCAGGTACATAGCCACTGGATACCTGCTCAAGGCATCTGCGACTACGTTGGCCTTCCCTGGATGGTACTGCAAGGCGATATCAAAGTCTTTCATCAGCTCAAGCCAACGTCTCTGCCTCATGTTCAGCTCCTTCTGAGTGAACACGTACTTCAAGCTCTTGTGGTCAGTAAAGATCTCAACCCGCTCTCCGTACAGATAATGCTTCCATAGCTTCAAGGCAAAGATGACATCGGCTAACTCCAAATCGTGAGTCGGGTAGTTCTTCTCATGAGGACGTAACTGCCTAGATGCGTAGGCAATTACCTTCCCGTGCTGCTGAAGTACACAACCCAGACCCCGACCAGAAGCGTCGCTGTAAATCGAGAAACCACCGGTCCCAGACGGCAATGTCAAGATAGGAGCTGATATCAACCTCTTCTTCAGCTCGTCGAAGGCGGCCTGACACTCCTCAGTCCAGACGAACTCCACGTCCTTCCTGGTGAGTCTAGTCATCGGCTCCGCGATCCGCGAGAAATCCTGGACAAACTTCCGATAGTAGCCCGCCAATCCCAGAAAGCTCCGAATCTCGGCAACTGTACTGGGCGTAGACCAAGACTCTACTGCAGCAATCTTCTTCTGGTCTACTGAGATCCCGTGCTCGGTCACAACATGACCCAGGAACTCGACTTGGTCCAGGAAAAACTCACACTTCGACAACTTCCCATACAACTGCTCCCTCCTCAACGTCTCGAGCACAATCCTCAGATGCTCCTCGTGCTCCTCTGGCGTCTTCGAGTAAACCAGGATGTCGTCTATGAAGACCACCACGAACTTGTCAAGGTACTGATGGAATACCTTGTTCATCAAGTTCATGAACACAGCTGGGGCGTTGGTCAACCCAAATGGCATCACTGTGAACTCGTACTGGCCGTACCGAGTCCGAAAAGCTGTCTTCGGAACGTCTTCCTTCTTCACCTTCAGCTGATGATAGCCGGATCTCAGATCTATCTTCGAAAACACCTTGGCACCGCTCAACTGATCGAACAAGTCGTCGATCCTCGGCAATGGGTACTTATTCTTGATAGTAAGGTTGTTGAGCGCCCTGTAATCAATACACATACGGATCGTACCATCCTTCTTCGGTACAAACAAGACTGGCGCTCCCCAAGGCGATGAACTGGATCTAATGAATCCCTTGTCCTGCAGCTTGTCGACCTGCTTCTTCAGCTCCGCCAACTCGCTGTTGTTGACCCTATAGACGTGCTGCGAAATGGGCTCAGCACCTGGCACAAGGTCTATAGAGAACTCAACGTCTCTATCCGGCGGCATCCCAGGTAACTCCTCGGGAAAAACATCCATGAAATCAGCAATCAATGGATGCGGCAATGCCTGCCCCGCCAGTAGAGCTCCGCAGAACCCATCTACCGGCTCAGCTGCTCCTCTGGAAAACTCAATCTCTGGCTCACCCGGCGGCCTAAACAAAATCCTACCACCTCTACAATCTATAGTAGCATGGTGCGCGCTCAACCAATCCATTCCGAGTACCACATCGTACCTCGGAAGTGGCATTACGAGCAAGCACGCACCCAAAACTCGGTCTCCTACAGTAACTCTCCGTCCCTTGCAGATATTGCTGACCAGGATGATGCCTCCCCCGGTCAATATCTTGCAAGTCCTACTCAAGGGTTCAGCAATAATATTGTGTCTCAGAGCAAAGGAGACAGACACAAAGCTATGCGAGGCACCGGAATCAAATAGGGCAAATACAGGAAATGAATCGAGAAGAACATGACCTGCCACAACATCGCCAACTGGCTCTGCCTCCTCCTCTGCCGTCAGGGCAAACACTCTGCCCGCAGGGGTTCCCCTCTGATGCTGCTGGAAACGCTGCTGCTGAGTCTGGAGTGGAAGACCCCTCTGCTGAACTACTGGCCCTCTAGCTGGCTGTCCTCTGTCCTGAACTCCCTTGCCTCCCCGAGTAGGGCAGTCCTTCAGCTGGTGATCGGACGCCCCACAGTGTAAACAGGTGCCCAATCTCTTCCTGCACACCTCTACAGTGTGCCCTGGCCTCCCGCAGTAACTGCACTGGGTAGCTGGCCTCCGGCCCTGACCCTGACCCTGAAGCTGCTGAGCACGCGCCGGTGCCTGCTGGATCTGTAACTGAGGCTGATGCTGCTGGTACTGCCTCTGCTGGAAATATGGGCACTTCGCAGGCCCTGCACTCGAACTAGGTCCCATAGCGTCACTGCTCCTCTTCGGCTTGAGGCCGAAGTCCTCCTCAGCTATCTGAGCCTCCATCAGGATCTGCTCAAATGTCGCGTCTCGGCGCCCAGATGTGCGAGTGCACACTGCATGGATAAGACCCCTCCTGAATTTCCGGGCCTTGCACCCGTCATCCTGAATCAGGCTGGGTGCAAACCTACTCAGGCGGAAGAACTCCGCTGCATACTCGTCCACTGACGAGCTCCCCTGCACTAAGCTGACAAACTGTCCCTCCAGAGCCGTCAAGGCTACATCCGGGTAGAACTTCTCCTTAAAGAGTTTCCTGAAGTCCTCCCAGGATATACCTCGAACCGACGCACGCGGATCCGTGCGGTACCATGTCAATGCAATGTCGAAAAACTGGCTCGCTGCAGAAGCCACCCATAATGCTCTCGGAACCTCAGCCAACTCCAGACACCGCTGGACGTCCTCTAGCCAATCATCCGCATATAAGATACCCTCGGTACCCCTGAAATCTCGCGGGCCCATCTTCCGGAAGTCGAGATGTGTACCGGGCCTCCTCTGGCCCTGTTGCTGTGCTGGTGCTCCCTCAGCTGTAGTCGGTGCAGCCCTCTCCACTGCTGCCATGGCTAACTGGTACGAGTTCTCCATCGTCTGTCTCAGCACCTCTGTCTGGCGCTGCTGCGCCTCTGCCTGAACTCTCTGCGTCTGCAACATCTGCTGCAGAAGGGCCATCATACCCTGAGTGTCTGCCGGTAGCTGAGGCGGCGGTGGAAGAATGTCGGGGATGACCATAGACGGTCCCGCTGCTGAAGGTGGAAGACCTCCAGGGATCGTCGCTGCTGGTACTGCTGCTGCTGCTCCCGCCGGAAGGGCAGGAACTGATGGGGCTGCTCCCCCAGCTGGAGGTGGAAGACCTCCGGGAACTGCCACCTCTACTGCCGGTCCCGTAGCCGGAGGTGGAGGACCTCCCTGATCTGGCCTCCCCGGAACTGAGCTCGGGCCCGCTGCCTGAGATCGTGTAACTGTCATCCTGAGGATAGGTTGAAAACAAGGAATCAATATGGCACATGATAGGAATATCAAAGATGGACAATTAAATTCAATGCAAAAGAATTTGTCATGGTAATCAAAAGATCAGAATCTCCTAACATGTGATTGAGTAACTCCTATCATACCCTAATCCTATATCCTAATCGCAGGTTCGTAATTAGCACTCTAAGTCGAGCACCATTACGAGTTCGCACTAGTTGCGACATTGACCTGCATGGGCCACCACTAAAACGTGTCACGACCCGCACCCTGATTAGGGGCACGAGAAGCGGTTACGTCCAGCCTACGCCGCAGAATCGGCGGTAGAACGCTGTATATAAGGTCTGTAAAATGCTACGTCTAAACAGATAAATGTACCTGTGCAGTATATACACTCCGAACGGAGGAATAGGGCAATACTGCCTCAATCACATAAGCAAACTAAGGTAGAAAAGCATGGAAAGATATGATATAAATAAGCAGGAAACGAGTCCAGAGAGTAATCTCAAAAACACAGCTAACACAAGTCCAAGTCTCAGAAATATAATATAAGTACTACAACTGAAATGTAAACAGCTGGCTCGCAGGCCAGGCAAACCTACTAGCTAATCTACTCAGGATGGGCAAAGTCAAGAGGCTCTACTAATAAGCCTCTATCTAAGTCATGCTCCTCGGTCTCTGCCCCGTAATAAGTAGGACAGTCATCCTCTAAGTCATCTGTAAAATTTATCAACGTATCCTGTCAGGAAAATGAGCAAGTACAAAACACCAACAGCAGTTCCATGTGAATTGAGAAATACTATAAGAAACAGTAATAATGAAATACAAGACAAAGAGTAAAGGCGACTTGGGAATCATTCGAAAGTCGAGTTACAACCCTTAAACCAAACAAGGACCGGGGTTGTAACCCTTCTTCCGAATAGAACCTAGTCCCATAATCAAGTACAGTATGAAAGCAGGTAGAGCATATGAGAATGAATCATATCAGGGTGAAAGTATAGTAAGTAAAGCTGAAGCTGGAATATAAGACATGACAAATAAAATAAAAGTGGTTTGAATTATTAGAGTGATATGTGATCGGCTAAAAGGTAACAATGCCGCATTATCCATTTGGCACGGCAATCCGCGGGAAACTCAACGGAGAATCATGCCGCCCAACCTGGATAACCGGGAGTAGTATCTGCGACACCCTACGTGGAGTGAGGGTGGCGCTAGCAAAATATAGTGACAATGGGGTTTGATCACATACACCCAATAATTCCCCCGTTTTTCCCCGAATAGTATAAATGGATCCGGTCATGGCACGTCACGATGCGGGATTTCCATAAGAGGGGAGCAAGTCCTCTTCAGAAATCGGCGTCAATACAAGTACCAGAATCAAGACTAAGCAAGTACCAATATCCCAAGAGATCCAGGAATGACATCTCATGACCAGAATTCGTTAATACTAGTCCGTGAACTATCGTGTCGAGAATCAAGTAAGACACTACGACTGAATCGGATATAGTAGATATCAAGACAATAAAAACTATCAGTGAATGTACTCGCCTGTGGTCCTGAGCTGATAGGGTGAACAGATGCTCAGAGCGATCACAGACCTAAGATAAGATACTATAAGTCAAACAGGACTAAATGCTGAAAAAGGAACTAATACAAGCCATGAATGCAAGTCTAAGTCAAACTAGGTCAATCGGGATCAACGGTTGACTTACAGTTGACTTCGGTCAAAAAGTCAACTCTGGTCAACCCTGGTCAACTATGGTCAACTATGGTCAACTATGGTCAACCCTAGGTCAAACAAGTCTAATGTTGACCAACTGTTGACTTTCAGTCAACTGGTCAAGTCTCGGTTGGTTTCGGTCAAATCGGGTCGCTTTAAGGCTAAGTTTGACCTTCGGTTGACTTTTGGTCAAAACGGTCAACCGACGTCAAAACTAGTCTTAGAGTACCATATTTGATCATTACCAACCACGGGGATCAAGTTCTAACACTATCTTAGGTTTCTAACACAATATTCCACTTCTACGCAAAACTAGCATTTACCCTTTCTTCCTATTTCTACTCCATGAATTTACCCTTCTATCTACCACACTCACCCACACTCATACGCAACACTCACACACAACACCTCACCCTCACATAGACCTCTCTACAAGTCTCCTAATAGGTTTCCTATTAGTTTGCACATAGGCTAGCTATAGACACTCACTAATAGGTTCTCACACACACACACAACTCACAATTACTCCTCACAACTACACACACACACAACTCACTAATATGGACTGTTTTTGGACAACCCCCAAGCCTCTCTCAACATCACACAACAACCACCATAAATATATATATAATCCCACACAATCAACCCACATATATATACCAATATGTATATAACTACATGTATAAATAACAACATATCTAACACTAGTTGTATGCATAAATGGGATTGAACTCCCAACCAAAAACCCCCACAAATCTGAACATAAATCTGAGATTGTGTTCTCCCCCCTCTAAACATCACCACAACACCTTTTTAACCATATAATTATACCCCCTATATAACCATATATATATATCAATATATATATATATAGGTGCATAAAACTACTAGTTCAATACCATAAACTCCCAAAACTCAACCCAACAAAAACCATTCAGATTTCAGCCCCAACCTGGCCGAAATCACAGCCCCCATTATTCCCTTCTTCCATCACAACATCACACAAATTAATCACCATTTATATATATATATATATATATATATATATATATATATATATATATATATATATATATATATATATACATATATATATATATAGAATGATATATATATAACTATATATCCACCAAAACACATAGAAATAATATGATACATTAAGATACTCTCATGAATCATCTCTACAACATGTAAAATCTGAGAATAAATAGAAAAACACACAATAGCAATATTTTAACATCATTCATGGATCAAAAAGGGGGCTTTTTCCTAATAGGACACAAGCCTACAAGTGGACACTCCTAAAAATGTCTAAAGGACACAAAAATAGTTTCTAATGGTGGACACACCCTAAGAATCATCATGGGGGGTTCCTACATGATCTACATGAGAAAAGAATAGGTTTGGGAGAAGGATTCACCTTGGTTTGAGAGCTAGAAATCAATGGAGCTTCAAAAGAAAATGGAGCCTTTGGAGAAGAAGAAGAAAATGTGGATTGGTTTGAAATGATAAAGTGTTTTCTCTCTCCACCCTATCCTCCCACTATGGCCGGCCACACCATGCTCTTTGTCCCATTTGATTAATTACAAGTTTGCCCTCCAATTAATTAAATGGTCCAAAAATGAGAAATGGTTAAACCGGGGGTAGTTTAGTCAAACCGAAACCACTAATCTCTAACTAATAAATAACTAAAATAATGGTCTAGTCTCTAACCAAAATATCTAATATGTGGGCCATGGTTAGCTAGTGTGTGGGCCCGCTAAGGTCAAAATACCCCGGGTCCCCGAAACAAGTCAAAACAAGTCGAAACGAATTGAAATTCGAACCCGATTCAAATAACCCCAAAATAATACAAATAATAAATAAATAATTTCAAAATAATTTTTAAAGTGGAAAATTACCAAAATACCCCTGTTTGTGAAAACTGAGGGTGACACATTCAGAGATTGAGGTTGGACCTTCTCTCAGCTATCCAGAGCAGCCAGTGGAGATACTGGATCGACGGAAGAAGGTTCTGAGGAACCAGGTGATACCCTTGGTACGCGTCGCATGGAGGCATCATTCTCCAGGAGAGTCTACCTGGGAGCGGGAGGATGAGATGCGCGAGCGTTACCCATATCTTTTTAGACCATGAGGTATACTTTCTATCCTTCTCATCAGTTGCATTTCGCCTTTCAATTTCGAGGACGAAATTCTTTTAAGGTGGGTAGATTTGTCACTACCATATTTCTAGTGTGAGGGTATTTTTGACATTTTTGGGGTTATTTGAATTTATTAGAATTTATTTGAATTTTATATATTTTATTTAGGAATTTTTAATGATTATTTAAATGGTGTGATTAAATCCTAGTTAATTGTTTGCCATGTGGTTTGGTTAGGCTAACCTAGATTGGACCTAACCTAGATTAGTCATAACTAATTTTAGTTAGCCACTTTGAGAAACAATTTTAGTTAATTGTTTGCCATGGGGTTTGATTATTTAAATCGTATCGCACGCACGCGTATCGTGGACATGTGTCAGGGTGCCCTAGCCCTAGACCTAGACCTAGTCGACACTTGGACACGACTACGAGGTCTGTGACGTGTCGTGTCGTATACACGAACCCTGTGAACACGTACACGAAGAATGGCACAGTATTTGTACTGTATTGTGTTTTAATTTGTTTTGACAAATTGTGTCCTCGTGCTTGGACACAATGACATTGTTGGACACGTACACTATGGGTATATACATTACCAACCTCTGTATTGGTGTTTAGTTTATTTTTTAATTGATAAATTCTTATTTCTCAATTTAATCTTGATACCTGTATATCAGTTCATTGTTCACTATTTTCCCAGGTTTTTGATATGAAACTCCAGCATCATTTTAACCCATTTAAATTGTTAATTAGTTTGGTTTTAAACCTTAATGATGTGCACCTATAACTGTTCTATGTGTGTGTCAAATTTGGGGCTGTTTTGGAGTTGTTTGGATTCAAAAATCTGGAAATTGTTTATGGGCTGAAAACTGAGATTGTAATGAACTGGAATTGGGATTCCTGTTTTGAACTGAAAATGGTTCATTACCTGAGATTTGTGTTCTGTTATGGACTGAATTAAATGGGGTTTCAATATATAAATCTGGGAGTTTTGATTGGAGAGCCGTGGGTTGGTTTTGAGTTGATTCTTGCATTCCTTCATAGTGTAAACTGTCAATTGATTTACTTTCCCTTCCTCACTGTTTTACATTCCAGATTTCATTGTTATACTTCACTCTATCATCGCACACACAAGTTAACATACATTCATGTGACATACATATGCATCACACTGTCCTCATGACAGTCCCCATACTTCACTACCATGCCACTTTCTCACATGACACTATTCACTCCCTATTACCATATATACACACACACACACACATTTGCATGAATGTGGTACTCCATGTTATACACACACCTACACACATGTTCCTATTTCCTATATGCGTATATATATAAAGTATGATGTATATATATATAGATATCCTATATATATGTGTGTGTATCTATATATATATATATTTAATATATAATGTATGTATGTTTCTCATAGGAGCATATATGTTATTACATGTATTCCTAAGCTAGACTATATAAATATATATATGTGTATTGTTTTAGATATGGATAATATCTTGTGTAGTTGTGTATAGATGTTGGTTGGTTCTTTAGGCATGATATTGCCTAGTAGGCCTAGATTAGTCTTGTTAGAACTTAGAATAGCCTTGTTAGACTAGTATAGACTAGTTTGACCTAGTTTAGACTTGTTAGACCTAGTTTGACCATAGTTGACCAAATTTGACTTCTAAGGTTGACCAGAGTTGACCAAGAGTTGACTTTGGCCTAGATTGACCTAGACTCATGTAGAATGCATAGTAGAACTTTATTTTACCATTTTAGACTTGTTGTGACTTGTGCTGTTCTGATTAGGAGCCAGACACCACTCCTCGGACAGTACTTTCATATTGGACACTCAGATACCAGGCGAGTACATTCTCTGATCATTTCATATCCTGCTTAGAATTATTTCCTGCATTAAATTACTTTACTTGTTACTGTCACGTTGGTCACACGGATTGGTACTATATGGATCCCTTCTTGAGATGTTATCCTTAGGGAGCATCGGGTACTACATGTTCTGTGCGTTTTACTTACATGGCGTATCACTATGCTTCATTGGTTCTTTGATCACTTGTGACATATACTCTTATGATCACAGAGTCTCCTAGAATCTCTTATCCCATTTACTGGGTATCCTAGAATCTTCTAGAATCCCCATTTATGGGACATCCATGCATCACCCTTCGGGGGCCTTTGCATGGAATCATAACATAACCTGGTTGGATCCTTGTGTATTGATTAGACATGTGAATACTATCCAAGTAGTGTAGCATCAGAATCTTTCCATAGTGCAGCATCAGAATCTCCTATGCCATTTACATGTCTATATTGTACTCTGACTCACTAGCCACTATTAGTCTCTATTTATAGTAGATATTTCTATTACAGTTCTCTCTCTGTTTACATACTGCACTTCTTTCAGTAATTGTATCTTACTTTACTGCATAATTATATTTTCTAACCTGCTATGAACTGTTGAGATATACTGTACTCGCTCCTGTCCTGACTGGACCTGTTGAAAATATTACAGAGGACGAGGAGGAGGCATGTTTGGATACCTACTCAGGGGCAGCCCTAGACGACACTTGCGAGCTGGACTCTCAGGAGGACCCATCTCTAGCTGAGGACATCACCCCCATTGCCTAGACTAGTTTAGTTAGGCTTATTTTACTTTATGTTGTCTTGAGACTATTTAGCTAGACTTTATTTCTGTTCAGAGATTCTGAGTTGTATATATTCTTTCATACTCAGTAGCTGAGTTTTGTACTCTGGATATTTGCTGGGGTATTATCTTAGACTACTTTATCATCTGCATTCCTTGAGTTCTATATCATATCGTGCTATGTCTTCCTTAGTTGTGATTGAGTTTATTTACTGCTATGTTACCCCCATTCGGGGAGTATAAACTGTTTAAAATTATATTGTTAGATGTATGTTGACTTAGGACAGCGTTCTACTGTCGATACTGTGGCGTAGGCTGGACATACCCACGTCTCGTGTCCTTACTCTAGGGTGTGGGTCGTGACACGAAGAGAGGACACAGAACTGCTCCGGAAGCCAGGTTACAACCCTTAAACCAAACAAGGACCGGGGTTGTAATCCTTCGCCTGAACAGAACTGGACCCCCGATCGTTATTGTTAAGGCAAGCATCAATAATCATTTCATGTCACAATCTTTTACAGGATCAGGATAAGACTAAGCTGGAATAAACTCCATCTAATCAATCACGGCCAATCAAGAGTACGGCTTGATACTTTTAACTAACTAGGGTTATCACAGGCCAAGTTACTAGTAAGATGCAATAAGATTATCCCAACAGCCACAAGCCCTGCAGATCATCCGGTTATCCAGGTCGAATGTCCATTTATTAAGATTGCAACACGTGACTGTGTGCTGGAAATGTGCCCTACTCGTCGGTAGGCTACAAGTCCACTGAATGCGCCCAGATAACGGGATTGCCTGTAGTTGGGAATCTCTTCATGACTACTGAATCATTCTAGTTAATTAGCCTTAGTCAATTTCAGTAGGTACCTTTGACCGTGGTACTCAGGGATCCCCATCCTAGACCTGATGCAAGACAGTACTAATTTATTTGTACAAACACAATCGCCCATGGTGTCCAGATCTTTCATACTTTTCATGTCAGGCTAGCTGTCGTAACAGCATGTCATGATATATCATATCAGTTTGCTCGTCAAGAGTGCACCACAGCGGGCCTTTATCTTGTTCTATTCTTACCTTATTATGAATGAAAGAGACTTGCATAAAATAACTAGTGACATATTCTTGAAGCCAAGGAAAAGTTCTACAACTTTCATGTTTTGAGTTTCTCAAGATTCTAGCTACAAAACAAATTAAACAGGCAAAAACTGTAAAATAGAGCAATTCCGGCGCATGGGATTCCTGCACAATCGGCGCGTGGGATTCCTGCACCATCGGCGCATGGGATTCCTGCACCATTGGTGCGTGGGATTCCTGCACAATCGGTGCGTGGGATTCCTGCACCATTGGCGCGTAGGATTCCTGCACCATCGGCGCGTGGGATTCCTGCACCATCGGCGCGTGGGATTCCTGCACCATTGGCGCATGGGATTCCTGCACCATTGGCGCGTGGGATTCCTGCACCATCGGCGCATGAGATTCCTGTACAATCGGTGCTTGGGATTCCTGCACAATCGGCGCATGGAATTCCTGTACCATTGGCGCGTGGGAAACTCACGTTGCGTCTTCAGTACATGCGTGTAGGGAACCTACGTGCATGACACGCTCGGAGTTAAGGAATACGTTGCCGGGACTTCATAGCGCATGGCCTCCCAGGTGCATGGGGGTCATCGTCCCCAAACAGCAAGTTCAGCCATGAAAGTTCCGAAAACTTGCCATGGCCATAACTTCCTCATCCGAAGTCGAAATCAAGCGAAACAAAAGCCAAAACCGCATGAAATTGAATTCTCTACAACATAAAACCATTAGTTTTCGAAAATAACCAAGTTGTAGAAGTCAAAACCAAGAAAACCGAAAAGTTACAAACTTAGATCTATAAGAATCCATCCATCAAATCCAAAAATGTCAAGTTCTAAAGAGGCTTAGAATCAAGGAAGGAAGAGAATGGAACAATAAAACTTGAGATCCATCATGAAGTAAGTTTGTACTTGCCTAAGCTCTTTCTCTCTCCCTCCTGGTGGTTGAAGAAGTAATGGTGGAGAAGAAGAAGTAAATAAAGAGAGAGAATGAGGGAATGGGTTAATAAATGGTGATGGTGGTGGTAGGTAGGGGTTCTCCCCTTGGTTTATGATGAACCAAGATAATCCAAGCCTAGCCGAACCAATCCAAAATAGACCAAGCCATGTAATACCAAGATAAGCCAAGCAAGCAATCATGTAATACAAGATAAAATACGTACACGCATTTCAAAATACGTAATACGAACTATAGGCATTATACTTTTTCTTGACACATTTTCAACATCCCGAGTGTAGCATCCATCAGAACAATGACATTTTATACGATCATCGTTCCTCGAGTCAGAGTACCCCCAAGTTATCGCACGTCGATCTTTGATACGCCTCAATACCATCGATGATGTACGTAACCTGACGGTCTTCCTTTGCAACAAACTCTGAGTCGTGCAACTAATGTTATTGTCCGAATTGAATATACCATAATTTCATTCGGTCAAATCTGAAATCACAAGTACGATCCTCTATGTGCGCGATCGCATTGCCACACCGACATACTCGTTATTACCTCTAATCCTTAATTTTGCTCGAATGATTTCCAAGACAAACCATACACTACTAATGATTCGAGCCATCCGATCTAATCTTTAATCACGTTCGCATTATTCACTAATACATCTTTCAGATTCATTCGACGAATCTCTTGTGTAATCGCTCACGTCGTCTCGACGTACTAAGTCGCTCGCGCTATTCCTCAAAATCAAACCATTCTTCCGTGTACGCCCAAGCGTTAGTCCGATAGCGTTTCTATCGATATACACTCTAAGTGTATCTCCGTTCCCAACCAAGCGATACTTAATATCGTTCACGATTCATTTGCACCATAAAGTCTAGGTGCGCGACACGCGACACAACTTAGCCAAAAGACCGTGTGCATAGCCACCCCGTACGGACTATACTCTGAGTTTGTATGCTCATTCGCTAATGTCGACGCAAGACTATTCGGGCATGCACATGACTTGCTAACTTTAGCACGTATTTTCTATCAAGTCAAGTTTGACACCGTTCGGCATAAAGGCCATCGCATACCGATTTGTCCGATTGAACGCTTGTACGAGCTTTTGAAAATATTTAGACTTACTGTATAGACATGCCGTAGGATATTTGAGAGTGAGCGAACACTTCTTATCAACGACGAGCTTTCAAAACTGAGAGATTCGACTTGAAGTCCATGGACGTAAAGCCGTGCTCTGATACTATTATGTCACGCCCTGCTCCCGTAGGAGCAATCGTCCTCACTAAGGCATGATGCCGCACGAGGCTAGATTGCGCTCATGCAAGGCAGTTTTATAACGGCCGATTACAGCGGCTGCGACGGGGTCGTTGCACAGAAGTCCCAAGCAGAAACATTGAAACATACAGCAAAAATTTAGAAGCAACATACAAGTTATTCATGAGTGCTTTTTATTGATATTGAACAATAAGATTACAATGGGGCGCAAGGCCATGATTACAAGTCTTTCAAGCACACTTTTCTCTCAATTTACAAGTCACTATGCTCTCTCTCTTCTCTCGATACAATGCTTAAGCCAGCGGATGCTTCGGAAGGCAATGTCCATACATTATGTCCCGTATAAGTCTTGACTCCATGCGGCTCTGCACTTCGAATTGCCAAGGAACTCCGTGCCTCGACGCATCCAAGTGAGCTTCGTGCTACGAGCTTCAACCTGTGCCTGCACATGAAAACTGTGTAGGTGTCAGTACTCAACTATACTGGTGGAGTGAGCTCCTCGCCCACCTATACAAAACCGACATATTCATTTACTTTGTACAATACAAGTCCCTTTCGATTGTCTTTCTAGTCTTGCCTTAGGATCAGTTTTAAGACGTAGACGTCTGACTAAACTGATGTGCCACGACATGGCCGTGCTATAATGCCAACATGTATTTCGATCGAGGCAGTGTCTCATCGCTTATGTACTTGACTGAACTTTAACTCGGGACGGCAGGGTCGTGCCATGACATCTACTTGTCTATTCTAGTTTCCAATAACGTCAAGGAGACAACTTGTGTAGGTCGTGCCTCTAGACCTTGCTTATACTTGTTCGTGCTTCAAGATTGAGAAAGTTCCTCACAACTTATCAAGACTTATCCATTCTACGGCCTTACGGCCTTCCTGTTTGACTCATAAACCAACTTAGACAAGACTTGTGAAACGTAGTTTCAATTTCATGAACATCCTGATGCCAAGTATCGTGCCAAGCACGGTACCTATGCTGCAACCCAATCTTAGGCCGAGACATTGTGTTACCGACTGGACATGCATTCAAGTTCTAGACTCAATCCAAAGGCATACACGGGGTTTGTCGCTGTTCTGCCGACCCATCTATATGAGTGGACAATAGCAATGTCAAGCTATCTTGGACTGGCTTGGGGATATCGGCCCGTCCCTCCGCGGGTAGCTAGCCCCGGAAGCACCGAATCTCCCATGCGGTTATCCAGCATCCTACTTTGAGCTGCAACGTGCTTCCTCCGGGCCGATATGATCCCGATGCCCCGACGATCATTCGAGAAGACTACACCTTGTCGACAAGTTGTCTAATGACCATGCAGACTCAACTCGATATATCAAGTCCTTCCTTAACCATGACCATGCTTTTTATCTTTCTATCGAGACTCCCAAGTAGCGGGACCGATCTCGCATGATTGCTTATCCAAATTTATTAAGACTTCCAAGTAGCGGGACCGATCTCGCGTGAACGAGACTTGTTGAGACTTAGCGAGACTCCCAAGTAGCAGGACCGATCTCGCGTATGAGACTTATCGAGACTTAGCGAGACTCCCAAGTAGCGGGACCGATCTTGCGTGCGAGACTTATCGAGACTTAGCGAGACTCCTAAGTAGTGGGACCGATCTCGCGTGCGAGACTTATCGAGATTCCCAAGTAGTGGGACCAATCTCGGCGACAATCAGTCGCGTGAACTTCCTTTATCCATGGCATGCTTTTCACTAAACCGACCGTGCCTCGTGCCTTAGACAGACCTTGTTCTCTAGGCGACGCTATCGCTAAAGTTGTATACTTTATACGACGAGCCTTATTCTCGAGGGACTACGCGGCTTGACAACCGCAGATAGAGCGAACAGTGCTAGAATTGACTTAGATCGACCGATAACTTTGCCTAACTTATTTGCGTAACGACTTGACGAGCAAAGGCTACGCCAAGCTTCGCGTCGAAGGAACGTGCCGTGCACGCGTTCGACTTGAATAACCAAGTTCTCGGGTGCCTAGACTTAAGCCACAAGCCGTGCAATATGACTTAACCCAAGGGACGTACGAAGGCTATGCCAAGCCTTGGACGACGGGACCATGTATGCTTTATCAAGCATTCATGCGGGCGACGCCTATGACTTAGGATAATTTGAGTGTTGAGGCAACTTAGCAACTTAGGCCAACTTTTTTCTCCTAAGCTACGGAACGAAGGATCGAGTGTCATTTTGAAAGCACGCTGAGTCGACTTCTAAACAGACTGTGGGACCATTTTCCATGTTCTAAGACATTCTGACCCTTCGGGATTATTCCCTTAGCTATGTGGATGCGTCTCTTTTATTATCAAGCCTAACTTGTGCAAGTTGAAAACATGCGAGTTATTATGTGAAGGCTAAGATGAGGCAAGTTCATCAAAACTACCCCACTTGAGCGAGGAGTCACCTTGACCGAGCTAGTCCTCGAGTAGCCTGTTACCTCCGTTTTCTGTTATACGTATTTTTAGTATACGTGCACAGAATCCCGACCAGTAGTTAGACTTGTCTTGCTTAGCTTGATCCTGGTTTTATCTTGCCTTGGTTTATTTTGGGTTCATCCTGGTTCTGCTTGGCTTGGCTTGGTATATTTGGTTGGGCTCGGTTTGTTAGGACTTGGCCCAATATGCTAACCCCCTTTTTTAAGCCACCAACCCCTTTCTCATTCCTCATTCACTTCTTCATTTACTTCTTCTTCTTCCTCCATTAACTCTCTCCACCTACCAAGAGCTTAGGCAAGTGCAACTTTCTTCATGGAGGAACTCAATTTTTGTTGTTCTATTGTCTTCCTCACGAGATTCTAAGACACTCTAGTACTCAGCATTTTTAATTTTCCATGGTTCATTTCATGTAGATCTAAGCTTGTTGTATTTTTGGATTTCTTGGGTTTTGATCTATCAAACTTTATTACTTTCAAGTCTTGATGGTTCCGTGTTGTAGAGAATTTTATTCTACCCTATTTTGACCTATGGAAGTCCAGATTTGGGCTTGGATTGAAGGTTGGGAAGTCTGGGGAAACTTCAACTTCCCAGGTTCTTCTTTTCAGAAAAGTTGGAGAAGAAGAACAGTGCTTGCCGCCTGGCATTTTCATGCGACGAGGTCCCCTTTGGCCGCATAGGCACCCCAATCTCTTGCGGCTCCCCTTTGGCCGCATAGGTACCCCAGTCTCCGGCGGCTCCCCTTTGGCCGCATAGGCACTCCAGTCTTCATGCGCCCTCCCTCCTGGCCGCATGGCTACCTTTAGCCTTGCCGCATGAGCATGTTCCCCCTTGCCGTACGGCTATCTCTAGCCTTGCCGTATGAGCCTATTTTCCCTTGCCGCATGAGCCTGTTCCCCCTTGCCGTTCGGCTATCTCTAGCCTTGCCGCATGAGCCTGTTTCCCCTTTCTGCATGAGCCTGTTTTCCCTTGCCTTATGAGCCTGTTCCCCCTTGCCGCACGGCTATCTCTAGCCTTGTCGCATGAGCCTGTTTCCCCTTGTCGCATGAGCCTGTTCCCCCTTGTCGCACGGCTATCTCTAGCCTGTCGCATAAGCCTGTTTCCCCTTACCGCATGAGCCCGTTTCCCCTTGCCGCATGAGCCTGTTTTCTCTTACCGCTTGACCCCTGTTTCTTCGAGCCGCATGGCTCTTGACAGCTAGTGCTTGCCGCATGGCCCTGTTTCTCCTTTAGCCGCATGCTGCATGGCCGTTTGGCCCTTGCCGTATGATGATCCTTGGCCGCATAGGCCATGGCCCTTGGCTCCCGAGCCGTATGGCTCTTCCCACAGCCTTTGTACCATTTTTTCTATTTTGGTTGTTACATTTATGCTTATACCATGTTAATTCTGAACATGTTCCATGAACACGATAGTGACCCGTCGTGGTGCACTCTTGACAAGTAACATGACATAATAGTGGCCCGTCGTGGCGCACTCTTGATAAGTAAACCTAATATGATATGCCACGATATGCTGTTGCGACGGCTATCATGACATGACATGAATGAATGGCCTGGACACCATAGGCGATTGTGTTTGTACAAATGAGCCAGTATTGTCTTGCATCATGTCTAGGACAGGTACCCCTGAGTACCACGGTCAGGGGTACCGACTGAAACTGACTAAGGCTAATAACTAGAATAATCCAGTATTCATGAAGAGATTTTACAGCTACAGGCAATCCCGTTATCTGGGCGCCCCATCATAGGATTTGTAGCCTGCCGTCGAGTAGGGAACATTTCCAGCACATTGTCATGTGTTGCACCCTTCAAGCTACTTAAAGGTACATGTATTTCTTGGACAATGTACCCACATGAACTCAATCCCTAATTGCATTCGGATAACCTGGATGGTCTGCAGGGCTTGTGGCTGTTGGAACATCTTATTGCATCTTTCTAGTAACTAGGCATGTGATAACCCTAGTTAGTTAAAGTATCAAGCCGTACTTATTGCTTGGCCGTGAATGTTGAATGTAGTTGTAGAAGCATGGAATTTCACGATCAGAAATCCTATGCGCCAAGCACTACATGCGCCAGAAAGTTCGGACAAAAGTACTCGGACACAGCAAAACAAGAATAGAGACATTAAAAGAAGATTTTTATTTTCATATAAAAGTCTATTACATGTCTTAAAAAGGGGCTGTACAAAGGAGAACTTCTACAAAAAGAAAAGACCGTAAGTCTACAGCCAGGCGCAGCATCATCATGCGCTCTCGAACAGGAGCATCTCACCATGCACTCTCATGCGCATCCCACCATGCGCTCCCAGCCGGGCGCATCCCTTCAGCAGCTCAGTTATGTGCATCCTCAGTTATGTGCATCCCTTCAGCAGCTCAGTTATGTGCCACCCTTCTATCTAGGCTCACCGCCGTCTAAATGCTTCGACTAATGAAGGATTTTTTGAGCAGAACGAGGGTGGCAATCAACCCTCTAGCTGGAGGAAGAGCTCCCTAAACCGAGGAAGAGAAGAGCACCGCAAGCCAACCTGTGGCCAGGGGAGGCTTCGAAAGAGCCTCCAAAGGCGAAGGAAGACCGCAATCGAAACCGCGGCTAAAGGAGCAGCTTTCAACACAAACCAGAATGGACAACACCCATTTTTGAAGGAAGAAAGAGCCCCCAAAGCCACAGCACCGCAATTCCGATCTGCGGCTCTTCCCACATAACGGAGACGAGGCTCGTACATCCCGATCTTTGGATGCAACAGGCACCTTCTGCCTGCCTCAGAAGCCCTCGACTCCGACTTTTGGATGTAACAGTCACCTTCAAGTGCATCAATGAAGACAATGCGTCGCATCTTCACCCTTGGGAGCATCTCATCAACAGAATGCACTCGAGTAAACAAGTTCATTTCGGGAAGACGTGAGAGAACGAAAAGCAAACTCTCTCCATGCCACTATTTATAGGCCGGGCAAATCAAACCCATGTGCCAAGTGGATGGCTCTCCGAATCCCGTGCAATAAATTTACATTAAATGGATGAACCTGACGCTTCGAATTCAGCCAAGTCAAAAATGGCTATTTAAAGCACTCGAAGAACGTAACAGTCGCACCAAAAGACGTGTCAAAGCGGAGCGGATGCGCCGGCCAGACCGCGTATCACACAGACGCGCCCCTTAGCACCAAGTGCTTCACAAGCATGTGCCCCCATGCGGCCCCATGCGCCTAATAGAACGCTGATCGATGCGTCCACTCGACAATCCATCACCTGTCAAAGAACATTAAATGCTGAAGTCTGACGGAGTTGGCAGCACGCCTCTCGAGGACTGAACAGTTGACAGCTTTTTCAGAAAATGAAGCGTCGCCTACGTCAGCATCATCATTACTTTTCTTTGGCAGTTACAAGCCACGTGGCCGCCCAACCACTTGTATGGCCTCCGCGACCATGCGTCCAAAGTTCTGTATGCGCCTCAAAAGCCATGCGTCTCAGACTTTCTCTCTGATCCCTAAAGACAGAAGTAAAGTCACTACTGAAGCTCTGCATGTGCCTCAAAAGCCATGCATCCCAGACTTCTCTCTGATCCCAAAAGACAGAAGTAAAGTCACTACTGAAGCTTCGCATGCGCCTCAAAAGCCATGCGCCCTGAATGGTTCGTGACTCCCAAAGGTTACGAGCCAAAGTCTCCTCATGCGCCCAATCCCAGGCTCATCCTACTAGACCATTCCCCACCAAATCCGAGATCTCCGAGCCATGGGCCGATGACACATGTCCTTTGACTCGATTCACCCAAGATCTCAGCAACAGAAAGATCCTCTTCTCTGCTATGTGCCAACCCACAACAGCAGTATGAAGAATTCAACCCCTCAATCAGGACGTATCGTCCATGCACCTCCATCAACAATCTCCACGTGGCGTCCTCGCGTCCAGGCATATCCTACATATGCGCGCATAAGCAGCCAGCCTGCAGACTATATAAATAGAGGGATCATTTCCTTCTTCCACACCTACACACACACAGAGAGACGAACATTCGTAGACAGACAGAGACATCGCACAACCAGAGAGACAGATACAGACACTCAACGTCTTCCTCCTCTCAGCAAGCTCCGGCACCCAGAGCAATCCAAACCTTCAGAGAACCGATAACCGTCGTCAGATCGTCAACGGAGTCAACGCATTACCACTCGCTCCATCGGCACAAGGGACCCAGATAAACAAAAGTGTACTCCTAGGACTACGTCTAAGTCCTATATTGTAACATTGTTCTGTTTGTATTGAAATTTACAATCAAAAGATTTCAATGGCAAATAAGCTGGCGACTCTGCTGGGGACCTCTTTCTCCTCTACCGAGAAAGCTGTGTCGCAATCCGACGATGTGAAGGTAGGCTCCTCCCACAAGACGCTGGTCGTACGCCTCAATCAACAGGCTTATGAGGAGTTCATCTCTGAAGGCAGTGCGAGTCCTTCGAAGCGGCTGCCAAAGCCGAAGAAGACCCGCCGAGTCTGGGTGCGCAAGGTCGACGCCTCTGGCACCACCACCCACGGGGATGCGCTGATCCAGCCTTCCCTTCCTGCTGACGTCCTCAGCAACCAAGATGCACCCACCGGTGCAACGCATCTCTCGGGGAAACGTACGGCTGACCATATTCCCCAGCCATCTCCCTCTCAGGCGAGGAAGATGCGTCGATGGAGGAGGGGCGCAGCCAATGCCCCGCGCATCATCTCCGATGCGCCACAGAAGGTCTCTGTCTTTGACAGACTCACTCGCTGTAGTGGCGAGAAGAATTTGGATTCTGAGTACTACGTGCCCCAGCGGGCTAGTACGAAGAAGTCCAAGGCAGCACGGGCCATGCGTCCCAGACGTGCTATACCAGCAGCAAGCCAGAAGTATGCGCTCACAATCATGTGCACTGCTGATGGTAAGCTGTATAAGGTTGACTCAGGTGTTGCGGCGCCAAAAACGAGCCAACCTTCAAAGTCCTTATCTCACTTGGGTGCATCTGTTGCGTTCGTAACCAAGTCGAGTAAGGCAAACCCAGTGGTCTTGAACCCCCATGCCCCTTCGGGTTGTGCGTCTGAGGTTCGTTCAAGTCACTTTAAAGGTTGTTCCCCCACTACTGATCTGAGCACCTGTTTGGTGTTGGACCAGGGGGCGCAGCATTCACCTGACCACCCCGGTGCTTGGCCTTTCCATGCGCCTGAAGGGGGTGCGAAGGTAGCACTCTCCTCCAACGATCTGCGTAACGTGATCAATCACAAGCGCCGATCAGGAGAGTCGACTGTCAAGCACGATGCGCCTTTCACAGGGCACACTTGTGCTGTGGTCACCATCAACCGCTGTTGCAAGTCAGCAGTCCCACCAAGACAGTCGGTGTTCCAGCGGCTGTAGTCATCGACACCCCTCCGACGTCGTCTCGGGAAGAAAGTGTCATCAAAAGAGGAGCCAGAACTAAAGGTTACTTCATGCAATGTAATCTCCAGCTCCTCGTCAGTTCGAAAGGCGACTGGTAATTCCTCGTCCAAGAGCCAGCCGAGGAAAACCAAAACAACCGTCTCGTCCTTCGGAGTGTTCGAAGGCACTCGGGGGAGGAAGAAGCTCTTGGAGGAAGCTGGGGGTAGTCAAGCCCTTGTTGATCCTCCTTCCGAAAACGAGGATGTCCTCCAAAACACAGCTGGGGTGGATCTTCATCCTCAGGGCGAAGTCAGCTTCCCCGACATAGCTGGGGGTCGTCTAGCCCCTGTGGACCTGCATCTCGAAGATGAAAAAGTCCTTCAAGACATGACTGGGGGTAGTCAGGCCCTTACCGATACTTCTCCCGAAGACGAAGGCGTCCTCCAAAAACTTAGCTGGAGGTAGTCTAGCCCCTGCGAATTCGAGTCTTGAAGACAAAGAAGCCCTCAGGAACATAGTTGGGGGTAGCCAAGACGAAGCTCCGGGAACAACAGCTCCTCTACATGTGAGTGAGGCCGAAAGCGAAGCCTCAACCGAGCCATCCGATTCCAGCCGTGTCATGACAGTCTACATGACTAGGGGTGACGCCGATTCGGACGTGCCACCAGCGGACCTCGTCCAGCACATGGATACCATGGAGTGAGGACTCAAAACCCTCTCTGCCTCTATGCAAACACTGACACAAGTAGTGTTTGAGATACGGTCAGCTTTGGCCAGGACACCTTCTACCGGTCCCGACCCAGGGGCCAATAGAGAGTCAAGTGTACCCCCTCAACGGGTATCCTTGGATATGGATCGTCGCGAAGCCCTCCGAACGTCGGAGCCCTCAAATGCTCAACTCCAGGTGGTACCACCTTCCCCGACTCCCAGCTCCACGGAAGACGTGGTCGAGATGATCAGGGACCTGCGCGAGCGCTTTGAGTCCAAGATGAGACAAGAGGAGCGCCAAAAGATGGGCATCCCCCAACCTTATCCCCTCGAATGGAATAAAGTGGTTTATCCTCCCAAATATAAACCACAAACACTGACGCCATACGACGGAAAGGACTCTCCGCGTCGCTATCTGACATATTTCCAGTCTCAGACGGGACATCTTCCGATGGAGGACGCGCTACTCACCAGCATATTTGTCGGCGCACTGAAAGGAGTGGCGTACGACTGGTACTGCAGCCTCTCCGACAATTCCATATCGTCCTTCGACGATTTGACGCGCCATTTCCTCGACCGTTTCTACGACGGCGGGAAGGACATGACAATGGCGTCCCTCATAGAGATACGCCAAAAGGAGAAGGAAACAGTTCGGGTATTCGTCGAACGCTTCCGACAGGCCTGCTTCAGACTGCCCCCGGGCATGCCAGAACATGCACTACTCTCCTCCTGCAGCATGAACATGCTGCCTGCAGTCAGACTCTGGCTCAACTCTACTCCTCCTCCCGACTGGAGTTTCCTGATCATCGAAGCCGAGGCCGCAGAAAAGAAGGCGGCCAATGCTCGTCTTCTGGGAGTCAGTTTCCCCGCCTTTGAAGACAAGGGGAAACGGCCTGCAGCCAACAACCCCGGACGAGAGACGAAGGGAAAACAGGTATTGACTGTCAATGCCTCAAAAGGTGCATCAGCACCTACTCAGAAACCTCCACTTGCACCAAGGCCAAAGGAGGTGTAATCTTTCAACGATGAAGATACCTTGCAACTCTTTGAGATACTGAAGCAGGGTGACAAGATCAAGTTGTCGGACCCGAAGCGTCCGGACAAGGTTGGAAAAGTAGATAATCCGAGGTACTGTCACTACCATAGGTTTGTCGGACATCCAACCAAGGATTGCTACGTCCTCAAAAACTACATCCAGTGCATGATCAATACGGATGTTATCTCCATCGACTACGAGGAGAAGACAGTTTCGGCCAACGTGGTGTCGCTCCAGTTCGGCACCTTGCCGCCAACTACAACACAAGATGGCGTCGTCCCCATCCCTAAGGCGACAATGGAGGTGGTTAACCTACCACCTACTCGTGACAACGTGAGTGGACTCATCCCACTCACCACATCTCGGGGAGAGATCTTATGGGTTCACCCTGACCTCGTCTCCGAGGTTACTCAACCGGAGGTACGCTCTGCCTCCAAAACCAAAGACAGGAAGATCAAGTCTTGCCGCATGGTCTTTTCCTCCACAGAAGAGGCTCTTTCTGTACAAACGCGTTCACAACAGAATGCCCAACCCGACGAAGTTGCCATCGAGGTGGTGCCTCCTTGCACCGTCCCTACTACCGAGGAAGGGGGTCCGTCCAAGCCTTCAGCAGCTAATAAGCAGAAGCATGTAGAGGCTCGTTTCGACAGGCCTCTACGAAAGGAGAATGCTTCGGGGCTAGCCAAACCCCACAACTTCGACATACTAGCACAACTTGCCAGTACTCCTTCCCGCCTTTCTCTGTTTGAGCTCCTTTATCTTTCCAAGGACACTCGCAAAGCTCTCTGTGAAGCCCTGAAGGATGCTGAGTCCTTCATCAGTCAGGTCAAGCAGCCTGAAGATCTCCCAACTGCATGTGCGCACTGTCATTGTGCGGATGAGGTTATCCCCAATATAACCTTCACCCAACAAGACATGCTGCTCAAGCACAACCGACACAACAGGCCGCTGTATTATACAGGGTATATCGGTTCTGTCAAGGTGAAGCGGATTCAGATCGATCCGGGGTTTTCCCTCAGCATCATTCCGAAGACGCTGCTCTCAACATTGGGGATCCCAATGTACCGACTGGCGCCATCCAACACAATAATCAGTGGCTTCAATGCTAGCAAAAGTGAGCCACTGGGCAAGATACGTCTAAAGTGCCATATCGGTAACCTCAGAACTGAGGTAACTTGTTACGACGTGGACGCCGAGGTCAACTACAACCTCATGTTGGGTCGTCCATGGCTGTATGAGTACATAGTGGTGCCATCCACACTCCACCAATGTATGAAGTACGTATCCACCAACGACGTCATTCGGACGGAGTTCGCAGACATTGACCCTTTCAAAGGGGTTGAACCCTACTTCACTGACTCCAACTTGTACAAATCACCTGACGAGGAGGAAGCCAATGATGCTGACGACGAGGCAGAAACGGCAGCAGAGCCGGACATGGAGCCTGAGATGACTCCCAGCGCTTCTTTGAAGATCCGACTCAAAGGCAAACCGCCTCAGAAGTTGCCTCCCATGAACATCAAGCTACCTGGGAAAGCACCAACTGCTCCTGAAGCTCCCTTGAAGATACGACTCAAGGAAAAGCCACCTTAAACATCGGCTCTCCCCGTGGCAAAACTACAGGAGAAGGCACCCATCACCGAAGACGCGGTTGAGGCACCTCTGAAGGTGCGTCTTAAGGGCAAGCCACTGCAATCCAAGCTGCCAGAGAAGGCCCACATAGCCCTCTCGGACCCCGAAATCAAAGCTGTGGTGGACTCTCCCGATCCAATCCCAGTACTCACAGATGAAGAGCTAGGGGGATATATCTCTGCTGATATAAACGCACCCTCTCTGGACAATGTAATCCCACGGGATAAAATATCGTATTTCATCAATAATAGAGTGTCTTTTAATTATTCTAGTCTTCTACATTGGAATGTCATGTATACATTAGATAACGCTCTACGGTCATTGCAAACACAAATAACGACTGTCCATCATGTAAATCGAGTAGTCCCGTTCCAAGGGGTCTTTTATGTAGTCCCACCGCGGAGTCGAGACGAAGAATCCATCATTTTCGACAAAGTTGAACGTCATCAAGACCTCCCACCACTCGAGCCAGAACCAGATACCGGCAGAATACAAATTTATCGGTACACGGACAAGGCAAAGTACCTCATCCAAAAGATGGGTTACGACTTAAAAAGCAACAAAGGCCTGAACTACGGCAAGGGTCGACGTCTTCCTCTCCGGCTTCCAACACCTAAAGGAAAGCCGCAGGACTATTACAATCGGACTCGACGGAGGATAGGCTATGTCACGCCACCGTCAACTCCGGAGAGTTCGGAGGCAGAAGAAGCAGAACATTCTCATTCGTCTGAAGCATCAACTTGGGATTCTGATACCAGTATCGGCTCAGTCTTCAAGAGAGTGCTGTCAGCCAACATGACATCCGCTCAACCTCAAGAAGATGAAGGCGAAGATCAAGCGCCGGAATTCTTCGAAGAAGAACCCTGGGCGCAACGCTTAGGAGAACAATGGGAGTCTCGTTTTGAGTTACGCGAACCCCCTACTGAAGACGAAGTCGAGCAGATCGACCTTGGGGATGGATCTTCCTCCAAACCCATCTTAATCAGCAAAAGCCTAAAAGGAGAAGACCAGGAGTCTTTAATCCAACTGGCTAAAGAATATATTGATGTCTTCGCCTGGAGCTACGAAGACATGCCTGGACTTGATCCTCAGATCGCGATGCATAGGCTCAACATCTTGCCCGATGCCAAGCCTATCAAACAACAACAGCGACGCTTTCGTCCGGACATCATGAATGCTATCGATCAGGAGGTGGACAAACTCTTGACCAGCGGCTTTATCCGTGAAGAACAACACCCGGATTGGGTGGCCAACGTTGTCCCTGTCGCCAAGAAGAATGGGAAGATTCGAGTCTGCATCGACTTCAGGGATCTTAACTCCGCCTGCCCGAAGGACGAATTCCCGCTTCCCATCACCGACGTGATGATCGACAACACATGTGGCTTCGAACGCATGCCTTTCATGGACAGATATTCGGGCTATAACCAGATAAAGATGTTCCCCGATGACGCAAAACATACGTCATTTAGGACTCCAAAGGGTATTTTCTGCTACACAGTGATGCCCTTCGGCTTGAAGAATACTGGTGCTACATACTAACGAGCTATGAGCACCATTTTCTGTCAACATCTTTGCAAGACAGTCGAATGCTATGTTGTTGACATCGCAGTCAAGAGCCGTCTCAAAGGAGATCACCTACAAGACCTGAAGACAGTCTTCGATCTCATACGGGCGCACCAACTCAAGATGAACCCCGCTAAATCCTTCTTAGGGGTTTCTAGCAGAAAGTTCTTGGGCTTCATTAACACGGGAAAAGGCATTCATGTCGATCCCGAGAAGACCAAAGCCATCCTCGACATGGACCCTCTGAAGAACCTCCGAGAACTTCGAGGCCTGCAGGGGCGTCTGGCATACATCCGGAGGTTCATAGCAAACCTTTTCGAAAAATGTCGACCCTTCACTCAGCTTATAAAGAAGGGAGTCTCTTACCTCTGGACAGAGGAATGCCAAAAAGCTTTCGACGACATCAAAGCTTACCTGACGAGTCCGCCAGTCCTAGTGGCGCCCGTCGCCGGCAAACCATTCCTCCTCTACGTCCGTGCCATGGATCATTCCCTCGGCACTTTGCTGGTTCAGAACAGCGATGCAGGCTATGAGCAAGCTATCTACTACCTCAGTAGAATACTGATCGGGGTCGAACACCGGTACAACCCCGTTGAAAAGGAGTGCTTGGCGTTGGTATTTGCCATCCAGAAGACTCGCCATTATGTCTCAGGCCAGAAGATTCAAGTTATCTCCCAAGTCAATCCACTCAGAGTTCTCATGACGAAGCCAGGGTCATTAAACTTCCGGCTAGCTACATGGGCGATCCTGCTAACACCATACAACATGGTGTTCGTCCCGCAAAAAGCTGTCAAGGGTCAAGCTCTGGCCGACTTTTTAGCTGCACACCCCATCCCGGAGTCCTCTAGACTCTATGAAGACATCCCAGATGAGGTCCAAGAATCTAACGTCACCGAAGAAAGCTCCGTCTGGCAGATATTTTTCGATGGCGCTTCAAGAACAGACCCCAAAGGCCAAATTATAGCAGGAGTGGGGGTAGTCTTGGTCTCTCCCGATCAGCTGGTCATCTAGCGTGCCTACTCCCTTTCGAAGCCATGCTCCAACAATGTTGTCGAGTACAATGCTCTCATTATGGGCCTCCAGCTGGCGCGACAGCTGGGGGTGGATCATCTTGAAGCCTACGACGACTCAAAACTCGTCGTAAACCAGATCAGAGGGCAATACGAGGTTCGCCATGAAGACCTGATCCCTTACCATGGAGTGGCATTGAACATTATTTCAATCTTCGTCGAGTTCTTCATCGAACATGTACCTCATTTCAAAATCTGGAGGCTGACGCTCTGGCTGGCCTCGCAGCCTCGCTAGCAGCACCCTTCGGGACTCAACACTACGTCTCGGTAGTTGGTCGAGACTTGGTCTGTCCTAAAAACAACCTGTGCTCACAAGTAACCCATGCCATGTCAACAAATGTTGGTGTTAATGTTCGAGACTGGAGATTTTCGTTCATCGACTTCGCTGTTCACGGAATTCTCCCAGAAGACCCGAAAGAAGCTGTCTCAGTCAGGAGGTGCTCCCTTCGATTCTACTACGATACAGCTACTAAAATACTGTACCGACGCTCCTATGATGGACTTCTCCTGCGATGTCTGTCAAACGAAGAAGCAGTCGAAGCCCTTCGAGAAGCTCACGATGGGACCTGCGGAGCCCATCAACCTGGCCTTAAGTTACAGGATCGACTGCGACGCATGGGCTACTACTGGCCAACCATGGCCGCTAACGCTGTTGACTATGCTAAGAAGTGCCATGCGTGCCAGCTTCACGCAGACTTCATCCATACACCGTCAGAACCACTACATCCTGCAGTCGCCTCTTGGCCTTTCGAAGCTTGGGGCATGGACATTGTAGGACCGATCACCCCTCCTTCACCGAGAGGACATCGCTTCATCCTAGCCATCACCGACTACTTCTCCAAATGGGCAGAAGCAGTCCCACTGGCGGAAGTGAAGAGCTCTAGGGTGATCAGCTTCATCAAGCACCATGTCATCTACCGTTTTGGGGTACCCCGGAGGATTATCCACGATAACGGTCCTCAGTTCATCAGCCATGTTTTCGGCAGATTCTGTGACAAGAATCGCATCCAAAACGTGGCCTCAACCGTCTACAATCTGGCATCAAACGGATTGGCCGAGGCGTTCAACAAGACTATCGTCAGGCTACTCAAAAAGGTCATGTCATCCAACAAACGCGACTGGGACGAAAAGCTCGACGAATGCCTTTGGACCTACCGCACAACGGTACGGACCCCGATGGGCAACACACCATTCTCTCTGGTCTATGGGAGCGAAGCGGTACTACCTCTCGAGATCCAGATACCCTCACTCCGTATAGCAATCGCAAACCAACTCACAGAAGAGGACAATCAACGTCGTCGTCTGCGGGAACTGGAGGCACTTGACGAAAAGCGTCTCCTAGCTCAACAACGCATCGAACTCTACCAAGCCCGTATATCACAGGCTTTCAACAAGAAGGTCAAGCAAAGGACTTTCCAAGAAGGTGACCTGGTTCTGGCAGTCAGAAGGCCGATGGTGTTGACTCACAAGACACCAGAAAAGTTCGAGCCCAAGTGGAAAGGACCTTTCATCATAGAGACGGTATACTCAAACGGTGCTTACCGACTCGCTAAACCCAATGGGGACTTGTTCATGATGCCCATCAACGGTAAGTTCCTAAAAAAGTACTACTCTTAACATCTTTCAAACATGTACTTCCACAAAATTAGACACTTTCGGAACCCAGCTGTTCTGTGGCATCCTCCAGTAGAAGGACAACCACGTCCACATCACCTCTGAGTTGTCCCCCTACGCCCTACAAAGCAGAATCTTACACTCCGTGAGACTACGCTGCCCATCATGTTTACCACGTCCACATTACCTTTGAGTAAACATCCCGTACAGACAACCCCTGCGTTGCCGTACATTGATTGCAGAACTTCCACGTACACATTACCTCTGAGTAGTTCCGTATATCCCCCAGAGTCATTCCTACCACGTCCATAACACCTCTGAGTAGGAAGATTCCATCATTTGAATCCCATATTTGCCACATCCATATCACCTCTGAGCAAACATGTTAGTTCTCTCAAACTTATTATCTGTGCCTAAAAACCAAGGTGCGCAAAAGATAATAGGTCCACACAAATCATCAAGTTCATGACAGCAAAAATAAACACATCACAAAATTTTGTATTTTTTTATTCTAAAGAGTAAAGGATTACACCCCCCCAGCAAGAGTTGCAAAAACACAAAAAGAAGAGACTACAATCCCTAAACATCCCCAGGGTTGGCTGAAATCTCTTCAATCTGATGCCTCAAGTCTGTCGCTCGAGTCTCCACAGTCGCCAGGACCCGACGTTCAGCTTCTTGACGCATCGCCTCTATAGCCTCTGGAGAAGTGCCATCCTCATGCTTCTCATCCAGCAGCTGCCGCTGCTAAGCCAGAGTAAGAGCCCGATGGGTGAAAGCTGCTTCCTCCTTCTTGAATGCTATATTTCATCCTGGGCACGCTCAGCATCCAGTAGGAGTCGGGCCCGCTGGTCCTCAAGATGGCAAATCTGGGCATCAACCTCTGCGATACTAGCGTCCAACGCAGTTCGCAACTCTACCTTCTCCTGCGTAGACTTAGACAACCGCTCCACTGCAGCTTCAGTCTCAGCCACTTTGCGCTCCCAGACACCCACGGTGGCTTGATAAGAGGACTCAATTTCAGCAATCAGCTTCTCCTTTTCCGCGTCTATCAGGGTGGAAAGATCATTCCGCTGGATATGCTGAAACTCGGAAAGCAGTTGATCCAGCTCAGTCACCGAGGCTTCCAGAATCTCGGCCATATGATCATGGCCCTGGTGGAGACGTATCAGGTTGATGTGTGGAAGCGTCATGGATTTTGCCATCGCGAACCTCCCATTGGTGTTCATCACTGTCGACACACCCTTCTGCAGCATCTTGTACACTGCCTCAACGATGAATTTAACATACTCATCCGTATCCGCCAACACTTGTGGTGTCATGGCAGGAGTTGGAGGAGTTACCCTGGATGGCGAACCTGAAGAAGACCCGCCGATCTCATTCTGCGAGGTTTGAACATCGACCTCAGCAGACTCTCCCGCACCAGGAACTTGAATTCCGCTACCAGCGCCAGATGCCAAGATTGCAGAAGGAGTAGGGTGGGGCACCGATATTGTCCTCCAAGTCGAAGAAGCAACAGAGGGCTCTTGTATCAGCAAGCCCTTGCCCTTTCCCGGCTCAAAGGGACAATCAGCATCCTGAGCTGCCTCCTCCACCACCGAGGCACGATCTATAACCAGCGCGGAGCTTTCCTCTGGCAAGCTAACCGGATCAGCTCCCGTTTTCTGGCGGATCGCATCTTCTGGGGTCGGACTCGGCAGACGAGTCTCCCCCTCATCATCGAATCCCTCTACCGGGACCAAATCTGTCGCCACCTCCCGGTCGACAGCCACCTCAGCTTCTATTGCTGAGCGTGGGGTAGGGCTCGGCAACGCTACAGTCGACCTCCCCGTATCATGACAACGAGGGGAATCAACCCTCTCCTCTGTTGCAATCACGTCTGTTGCCTCCGTAATAGACTCACGAATCTCTGGAGGAACGTCTTCCGAAGACGACGAACTCCACCCCACTTCATCATCAGGAAGCCCCGTGTCCGCAGGACCCTCAATGTCCAAGGCCCCCACGGCGACTTGCACTATCCCGGAAGCTGCTACATCCTCAGCCTCCCTCCTAACATAATCTGGAGATGTCGGAGTCTCCACAACAACGACATCATCTAGATTCTCCTTCATGGGAGACATCATAATCGACAGAATGCGCTCTTCAGATGAGCCCGCCATCACCTTTGGCCTGCTGCCACCAGGCTTTGGAGTACGTGGTCTCCTTTTGAGCGGCTCCCACAAAAGGAAAGCATAAGTTACACGAAATGTGGATCCGGAATTGGACTATATGGGACACCCTTACCTCCGTAGGTGTCGAGTCCGACGACATAGTTTGTGATGATGCCTTCTTCTGCCTCTTTGACGCAGAAGAGCCAGCTTCGGTATTCGCACGACGTTTCGGTTGATCAACCGAAGGTTCGGCCTGACCCCCTGGGGATGCGGCAGGGGCACCTCGTTGACCCACCTCTGGTGGGCGGTACGACCGAACCCTCGCCGATGTGTTCCCGGTCACCGCTAACAGTGTGACTACAACAAGAATGGTCTCCCTATCATATCCGGGAGGCATGGCAGCCATAACACAGTAAAATTTGGCGGCTGAGAAAAGAATCGACGGTCGTAGATTCTGGACGGGCAGCATAAAGCGAGCTCCGGTACATCCGACATTGTAGTAATGCCAAGCTCGTGCACCATCAAGCAAGCTCCCAGCATACCTCAGGGTGATACTGGAATTATCCAACATCAACTGAGCGTAGCCGAATTGCCGTAAAAAACGGCTAGGTAAATACGGTTCCAGGTAGCACTGGTTCCTGTTCCGGTACACCAGATGGGACGGTCGGATACTTTACAACCAGCGGAATCCCCAAGGAGGCAGAGTGGTGGCATCTTCACCCGAATCCATGAAGGCGGGATAAAACCTTCCTACAAACAGGAACGCCAGAATACAACCAGCTCCTCTGGTGGAAACGGCGAAGGAATGCATCTCCGGCCCTATGGTCTTCTTCCGAGCCCGGACTCATTACATTTGGATGGTGTAAAATTAACCACCCCATCAGATAGTAAAATGGCAGTTCGGCACGTGGGAAGTTGTCATTCCTTCCGCGATCATGAACCACGTTTCCCGCGAACTCCCGTAAACCTCGTAGCAGGTTACACATCATCGCTGGGAGAAGAGCCAGGCGCCGGTCGAAAACCAAATAGGAGCGTTCATCCGACTCCCGATCCTTATTTTCCCGGGGATTCTTCTCACCTAACTTGCTCATTTCGAAAAGCACTTCACTACGGGAAAGCGCTGGTGGAGTGGTAAATTAAGAGGGATCCTCCTTGTCTTGCTTGAAGACGTAATCCCTCCAGGCGGTCAAACGAGGTTACGACCCGCTCTTATCCCTCTTCTGCATATAGTAATGATGACTCGCCACTTCCTTGAAGATGGCCATCATCTCTTCAGCTTTGTCCCCCAGGACTTGGAACTCCTCGTTGGTCGGGAAGTATTCCTCATAAGGTTCTGACCCCCAAGGGAGTCTTGACACTTCGTACATTTCATGAAGTGCGAGTCCCAGCTCCCCCACCGGGGTAAAAAAAGTCCCGGTCTGGGTGTTAAACATCTCCAGGAGCATGAGGAACATATGTCGGTTGATGTCAACACCTGCCTGAGTAGCACGGATCGCGGCAGTCAGCCCCATCTCTTGGAGTTCGGTTTGAAACCGTGACAGCATTTAGAGTGTCAGCTTGTCCCATTTGGCAACGTAATGACACCAACCCTCTACCCGAAATTCACCTTTCGGGTACGATCGCTCCATCAACAGCATGCGATTGGCAAAAGTCGAAGCGCCGAAAGTAAATGTATTGAGGGGAACATCACTGTAAATGCTCCCAGGACGTAGAGATGGCCCAGACCGCACGGCGGCCAAAGTATCCCTTTGATCGGAGGTAGAGTCGATCTTGAGGATACCTGCTACCGCTCCTCCCTGGGATAGGGTTAATTCCCAAGACATCCTCCTCTTGCAAGCAAGACGACAGAAGGCCGTCAAAGGCCATTGACGTTCAAGCTGCTTAATGGTCATATGCACTCCTTTTGCTGTAAAAAACCAATCTTCTTTGACCTTCAACACCTTTGCTTCAATAGAAGTAAGGCGATATCCAAATAGAAACTCAAGCTTCAGGAAAGTCACTTTATCAGAAGTAGTAGATTTCAAAATGCCACGCTCCATCATCCGCTTGAGGAACCCATACGGTTGTTCCAAGATTTCAGTCATTCTTTCGGGAGGCTGATCCAGCATGATAGCAGTTCGAGCAGGATTTATCACCTCCTCATCTTAATCTACTCCCATCTGGCAGAGGGTAGCATCCAGAAGCACCTCATTCAGGAGTGGGACAGTCATCGACACTGGTGTTCAACAAAGAAGGCAAAGATTCAGCGATGTTACAAACAACAAAAGAATCTGAGCCTCGTTCTCATCAAGAGCGCGTCTGGCTCATGCACATCTAAAAAGGAGCTTCGGCGCATCATACGCGTCAGCAGTAAAGCTTCGGCGCATTTTCTGGGCTTAAATCCATGCGCGTCAGCAGTGAAACTTCGACGCATCATCAGGGTGTAAACCCACGCGCGTTAGCAGTTAAACCTCAGTGCATAATAAGGGCCTAAACCCATGCACGTCGGTGGAATAAAACCTCTGCACATCATCAGGACAGAGGTCCATGCGTTTCGGTACCAAAACTCGCCAGAACAAAAAAATAAGGAAAAAGACGACACCCACCCGTCACCGTAGGCCGAACGTCGGTCGGTGTCAAAATGGTGACAGAAGCGTCTTCCTCGGCGAACTCCGCAGGCTCCTTTCCCTTGCCAGCACCACCACGAGGAGCCTTGGAAGCCATTTCTTGAAAGGAGAAAGTTAGGGTTTTTTGAAGAAGAACTCTAAAAAGATAAAAGCAAAGAGAGGAATCAGGATAGAATTCTCTCTCTCTCTCTTCTTCTCACGCCTATTTATAGGCTCAGTCGCACGCGCGAACCGATGAAGTATGACCTCAGCCGCCACTTCGGGTTCTGTGAAGAGATAACTGCAGATAAAACCAAAAAGATCATCATTAATCTTCTTGGTTATCGAGGCATTATCATTTGCATTAACTGAGAGGAGCATGCGACCCATCACTGATGCGCGGAGTATCCATGCGCCCGAACAGACATGCGCCCCAACCACCATGCTTCTTATTCAAAGTATTCCAAAACTTGACAAAAAAAGTTTTCAAAACTTTGAAGGGGGTCTTGTAGAAGCATAAAATTTTACGATCAGAAATCTTATGCGCCAAGCACTATATACGCAAGGAAGTTCGGACAAAAGTACTTGGACACAGCAAAACAAGAATAAAGACATTAAAAGAAGATTTTTATTTTCATATAAAAGTCTATTACATGTCTTAAAAAGGGGCTGTACAAAGGAGAACTTCTACAAAAAGAAAAGACCCTAAGTCTACAGCCAGGCGCAGCTTCATCATGCGCTCTCGAATAGGCGCATCTCACCATGCACTCTCATGTGCATCCCACCATGCGCTCCCAGCCGGGCGCATCCCTTCAGCAGCTTAGTTATGTGCATCCCTTTAGCAGCTCAGTTATGTGCCACCCTTCCAGCCAGGCTCACCGCCGTCTAAATGCTTCGACAAATGAAGCATTTATTGAACAGAACGAGGGTGGCAATCAACCCTCTAGCTGGAGGAAGAGCTCCCCAAAACGAGGAAGAGAAGAGCACTGCAAGCCAACCTGTGGCCAGGGGAGGCTTTGAAAGAGCCTCCAAAGGCGAAGGAAGACCGTAATCGAAACCGCGGCTAAAGGAACAGCTTTCAACACAACCAGAATGGGCAACACCCATTTTTGAAGGAAGAAAGAGCCTCCAAAGCCGCAGCACTGCAATTCCGATCTGCGGCTCTTCCCACATAACGGAGATGAGGCTCGTGCATCCCGATCTTTAGATGCAACAGGCACCTTCTGCCTGCCTCAGACGCCCTCGACTCCGACTTTTGGATGTAACAGTCACCTTCAAGTGCATCAATGAAGACAATGTGTCGCATCTTCACCCTCGGGAGCATCTCATCAACAGAATGCACTCGAGTAAACAAGTTTATTTTGAGAAGACGTGAGAGAACGAGAAGCAAACTCTCTCCATGCCACTATTTATAGGCCGGGCAAATCAAACCCATACGCCAAGTGGATGGCTCTCCGAATCCCGTGCAATGAATTTGCATTAAATGGATGAACCTGATGCTTCGAATTCAGCCAAGTCAAAAATGGCTATTTAAAGCACTCGAAGAACGTAACAGTCGCACCAAAAGACGTGTCAAAGCGGAGCGGATGCGCCGGCCAGACCACGCATCACACAGACGCGCCCCTCAGCACCAAGCGCTTCACAAGCATGCGCCCCCATGCGGCCCCATGCGCCTAGTGGAACGCCGATCGATGCGCCCACTAGATAATCCATCACCTGTCAAAGAACATTAAATGCTGAAGTCTGACGGAGTTGGCAGCACGCCTCTCGAGGACTGAACAGTTGACAGCTTTTTCAGAAAACGAAGCGTTGCCTACGTCAGCATCATCATTACTTTCCTCCGGCGGTTACAAGCCACGTGGCCGCCCAACCACTTGTATGCGCCTTCGCGACCATGCGCCCAAAGTTCCGCATGCGCCTCAAAAGCCATACGTCTCAGACTTTCTCTCTGATCCCTAAAGACAGAAGTAAAGTCACTACTGAAGCTCTGCATGCGCCTCAAAAGCCATGCGTCCCAGACTTCTCTCTGATCCTAAAAGACAGAAGTAAAGACACTACTGAAGCTTCGCATACGCCTCAAAAGCCATACGCCCTGAATGGTCGTGACTCCCAAAGGTTACGAGCCAAAGTCTCCTCATGCGCCCAATCCCAGGCGCATCCTACAAGATCATTCTCCACCAAATTTAAGATCTCCGAGCCATGGGCCGATGACACATGTCCTTTGACTCGATTCGCCCAAGATCTCAGCAACAGAAAGATCCTCTTCTCTGTTACGTGCCAACCCACAACAGCAGTATGAAGAATTCAACCCCTCAATCAGGGCGCATCGTCCATGCGTCTCCATCAACAATCTCCACGTGGCGTCCCCGCATCCAGGCGCATCCTACATATACGCGCATAAGCAACTAGCCTGCAGACTATATAAATAGAGGGATCATTTCCTTCTTCCGCACCTACACACACACAAAGAGACGAACATTCGTAGACAGACAAAGACATCGCACAACCAGAGAGGCAGATACAGACACTCAACGTCTTCCTCCTCTCAGCAAGCTCTGGCACCCAGAGCAATATAAACCTTCAGAGAACCGATAACCGTCGTCAGATCGTCAACGGAGTCAACGCATTACCACTCGCTCCATCGGCACAAGGGACCCAAATAAACAAAAGTGTACTCCTAGGACTACGTCTAAGTCCTATATTGTAACACTGTTCTATTTGTATTAAAATTTATAATCAAAAGATTTTAATGGCAAACAGTAGTCTAACCAGTCTAAACCTTGTCTTGTCCCAGTTCCTGGTTACTTCGGTAACATGATTGCTTATGCTTACCTTATCAATGACTGATCGGTATAATTTCTCATCTTCTTGGTATTTATTGCCCTATTTAGATTTTATGTCTTATTTATCTTCTTATTTTATGTTATGATATGCTGGTTTTAATTCATAAGTGAAGCCTCCTTTATGGCACTTGCTCTTTCTAGGATCTGACCCAGCTGGTTTTGCATGGCCAGATACCGGAGCAGCTCCAGAGGATCTTCCTACCTTCCAGCCAGATGGTGACCACCAGGCGTAACCCTAGCAACGAGTGGGTTTTATTTTTTTGCTCTGCCACTCTATTATAAAAGTATTCTTTTGAGGCGTTTAGCCGACGAGCATGTGTTAGCTCGATTGTACTTTATTTACTGTCTGCCTATGGGCTGTCACATGATTAACAAATCCTGGGGTTGATCATGTATGACTGAAACTCTTGCTAGTCTTCACTTTTGTATGACTAGCTTCATGATCATCCAAATATGTAATGCATGGGATGCCTTACTATTGTATATTTGGTGCTCTGACATCTTGTAACTGCTATTACTTGCTTAAGATTGAGATAATAGGCTTGTTCATGACCATAAGAGACTGATGGCTTGTAGTTAAATCCTCATGTATCTAGACAGCCGTGACCGTATAGCAAGGTGGGTTGCACTTCAATATACGTAGCTGGCTGTGTCCGTTCCCACTCTCTAGTATTCTGGTTCTGGGACGTGACACGGTTTAAGTGGTGGCCCATGCAGGTCTTGTGAATCAAGATATGTGAGGGTTTACTGAATAGATGTCTCAATCAGCACTCGCCCTTGATCTCTGCTCGTACCCTCTAAATTCCTGAAATCTTGACTTGATCAAATGCTTGTATCTTTGATCTGTCCTGGTCCTTTCTTATTGTTCCCTGTGTCATCTTCTTCAGCGGCATTGCTCCTGGTCCTGCCAATCAGCCGGAAGGAGCTCAGCAAGTACCCCCGCAACAAGAGGATCAAGCTCAGCACTCAGGAGTAGCTTCCCGAGTTGTCACGATCCGCACCCTAGAGTGAGGGCACGAGACGTGAATACGTCCAGCCTACGCCGCAGTGTCGACGGTAGAACGCTGTCCTAGGTCACAACATCTAACAATTATATAACTAACAGTTTATACTCCCCGAATGGGGGTGACATAGCAATAGAAACTCAATCACAACTAAGGAAGATATAGCACGATATGAATAGAACTCAAGGAAATGAAATAGATAAAACAATAGTCTAAGATAATCCCAGCAGTACAAGTCTCAGATAAAAGAATATATACAACTGATCTCCACATAAAGAGTCTAACTAGAACATGATCCAACTACAAGAGAAAAGCCTAACTATCTAGTCTAGGCAGTCGGGAGAAGGTCCTCAGCTACTGCTGGATCCTCCTGAGGGTCCAGCTCACAGGTGTCATCAAGGGCTGCCCCGTAATAGGTGTCCAGGCAAGCCTCCTCCTCGTCCTCTGTAATATTTTCAACAGGTCCAGTCAGGACAGGAGCGAGCACAGTACATCTCAACAATTCATAGCAGGTTAGAAAATATAAACTTGCAGTAAAGTAAGATACAAGTGCTGAAGAATACAGTATGTAAATAGAGAGAGAACTGTAATAAAAATATCTACTATAAGTAAAGAACTAACAGTGGCTAGTGATGTAGAGTACAGGATAGCACATGTGAACGGAACAGATTGGTACATGATCTACACTAAAGAGTTGTACATGATCTACACTACTAAAGAATTGTTCACATGACTACTAGCACTCCCCCGTTTTCCCCAATCAGTACACAAGGATCTAAGCAGGTTATGTTATTGTACATGATATCACATGGGGCCCATATAGGGTGCACATGATAGTATACATGAAGGCTCTGTGAACATGAGAGTACATGATTCACAAGAGTGTACATGTATAGTGAAAGCACAGGAGTACATGATGAAAGTGAAACGCACATGACACAATGTACCCGATGCTCCCGAGGGGGATAACATCGCATGAAGAGATCCGTATAGTACTAACCCGTGATAATGTCGTGACAGCACAAGTAAAGTAATCTACTGCAGGTAATAATTCTAAGCAGGATATGAAATGATCAGAGAATGTACTCGCCTGTAACTGAGTGTCCGGTATGAAACGTACTGTCCAAGGAGTAGTGTCTGGATCCTAATCAGAACAGCACAAGTCACAACAAGTCCAGAATATCAAAATGGAGTCCTACTATGCATTCTATATGATTCTAAGTCAATCTAGGCCAAAGTCAACTCTTGCTCAACTTTGGTCAACCCTAGAAGTCAAACTAGGTCCACCAAGTCTAATTTAGTCTAAACTAGGCTAACTAGGTCTAATACTTCTATTCTAGACAACACACCATTCCAGAACTCATTTTACCTATGTATACACACTATATATATACACACAATATTGAACTAACACTAAGCATTATAGGCTAGACACTATATGTATTCAAATAGGCACACATTCACACATATCTATAAATACATTACACCACACATATGTACATAGATATAATATACACATGGGAATGCCTATGGGGAGAATGCATGTGTGTGTAGGGATTGGGCTAGCTAACAGTCCTAGTAGTCTATTAGCCTTCACTGTAAAGGAACCCTTTATCAGTCCAAAACAGTGAAGAGCACAGGAATTATTCAACAGAAAAAATAATCTAGTGGAGGAATGAAGGTGACTGGTGTGTGGATAACATACTAACCCACAATGTAAGGTGCAGGAAATACTAAAACAGGAAAGAGAGGCTATGTATGAGCATGACAGTGAGCAAGTGTGTGCAGGAATTCATCCACAATGTATAAATGTTCAGCAGGAAAACAAGATCCTGGAAATACTCTACACAGGAAAACAACCCAAATCAGTAAGGAGGAAAACAGTGCACTTGTGTCTAGTGTGCAGGAAAGGAAATAGGCTTGTGTGTGTGGTGAGGGTGTACAGGCTATCAAGAGTGCAGGATTTACATTATGACAGTGAACATAGGAAGAGGGGTGTATGTCAAAGCTGTGACAGGTTCAAAAGAAGTGTGTGCATCAGGATTTTGTACAGGAAAAATCAATACAAGGGTGTGAACAGCAGGAAAACAAGGCAGCAGTTAAACCAACTCTGGTCTTGTATAACCAACCCAAACCCAGGTTCAGATTAATCCCCTAACAGTCTCAGGTATTCAAATAGGAAAACTAATTTGGATGTTGGAAATGAATCAAAGTGTGTCATATGAAACAGGGAACACACAAACCTAATTCCCAGGTTTCAAATCAACACTGGACTAAAACATAGTTTAAACATTAACAATGTAAACTTGAACTATAACATAAGTATCATTCAAACCTTTTTAAGAAACAAAACTGGACCCCTCAGGTATTCAAATATCAATATCATAACAGTAATGGAAAGGAAATCATTTGCCCAATGCTAAGGAGTCTGAACCACAAGTCCCCACATTACCCCTCTAACATTTCGAAATCCACACTACACCAAACACCCCAAAATTTGATCTATAGTTAGGCAACATATAGGAGAACATGTTTGATTTATAAAAACATGAAATTATCAATAAATGCAGGTTAAATAACCAATTTAAAACTCAAATGTCAAACCTGGAACCAAATGACTGATACAACATTCAGGAAATAGCAATTCACTAAAGAAAATGATTAAAACCTAATTACAGAGGTTGGTAACTGTTGTATACAATGTGTACGTGTCACACAACCTATTGGTGTCCACCCAAGTAGACACAATGTGTCCAAACTGGGATAAAACCCAAAACAGAATCTGAACACAGTGCAGAGAACCAAGCCTCGTGCACGTGTGCAAGAGTCTTGTGTGCACAACAGGGATCAACCCAAGACACGTGTTCAATAGCACAGGTACACTACCTATAGGGCTATCCATAGGACACCCTGCACCGCCGTGTCGTGTCGCACAGGCGTGTCCACACACATGTATCAGAACGAAAAAACACACACAGCACAGAACAAAGAGTGACTCGTGCGTCGAGGATTTCTCGCTCGAAATGCCACGTGGGCCCATGAAACTTGACACATGGAGTGTCAGTGGGTGCCCCATGGCTCCTACAAAGTTTCGTGTCCAGAGGGTTTGTGTCGTGTCCGCTACAGGGCCCGATAGGCAGGGGATCCCTGTAGCAGCGCGCGACCGTGTGCACGCGCGTGTCCACAGCAAGAAATCGACACAGGACGACATGGAAACTAGGACACAAGGACAGGAAACCAAAGGGTGGACCCAAAACCTATTTCCTATTCAAAGAGAATGGGTTAACACGATCGACCTGCCCTCTGTGGCATTTGATCGAACACCCTGTCCAGGACACTGATACGTGTCCAGAATAGACACGAATCATTCGATACTGGACACGAATCCATTCCTGACCTTAGGGGGATCACTTAGGGTTCCTATTGATGAAGATTAACAGGAGTTTAATGGAGTAATGAGGGTTATACCTATTGATGCACAATGAATAGAAAAGCCCTCAAATGGAAGAAACTCCTCAAGCCTCCTGTAGAAGCATGGAAAATATTAGAATAAAAGCATAGATAGCCCATGCGGCTTTGGGTAGCAAGCCTATGCGGCTCATAACTGGAGTTGCCCCATGCGGCCCGAAAGAAGACCCTCAGACTCATGCGGTTCGGGGATATATGCGGTTCAGCAGGAACATGCGGCTCAATTGACGCCACGTGTGATCCCCCCACAGCTGGCTACGGGAGTAATGGCCTCATTTAATGCTCTGACACGACTCGACGGCTGCGACATCTCTGACATAAAGCGTCATAATGGCTCTGCCATAATGACAGACTCCTCGGGGAAAGAAGACAATCTCTGACCCGATCTGTCAGAAATCCTAGATTGCCACGTGGCAAAAGTCTCATGCGGCTCGGGTAGAGAACAGCTTCATGCGGCTCAGCGAGGAATCACTCTAATATGATTAACAGGAATCCGCCATATGCGGTCCACCCATTAGCCCGGTCTATGCGGCTCAATACCATGTTAACCCCTGCGGCTCGCAGAGACTACGCATATGCGGCTCACGGAAAGTTCGTCCCCTGCGGCTCGATGAGGCATTGACTCATGCGGCTCATGAAGAGTATCTCCCTGCGGTTCAAGTGTTGGCTATCCTATGCGGCCCTGGCAGGACCTTCAATTAAAACACGTGGCATTGAAGATTCAACCGAATCCCAACAAGAATATTTGATACCATTATCATAATTGCCGAGATCAGGGCATATCATTTATCATCAAGCCAATAGGACACGTGGCGAGCAATCAAATATTGGCATAATCAATCACGAGGATTTAAAGCAGTCGACATTAACTGCTCATGAGATTTGGTGCTATCAGCATTAGTGGCCGAGATTCATTATGATCAGGATCAAGGGCTCAGATAGAATGAAGGAAGCGCCGACATTCCAAACAGATAATCATCAGCAAACCCTAATGATCACACCCCACTCCTATAAATAGCCAGCATCCTCCCCATAAAAAAAAAAGAAGAAGAGAGAGAGAGAGGTCGGCAACAAAAGAATAAAAAAACTAAGAAGAGAGAGATCTACACAGAGAGAGCTCCCCCCTTTCTTCTTGATACTCACAGAGAGAGAGAAGCCAGGAGAGCCACCCGAGGAGAGTAAGAAGAGCCTTTCTTCGTCAACGCCAAGCAGATCTTCCCCGAGCCAAGGCTGCATACTGATCGTCCAAGGAGTAAGGCAGAGCGGCCGTCGCTTTCCCGAGCCTCTATCGTCACCCCCCAGAATCAAAAATAAATAATCGTACTTAGTCTGCTGTACCTAGGTTTTCGTCCCTAGGCTTTCTTTGTACGAGCGAGTTTGTATTGTGAGTCTAAGTTCAGTCCTCCGATAATTATTCTGTTCTTTTACAATCAATGGCAAATACGATGGCGACTCTGCTTGGGACTAACTTCTCCACGGCTGAAGAGTTGGTGACGCAATCGGATGCAGCCAAACTTGGCTCCACACAACAGAAGATGGTCGTCCGCTTCGACCAACAGGCGTTCGAAGAGATGCTCTCTGAAGGCAACGCTGGCCCGATCCAGAAACGCACCCGCACCATGAAGGCTCGCAAAGAGTGGAGGCCAAAGTCATTTGCTCCTCCCCAAGCCCTCGATGGGATACCCTCGGTCGCTCAAGACGGTGAGAAAGATTCTCCTGCGGCTCCACTTCAGATCGCAGACACCTCTGCTGCCCCCAAGTTCGGCAGAAGAAAACACTATGATGCTGGACTTGCAGGGGCAAAGAGGGTCTCTGCCCAACCTGAACCGCAGAAGGGTATTAGCCGCAGAAAGAAAATCCATGCGGCCACAACCGTCAACCACACAAAGAAAACTTATGCGGCCACTACTGTCAGCCGCATAACTTATGCAGCTACAGTTCCCAACCGTATGGATGAGATTCATGCGGCTAGTAAAGTCAACCGCTTGCAGAAAACCCATGCGGCCACAGATGCCAACCGTATGCGGACAGCCTGCACGGCCGTGACTCCTAACCGCATAAGAACTCGTCCCACAACAGAAGACAGTCGCATGCAGATAGCCTGCACGGCACCCAACGCTAGCCGCATAGCGCCTCTACCGCGCTTCTCTCGATCAGTTTTCGACCGACTCTCATGCGGTCCTAACTCTGATCACTCGCTGGATGAGAATCCAGACTCTGTGATACCTAATGTGGACTCTTCCTATTACGCACCCACAAGTGCTAAAAAGAAAAAGTCTAGGGCAGCGGGGACTCATCAAGTCCAAACAGCTGCCCCAACCTCTGACTATCGGGGCGTCCCGCTGAGTATCACGCGGGCCTCTGACGGGAAGTTGTATAAAACCACTCGAGTCCAGCCCCCAGCGGCAAACGGACAAAGTGGTTCCTCTGACCTGCGTGAAGCTATCCTCCATAAACGCAAAGAAAGAGAAGGAGCCTCAGCGTGCAGAGAGTCCTCACAGGGACGTCACTGCACCCAGATTATCGTCAACTGCTGTTGCAACAATACGGCAGTAACAGAAGACCGGCCATCCGTCTTCCAAAGATTACAACATCCGAGCTCGGAAGACGAGGCACCTCCCGTTGCCTCCTGCAATTCCGTGCAGAAAGTCCCCGTGGAGGGGAGAGGGAAGAAGACAAGCATCTCCAGCCCAAAGGTGTCAACTATTGCAGCTAAGAAGCTGTCGTCTAAAGGATTATCCTCTACTGGAGTCTTCCAACACACCCGTTCAAAGACGAAAACTGCTACAGTAGGAAGTTCGCCATCTACGTCATTGGGGGTCATCGGAACTGGGGGTAGCACTCCTCCAAACCTTTACGACAACCCGACATTCCAAGAAGACAGACTGGAGGAAGCAAATCCTCCGACGGATACAACAGATACCGACGCCCTCGAGGACGTCCTAAATGAAGCAAGTTCTGAAGCTGGGGGTACTGTTCCTTCCGAGTCCGAACCTGAAGAGAACATCCCCACATATCCCGATGATTTCTCGATGCATGAGTATGACTCAGAGGGCATGTCCGCCACCTCTCCTTCTGTCACTCCTCACGTGAGGACGGTATTCATGACAGACAACAGCCAAGGTGGTTCCGGCGATCGCCAACGTATCGACACTTTGGAGGCCATACTGCACGCCTTGGTCAAGTCCGTAGATGAGATCAAAGTGGCACTTCCTACTCTGCAGGGAGTGACACCTGGTCAGACAAGCACGGGTCCCACGAACAACATAGATTCAAATTCAGCGGCACCAAACCCGGGCAATAATGCTCCCGAGATAACGACCCCTACCGCGACAGATGAGGCCCGAGAAGTAAGGAGAGAGGTTCAGGAGCTTCGAGCGATGTTCCACGCCCGAGAAAATTCTCAAGACCTCAGAATACGGCAACCATACCCAGCTGAATGGAGGGATGTGCCCTTTCCCCAAAGATATAAGCCGTTCAATATCAACCCATATGATGGTAAGACATCAGCAAGCCGGTACATCACTTACTTTGAGGTCACTACCGACCATCTGCCCCATGAGGACGCCATCCTCTCATGGTTATTCATTGGGGCACTGGAAGGAGTCGCCTTTGATTGGTACCGCAACCTGCCAGATAATTGCATCCACTCCTTCGCTGGCTTCAAGCGCTTGTTCTTGGAGAGGTTCTATGAGGTAGGGCAGGACGTCACGATGTCTACCCTCATGGACGTCGTCCAAGGAGAGAAAGAGCTGACAAGGAATTACATTGAGCGGTTTCGTCAAACCGCAATGAAGTTACCATCTGGCAACCCGGACTCTTCCTTGATTGAAATTTGCCAAAAGAGACTACTCCCAACAATTAGTCTCTGGATGGGCGAAAGTCAATTCAAGGACTGGAAGGCCTTTATCATCAGCGCTACAACTGCCGAGGAACGATTGAAGAAAGCTCGCCAACTGGGGTTGCATATCTCAGAGGGAGAGAACAAGGGGAAGCGTCCCAACGCCAGCAACGATAATGGGGGTAGCCCCTCCAACCGAGACAACAAAGGCAAGCAGGCCATGGTGACCGATACAGCCCAGAAGCCCGAGCAACAGCCAGCGGACAAACAATGGCCTCAAATCACTTATTCTTTCGACGACGGCCACGTCAAGCCTATCTTGGACATGCTTATACAAGGAGATAGAATTCAGCTTCCTCCACCAAGGCGGGAACCTCGGCCTGCTGATTTGGAAAATCTGAAGTTCTGCCATTACCACCGCTACGTCCACCATGCTACACACGACTGCTACCAACTGAAACGCTATATCCAGAACCTCATCGATTCAAACGCTCTGGCTATCGACTTCGAAGAGGTAACCGTAGCAGCCAACATGGTGTCCGTACAATTCGGCAATTTCCCTCCAACAGAGACTCAAAACGGTGTCATGCCCATCCCTCTGGCAACAATGGAAATCACTAACCTTCCGCCTGCCCGTGATCAAACTCCCGGCCTAATACCCCTCACCACATCACGAGGGGAGATCATGTGGGTCCATCCGGACCTAGTTCATGAGGTGACTCAGCCCACTGTATCCTCTAAAAAGAAAAGTGGAAAGGTCAGATCATGCCGCACCGCCTCGGCAGAGGAGGGGGAAGTCTCAGCCGTCACTACCCGATCTGGAGCACAAGCCCAACCAGTGGCCGAGAATCCGACTAATGATCAGCAGCCCACAAACGCTGATACTCCGGGACCGGCTCAGCCTTCGACGACCGACAAGCCTAGGCCGAAGGAGACTCGCTTCGACAAATCTCTCCGAAAGGAGATACCTCAGGGGCTGGAGAGGCCCTATAACTTCGACATCTTGGCGCAATTGGCTAACACACTGGCCAAATTGTCCTTATACGAACTCCTGAGACTCTCAAAAGATGTCCGCACAGCCCTAAGTGAGGCGCTCCAAAATGCCGACGCATACTTGGCTCAGGTCAACCTCACGGGAGATAATCAGCCTACAGATCTCCAAGATAGTACGTGTACAGGTGCAATGCCCAATATCGTATTCTCTCCGCAGGATATGCTCATCAAAACTAACCTGCACGATCGCCCATTGTACTACACTGGATACATCGGCGACGTAAAGGTAGACCGAATGCACATTGACCCCATAAGCATCATTTCGCAGGGTCTGCTACATCATCTTCGCATTCCAATGCATCGCCTGACGCCTACAAGCACCGCCATTAGCGGTTTCAATTCGGGCAGGAGCTACCCAACAGGGAAGATTCGCTTGAAATATCAGATTGGCGATCTCCAATCAGAAGTCACCTGCTACGTCATAGATGCCGACACTTCTTACAATATCCTTCTGGGGCGGCCTTGGATACACGATTACATGATCGTGCCTTCCACGCTACACCAGTGCTTCAAATATGTCGATAAGCACGGCTTCGTGAGGACAGAGTTTGCTAATATTGATCCCTTCAAGGGGGTCGAATCTTATTACTCAGACTCCTGTCTTTACGAAAAATCAAAGAAGCATCTGGTCGAAGAGGAGGTGCAAGCTCACACCAAGACGACCACAAGATCAAAAGAACCCCTGACAATCCATCTCCAGGCTCGCAAACCGGGCAGTTCTGCACCCCTTACGGCTACTCTGCGTAAGGACGCAATCAGTCTCTCGGCACAGGAAGAGCAGCTGAGGATCCGGCTGCCAAGGTCCGGCCAAGTGCCGAGACCCACAACAGGGCCACTTACCATCAGACTGCCGAGAGTCATTCAACCCCAAACGGAGAAACTGAATCCCTCCGATGGGCCACTGACAATACGCCTTCCCAAGAAAGGTCATCATCCCGATACAAGGTCTGACACTTCTAGCGAACCAGCTACCCCTCGCTCCACATCGAGTGCCAGACTGGGGGTTGCTAGTCTACCGACAACCCCACGCTCCGCTCCGTCAGTTGAACCTCTGAAGATCAAGCTGACTAGGACGTCCTCTCAATCTTCATTCACACAGGGGGTAGCCAAAGAGGAACCAGAGCTAGCCAAGTATGTGGCTGCCCACACTGATGTTTCCTCCGCAGACGATGTAATCCCTCTAGAAAAGATACCTTACTTCGTCAATAAAGGGTTATCTTTGAACTACACCGAGCTCAATAAGCTATGTACAATGTATGTTATAGAACACGGTATAGGCACTCACCTACACACACATGTGACAAATGTGTACACCGCTATCCAACTTACTCCAGTAGAAGACGCTTACCGAGTAATCGAAGGAGGGGACCACCCAATCATCTTCGGCCGGACGAACAACTCGCATCCCCTCGCCATGGAAGAAGTCGACTTCGGGTCAGCTAACGGAAGACTGCCTCTGTATCTCTATAGCCCTCAATCCAAATATCTCATGCAGAAACAGGGATATGATCTAGAGACAACGCCAGGACTGAACTACGGCACTGGACGACGATTACCTTTGAAGACGCCAGCCCCGGCGGGCAAACCACGGAACTACTATAATAAAACCCGATACGGTTTAGGGTATGTAACGCCAACTACGACCCCTGAAAGCTCAGATGAAGAATGCGACTGGCTGTCACACTCAACCGGGTTACCAACTTCCGACTCAGACACAAGCATTGGGGACGTATTCAGACAAGTCCTATCAGTCAACATGGCATTTGCCGACGCTTACGAAGAAGACGAGGACATTCCTGAAATTCTCGAGCTTGAGCCGTAGGCCCAACAGTTAGACGCACAATGGGAAAAGCGGTTCGAGCTAAGAGAACCTCCTACGGAGGACGAAGTTATGCAGGTCAACCTCGGCACCGAATCCTCTCCGAAGCCAATCTTCGTCAGTAAAAGCCTAACAGACAGGGAACAAGAATCACTGCTGGAACTCATCCAAGAATACATTGACGTATTTGCATGGAGTTACGAAGACATGCCGGGATTAGATCCCGACATTGCTCTCCATAAACTCAATATACGGCCGGATGCAAAGCCAGTCAAGCAGCAGCAACGACGCTTCCGCCCGGGCGTCATGGACGCGATCGAAGCCGAAGTCAACAAACTGATAGCCAGCGGCTTCATCCGTGAGGAGCAACACCCTGACTGGGTCGCCAATATAGTCCCGGTTCTTAAGAAGAACGAGAAGATCCGAATCTGCATCGACTTCCGCAATCTAAATGAGGCATGTCCGAAAGATGAATTTCCCCTCCCGATCACGGACATCATGATTGACAACACATGCGGCTTCGAACGTATGTCATTCATGGATGGATTCTCGGGATACAATCAAATCAAGATGTCCCCCGACGATGAGAAGCACACATCATTTAGAACACCGATCGGCACATACTGTTACACAGTCATGCCATTCGGTCTAAAGAACGCTGGTGCCACATATCAGCGGGCTATGAGTATCATTTTCAGAGAACATTTACGCAAAATAGTGGAATGCTATGTCGACGACATCGCTGTCAAGAGTCGCCGCAAGGAGGATCATCTGCAAGATCTGAAAACGGTATTCGACCTGATGCGAGCCCACAACCTAAAGATGAACCCTACAAAGTCGTTTTTGGGCGTATTCAGCAGGAAGTTCTTAGGTTTCATCATCACTGCACGGGGTATCCATGTAGACCCTGAGAAAACCAAGGCAATAATGGAGATGGGTCCCCCGAAAAATCTCCGCGAACTTAGAGGCCTCCAAGGGAGGCTAGCCTATATCAGAAGGTTCATTTCCAATCTCTCCGGACGATGTCGGCCGTTCACACACCTCATGAAGAAGGGAGTCTCATTCGCATAGGACGAAGAATGCCAACGCGCTTTCGACGACATCAAAGAATATTTGTCAAATCCTCCAGTCCTGGTGGCCCCGGTCCCTGGAAAACCATTCTTGCTCTATGTACGAGCAATGGAACACTCCCTCGGTGCCCTGCTGGCACAAAATAACGACGCAGGACACGAACAGGCCATATACTACCTCAACCGAATGATGGTCGGGCCCGAACACCGATACACTGCCGTGGAGAAAGAATGCCTCGCCTTAGTGTTCACTATTCAAAAGACGCGGCACTATGTTACAGGACAAACCATACATGTGATCTCACGGGTAAATCCCTCAGGGTCCTCATGACTAAACCAGGGGCGCTCAGCTCTCGCCTCGCTACCTGGGCAATACTGCTATCCCCATATCATATGATCTTCGTCCCACAGAAGGCTGTCAAGGGTCAAGCCCTAGCAGACTTTTTGGCAGCCCACCCAGGATCGGAGTCATCCAGAATCTATGAAGAGATCCCAGACGAGGTCGCCGATTCGAATACAGCCACTCACGATAACATATGGCGAATGTTCTTCGATGGCGCCTCAAGAACCGGACCCAAGGGAAATATCGTCGTCGGGGTCGGAGTGGTATTGATCTCTCCTACCGGGCTAGTGATCAATCGCGCCTACTCTCTCACGGAACCCTGTTCCAACAATGTGGCCGAGTACAACGCTTTGGTCATTGGCCTCCAACTCGCAAAGGAGCTGGGTGTAGAATATCTCGAAGCATACGATGATTCACAATTAATCGTCAATCAGATTCGGGGATCGTACGAAGTCCGCCATGAAGACATGATCCCCTACCACCAAATAGCAATCAACATTATCTTCTTATTTGAGGGATTCTTCATCGAACACGTCCCCAGACTTCAAAATATCGAAGCCGATGCCCTAGCAGGCCTTGCCGCTTCCTTAGCAGTGCCGAACCAAGCGCATCACTCGGTTGAGGTGATAGGCCACGTACTGGTCTGTCCCAAGAACAATATTCAATTCGTGGCGAGCTATTCCGCCCGGACGGTCGACGAAACACCAGACTGGAGACAGCCGTTCATTGACTTCGTCGTATACGACATCCTCCCGGAAAACCCAAGGGAAGCCACCTCCATCAGACGGCGTTCTCTCAGATTCTTCTACGACACAGAGACAAAAATGTTGTACCGACGATCCTACGACGGATTATTACTCCGGTGCTTGTCAAACGCAGAAGCCAAAGAAGCTGTACGAGAAGCTCACGATGGTGTCTGTGGGGCCCATCAGCCTGGCCCTAAGCTACAGGACCGCCTTCGTCGTATGGGCTACTACTGGCCCACGATGGTGGCAGACGCAATAGACTATGCCAGAAAATGCAAGGCTTGCCAAGTCCACGCAGACTTCATTCACCAACCCTCCGAGTTTTTACATCCAACGGTGGCATCCTGGCCATTCGAAGCATGGGGAATGGATATCATTGGCCCAATCACCCCACCTTCCTCCCGAGGACATCGCTTCATACTTGCGATCACCGATTACTTCTCCAAATGGTCGGAAGCCGTCCCACTCACTGAAGTTAAGACTTCAAACGTGATCAGCTTCCTTAAGCATCACGTCATCTACCGCTTCGGACTACCGCGGAGGATCATCCATGATAATGGTCCACAGTTTATAAGCCATGCATTCTACCGATTCTGCGATAAGCACCGCATTCAGAATGTCGCTTCGACACCATATAACCCAGCAGCAAACGGATTGGCAGAGGCATTCAATAAAACAATCATCAAACTCCTTAAGAAGTTTGTCTCCTCCAACAAACGCGACTGGAACGAGAAGCTCGGCGAATGCTTATGGGCTTATCGCACCACAGTTCGAACAGCTACTGGGAATACACCATTCTCTTTAGTATACGGGAGTGAGGCAGTCCTCCCACTGGAAACTCAGATTCCCTCACTCCGCGTCGCCCTCACTTATCAATTAACAACGGATGATAACTATCGACGTCGATTGGAGGCCTTAGACGAAAAGCGCCTACTAGCCCAACAAAGGATTGAGCTATACCAAGCACGTATCTCAGGAGCCTTCAACAAGAAGGTCAAAATCAGAACATTCCAAGTGGGCGATCTCGTTCTGGCAGTTCGGAGACCAATGGTCATGACTCACAAAACCGCAGGCAAGTTCCAGCAAAATGGGAAGGTCCATTTGTCATCGAGACCGTGTTCTCCAACGGCGCCTACCGCCTCGCCAAGCAGAATGGGGACTTGCTTATGTTGCCCGTCAACGGCAAGTTTCTGAAGAAATACTATGTTTAGACAACATTCTCCAAATTATCGAGTCATGTACCCTCTTAGTACCCCTGAACTCGTACCCACCATTTTCCAAATTATCGAGTCATGTATCCATTGATACCACTGAACCCACATCCACGACATTTCAGATTAATGAGCCATGCACCCGCTGGTGCCACCGAACTCTCATTTCCTCAATATTCTAGAAAATCCAAATTACGTACTTACATCCCGGTCACTCTCTCAGATAGTAAGTCACGTATAATCATACCTCCGAACTTTCTTTCTGAAAGAGATCCTCCCTCATGATCCACTACCCGTGCTCCCAGTGCACAAAAAGGGTAATCGATCCACTAATCTCCGAAACGACCATGTCCTCATTACCTCTGAGTCGTTTTCACTTCCACCAAAAACAAACCGCCCCCTCGCATAGAACTTCCATGTCCTCCTACCTCTGAGTAATTCTATGCACCCCTTCTTCATTGGGCCCACTCCTGCCATGTCCTCGTTACCTCTGAGTGGGAAGGCTCCGTCGAAGAAATCACCATATTTGCCATGTCCACATTACCTCTGAGCAAGTATGTTGGTTCCCTTTCAACCTATTGTCTGTACCCACAACCGGGGTGCGACAAGGATAATAGGTCCACAAATGTCCTCTGTTGACCACAAATGTCCTCTGTTGACCACAAATGTCCTCTGTTGACCACAAATGTCCTCTGTTGACCACAAACGTCCTCTGTTGACCACAAATGTCCTCTGTTGACCATAAATGTCCTCTGTTGACCACAAACATCCTCTGTTGACCACTATTGATTATAGAAAAGTCTTCTGTGAAGTCTCCCCCTACCATGTTCTCATTACCTCTGAGTAGGAAGATTCCACGGTAAAACCCTCATGTTTGCTACGCCCTCGTAACCTCGGAGCAAATATGACTGGCTTCCTTCCAACTTGTTATCCGTACATAAAACCAAGGTACGCCTAGGGTAACAGGCCCACAAATATCCCTTGCTAAGCTTCTTGGCATAAATCCACCATCTTACCATGCCCCGGGAGCCCAGCTGCTCTACGGCATTCCTTTTCCCAGTACCGAGAACATCCATGACCATTTTGTCATGGCTGTCCCGGACATCCTGATCAAACTTGTTATCTGTACCAAAAACCAAGGTACGCCTTGGGTAACAGGTCCACAAATAATCCCCCAGCAAGTCCGATTCCATGAACGCCGATACAAGAAAGAAAAGATGAGTTAAAACATGCTCATTTATCCAAAAATCAAAGGGCTACATCATTGGGGATCACATCCCTTGCAAATAAAAATATACACATATGAAGAAAAAAAAAAGAAGAGGCAGAAGAAGACAGAGGGCGGATCACTGTTCCGGGGAACATAACACCGTGAGGCGGTCCTTTATCAAGGCGACCGACCGCTCAAACCTCTGTTTGGCTCGACGCTCAGCTTCCTGGTTCAATACCGCCGGGTCCTCCAGATGAACGTGGGCCTGCCAGTTGTCCTCGAACTTCTTAAAAGATCGCTCCAGGTTGGCAGAAGTTCGAGAAATCCGCTCGGCCTCCCGAGCAATCGACTCCTGTTCTGCATGAGCAGCCTCCCGCACTGACTCTAAGAAGGCTAACTCCGCCTGGAGCGCGAGAATCCGCTCCTTCGTGTCAGCTATTCCACGAGAGGCAGACTCTTCCCGGGCCCTACAAGCCTGACTCCGACGACCCAGCCGGTCATAGGAGGCGGAAAACTTGTCAAGATCCCCCTGCACAGCCGGCCCGGCAGTTTCTCGAGCGAGCTTGATCCTGTCCCGAGCCGCAACCAGGAAGCCCCGCTCTCGTTCGATCGCGGCAGGCAAACCGGCCTGCCGTACTGCCAGCAGTTGGGTCACAAGCTGGTCAGCCTCTGTCAGCTTAGGCTCCAGGAACGCTGCTAACCCCAGCCCGCCAGGAAGACCCTTCAGAGTGTCAATTTGACCCCGAGCTCCCCGTAGAGACAGAGAAAAAGGGATCCCCCGGTCCACGACAGCATTTATACCCCTCCCTAAGTGGCGATAAAAGCTGTCAACCACATCCTGCGTCACCTCGTCCAGAGCCTCCGAGGAAACCGGTGTCAGCGGGAGTGTGGCTGGTAGCACGGAAGAAGACGCGACGGAGTTTGCCGCTCCTGCCACCAGAGAAACCAACTCCGTACGAAAAGACGCTTGAACAGCGGCCAACTCCTCTTCAGCAGCCCGCAGGATTTGGATGCTCGACAAGGTCGAGAAGTCGACTTCCGGAGCCGTGTCAACAGCGGAAGACGAGGCGAAAACCATTGCCAACTCCCTCCCCGTCTGCCCGGAGACGGCAGGAGGCTCTTCAACATGAGAGAGAGGAGAAGAAACATTCCTTTCGTCCGGATAATGGCCAACCGAACTCTCCCTGAGAACATCCACGACGGGAGGTAAAAGGTCAGGACCTGCAGGGCCAAGGCAACCATGAATCGACTTGACCCGAAGGATATGTTGATAGAGCGAATAAGCCCCTTCGGTAGTCAGTATATGGCCTATCTTACCAATGGAGGAGTACGGAGGCTGAGGTTCGTTTACAGCCACCATAGCCTCCTCACCAATAACCTCCGAATCAGGAATCAGAGAGTCGTCCCCGGAAGAAGAGGTACTGAGAACGGTGTCATCTCGATGAAGCTCAACGACCGCAGGGGCGGGCCCAGAGGAATCTTTGTTCCCCCGAGCTGATGCTTCAGCAACCCGGGAACTTCCAGCCGCCTCCGGGAGAGCCCCAGCAGAAAGGACCGCGGCGCACATATCGTTGATTAAGACAGCGAGGGCGGGATCAACCTCGGAGGCAGTAGATGGTTCAAAAGACCCCGGTCCGTCGGACGCCTACAAAAAAAAGTGATTAAATCATATCTGCGAGAGGAAAGGGAACTACAACAAAGAAACAAATCAAATTTAGCCTTACCTCCGGAGTAGCATCGGTACCGTCATCCCTTTCGGTAATAAGCAATCCACGAGATTTAACGGTAGCTCTCTTCACGGAAAAGGTCGCACCACTGCCAGAAGATTCGTGCCTGACTCGCTTACGTGAGGAACTAGACACAGCCGGAAGCTGTTCTTCCCTCACTCTTCCACCTTCTGTAGAAAGCAATGGGCCCTCCGCCAGTTCGTCAGGGATGGGAAGCAATTGATCTGCTACTTCTTCGCCTCCATCAAAAAGAGAATCTTCGCTGTCATCTTCCTCCCCAGCCGATTCGGAAGGTTCTGATTCAGGGAGAGGAGTCTGAAGCGCTAGTTGCTTTCTAGCCTTAGCCCCCTTTGGCTTCTCCTCTAAGCCTGTACCCACGATAAAACTGGTACTCGGATTGAAATTGATAGGAGGCTTGTTCGCCATGACATGATACAAAGCAGCCACGTATAAAATTTCCCTTGGCGCCTGAGCATCAGGGACCGAGAAGCTGGCTCGAGTATGATAAGCATCATAATAATTCCACGCCCTGACGCCATCAAGAACGCTACCTTCGAAGCCCAAACCAGGATTGGGATGATCAAGGAATAACTGGCTATAACCGAACTGTCGAGAAAACCTACTAGGTAGGTAAGGCTCCAGGTACACCCTATCGCTGTTGCGATAAACCAAATGAGCAGGACGGATGTTACGCAACCAGGTGAGCATATCTGGAGATAGAAAGTGAGGAGGTCCAGTACCATCAAGGTGTACCTTACCCACATCTTCATCAGAAAAAGGAGGAACGGACACAAAAAGGTGACACCCATCTACCCTCGCCAGCGCCCTCCGACAAGCCGGCATAGTATTGTATTCCCAAGACTGGCGATGGCATTTGAAGAGGAAAGCATCTTCATCCGTAGCATCTTCTGCTATCCCGGGTCCCAGCAAAGACTTGTAGTGCATCGCCAACCACCCCATCAAGTAATGGAAAGGCAATTCTACGTGCTCAAAATCCAAGGTCTTCTTACGAGCAACAACTTTGGATGAGAAGGTTCGAAGACCGTGGTGGATGCTGCACACCATGGCGGGAAGAAGGGCCAGCCTAACTCCGAACACCAGTTTAACGGCAGGAAGAATAAAATGGCGACCGATCCTCTCGATAGAACCTGCTCCTCCCGAGACGACGCAATTCCGTAGCCATATCATTAAAAAGCCAGCCAGAAGCGCCTTCTCTGACATCTGCGTGGTCCCATAGTAAAAGTAGCTGAGAGAGTCAGATTGACTCCCAAATATGTCGCTCCTGGACCGCGACTTCTTGACGCCTGACATCAAATCCTTCACCTCCTCGTGCGTTCTAGGGGTTCGAGGAGTAACTTCGCCAGAAGGACCAACTTTAAAAAGGTAATTAATCTATGATGTGGTGTGGGCAGCGGTCCCTTCGGAGCTATCCGTTGTCTTTATAGCCATCTGATGACAAGCACTATGGTGGCACAGCAGCTCCCGATATACTGCAACAAAACCTGGGAATCGTCGGTTCAAGTCCTCAAACTCATCATTCGAAGGGGTGTACACCTCGAAAGGCTCATTTCCCCAGGGGAGTTTAGAGACAGTATACATCTCGTGAAGAGCAAGCCCCAGCTCCCCTACTGGTGAGAAGAATGTCCCCGTTCGCTGGCTATACATCTCCAAGAGTGCCATGAATAGCGGCTTGTTAATAGGGAGCCCGTGACAAGTCCCTCGAACAGCATGATAAAGTCCCACCTCCCGCAAGAGTGTTTCGTAGGTCTGCAGGACCCAGGTGGTCAACTGGACCCACGCAGAAGTAGGGTTTATCCAGTTCGGCAACGCTATCCTACCAACAGGATAGGACTTCTTACGGACAAGCCGATTCAAGAAGGTGTCAGCCTGAGCAAATGAGAAGTTGGGGCCGTATGCATTCATGAAGGAGCCCGGGGCCAGACCCATCATATACCGAGGGACGGGATCCTTACCTGGGTATGCTGACCGCATATTCGGATTGTAATGGATGTCGCCCATCAACATCCCCGATTGAGTAGGGGTTAAGTTGCACACCATCTTCCTGTTCAACAGCACCATGTTGAACCACGATAAGGGATAATGGCGTTCCATAAAAGGAATATGGATTGACTCCCCGTCCAAAGAGAAATCCCAGTTCTCGGAAATCTCTAACACTCGAGAGTTCCCTATGATTAGAGCATCTCCAAAGAGGAATAGAGGCTTCAGGAATTTTCCATCCAGCCTCCCAGTGTTCATCATGGAACGAAGGTAATGAAGGGTCTGATTCTCGATGGCGTTCAACCTCTCCAAAGGCTCATCAGCCGGGAACTGATTCAATACATGTTTAATTAGGTCGTCAAGGCGCACACCCAAAGCGAATTGATTTGAACCAACCAAAAGTTCCCCCGCAGGATTCACGGGCAGATTCACTAGAAAAAGATAAAAAAAACAAGGTCAGAAGACAAACAAAGAAGACAGAAGTATTAGAAAAGATTACTGAAGTCTATGCGGCTAAGGTTGCCACAGCCTCATGCGGCTCATCAGCAGATAGGTCCATACGGCTCTGCGCGTCATAGCCCCATGCGGCTCTGAATTAACCAAATCCGTACGACTCAGAGTCAGAAGGGTTTATAAATTCATGCGGCTAAGCCCGACTCATATAAACCACTGCCGCTACAAACCATCAAGTTCATGCGGTTCAAAAGTGAGCAACGCTTATGCGGCCCAAGTCGAAAACACACATGCGGCACTGATCTAATATGACAAACTCATGCGGCCATAATGGGCGAAGTGTCTATGCGGCCACATCGATACGTCTCGTACATGTGGCTTGTGCATAAAGTATGCAACAGAGCTATGGCAGCAGTTAGGGTTTTTCGGAGTGACCCCCTTACCAGCGATGGGCGGGTGAACATCAGGATGGACAACGCCTACAGCAGCCGACGGAGGAGCGACCACATTCGTCGCTGCAGTCGCCGCCGCAGCAACTGCCTTGCCCTTCGCGGCCTTCGATGCAGCAGATCTCTTAGGAGCCATGGTCGATAGATGAAGGAGGACGACGAAGAGCAAAACTGACAACAGAGAATTCAAGCAAAGAAAAGAGATAAAAAAATCCCCAAGAGCTGAAAGACTCCTATTTATAGGCGATCCATGAAGTAGAAAGACGCCTCGGATTACGCGCCGCCTCCAAAAATAAAGGCGAGAACGCTTCGGTCAAAGCAAAAAATCGACCCTTGGGATCCTCCCCCAAAAGACGGCGTTAAATCAAATCGAAAGAAATTAATGAAGATTTGCTCACGAGGTCAGGACGCGTGGCAAAGAGCCTATGCGGCCAGAAGGATCTATGCGGCCGAGATGCTAATACGGCCAGGAAGCTCAGGTAAACAGAACATCCTATGCGGCATAAACGGGGCCATGCTTCTTATTCAAAGTGTTTCAATTTTACAAATTGAAAACTTTGAAGGGGGTCCTGTAGAAGCATGGAAAATATTAGAATAAAAGCATAGATAGCCCATGCGGCTTTGGGTAGCAAGCCTATGCAGCTCATAACTGGAGTTGCCCCATGCGGCCCGAAAGAAGACCCTCAGACTCATGCGGTTCGGGGATATATGCGGTTCAGCAGGAACATGCGGCTCAATTGACGCCACGTGTGATCCCCCCACAGCTGGCTATGGGAGTAATGGCCTCATTTAATGCTCTGACACAACTCGACGGCTGCGACGTCTCTGACATAAAGCGTCATAATGGCTCTGCCATAATGACAGACTCCTCGGGGAAAGAAGACAATCTCTGATCCGATCTGTCAGAAATCCTAGATTGCCACGTGGCAAAAGTCTCATGCGGCTCGGGTAGAGAACAGCTTCATGCGGCTCAGCGAGGAATCACTCTAATATGATTAACAGGAATCCGCCATATGCGGTCCACCCATTAGCCCGGTCTATGCGGCTCAATACCATGTTAACCCCTGCGGCTCGCAGAGACTACGCATATGCGGCTCACGGAAAGTTCGTCCCCTGCGGCTCGATGAGGCATTGACTCATGCGGCTCATGAAGAGTATCTCCCTGCGGTTCAAGTGTTGGCCATCCTATGCGGCCCTGGCAGGACCTTCAATTAAAACACGTGGCATTGAAGATTCAACCGAATCCCAACAAGAATATTTGATACCATTATCATAATTGCCGAGATCAGGGCATATCATTTATCATCAAGCCAATAAGACACGTGGCGAGCAATCAAATATTGGCATAATCAATCACGAGGATTTAAAGCAGTCGGCATTAACTGCTCATGAGATTTGGTGCTATCAGCATTAGTGGCCGAGATTCATTATGATCAGGATCAAGGGCTCAGATAGAATGAAGGAAGCACCGACATTCCAAACAGATAATCATCAGCAAACCCTAATGATCACACCCCACTCCTATAAATAGCCAGCATCCTCCCCATAAAAAAAAAGAAGAAGAGAGAGAGAGAGGTCGGCAACAAAAGAATAAAAAAACTAAGAAGAGAGAGATCTACACAGAGAGAGCTCCCCCCTTTCTTCTTGATACTCACAAAGAGAGAGAGAAGCCAGGAGAGCCACCCGAGGAGAGTAAGAAGAGCCTTTCTTCGTCAATGCCAAGCAGATCTTCCCCAAGCCAAGGCTGCATACTGATCGTCCAATGAGTAAGGCCGAGCGGCCGTCGCTTTCCCGAGCCTCTATCGTCACCCCCCAGAATCAAAAATAAACAATCGTACTTAGTCTGCTGTACCTAGGTTTTCGTCCCTAGGCTTTCTTTGTACGAGCGAGTTTGTATTGTGAGTCTAAGTTCAGTCCTCCGATAATTGTTCTGTTCTTTTACAATCAATGGCAAACACCTCCAAGCTCCACAAATTGTTATTTCCCTACAAATAAAGTATACCAGCAGCAAGAGGAAGAAATTTAGGTCGTAATGGAATTGGTTTGAAGGAAAAAGGAATTAAATTGGATTTCTTATGATTTTTTGAAAGATGGAACTCACCTCCTTCCTTAGAAATTTGCTAGAACCCTAAAAGAGGCTAGCCCTAAAAACTAGGAGGGATTAAATAGGGGGGGAATCCCAAGGTTCAGCTAGGGATGGCTGACCACTTGGCTTTGGGTTAGGGTTGAGCTAGGTTTGTTAGACCTATCTAGCTAAGTCACAAAATGACTTGTGAAACCACAAGCTATTTATCAAATCAATTGATTTCTACCTTCCTAATTCAAGTTCTATGAATCACTAACCACTAACTTGAGTCTCTCTAGGTTAGACTAGGGTCACTTGACCTAACCAAGCCCAACTAACCATGGTTAGTTCCTAGGTTGGTCTAATGAGTCAAAACTGACCAAAAATCAAACTAGTCCAAATAAATCCAAAATAAATTCTAAAAATTCCCATAAATTCTAATTAATACTAATAAATTTTATTTACCCCCAAAAATGACAAATTTACCCTCAAACTAGAAATGTGGTAGTGACAAATCTTCCCTCCTTAAAAGAATTTCGTCCTCGAAATTGAAAGGCGAAATGCAACTGATGAGAAGGATAGAAAGTATACCTCACGGTCTAAAAAGATAAGGGTACCGCTCGCGCATCTCATCCTCCCGCTCCCAGGTAGACTCTTCTGGAGAATGATGCCTCCATGCGACGCGTACCAAGGGTATCACCTGGTTCCTCAGAACCTTCTTCCGTTGATCCAGAATCTCCATAGGCTGCTCTGGATAGCTGAGAGAAGGGCCCACCTCAATCTCCGAATGATCGAGCACATGGCTAGGGTCAGCCACGTACCGTCTCAACTGTGATACATGAAATATATTGTGGACCCCCACAAGTGCAGGCGGCAAGTCTAGCCTGTAAGCCACGTCACCGACTCTCCCGCTGATAACGAAAGGGCCGATGAAGCGTGGGCTAAGCTTTCCGCCTCCACCAAAACGTATCGTACCACGAGTCGGAGATATCCTCAAGAAAACTTGGTCTTCAACCTAATCACAAGCAAGGTCTCAATTAATATAAATAACAAACATGATCAAAAAATCACAAACAACAACCTAAATCTAATCCTACTCTAATCTGTACCTCAAACTCCAAGGGCCTCCGGTGGCTATCGGCCCAGTGCCGATGTCTGTCCTGCGCCACGCGAAGTCTGTCCCTGATGAGCTTCACCTTCTCGGCCACATCCACAATCATCTCTGGCCCCAGCAAAGCTCGCTCACCAACATCATCCCAGGATAAGGGTGTACGGCACCTACGCCCGTACAGAGCCTCGAAAGGTGATATCTCGATGCTGGCCTGGAAACTATTATTATAGGCAAACTCCACCAAATGAAGATGATCCTCCCAGGAACCTCCAAAGTCCAGGACGCACGTCCGCAGCATATCCTCAAGGGTCTGAATAGTCCGCTCTGACTGTCCGTCCGTCTGGGGGTGGTATGCAGTACTAAACTTGAGCTGAGTGCCCAAGCTGGTCTGCAGACTCCTTCAGAAATGGGAAGTAAAATGGCTATCCCGATCTGAGATGATGCTGACCGGAACTCCGTGGATCCTGACTATCTGCTGCATATACATCTCCGCCAGCCTCTCTGTAGACGTACCCACCTTGAATGGCAAGAAATGGGCCGATTTGGTCAACCTGTCCATGATGACCCAAATCGCGTCTTTCCCTCCTGGAGTACGCGGCAATCCTGAAACGAAGTCCATCGTGATATGCTCCCATTTCCACTCGGGAATGGGCAGCGGCTGCAACAATCCACCGGGCCTCTGTCTCTCTGCCTTGACCTGCTGACAGACCAAGCACCTAGCTACGAACTGGGATACCTCCCGCTTCATTCCTGACCACCATACATGCTCTCACAGATCTCGGTACATCTTGTTGGCACCCGGGTGTATAGAGTACTGGGATCTGTGGGCCTCCTACATAATCTGCTCTCTGAGCTCCCCGCTAGGCACACATAGCCTGGCACCGTGCCTCAGGGCACCATCCTCTGCAAGTGAAAACTCAGGATCCCCCACTCCCATACTGATCTGCTCTCTGATACTCTGAAAAGCTACATCCTGAAACTGAGCCGCCTTGATCCTGTCCATCAATTCTGACTGAATCTGCATCCCCCATAGCTGCATCTGCACTCCCGGCACGATCACCTCGATCCCAAGGCTCTCCAAGTCGGCAAGCAAATGCCGATCCATGGTCAAACACATGGCTGTCGGATACCTGCTCAAGGCATCGGCAACCACGTTGGCCTTCCCCGGATGATACTGCAGTGCAATGTCGAAGTCCTTCATCAACTCCAACCATCTGTGCTGTCTCATGTTCAACTCCTTCTGAGTGAACACATACTTTAGGCTCTTGTGGTCTGTGAAGATCTCCATCCGCTCACCATATAGATAATGCTTCCACAGCTTCAAAGCAAAAATCACTGCTGCCAGCTCCAGGTCGTGGGTAGGGTAATTCTTCTCATGGGAACGTAACTGCCTTGAAGCATAGGCAATTACCTTCCTGTGCTGCTGCAACACACAACCCAGCCCCTTCTCTGAAGCATCACTATAAATAGTGAATCCACCTGATCCTAAAGGCAATGTCAGAATCGGAGATGTCGTCAGCCGCTTCTTCAACTCATCAAAAGCTGCCTGACACTCCTCTGACCATACATACTCAGCATCCTTTCGGGTCAACCGTGTCAACGTCTCTACAACCCGGGAGAAATCCTGCACAAGTCTCCGGTAATATCCTGCCAGCCCCAGAAAGCTCCTGATCTCTGTAACTGAAGTCGGCGCTGCCCATGCCTCAACTGCTACAATCTTCTTGGGGTCAACTGAGATACCATTTCCAGTCACCACGTGCCCCAAGAAATCCACTCGGTCCAAGAAAACTCACACTTGGAGAGTTTTCCATAAAGCTGCTCCTTCCTGAGAATCTCCAGCACTATCCGCAGATGCTCCTCGTGCTCCTCCGCAGTCTTGGAATATATCAAGATATCATTTATGAACACTACCACAAACTGATCCAGATACTGATGGAACACCTTGTTCATAAGGTTCATAAACACAGCTGGTGCATTGGTTAGCCCAAATGGCATAACCAAAAACTCGAACTGTCCATACCGCGTCCTGAAAGCGGTCTTGGGAATATCCTCCCCTTTCACCTTCACCTGGTGATATCCCGACCTCAGATCAATCTTAGAAAATACCCGAGCTCCGCTTAACTGGTCAAATAGATCGTCGATCCACGGCAGTGGGTATCTGTTCTTGATCGTGAGGTTGTTGAGTGCCCTATAGTCAATACACATGCGTACTGACCCATCCTTCTTCGGCACAAACAACACTGGTGCACCCCATGGCGACGAACTCGAGCGGATGAAGCCCTTGTCCTGTAGCTCATCCACTTGCTTCTTCAGCTCCACCAGCTCGCTGTTGTTCACCCGATAGACATGCTGAGAAATGGGCTCCGCTCTTGGAACCAAGTCTATCGAGAACTCTATGTCCCTGTCTGGTGGCAGTCCCGGCAACTCCTCCGGGAAAATATCCATGTACTCTGCTATCAAGGGGTGTGGAATCGTCTGCTCCTCGACCGAGACTCCACAGAAGACTCCGCTGCTCTGCTCTGCCTGATGCCTGGTGTACTCGAACTCTGGCTTCCCCGACACTCTGAACAGAACTCTACCCCCTCTGCAATCAATGCTGGTGTGGTGCCTGCTCAACCAGTCCATGCCTAGTACTATATCGTAGTTCGGCAATGGCATTACGAGAAGGCTCACCTCCAACTTACGGCCTCCCAAAACTACTCTCCGACCCTTACAAACATCACTCACGAGGATAATACCACCCCTGGTCGTGATCTTGTAAGTTCTAGGCAACGATTCAGCTATGATACCGTGTCTAATCGCAAAAGATACTGAAATGAAGCTATGCGATGCACCGGAATCAAACAATGCAAATACTGGACTGGAGTCGAGAAGAATCGAACCTGCAATCAGCTCTCCGATGACCTCCGTATCCTCTGCTGCCATGGCGAAAGCTCGCCCCTGCTGGCCTCCCCTGGCCTGCTGCTGGTACTGGACGAACCTCTGCTACTGAGTCGGCAGGACTGGTCCCCGCTGCTGACCTGCTGCTGCTCTGGCTCCTCCTCCCTGGGCTGCTCGTCCCCCAGACCTAGCACAATCCCTCAGCTGGTGATCTGCCGCTCCGCAAAGAAGGTACCTCCCGAGCCTCTTCTTGCACTCGTTGAAGACATGCCCAGGCTTCTTGCAGAAGGTGCAACTGACTGTCTGGTGCCTGGATGCCTGATGCTGAATCTGCTGCTGGTAAGCCGGCCTCTGCTGAATCGGCTGCGGTTGAAACTGCCTGGGCTGCTGGTGCTGAAAATGAGGCCTCTTGGCCTGACCCCCGCTGCTACTGCCTCCAACTGGGTCTCTCCCTCTCTTGAGCCTAAGCTCAAGGTCATCCTCAGCTAACAGGGCCCCCGTCAAAATCTCCTCAAATGTAGCATCTCAGTTCCCCTTGGTCAGGGACTTGACCTTCTTGACCAGACCCTTCTGGAACCTCTGGGCCTTCGCCGTCTCGCTCAACCCCTCAACAAACCTTCCGAGACGGCCAAACTCTTCCGCATACTCCTCAACTGAGAGGCTCCCCTGGACCAGGCTCTCAAACTGTGTCTCCAAGGCTCTGACTGCTGAATCTGGGAAGAACTTCTTCTTGAAGAAGCCCCTGAACTACTCTAAAGTCTGCCCTGGTACCCCCACCCTGGGGTCCAACTGATACCAGATGCGAGCAAGATCTCGCATCCGGCTAGCTGCGGCCTCGATCTGAAGGTCTGCAGGAATCCTGGCCAAGCAGAAGATCTCCTCCATATGCTCGATCCACTCGTCGGCATATAGGATCCCCTCTGTCCCCATGAAGTCCCTGGGGCTCATCTTCTGAAACTGCTCGATCCCTGGTATCCTCTGCTGCTGCACCACCGGTCGAGCTGCGGCTGTCGTGACAGCCAACTCCATGCCTCTATCCTGCCGAGCCTGCTGTCGGTCCATGAACTGCTGGAAATAAGCGAACATCTGAGCTGCGTCCACATGTCCTGGAGGCGATGGTGGCTGGAAAGGATCCTCTGGATAGACCGGGTCCTGCCTCCCGGTCGGTGGATGCATGTCCCCTGCTGCGGCTGTCGAAGTCTCAACACGAGCTGAGGTGACAAGAGCTGCAGTCCCCTGGCCTTGCCGTGCTGGCTGAGAGGTAGCAGTCCCCTCTATAGCATCATCATGGACGGCACGCTGCGAACAAGTCTCTACCATCCTGAAGATAGACAAACAAGAGTATCAACTTCTGAGAAAGAAACGAAAAAACAAAGGCGGACAATTATAAATCAAAGGATCAGCAGACAAAAGGATTTAGATGGCAATAAAAGAAGATTTTCTAAAGTGATAGAGTATCTTAAAATTTATATCCTATATCCTATAGCAGGCTGCAGCGATACTCTAGTTCGAGTACCACTACACTTCTAGTCTAGACCTGTATGGGCCACCACTAAAAACGTGTCACGACCCACACCCTAGAGTGAGGGCACGAGACGTGAATACGTCCAGCCTACGCTGCAGTATCGGCGGTAGAACGCTGTCCTAGGTCACAACATCTAACAATTATATAACTAACAGTTTATACTCCCCGAATGGGGGTGACATAGCAATAGAAACTCAATCACAACTAAGGAAGATATAGCATGATATGAATAGAACTCAAGGAAATGAAATAGATAAAACAATAGTCTAAGATAATCCCAGCAGTACAAGTCTCAGATAAAAGAATATACACAACTGATCTCCACATAAAGAGTCTAACTAGAACATGATCCAACTACAAGAGAAAAGCCTAACTATCTAGTCTAGGCAGTCGGGGGAAGGTCCTCAGCTACTGCTGGATCCTCCTGAGGGTCCAACTCACAGGTGTCATCAAGGGCTGCCCCGTAATAGGTGTCCAGGCAAGCCTCCTCCTCGTCCTCTGTAATATTTTCAACAGGTCCAGTCAGGACAGGAGCGAGCACAGTACATCTCAACAATTCATAGCAGGTTAGAAAATATAAACATGCAGTAAAGTAAGATACAAGTGCTGAAGAATACAGTATGTAAATAGAGAGAGAACTGTAATAGAAATATCTACTATAAGTAAAGAACTAACAGTGGCTAGTGATGTAGAGTACAGGATAGCACATGTGAACGGAACAGATTGGTACATGATCTACACTAAAGAGTTGTACATGATCTACACTACTAAAGAATTGTTCACATGACTACTAGCACTCCCCCGTTTTCCCCAATCAGTACACAAGGATCTAAGCAGGTTATGTTATTGTACATGATATCACATGGGGCCCATATAGGGTGCACATGATAGTATATATGAAGGCTCTGTGAACATGAGAGTATATGATTCACAAGAGTGTACATGTATAGTGAAAGCACAGGAGTACATAATGAAAGTGAAACGCACATGACACAATGTACCCGATGCTCCCGAGGGAGATAACATCGTATGAAGAGATCCGTATAGTACTAACCCGTGATAATGTCGTGACAGCACAAGTAAAGTAATCTACTGCAAGTAATAATTCTAAGCAGGATATGAAATGATCAGAGAATGTACTCGCCTGTAACTGAGTGTCCGGTATGAAACGTACTGTCCAAGGAGTGGTGTCTGGCTCATAATCAGAACAGCACAAGTCACAACAAGTCCAGAATATCAAAATGGAGTCCTACTATGCATTCTATATGATTCTAAGTCAATCTAGGCCAAAGTCAACTCTTGGTCAACTTTGGTCAACCCTAGAAGTCAAACTAGGTCCACCAAGTCTAATTTAGTCTAAACTAGGCTAACTAGGTCTAATACTTCTATTCTAGACAACACACCATTCCAGAACTCATTTTACCTATGTATACATACTATATATATACACACAATATTGAACTAACACTAAGCATTATAGGCTAGACACTATATGTATTCAAATAGGCACACATTCACACATATCTATAAATACATTACACCACACATATGTACATAGATATAATATACACATGGGAATGCCTATGGGGAGAATGCATGTGTGTGTAGGGATTGGGCTAGCTAACAGTCCTAGTAGTCTATTAGCCTTCACTGTAAAGGAACCCTTTATCAGTCCAAAACAGTGAAGAGCACAGGAATTATTCAACAGGAAAAATAATCTAGTGGAGGAATGAAGGTGACTGGTGTGTGGATAACATACTAACCAATAATGTAAGGTGCAGGAAATACTAAAACAGGAAAGAGAGGCTATGTATGAGCATGACAGTGAGCAAGTGTGTGCAGGAATTCATCCACAATGTATAAATGTTTAGCAGGAAAACAAGATCCTGGAAATACTCTACACAGAAAAACAACCCAAATCAGTAAGGAGAAAAACAGTACACTTGTGTCTAGTGTGCAGGAAAGGAAATAGGCTTGTGTGTGTGGTGAGGGTGTACAGGCTATCAAGAGTGCAGGATTTACATTATGACAGTGAACATAGGAAGAGGGGTGTGTGTCAAAGCTGTGACAGGTTCAAAAGAAGTGTGTGCATCAAGATTTTGTACAGGAAAAATCAATGCAAGGGTGTGAACAGCAGGAAAACAAGGCAGCAGTTAAACCAACTCTGGTCTTGTATAACCAACCCAAACCCAGGTTCAGATTAATCCCCTAACAGTCTCAGATATTCAAATAGGAAAACTAATTTGGATGTTGGAAATGAATCAAAGTGTGTCATATGAAACAGGGAACACACAAACCCAATTCCCAGGTTTCAAATCAACACTGGACTAAAACTTAGTTTAAACATTAACAATGTAAACTTGAACTATAACATAAGTATCATTCAAACCTTTTTAAGAAACAAAACTGGACCCCTCAGGTATTCAAATATCAATATCATAACAGTAATGGAAAGGAAATTATTTGCCCAATGCTAAGGAGTCTGAACCACAAGTCCCCACATTACCCCTCTAACATTTCGAAATCCACACTACACCAAACACCCCAAAATTTGATCTATAGTTAGGCAACATATAAGAGAACATGTTTGATTTATAAAAACATGAAATTATCAATAAATGTAGGTTAAATAACCAATTTAAAACTCAAATGTGAAACCTGGAACCAAATGACTGATACAACATTCAGGAAATAGCAATTCACTAAAGAAAATGATTAAAACCTAATTACAGAGGTTGGTAACTGTTGTATACAATGTGTACGTGTCACACAACCTACTGGTGTCCACCCAAGTGGACACAATGTGTCCAAACTGGGATAAAACCCAAAACAGAATCTGAACACAGTGCAGGGAACCAAGCCTCGTGCACGTGTGCACGAGTCTTGTGTGCACAACAGGGATCAACCCAAGACACGTGTTCAATAGCACAGGTACACTACCTATAGGGCTATCCATAGGACACCCTGCACCATCATGTCGTGTCGCACAGGCGTGTCCACACACATGTATCAGAACGAAAAAACACACACAGTACAGAACAAAGAGTGACTCGTGCGTCGAGGATTTCTCGCTCGAAATGCCACGTGGGCCCATGAAACTTGACACATGGAGTGTCAGTGGGTGCCCCGTGGCTCCCACAAAGTTGAGTGTCCAGAAGGTTTGTGTCGTGTCCGCTACAGGGCCCGATAGGCAGGGGATCCCTGTAGCAGCGCGCGGCCGTGTGCACGCGCGTGTCCACAGCAAGAAATCGACACAGGACGACACGGAAACTAGGACACAAGGACAGGAAACCAAAGGATGGACCCAAAACCTATTTCCTATTCAAAGAGAATGGGTTAACATGATCGACCTGCCCTCTGTGGCATTTGATCGAACACCCTGTCCAGGACACTGATACATGTCCAGAATGGACACGAATCATTCGATACTGGACACGAATCCATTCCTGACCTTAGGGGGATCACTTAGGGTTCCTATTGATGAAGATTAACAGGAGTTTAATGGAGTAATGAGGGTTATACCTATTGATGCACAATGAATAGAAAAGCCCTCAAATGGAAGAAACTCCTCAAGCCTCCAAGCTCCACAAATTGTTATTTCCCTACAAATAAAATATACCAACAGCAAGAGGAAGAAATTTAGGTCCTAATGGAATTGGTTTGAAGGAAAAAGAAATTAAATTGGATTTTTTATGATTTTTTGAAAGATGGAACTCACCTCCTTCCTTAGAAATTTGCTAGAACCCTAAAAGAGGCTAGCCCTAAAAACTAGGAGGGATTAAATAGGGGGGAATCCCTAGGTTCAGCTAGGGATGGCGGACCACTTGGCTTTGGGTTAGGGTTGAGCTAGGTTTGTTAGACCTATCTAGCTAAGTCACAAAATGACTTGTGAAACCACAAGCCATTTATCAAATCAATTGATTTCTACCTTCCTAATTCAAGTTCTATGAATCACTAACCACTAACTTGAGTCTCTCTAGATTAGACTAGGGTCACTTGACCTAACCAAGCCCAACTAACCATGGTTAGTTCCTAGGTTGGTCTACATGAGTCAAAACTGACCAAAAATCAAACTAGTCCAAATAAATCCAAAATAAATTCTAAAAATTCCCATAAATTCTAATTAATACTAATAAATTTTATTTACCCCCAAAAATGACAAATTTACCCTCAAACTAGAAATGTGGTAGTGACACGAGTCATGCTTCCCAGAGGTCCAAAACCCCTAGTACAGCCACCCCAGCCTGCAAGGCAGGATGATAAAGTCTTGGTTGGACTCATCAGGGAGTTAATTGCATCACATGTAACACCCAGTTTCTAAAATGAGGGTAATTTTGAAATTTTGTATTTTAATTTATTTAATTATGATATTTAAATGATAATATGATTTTTGGTGATTTTTAATCATTTAAAACTATTTTAAGTTATGGATTATGATTTTGGTGTTTGACTAGTGTAACCTTAGAGCCTAGCCATGTGATTAGGATGTTTGACTAGTACATTCTAGCCTAGAGGGTATTTTGGCCATTTTAGGATTTATTTGAATTTATTATGATTTATGGGAATTTGTGTGAATTTAATATTAATTAAATATTGCTATGTGTTGTGTTAGTCATGACTAGTTGAGACTTGTAGACTAACCTAGAACTAACCCTAGTTGGTGACCCTAGTCTAACTATAGTTAACCTACTTTTAGTCATTAGGAATTAGTTTTAAGGTAGGAAGTATTACTTAAGAGAAATTAGTCCATGACTTGTGGCTTAAGTCAATGACTTATGATTTATCAATTTTAAAGCCTAGTGTTTAAGCCATAGGCCCATGACTTAGGCCCAAAACCAAATTAAACCCACCCATGGCAGCTAACCTAGGGATTCCTACCCCTATTTAATGCCTCTTTCCTTTAGGGTTAGCCTCTCTTGGGAATAGATCTCAAGTTTAGAAGGAGGTAAATCCCCAACCTTAGAAATTCCTAATTAATTCATTTTAGCTCCTTTTTAGTCCTAGTCTTTTGCAATAGGATCTAATTTATGTTTATGTACGGATTTTGGAGGAGCACCTCAGTTTGCATGCAATTTGGAGATTTGGAGTTGCCATTTGGAATCCCCTCTTTGAAGCTTTTCTTGAGTTTTGATACTCAATAGGTAAATCATCTAAACTCATAGTTTTTCCTGATTTCTTTGCAAATAAGGTTAGGTTTTAGGGTTTCCTAGCTGTCCCCAAAATTTGGGCACAATTTGTGTCTATTTCGTGTCCGTATCGGACACGTATCATGATAGGCATATTAGGTGTTTGTAGAAATGCCACATAGGAATTTTTTTTCATATTTTTGAAATATAATTAGATGGATCTGTAGATCTTGATGTGTGTATCAATGTTTGTGAAGGTGTCCTAGTGTTTTGTGTCCGTTTGTGTCCTATTTTTGTGCGTGGACACGCAGCACGGGACCGTAGGCCGTGTCCTGCATCACGGGCTCATTTTCTCTCGACACAGGACACGTGGACATGTAAAATTTGACACGGGGGTAGGGGCAATGTCTTACAAGGCTGTCCCAAAGTTTTGTGTCAAGTTGTGTCGTGTCGAGTGAGAAATCGTAAGTGCACAGATTTTTCACTACACTGTTACACACGCACAGGGCTCACTGACACGGGGTTCGTGTCGCTTCTGGACACGTTGTGGTCATGTGTCAGGGTGTCAGACAGGAAACCCTATACCTGGCGAACCCCTAGACACGACCACGAGGTATCTCGTGTCGTGTGTCGTATCCTAGCCTGACTCACACGCGTGCACGAGGCTGCCTGCACGTTTAGTGTCTGTGTGTGTGTTCTTTCTGTTAGGACACATTTGTGTCCAGTTTTTGGACACGAGAACAACCCCTCTGACATGAGTATATGATTACTCACCTCTGTTTCAAATTAGTTTGGGTTTTTAATTGATTTGGGTTTCGAAATTTGGGAGTTAACAGTGAACTGTGAAGTTCACTGATACTCATGAATCCTTAGTTTAAATTGTATATTTTTTTTACTGTTAGTTAATGATTAATTTGCCATGATAAATTCATTTACACATTTTTTAGTTCACTGTCAAGATTGATTCATGATTGGTTTGATGTTAACAAGAATGGGGATTTTCGAAATCAGTTGGACTGGTGATATGAACTGATATTTCGAATTGGGTATAATTTTGATTATGATAATCAATGTTTAGCACAGATTTTTTGAATTCAATTAATAACATACAAAAACTGAGATTAGAATGGAGTTTTGTATGTTGAAATTTCTGAGATTAACTTGAAATAAAAACCAGAGTTTATGATCCATTTCCTATACACTGTTTCCTTACATCCTGTCACTAGTAATCATACACACACATTTCATACAAATTTCCTGCAAACTGAATTTCAGCAAATGAAGGAAACCTGGGAACATATCAAGCCTATTCCTCATTTTTCAATGTCAAAAACCTATGATTAGAGTAGGTTTACATGAATTGTTTTTTCCCTTCTTTTTAAACTGATTTTTCTAAACCTTCATGTTGTGTAAGGACTAAAAACCTGAGATTTGTTTCCTATTTTTCTTTCCAAAAAACTGAATAGGTTACTTCATAGGTTATTTGATATACCTGAGATTTCAGATTCAGTTTGTAGGCTCATTCCCTGTTCCTTCAAAAACTGAGATTGAATGGTTAAACTGAATGTGAGACTAATGTTAGTTTAGAATTAATTTGAAATATAAAACTGAGATTCCTGAATACCTGAGATTGAATGTTCCTATGAACTGATGTGTGAATAATGATTTCACTGTTAAATGGTTAAATTGAAATGGGGATAGGGACTGAAAACTGAGTTTGTTATTCAGAAAATCTGAGATTGAACACACTGAATTCCTCACTTGCACATAGCCTCTAACACACACATTGGATCTCCTATCTACTGTCACACCCTCACATTTTCCCCTCACAAACCTGTCACACACACACACACTATTTTTGTTTGATTTAGTTCCCATGAACACACACACACACTATTTGGTTGATTAGTTCACATGCTCACACACACAGGCCACCTCTTTATACACATTAGTTCACTGTCACTTGAACACCTGTAAACTGAAACCCCCTTAACTGAAACCTGAAGTTAAGCCTGAGACCACTAGGTCCATTACACCAACCCCTTTCACTAGTTTCAGTCTTCTACTTGCCCCACACATACAACACACACAGCCACACATGACACTTTAAACACACACATATTTTACCCTATGTCTCACTCACTGTTTACATATCTACACACATTCATTTCCTCACTCACTCTCCTACACACACATGTTACCTCCTTTAACCCCCTCTCTATTTCTCTATGTATAAATACATATAAAATATATATGTATGCATATATGAACCTATCTAAACTATATATGTATGTATGTATTATGAACCTATGTAAATATATATGTATGTATGCATATATGAATGTATGTAAATATGTATATATATAGATATGATATTGATATTGATATATGACATTGATATTGATATATGACATTGATATATGACATTGATATATGATATTGATATTGATATTGATATTGATATATGATATTGATATTGATATATGACATTGATATATGATATTGATATTGATATTGATATTGATATATGATATTGATATATGGGTTGGCATAGGCTTGGTATAGGCTTGGCTTGGGGTTGACCTAGTCAGACTATGGTTGACCTAGATTGGACTTGTTAGACCTAGTTTGACCATAGTTGACCTAGGTGTGACTTCTTGGTTGACCAGGGTTGACCAAGAGTTGACTTTGACCTAGTTTGACCTAGACTCATGTAGAATGCATAGTAGAGCTTCATTTTATCATTTTAGACTTGTTGTGACTTGTACTGTTCTATAGGACACAGACACCACTCCTCGGACAGTATATTCTCTTCGGACGTTCAGGATACCGGGCGAGTACATTCTCTGATCATTTCATATCCTGCTTAGAATTATTTTCCTGCTTTAAATTACTTTACTTGATACTGTCACGTTAGTCACACGGATTGGTACTATATAGATCTTTTCAAGAGATGTTATCCCCCTCGGGAGCATCGAATACTGCATGTTTTGTGCGTTTCACGAATCATCACGTATCTCTATGCTTCCTCTGATTCATGAATCGCTTGTGACACATGTACTCTTATGTTCACAGAGCCATCATGAATCACCTTCACGTATCACTCATTTTATGAGCCATGTGAAGTTTCACGAATCTTAACATAACTTGAACAGATCCTTGTGTATTGACTGGGGATGGAAGAGTAGAAATAGACATGTGAATATTATCCAAGTAGCTGTAGTCATGAATCACTCTCTTAGTTGTAGTCATGAATCTCCTATGCCATTCATATGTTTATATTTTACTCTGACTCACTAGTCACTATAGTTCTCTTGTATAGTAGATATTTCTATTACAGTTTCTCTCTCTGTTTACATACTGTATTTTTTCAGTTCATGTATCTTACTTTACTGCATGATTATATTTTCTAACCTGCTATGATATGTTGAGATGTACTGTACTCGCTCCTGTCCTGACTGGACCTGTTGAAAATATTACAGAGGATGAGGAGGAGGCCCTATGTACCATCTATTACGGAGCAGGATTAGACGACACCTGCGACCTGGTTCCTCTGGAGGATCCAGCTACAGTATAGGATGCTACTCCTAGAGTCTAGGCTAGATAGCTAGGCTTTAGTTTTCTTTCAGCTTTGTTATTTGCTTTTCAGTTGTTCTTCTGAGATGTTGTTATATTTAGAGACTTGTATTGAGCTGGATGTTCTTGAGTTGTTATCTTAGACACTTAGATTTTCTCCCTCTTAATTGTATTACATTGTGCTTTTGATCTCTCTATCTACCTTTACTATTCTGTATCTGCCTTAGATGTGATTGAGACTGTTCTGTTATGTTACCTCTATTAGGAGTGTATATACTGTACAGGTACCTTTATATTGTTAGATGATTGACCTAGGACAGCGTTCTACCGCCGACACTGGGCGTAGGCTGGGCGTTGTTACGTTCTCGTACCCTCACAGTGGGTGCGGGTCGTGACACGTTTTTAGTGGTGGCCCATGCAGGTCGAGTTTATGTAGTGGTATTCGAACTAGAGTATCACTATAGCCTGCAGTAGGATTAGGATATTTTTGAAGGTACTCAATCACAAATAGGAAAAACTCTTATTCAGATTCCGTATATCTACATTTTGCCGCTTATTGTCTTCCTTGAATTTAAACTGTCCTCCTTTGATATTTCGACTCACTCTCAGCAATTGTTTCCTTTTGATCTGTGTCTCCAGGATGGTTGAGACGCGATCGCATCGCCAGGGCCAGGGGGTCGCCGATGAGAGGTCTGTCACCTCTCATACTCAGCAGCCAACCCCTGGTACCGCAGCCCCAGTCATGCCAGCTGGGGTAGGCATTTTGGCAGCTTTTGGAGGAGCCCCACCAGCAATGAGGCATGAGCCGAGTCTGGTGATCCCAGATGTACTTCAGCAGCAACAGCAGCCACCTGCAGGGACAATTGATGCCGTTCAGCTGTTAGCCTTCTTCCGGCAGTACATGGAGGGTCAGCAGACCCAGTAGCAGAGGCAGACAGCAGAGCTCATGCGAGGCATTGAGCTGGCAGTGACCGCAGTAGAGAGAGTCGTAGCTCAGCCAGCGGCAGCCCCACAGCCGTACCAGCCACGGGAGAAGGGCATCCAAGATTTCCAGAAGATGCACCCGAGAGACTTCCGAGGGATAGAGGGGATCTTGTATGTCGATGAGTGGATCGAGCATATGGAGGAGATTTTCAGGTTGGCCGAGATTCTGACAAGGCTCCAGATAGAGGCAGCGGCCAGCATGATACAGGATCTGGCCCGTACATAGTACCAGACCGACCCAAGGGTCGGTACAGCAGGACAGACTTGGGCAACATGCAAGAAGATGTTCAAGGAGAAGTTCTTTCCAGACGCAGCGCTGGAAGCCCTCGAGACCTAGTTCGAGGCCCTAGTCCAGGGGAACCAGTCCGTGGAGGAGTACGCAGGAGAGTTCTGCCGCCTGAGAAGATTTATGGAGGACTTGTCGGAGACGACGAAGGCCCGAAGGTTCCGGAAGGGCTTGGTAAAGGAGGTCAAGTCCTACACCAAGAACGCCCGCAGCGCTACCTATGAGGAGATCCTGGTGGACGCTTTAGCTGCAGAGGATGATCTTGAGCTTAGGCTCAAGAGGGGGTGAGACTCCCAGGGAGGCAGCAGTAGCGGAGGATCGGCCAAGAGGTCGCACGTTCAGCATCAGTTTCAGCAGCAGTTCCAGGGTCACGGCCATCAGCAGGGACAGCAGCAGCCCAGACAGCATCATGCACCCAGACAGCAGGCAGTCAGTTACCCCTACTACAAGAAGCCGGGGCATAGATGGGGTGAGTGCAGGAGGAGGCTGGACAGGTGCCTACTATATGGAGCAACGGACCACCAGCTGAGGGAGTGTTCCCAATACATAGGCACAGCACCAGGAGGAGGAGCCAAGGCCCCGGTAGGTCAGCAGCGGGGATCGTTACCGACGCAGCAGCAGAGATTTATGCAGTATCAGCATCAGGCTGGAGGAGGCCAGCAGGGGCGAGCTTACGCCATGACAGTCGAGGATGCTCAGGCAGTGGGAGAGGTGCTTGCTGGTTCTGTTCTTTTCGATTCCATTCCCACCTTGTCTCATTATATCTATCTTGAAATTCAATTCCATCTGTTCTTATCAGCTTTCTTATCTGTTGATAAGTTTTGATCTGGCATTTCTTTCGATTTGATTTTCTTCTGAGATGAATCATATGGGCTAGGTCGCCTAAGTTATGGAATCTAGAGTCTTCTATAGTCATGATAGCTGGCATTGTGAGGACATATAGTCAGATTTTGGATGTATTTCTTGGGTGTGGAAATTTATGGTTTTCGCTGCCAAGCATGCGGCAATGCAAAAATTTTAAATACCATAATTCTAGAGGTATGTACCTTAGTCAAGGACTCTGTGATTATCGTAGCCTTGCTCACTAGCATGACGAAGATTCTGAGTATCATGATTTTGGACAGACGCATATGATTATCTGACAGTATGTTTGAGACTTTGATTGTGGGGTGTTTGACCTAGGAGACTACTACCATTTTAATTTCGAGGACGAAATTTTTCTAAGGTGGGTAGACTTGTAACACCCAGTTTCTAAAATGAGGGTAATTTTGAAATTTTGTATTTTAATTTATTTAATTATGATATTTAAATGATAATATAATTTTTGGTGATTTTTAATCATTTAAAACTATTTTAAGTTATGGCTTATGATTTTGGTGTTTGACTAGTATAACCTTAGAGCCTAGCCATGTAATTAGAATGTTTGACTAGTACATTCTAGCCTAGAGGGTATTTTGGCCATTTTAGGATTTATTTGAATTTATTATGATTTATGGAAATTTGTGTGAATTTAATATTAATTAAATATTGCTATGTGTTGTGTTAGTCATGACTAGTTGAGACTTGTAGACTAACCTAGAACTAAACCTAGTTGGTGACCCTAGTCTAACTCTAGTTAACCTACTTTTAGTCATTGGGAATTAGTTTTAAGGTAGGAAGTATTACTTAAGAGAAATTAGTCCATGACTTGTGGCTTAAGTCAATGATTTATCAATTTTAAAGCCTAGTATTTAAGCCATAGGCCCATGACTTAGGCCTAAAACCAAATTAAACCCACCCATGGCAGCCAACCTAGGGATTCCGACCCCTATTTAATGCCTCTTTCATTTAGGGTTAGCCTCTCTTGGGAATAGATCTCAAGTTTAGAAGGAGGTAAATCCCCAACCTTAGAAATTCCTAATTAATTTATTTTAGCTCCTTTTTAGTCCTAGTCTTTTGCAATAGGATCTAATTTATGTTTATGTACTGATTTTGGAGGAGCACCTCAGTTTGCATGCAATTTGGAGATTTGGAGTTGCCATTTGGAATCCCCTCTTTGAAGCTTTTCTTGAGTTTTGATACTCAATAGGTAAATCATCTAAACTCATAGTTTTTCCTGATTTCTTTGCATATAAGGTTAGGTTTTAGGGTTTCCTAGCTGTCCCCAAAATTTGGGCACAATTTGTGTCCATTTCGTGTCCGTATCGGACACGTATCATGATAGGCATATTAGGTGTTTGTAGAAATACCACATAGGAATTTTTTTTCATATTTTTTTAAATATAATTAGATGGATCTGTAGATCTTGATGTGTGTGTTAATGTTGTGAAGGTGTCCTAGTATTTTTTGTCCGTTTGTGTCCTATTTTTGTGCGTGGACACGCAGCACGGGCCCGTAGGCCGTGTCCTGCATCACGGGCTCATTTCTCTCGACACAGGACACGTGGACACGTAAAACTTGACATGGGGGTAGGGGCAATGTCTGACAAGGCTGTCCCAAAGTTTCGTGTCAAGTCGTGTCGTGTCGAGTGAGAAATCGTGAGTGCACGGATTTTTTACTACACTGTTACACACGCACAGGGCTCACTGACACGAGGTTCGTGTCGCTTCTGGACACGTTGTGGTCGTGTGTCAGGGTGTCAGACATGAAGCCCAATACCTGGCGAACCCCTAGACACGACCACGAGGTGTCTCGTGTCGTGTGTCGTGTCCTAGCCCGACTCACGCACGTGCACGAGGCTGCCTGCACGTTTAGTGTCTGTGTGTGTGTTCTTTCTGTTAGGACACGTTCGTGTCCAGTTTTTGGACACGAGAACAACCCCTCTGACACGAGTATATGATTGCTCACCTCTGTTTCAAATTAGTTTGGGTTTTCAATTGATTTGTGTTTCGAAATTTAGGAGTTAACAGTGAACTGTGATATTCACTGATACTCATGAATCCTTAGTTTAAATTGTATATTTTTTTTACTGTTAGTTAATGATTAATTTGCCATGATAAATTCATTTACACATGTTTTAGTTCACTGTCAAGATTGATTCATGATTGGTTTGATGTTAACAAGAATGGAGATTTTCGAAATCAGTTGGACTGGTGATATGAACTGATATTTCGAATTGGGTATAATTTTGATTATGATATTCAATGTTTAGAGGTATTTTTTTAATTCAATTAATAACATACAAAAACTGAGATTAGAATGGGGTTTTGTATGTTGAAATTTCTGAGATTAACTTGAAATAAAAACCTGAGTTTATGATCCATTTCCTATACACTGTTTCCTTACATCATGTCACTAGTAATCATACACACACACATTTCATACAAATTTCCTGCAAACTGAATTTCAGCAAATAAAGGAAACCTGGGAACATATCAAGCCTATTCCTCATTTTTTAATGTCAAAAACCTATGATTAGAGTAGGTTTACATGAATTGTTTTTCCCCTTCTTTTTAAACTGATTTTTCTGAACCTTCATGTTGTGTAAGGACTAAAAACCTGAGATTTGTTTCCTATTTTTCTTTCCAAAAAACTGAATAGGTTACTTCATAGGTTATTTGATATACCTGAGATTTCAAATTCAGTTTGTAGGCTCATTCCCTGTTCCTTCAAAAACTGAGATTGAATGGTTAAACTGAATGTGAGACTAATGTTAGTTTAGAATTAATTTGAAATATAAAACTGAGATTCCTGAATACCTGAGATTGAATGTTCCTATAAACTGATGTGTGAATAATGATTTCACTGTTAAATGGTTAAATTGAAATGGAGATAGGGACTGAAAACTGAGTTTATTATTCAGAAAATCTGAGATTGAACTCACTGAATTCCTCACTTGCACATAGCCTCTAACACACACATTGGATCTCCTATATACTGTCACACCCTCACATTTTCCCCTCACAAACCTGTCACACACACACACACACACTATTTTTGTTTGATTTAGTTCCCATGAACACACACACACACACACTGTTTGGTTGATTAGTTCACATGCTCACACACACAGGCCACCTCTTTATACACATTAGTTCACTGTCACTTGAACACCTGTAAACTGAAACCCCCTTAACTGAAACCTGAAGTTAAGCCTGAGACCCCTAGGTCCATTACACCAACCCCTTTCACTAGTTTCAGCCTTCTACTTGCCCCACACATACAACACACACAGCCACACATGACACTTTAAACACACACATATTTCACCCTATGTCTCACTCACAGTTTACATATCTACACACATTCATTTCCTCACTCACTCTCCTACACACACATGTTACCTCCTTTAACCCCCTCTCTATTTCTCTATGTATAAATACATGTAAAATATATATGTATGCATATATGAACCTATCTAAACTATATATGTATGTATGCATTATGAACCTATGTAAATATATATGTATGTATGCATATATGAATGTATGTAAATATGTATATATATAGATATGATATTGATATTGATATATGATATTGATATTGATATATGACATTGATATATGATATTGATATTGATATTGATATTGGTATATGATATTGATATTGATATATGACATTGATATATGATATTGATATTGATATTGATATTGATATATGATATTGATATATGGGTTGGCATAGGCTTGGTATAGGCTTGGCTTGGTGTTGACCTAGTCAGACTAGGGTTGACCTAGATTGGACTTATTAGACCTAGTTTGACCATAGCTGACCAAGGTGTGACTTCTTGGTTGACCAGGGTTGACCAAGAGTTGACTTTGACCTAGTTTGACCTAGACTCATGTAGAATGCATAGTGGAGCTTCATTTTATCATTTTAGACTTGTTGTGACTTGTACTGTTCTATAGGAGACAGACACCACTCCTCGGACAGTATATTCTCTTCGGACGTTCAGGATACCAGGCGAGTACATTCTCTGATCATTTCATATCCTGCTTAGAATTATTTTTCTGCTTTAAATTACTTTACTTGATACTGTCACATTGGTCACACGGATTGGTACTATATGGATCTTTTCATGAGATTTTATCCCCCTTGGGAGCATCGAATACTGCATGTTTTGTGCGTTTCACGAATCATCACGTATCTCTATGCTTCCTCTGATTCACGAATCGCTTTTGACACATGTACTCTCATGTTCACAGAGCCATCATGAATCACCTTCACGTATCACTTATTTTATGGGCCATGTGAAGTTTCACGAATCTTAACATAACTTAAATAGATCCTTGTGTATTGATTGGGAATGGGGGAGTAGAAATAGACATGTGAATATTATCTAAGTAGCTGTAGTCATGAATTACTCGCTTAGTTGTAGTCATGAATCTCCTATGCCATTCACATGTTTATATTTTACTCTGACTCACTAGTCACTATAGTTCTCTATTTATAGTAGATATTTCTATTACAGTTTCTCTCTCTGTTTACATACTGTATTTTTTTAGTTCATGTATCTTACTTTACTGCATGATTATATTTTCTAACCTGCTATGATATGTTGAGATGTACTGTACTCGCTCCTGTCCTGACTGGACCTGTTGAAAATATTACAGAGGATGAGGAGGAGGCCCTATGTACCACCTATTACGGAGCAGGATTAGACGACACCTGCGACCTGGTTCCTCTGGAGGATCCAGCTGCAGTACAGGATGCTACTCCCAGAGTCTAGGCTAGATAGCTAGGCTTTAGTTTTCTTTCAGCTTTGTTATTTGATTTTCAGTTGTTCTTCTGAGATGTTGTTATATTTAGAGACTTGTATTGAGTTGGATGTTCTTGAGTTGTTATCTTAGATACTTAGATTTTCTCCCTCTTAATTGTATTACATTGTGCTTTTGATCTCTCTATCTACCTTTACTATTTTGTATCTGCCTTAGATGTGATTGAGACTGTTCTGTTATGTCACCTCCATTAGGAGTGTATATACTGTACAGGTACCTTTATATTATTAGATGATTGACCTAGGACAGCGTTCTACCGCCGACACTGCGGCGTAGGCTAGGCGTTGTTACGTTCTCGTACCCTCACAGTGGGTGCGGGTCGTGACATCACAGGATTATCGAGGTGATGCATTGCACCAGACAGTACAAGATGCTCTGAGCAGAGGTGTAAAACCCCTAAATTTCTACTATTTTTTATTTATTTGTTAATTTGCATGGATTTAAAATTTTTGGTACTATATGACATGTAGTCGTATTGTACGTCGTATGCGAAATTTTCGTTTGCTCGACGAGTACGAATATGTGCGGGCGTACATATTTTATAAAAACAGTTTCCTTTCTATTTTAATATACACTTTCAAAATTATATAATTATTATTCTTGCTATAAAAAGCCTTTTTTTTTCTAAAAAGTTATTAATAATAAATAATATTTTGTATATTAGAAAAGCCTAATTATGTAAAGGATATTTGTTGCATACAAATATTTCGTTATTTATTTATTGGTCTATTTTTAATAAAAGTATAATTTTTGAAATTTATTAATAGTAATATTTTATTGTTCAAAAAGATATTTAAAAATATTTATGATTTTCGAAATTATTATTATTGGTATTTTGAAAAATATTTTTGGAAGTTATTTGGCCATTTAAATCTTGATTTAATGTTTGGAATTATTTAAATATATTAAGCTAATATCTATAATTGATTTGATTTTAAACTAAGAGATTTAATTTGATTTAAATGAGATTTGGATTTGGATATTGATTTGATTTGCTTTTAAATTAAATTTGGAAATATCCAAATTTGGTTTTAAACTATTCCTAGTTCCTATCTAAGTGGGAATTCCCACATCCTATAAATATAGGCAGGTACTCCTCCATAATTATTCATCCACAATTCACATCCACAAATAAATCTCCAACCATGGTGCGTGCCCCGTGTCCGTGTTCCATCGTCCCAAATTCTTATTCCAATATTTACAATTACAATTGATCTTTCGTGTCGACAACCCCGACACTTATAAATCTCTAATCCTAGCAAATCCTAGCCATCCCCTGCCGTCCACCATGTCCCCGACACCTACACACCTCCTCAGCCTCGGCCCAGCCCCGGGCCACAACAACGCCCTCGTCTTCTCCGCAGCATCCATCCCCTCATCACCCTCATCACCATCACCACGACACCGCCACCACCAGAACCCCCGACTCCTACGACTAACACCACACCCACCGTGGCGAAACCCGTCTCCACCATAGACGACCCTAAACTACTGTCGCCACATCCCAAATTACCACCACCATCACGACCACATGTCCTCGGCCACCCGTCGAAAATTCCGAAACCCGACGATAACACAAGGAAAGAAAAACACCAATGAAATAAACCACCACCGCCACCAGCTTACCTCCGTTGTGCCGGCTCACCGCTGCGCCGCCCGTTGGACCCTCGCCTACGCCTCCGGCCACCGCCATGTGCGCGCTCCCGCCCGTAGCCGTCGTCTCTGCCGCCTCCGCGAGCCAACCCCTCTGCTGCCCGGCCGAGATCCGCTGTCTCTCGGTCCGCCGCGACCCCCGTGGCCGGTGCCCTAGCTCCTCCTCTCGCCGGGAAACCCCGTCGCCGACCATCCATCCGTCGCTGAACCGACAACCCATCTCCCGACCGCCCAGTGGCCGGCGTTCTCCACCGCGCCCATCGAAACCCCCTTCTCCGTTCTCCACCGCCTCCGACCGCCGTGGGGCGAGCCACCCTCCGAAACCCTTTCCCTCAAGCTTGGCCGCCGCGTCGATGGCTTCGACGCGAGCGCGTTCGCCTCTCTCGTCCTCGACCGCCGCACTCTACCCCATCCGCTGTGCCGCCTCTAGGTGACTCCGCCCGGCCGACCGCTGTCCCGAACTCCCCTCTCCTCCTGCTCTTCCCTTTTTTTTTAGTTTCCTTTTTCTCTTTCTCTTCACCTCTTCCCATTTTTCTTATTTGGTGGAACAGAGAACAGTGAGAGTTCTCTTTATTTTCACTGTTCTCGAAGAACAGGAGAATAGTAAGAGTTTTCTCTAAATTTATTATTAGTATTTTTATGTGGTTTTTTTTGTGGGATTTTGATGAGTTGTTTGTTTGCTTCAAATAGTATCTATTTCTATTATTATTAATTATTATTATTTTAACTGTATAGTAGTTAGAGTCAAGTAATTTCATGGTTATAATTGATATTATTATTGATATTATTTTACTATTATTATTATTATTATTATTATTATTATTATTTTTATGATTATCAAAATTACATTACTATTAAAAATTATTATTATTATTATTATTATTATTTCTATTGGTTTTGTTTTTATTGTTTTCTTGTGTATGAAACTTAGGTTTTGCTAAATTATTATTATTATTATTATCCTTAGTATTATTATTATTATTATAATTACTATTATTGTTATTATTTATTAACAGTTTTCTTTCTTTGTTTTTTTTTGTTATTTTCGTTTTGATTTTTGTGTTTAAGTTATAAGCAGTACTACATATATAATTCTCTTGCTTTATGTTTTAATATTTTATTATTATTACAGTATTAGAAAAATTATGAATATTCTATTAGTAGTTGTTGTTATTATTTTAAAAACTGGCATATTCAAATATATAGGTACTTCAAACAATATTCGAAGCTTATTTTATGGTATTAAATATAGATGTAATATTTTCTGCAAGCAAATTAAGGTTTTGATATAAAGATGGTTTGTATGACTTCAAGTATTTATCTAAAAGTATTTTACTAATAAATATATATATACCTTTCAAACAATAAATATTTTCCAAAATATTTATTTATATATATAAAACTTCTCGATTATTTATTCTTGTCCATAACCAAGCCCATTCCTTCCTATTCCCTTCCAATTCAAGTCTACCATATGTCCACCCTAACTAAATCAACCCTTCTGGACCCAATGGAACCGACCGTGTCACCATCCACGGTCACCTTGCATAGTGGTTGCACCGAAGTCGCAGTTCATATCGCAGCGATCATCACAGCACACCGAACGCAATATCAGGCAAGACACCTTGCCATTAGTTGTTTAATTATTTTTAGCTCATATTTCATGCATGTCTATTATTTTCTTTATAAACTGTGATACATGGCATAACTGTTCTTTTATATTTCTTGCTGTGTATTATTTTTCTTACAAATTAAACCTAGATTTAAGGGTCCACCTTGTGTGTCGCATTCATTGGCCTTGACACGTTGTAAACACGAAGTTGTGTGTCGCATGTAGAACACGGAAGTACGTGATTGGCTGGCCACCAGTACGTACAAGCCGTGCGATAGGAATAACCGCTAATAGAGGTTGCATGCTAGTTTGACTTAGCGGTTATAGTGGTTTGTGTTGTGGATACAACGCAGTAGGCATTGGGCGGGGAGGACAATTCCTTAGCGTATGGGCTTCGATACACTTTCCTTGTGACCCGGACTCTCCGCTGGAGATACGGCATTGATGACCCAAGATTACTGACGGCCACTGACGATTCTGCGGAACGTCATGCTCTTCCTGCTGGGGCCTCTGGTGCCCAAGGGGGACTACGCCGATCCTATTCAGCCAGGGCCCATACGTAGGAAGGATTGTTCTTAACCACATTTCACTTAGAACGGTAGGCTACCCTATCCGTTAGGTACGAGTACTTTTGGTTTGGGTACTTGTATCTGACCGTGGCTTGGAACAATAACTTGTCGCGGATTAGTTCGTCACATCTTGTCCTTGTTTGGTTGTAGGTGTGACTTACTACTTCGATGAGAAGGTATTGAACCTTGTTGGGGTCCGGATACCATATCGGATTTTTAGCATGGAAAGATACGTCGCCGTGAATTAGTTTACCATCTCCTGTCCTTGTTTGGTTGGGGGGATGGTACGCTCGTTCAGTAGGTGCGTATTGGACTATGTTATAAATTCGATTGACTTATTTATTTGAGCAATATTTATTCAGTTTATATGGCATGCTATTATGTGTCTTGTTACGTCCCTCTGAGGACCTGGTTGTATTGCCAGGTGTGTGCTATTGTCTTTCGCAGGTGCTTTAGCTCTAGCCGTGTTCGTTGCTATTTCTAGAAGATGATTGCATTTGGATCGTCTTCGCTTTGTTCGCCACTCATTTCATTTTCTATGTACTTTTTCTTATTTTGTTGGTAGTGGATTTGTCTCCGCCCAACATATTGTATCAAGACAAATTTATTCTCATTATATGATCTTTTATTCATTTATTCTGTGTGGATGAGATTAGTATTGGTTCTACTGCATTTTACAGCTTATGTATTTATACGAGGCTTCCATATATTGGAGTATACTTCGTATGAATACAGTTGGCATGTCTACGTTCCTAGTCCTACGTATTTTGGGACTGGGGCGTTACATGTTTTTGTGGTGGCCCATGCAGGTCAAGATAAATTGTTTGGTTACTTTACCGTACCAAGCTAACCTGCGAATAGGATTAGAAGTCTAGGATCTCATCCACATACTTGACCTCTTCCTTGATTTTATCTACCGTTTGACTCATCAATTGCATCTTGCTTGCTTCCTTCCATCCCTATTCTTATCTTCCCTTCGTGCTTGCTAGAGATTGACCCTGCTAGCTAGTTGTCCCAAAACACCATTAGTTTAAATTAAGTTGGGTAGAATACCTTATGAACTAGCAACCCCTTTGACCTAGTGACCTATAGTAGCAAGCTTATTTAAATCCTAGAATCTAGAGGACCTAACCCGTCTAGCCAACCAAGGACTTGGACAAGAAGACTATAGGATGACTGTATGCCCTAGAATCATTCTACCTTCTTAAATCTTAATCTCTCGTGCCTATGTATTTACCATTTGACTAAATGATGCTAATGTAGCCTAGTTTTTGCAAGCTTATCTTTTATCGAGCTTGTTCACGACATATGTTATTGGAAGATATCCCACTAACATGTTGTCTAATCAGAACCGGTGCATAATGGTCTGATCAACCAAGTGCACTTTGGTTCGCTTTTGCTTTTTATTCTACGTGGATGGGGACATAGTTCAACTTGTCCTCTAGAGTCCCATCCACGACTGCCTTGACAATTCCGTTGAAATTATTCGATCGTCTTTGAATCACGTATTCGTATTCGATAACGCCTCCTTCGAACTCTATATTTCTTTCGCCTTCACCTATTTTAGGAGGGCGAAGGCGTTATACTAGAAATTTCTCTGGCCTTCCTATCAGCTATAACCATTCTCACTCGATGTTGCTATATTTTCATCCCAAACTACTCGACCCTATCAAGACCCTCTAATCGCTTAATTAAAGCGAATCTATTTCATTCTCTTAATCGTGACCCTCATTCATATCGTATTATTTTTCTACGATCTAGACCGTAAATTCTTACGGTATGAATTGTTATCGATTGTTCCCCATCGATACCCCCTTGTGTCCTCTCACCCCCTACAAATTCCTAATTTCGAGGACGAAATTCTTTTAAGTTGGGTAGGATGTAAAACCCCTAAATTTCTACTATTTTTTTTATTTATTAATTTGCATGGATTTAAAATTTTTGGTACTATATGACATGTAGTCGTATTGTACGTCGTATGCGAAATTTTCGTTTGCTCGACGAGTACGAATATGTGCGGGCATACATATTTTATAAAAACAGTTTCCTTTCTATTTTAATATACACTTTCAAAATTATATAATTATTATTCTTGCTATAAAAAGCCTTTTTTTCTAAAAAGTTATTAATAATAAATAATATTTTGTATATTAGAAAAGCCTAATTATGTAAAGGATATTTGTTGCATACAAATATTTCGTTATTTATTTATTGGTCTATTTTTAATAAAAGTATAATTTTTGAAATTTATTAATAGTAATATTTTATTGTTCAAAAAGATATTTAAAAATATTTATGATTTTCGAAATTATTATTATTGGTATTTTGAAAAATATTTTTGGAAGTTATTTGGCCATTTAAATCTTGATTTAATGTTTGGAATTATTTAAATATATTAAGCTAATATCTATAATTGATTTGATTTTAAACTAAGAGATTTAATTTGATTTAAATGAGATTTGGATTTGGATATTGATTTAATTTGCTTTTAAATTAAATTTGGAAATATCCAAATTTGGTTTTAAACTATTCCTAGTTCCTATCTAAGTGGGAATTCCCACATCCTATAAATATAGGCAGGTACTCCTCCACAATTATTCATCCACAATTCACATCCACAAATAAATCTCCAACCATGGTGCGTGCCCCGTGTCCGTGTTCCATCGTTCCAAATTCTTATTCCAATATTTACAATTACAATTGATCTTTCGTGTCGACAACCCCGACACTTATAAATCTCTAATCCTAGCAAATCCTAGCCATCCCCTGCCGTCCACCATGACCCCGACACCTACACACCTCCTCAGCCTCGGCCCAGCCCCTGGCCACAACAACGCCCTCGTCTTCTCCGCAGCATCCATCCCCTCATCACCCTCATCACCATCACCACGACACCGCCACCACCAGAACCCCCGACTCCTACGACTAACACCACACCCACCGTGGCGAAACCCGTCTCCACCATAGACGACCCTAAACTACTGTCGCCACATCCCAAATTACCACCACCATCACGACCACATGTCCTCGGCCACCCGTCGAAAATTCCGAAACCCGACGATAACACAAGGAAAGAAAAACACCAATGAAATAAACCACCACCGCCACCAGCTTACCTCCGTTGTGCCGGCTCACCGCTGCGCCGCCCGTTGGACCCTCGCCTACGCCTCCGGCCACCGCCATGTGCGCGCTCCCGCCCGTAGCCGTCGTCCCTGCCGCCTTCGCGAGCCAACCCCTCTGCTGCCCGGCCGAGATCCGCTGTCTCTCGGTCCGCCGCGACCCCCGTGGCCGGTGCCCTAGCTCCTCCTCTCGCCGGGAAACCCCGTCGCCGACCATCCATCCGTCGCTGAACCGACAACCCATCTCCCGACCGCCCAGTGGCCGGCGTTCTCCGCCGCGCCCATCGAAACCCCCTTCTCCGTTCTCCACCGCCTCCGACCGCCGTGGGGCGAGCCACCCTCCGAAACCCTTTCCCTCAAGCTTCGCCGCCGCGTCGATGGCTTCGACGCGAGCGCGTCCGCCTCTCTCGTCCTCGACCGCCACACTCCACCCCATCCGCTGCGCCGCCTCTAGGTGACTCCGCCCGGCCGACCGCTGTCCCGAACTTCCCCCTCCTCCCGTTCTTTCCTTTTTTTTTTAGTTTCCTTTTTCTCTTTCTCTTCACCTCTTCCCATTTTTCTTATTTGGTGGAACAGAGAACAGTGAGAGTTCTCTTTATTTTCATTGTTCTCGAAGAACAGGAGAACAGTAAGAGTTTTCTCTAAATTTATTATTAGTATTTTTATGTGGTTTTTTTTTGTGGGATTTTGATGAGTTGTTTGTTTGCTTCAAATAGTATCTATTTCTATTATTATTAATTATTATTATTTTAACAGTATAGTAGTTAGAGTCAAGTAATTTTATGGTTATAATTGATATTATTATTGATATTATTTTACTATTATTATTATTATTATTATTATTTTTATGATTATCAAAATTATATTACTATTAAAATTATTATTATTATTATTATTATTATTATTATTATTATTATTATTATTTCTATTGGTTTTGTTTTTATTGTTTTCTTGTGTATAAAACTTAGGTTTTGCTAAATTATTATTATTATTATTATCCTTAGTATTATTATTATTATAATTACTATTATTGTTATTATTTATTAACAGTTTTCTTTCTTTGTTTTTTTTGTTATTTTCGTTTTGATTTTTGTGTTTAAGTTATAAGCAGTACTACATATATAATTCTCTTGCTTTATGTTTTAATATTTTATTATTATTACAGTATTAGAAAAATTATGAATATTCTATTAGTAGTTGTTGTTATTATTTTAAAAACTGGCATATTCAAATATATAGGTACTTCAAACAATATTCGAAGCTTATTTTATGGTATTAAATATAGATGTAATATTTTCTGCAAGCAAATTAAGGTTTTGATATAAAGATGGTTTGTATGACTTCAAGTATTTATCTAAAAGTATTTTACTAATAAATATATATATACCTTTCAAACAATAAATATTTTCCAAAATATTTATTTATATATATAAAACTTCTCGATTATTTATTCTTGTCCATAACCAAGCCCATTCCTTCCTATTCCCTTCCAATTCAAGTCTACCATATGTCCACCCTAACTAAATCAACCCTTCTGGACCCAATGGAACCGACCGTGTCACCATCCATGGTCACCTTGTATAGTGGTTGCACCGAAGTCGCAGTTCATATCGCAGCGATCATCACAGCACACCGGACGCAATATCAGGCAAGACACCTTGCCATTAGCTGTTTAATTATTTTTAGCTCATATTTCATGCATGTCTATTATTTTCTTTATAAACTGTGATACATGGCATAACTGTTCTTTTATATTTTCTGCTGTGTATTATTTTTTTTACAAATTAAACCTAGATTTAAGGGTCCACCTTGTGTATCGCATTCATTGGCCTTGACACGTTGTAAACACGAAGTTGTGTGTCGCATGTAGAACACGGAAGTACGTGATTGGCTGGCCACCAGTACGTACAAGCCGTGCGATAGGAATAACCGCTAATAGAGGTTGCATGCTAGTTTGACTTAGCGGTTATAGTGGTTTGTGTTGTGGATACAACGCAGTAGGCATTGGACGGGGAGGACAATTCCTTAGCGTATGGGCTTCGATACACTTCCCTTGTGACCCGGACTCTCCGCTGGAGATACGGGGTTGATGACCCAAGATTACTGACGGCCACTGACGATTCTGCGGAACGTCATGCTCTTTCTGCTGGGGCCTCTGGTGCCCAAGGGGGACTATGCCGATCCTATTCAGCCAGGGCCCATACGTAGGAAGGATTGTTCTTAACAATATTTCACTTAGAACGGTAGGCTACCCTATCCGTTAGGTACGAGTACTTTTGGTTTGGGTACTTGTATCTGACCGTGGCTTGGAACAATAACTTGTCGCGGATTAGTTCGTCACATTTTGTCCTTGTTTGGTTGTAGGTGTGACTTACTACTTCGATGAGAAGGTATTGAACCTTGTTGGGGTCCGGATACCATATCGGATTTTTAGCATGGAAAGATACGTCGCCGTGAATTAGTTTACCATCTCCTGTCCTTGTTTGGTTGGGGGGATGGTACGCTCGTTCAGTAGGTGCGTATTGGACTATGTTATAAATTCGAATGACTTATTTATTTGAGCAATATTTATTCAGTTTATATGGCATGCTATTATGTGTCTTGTTACGTCCCTCTGAGGACCTGGTTGTATTGCCAGGTGTGTGCTATTGTCTTTCGCAGGTGCTTTAGCTCTAGCCGTGTTCGTTGCTATTTCTAGAAGATGATTGCATTTGGATCGTCTTCGCTTTGTTCGCCACTCATTTCATTTTCTATGTACTTTTTCTTATTTTGTTGGTAGTGGATTTGTCTCCGCCCAACATATTGTATCAAGACAAATTTATTCTCATTATATGATCATTTATTCATTTATTCTGTGTGGATGAGATTAGTATTGGTTCTACTGCATTTTACAGCTTATGTATTTATACGAGGCTTCCATATATTGGAGTATACTTCGTATGAGTACAGCTGGCATGTCTACGTTCCTAGTCCTACGTATTTTGGGACTGGGGCGTTACAAGAGGTGGTCATCAAGGTAATAGTGCGGCCAATAGCTTCAAGCGCTTGAACCCTTCCTTCTTCGATGGCAGCAAAGATGCTATTGCTGCAGACGCTTGGCTGTAGGATACTGAGGTTATTCTAGAAGCAGCCAGGACTCCAGAAGACGAGAAGGTGGCCGTGGTGTGCCTGCAGTTATTGGATCTGGTCCGCAGCTGGTGGGCGGCATAGGCCGTTGGATTAGTGGCGCCTATTGCCTGGACAGTATTTTGTGAGAGATTCTGGACCAAGTGTCATGTCCCGCTCCCGTAGGAATGATCTTCTTCGCTAAGGCATGATGCCGCACGAGCCTAGATTGCTCTCGTACAAGGCGGGTTCCATAATGGCCGATTACAGCGGATGCGACGGGGTCGTCGCACAGAAGTCCCATGTGGAGACATTGAATAATAGCAGCGGAAATTAGAAACAAAACACAAGTTATTCAAAAGAAGCTCTTTATTGATATTGGAAGTAAATGTTACAATGGGACGCAAGGCCAAGATTACAAGTCTCTCAAGCTCACTCATCTCACATTACAAGTCACTCAGCTCTCTCTCATCTTTCGATATATGTCTTGAGCCAGCGGATGCTTTCGAAGGCAATGTCCATACATTATGTCCCGTATAAGTCTTGAATCCATACGGCCGCACGCTTCGAATCGCCAAGGAACTTTGTGCCTTGACGCATCCAAGCGAGCTCCGTGCCACGAGCTTCTACCTGTGCCTGTACATGGAAACTATGTGGGTATCAGTACTTAACTGTACTGGTGGAATGAGCTCCTCGCCCACCCATACAAAACCAACATATTTGATTTACTTTGTGCAACATAGTCCCTTCTTATCAATTGTCTTTCTACTCTTGCCTTAGGATCAGTTTTAAGACATATGCCTTGGCCTATTTTGCGTCTCTAGACCATCCCGTGCTTGCATCAACAACGTTAACCTATCGAGTCGTGTTTGCCTTACGGCCCAAAATCAAAGACGTAACTACGCGATGAGGCTCCATTTACATGTGATCGTGCTAGGAATCCATCGTGCCGTGCCTCGCAACTCAGTATGACTTAACCATATCGCCGCCCCGCGGCCCTTTCTACTTTGATCACCAACTGACCCAATTAAGACTTGTGGGTTAAGTGTCACTCGACCGACTTTGCCATGCGACGTTTCCTGACTTAAACTCAAGACAACTCAAAGTAAGTTATGTAACTTATATGCCGACAACTTAAGACTCGACGCCACATCTCGTGCTGAAGCACGTCGCCTACATTGCAACCAATCTTAGGCCGAATATTATGTTCTAACTGTACACACACATTCAACTTAACTCAATACAAAGGCATACATACGGATTTGCCACCGTGCCGACTCATCTATATGAATTTGGTCACTGGCTCCAAGAGCCATTGTGGACTCCGTTTTAGCTGAGTATAGGATGGACCGGTTATAGCGGGTAGCTAGCCCCAATGAGTGTCCACCGAATACTTTGCCCCAGGCTCAGCTATCCCGCTCACATTCATCCTACGTTTCCTCCTAGGCCGGAACGGTCCTGCTGTGGCCCCAGGTTATCGTCCGAGGAAACAAATTTACCTTATCGACAAGTTGTCCATGACCATGCAAGACTCGACTCAAACTGACGTCTCACACAGTCATTCTACTTCTAGTATTGCCATCTCTTTCAGGGCTAAGTTCAACACTTCTCACATCTGAGACCTTGCCTCGGCGACCCAGTCGCGAGCATTCTTCTCTCTTGCCTCGATGACCCAGTCGCGAGCATTCTTCTTTCTTTCCCTATCATTTCACTCAACTCAAGAACAACTATTTGAATCGCTTTCCAAACTCAATGGATCAACCGTGGCCCATGCCTTAAAATACTAAATCTGTGCCATCGTATCTTAAACCAACTTGAAACTCTATGTGACACCACCGCCCAAGTCATACTCTATATGACGGGCCTTACAATCTTGAAACTATGTGGTCATACCCAACCGTAGAACTCATAGGACATTACCTGCTAGCTTAACGTAACTTGCCTAACTTACATTGCAACAACTTGACGATCAAAGGCTGCGTCAAGCCTTGCATCGTAGGAACGTGCCGTACACGCATTCGACTTTGAATAACCAAGTTATTTGAGGTGCCTAGACTTATGCCGCAAGCCGTGCAATACAACTTAACCCGTCGGACGAGCAGAGGCTATGCCATGCCTTGGGCGATGAGATCGTGTGCATGCTTTATGAAGCCGTTGTGCGGATGACGCCTACAAATTTGGCTAACTCTTAGCTTTGCAGCAAAAACCAACTTTTCCTTCTCCCAAGCCACGGGACGAAGGACCGAGTGTCATTTTTAAAGCACGCCGTGCACCAACTCTAAGCCAACAGTTGGACCTTTCCATATTCTAACTCAATTCGATCCTTCGGGATTAGTCCCTTTAGCTATGTGGATTCGTCTCTTTTATTATCAAGTCTAGTTGTGCAAGTTAAAAACATGCAATTTATTATGTGAAGGCTAAGATGAGACAAGTTTACCGAAACTACCCCACCTGAGCGAGCGGTCGCCACGACCGAGCGATGTCTTCAAGTCGCCATTGCATGCTAAGTCCGAACGCCGTTGGCGTTTTCGATTCCTCCGATTTACTGAGCGGGACGGGGCACTACATCATACACCACTCAGAAAAAGTTTTATCCTCAAAACTAACTGAGTATACTTATCGTCTTATCACTTTACTCAATATTCAAGGACTCTCACACACACTACTCCTATGCGTTTCCTCAATCCGAGCCACGCTCGTGCTACACACAATCTTTTCTTCAAAACTCTCGATCTCAAAAATCCTCGACACTTTTCTGTTCCTCAAGTCTCACTTGATTCAACGTATCACTTAGTTGGATCGTGCACATATTTCAGGCGTCTCCAAAATACATACATTTCAGCCAAGCCTCGTGATAGAGAATCCGCCATCACCACTCGAGTCAGATCGTGCACATATTCGGGTGTACCTGATATATGTGCATGTCAACCGAGACTCGCGAGTGGTGCCTCCACAATTTTCTACCACTTTGCACTCGGACGTCTGCCTAACCGCTAGGCTATGTCTTTCCGTTAGTATTGGAATCATAGTTCCCAAACAACGATATCAATACTGACTCCATCCTAAGGTCAAACCAAATTGATGGTACGGGGTCAAACCAAATTGATGGTACGGGGTTTTCTATCCAAGCTCGCATCACTCCGATTTCTAAATATCAAGCATAGATTTTCTATACACATCCTAACGTTCGTCGCACGGGGTCTGAGTCATTCAGCAAAGCCATCCTATGATAACTCACGTCTCAACCGATCCTCGACAAGAACATATCTCTCGTTCATCAAGCCATTTCGTATACTCTATCTCTTCGAACATGTTCGACATAATCCACCTATCAATCCTTCTCAAGTCAAGCATGCTACGACACGATTCATCGCTAACCATAATTTATATTTCATACTCCCTAAGTCATTTATCCCAATTCACGTAATCGATTGCAAGGTCGTCCGACTTAACAATATGTTGCGCTCCGATCTCACGCGAGTCAAATTATCCAAGGTGGGCACGAATCACCATGCACCCTCCCGCGGGATAATCATCCTCATCGGGACGTAACGCTTGTTTGTGTCTGGACTAGTTCATTCTCGATGCGCAGATTGGACCTACTTAATCCTCAAGTTTCATTCAATCATCAATCACAAGTCCTAATGTCCTCGAGTTATCCTTCGCATCATACCAACAAGTCGAAACAATCAAAGTTGCCACATCCTGATTTTCCGAGTTCAATCATTCCTGCGACATGAATCACCATATCAGCGCTCACGCCGAACGATCGCCCCAAATCCGACGTAACGCATGTGCGAGGCTAGAGTTGCGCTCGCGCAAGACAAAATCGTCGACGTTGTGATTATCAACGTAACCATCAAGACACAATCATTTTCTTCCAATATTATCTCACTCAAAATCCTAAGTATAGCATCCAACCGAACAATAATACTTGCACGATCATTATTCGCCGAGTCAGAGTACCCCCGAATTATCGTATATCGGTCTTTGATATGCCTCAATACCATCGACGATATGCGTAACCTGACGATCTTCCTTTGCAACCAATTTTGAGTCGCACGAATGAAGCTATCGTCCGACTGGATAATGACCTCGACATTCAAATTCAATTTCGATCATTATCCCTCTTATCATCCACAACAACAATTTCCTTAAACCAATTTCACGTATTGTTCATCTGTTTACCTTAAGTCATCGACCAACGTATTTTCTAAATTCGCATCGTTCCTTGCTAACTCAAATCATCGAGCAACATTCAATCCAATCCTTAGAGTCATTGCGTAACTTCAAATTTTAACTTTTCATGCACGCTATCTTCCCATCGTGCTAACTTTTTCTTATACGATTCTGTATCAATTTCCTCGATCAAGTCATCCATTCGTATACCCTAACTTTTTCCTAGATTCAGTTTCACCTACTCAATCATCTCCGTATTTCATACTTGCGCAATCCTCAATCCCATGCACGTTCCGTTTGCGTCAATTTCTAGGTTGTCCGAATCGACTCGTCAAAAAATCTTCAAGACTACATTTTTCTCAATCATATTCAATCCAAGGCTTTGTATACCCGCGACGCTTGCTTATAGACTCTTTGACTCTCCGTATCCTCAATCGATCGATCGACATTCGTGAGACTATCGCATACACCACTCAGGAATGAAGTCATTCAACAAATTCTCAAAACTATCATTCGAATCAAAATTGACTTCTTTGAATCCCGTCCGAACTATTCCTTTAGTTCCAAGTACGCTCATCTATATTGCACCAACGTTATCGTCGCTTGATAGCACCCCTATCGATAGTCATCTCACTTTACTAAATCAAGTTCGACTCGTTCTTGCTCGAAATATTACGAATCCCGCACTCGACTTTTCTAAGGTCGACGCAACTTGTGTATATGCCCAGCCCGACTTAGCCAACCGTGCTTACGTAAACCATCTTTTTATTTCTTGTCAAAAACTGTTCTCCTATATTTTGCAAATTATTTAGACTTATTGTATGGACATCCCGTGTGACATTTGAGAGAGAGCGCACCAACGATATCAACTTTGCGAAAGCAACAATTCAGAGTTTGCGGAAACAACGTACGTAGTTAATGAATTCAATCGATAGTCCAAGGACGTAAAGCAGTGCTCTGATACCATTATGTCACGTCCCGCTCCCATAGGAGCGATCGTCCTCGCTAAGGCGTGATGCCGCACGAGCCTAGATTGCGCTCGTGCAAGGCGGGTTCCATAATGGCCTATTGCAGCGGCTGCGATGGGGTCGTCGCACAGAAGTCCCATACAGAGATATTGAATAATAGCAGCAAAAATTAGAAACAAAACACAAGTTATTCAAAAGAAGCTCTTTATTGATATTGAAGCAAATGTTACAATGGGGCGCAAGGCCAAGATTACAAGTCTCTCAAGCTTACTCATCTCACATTACAAGTCACTCAGCTCTCTCTCATCTTTCGATACATGTCTTGTGCCAGCGGATGCTTTGGAAGGCGACGTCCATATATTATGTCCCGTATAAGTCTTGAATCCATACGGCCGCACGCTTTGAATCGCCAAGGAACTTCGTGCCTTGACGCACCCAAGCGAGCTCCGCGCCACAAGCTTCTACCTGTGCCTGCATATGGAAACTATGTGGGTGTCCGTACTCAACTGTACTGGTGGAATGAGCTTCTCGTCCATCAATACAAAACCAACACGTTTGATTTACTTTGTGCAACATAGTCACTTCTTATCAATTGTCTTTCTACTCTTGCATTAGGATCAGTTTTAAGACAGACGCCTTGGCCTATTTTACATCTCTAGACCATCCCGTACTTGCATCAACAACGTTAACCTATCGAGTTGTGTTTGCCTTACGGCCTAAAATCAGAGATATAACTACGCGATGAGGCTCCATTTACATGTGATCGTGCTAGGAATCCATCGTGACGTGCCTCGCATCTCAGTATGGCTTAACCATATCGCGCCACGCGGCCCTTGCTAATTTGATCACCAACTGACCCAATCAAGACTTGTGGGTTAAGTGTCACTCGACCGACTTTGCCATGCGGCGTTTCCTGACTTAAACTCAAGATAACTCAATGTAACTTATGCAACTTATATGCCGACAACTCAAGACTCGACGCCACATCTCGTGCTGAAGCACGTCGCCTACGTTGCAACCAATCTTAGGCCCAACATTATGTTCTAACTGTACACACACATTCAACTTAACTTAATCCAAAGGCACACATGCGGATTTGCCGCCATGCCGACTCATCTATATGAATTTGGTCACTGGCTCCCAGAGCCATTATGGACTCCCTTTTAGCTGAGTATAGGATGGACCAGTCAAAGCGGGTAGCTAGCCCCAATGAGCGTCCACCGAATACTTTGCCCCAGACTCAGCTATCCCGCTCACATTCACCCTCCGTTTCCTCCTAGGCCGGAACGGTCCTGCTGTGGCCCCAGGTTATCATCCGAGGAAACAAATTTACCTTGTCGACAAGTTGTCCATGACCATGCAAGACTCGACTTAAACTGACGTCTCACACAGTCATTCTACTTCTAGTGTTACCATCTCTTTCAGGGCTAAGTTCAACACTTCTCACATCTAAGACCTTGCCTCGGTGACCCAGTCGCAAGCATTCTTCTCTCTTGCCTCGACGACCCAGTCGCGAGCATTCTTCTTTCTTGTCCTATCATTTCACTCAACTCAAGAACAACTATTTGAATCACTTTCCAAACTCAATGGATCAACCGTGGCCCGTGCCTTAAAACACTAAGTCCATGCCATCGTGTCTTAAACCAACTTGAAACTCTATGTGACACCACCGTCCAAGTCATACTCTATAAGACAGGCCTTACAATCTTGAGACTATGTGGTCATACCCAATCGTAGAACTCATAGGACAGTGCCTGCTAGCTTAACGTAACTTGCCTAACTTACTTTGCAACAACTTGACGAGCAAAGGCTGCGTCAAGCCTTGCGTCGCAGGAACGTGCACGCGTTCGACTTTGAACAACCAAGTTATTTGAGGTGCCTAGACTTATGTCACAATCCGTGTAATACAACTTAACCCGTCAGGCGAGCAGAGGCTATGCCACGCCTTGGGCGATGAGATCGTGTGCATGCTTTATGAAGCTGTTGTGCGGATGACGCCTACAAATTTGGCTAACTCTTAGCTTTGCGACAAATACCAACTTTTCCTTCTCCCAAGCTACAGGACGAAGGAACGAGTGTCATTTTCAAAGCACGCCGTGCACCAACTCTAAGCCAACCGTTGGACCTTTTCATATTCTAACTCAATTCGATTCTTCGGGATTACTCCCTTTAACTATGTGGATTCGTCTCTTTTATTATCAAGCCTACTTGTCCATGTTAAAAACATACGATTTATTATGTGAAGGCTAAGATAAGGCAAGTTCACCGAAACTACCCCACCTGAGCGAACGGTCGCCTCGACCGAGCGATGTCTTCAAGTCGCCGTTGCATGCTAAGTCCGAACGCCGTTGGCGTTTTCGATTCCTCCAATTTACAGAGCGGGACGGGGTACTACACAAAGTACTTTGACGTTGTAGCTCGATATGATCTACAGACGATGTTCACAAATTTGAAGCAGATGGACAGGACGGTCGATGGATATGCGGTCGAGTTTTCTAGTCTTAGTCGATTTGCTCCCACCTTGGTGGCGACCGAGTTCGACAGAGCTCAGCGGTTCCAGCAGGGACTCCACCTAAAGATTTTACTGGCAGTAGAACAGTTTGAGCATCAGACTTTCGATGCAGTATTGAGAGTAGCTAGGAGGCATGAGTATACCTTCCAGAGGATTGTGGACCGGACCGAAAGTCGAAAGCGATCTCACGGCCAGATAAACCAGTCTTCAGCACCAGCCCCGGCAGCTAGGGCTTTGACCATTGGAGCTTCGAGGCGGGCGGCTTCCATTACGTCGATTCAACATTCGACCCCGGTATATCCCTAACAGCAGCAGTAGAAGCAAAAGCAGTCTTCCGTAATGGGTTGCACTCATTGTGGGAAGCCAGGGCACGTAGTGTCGGAATGTCGCAAAGCACAGGGCTTGTGCTTGGTTTTTGGGGCACCAGACCACAGGGTTGGGAACATTCCGAATAAGGAGAGTTCCTCTTCTTCAATCTTTTCTAGTCCCTCAGTGAGGGGACCAGCCCCAGTATCAGTCCAGCAGCAGTAGCAGCAGTACCCATTACCGAGGCCCTTGCCACCTCAGGCCCAAGCATTTCAGCAGTAGAACCCCCAGCAGTATGCACAAGTCCAAGCTCAGACCCAGAACTGCAGAGAGGTTTCCAGCAGAGGGTACCAGCACCCAGAGGGCAAGGTCCGGCTATGGCTTTGACCGTGGAGGAAGAGTTGGCTTCAGGTGAGGTGGTGGCAGGTACCATTCTTGTCAACTCTTTTTCAGCTTCAGTATTATTTGATTCGGGTGCATCGCATTCATTTATGTCTACACGATTTGCTACACGAATAGGACTAGAGCCCGAGTCATTATCAGTAAGGTTCAATATACTTACTGGTAACGGACTTATGGGAGTGGATAGAGTGTTTTTCTCGTGTCGGATCGTAGTTGGCGGTAAAGAATTTTTCGCTAGGATGATAGAATTCCCGATGGCCGATTATGACATGGTCTTAGGGTTGGATTGGTTGAGGGACCAGTATGCTAGAATAGATTACCATATCGGTAAGATTATTTTTAGTATTCCTGGTGAGCCAGAGTTTTTATTTTTTCGAGACGGAGTAGAACCTTCTCCCCCAGTGTTGCGGATGGCAGTAGCAGCCGCAGTTCAGTTTTCCAGAGTTGTAGAAGAGTTTCCCGATGTTTTTCCTGAGGAGCTCCCAAGTATGCCACCAGAGAGAGAGATCGAGTTCACTATAGACTTGATCCCCGGAATAGCAGTAGTATCAGAGAGAGTATATCGGATGGCACCGTCAGAATTGGAGATCTTGTATAAGATGATTGAAGAACTCAGGACCAAGGGATTCATCCGTGCTAGTGGATCGCCTTGGGGAACCCTGATGCTTCTTGTGAAAAAAAAGGATGGTACGTCTAGATTATGTGTTGACTATCGTACTTTGAACTCAGTGACAATCAAGAACAGATATCCTCTCCCGAGGATAAATGAATTATTTGATCAACTCAGAGGGGTGACAGTATTTTTGAAGATTAGTTTGCGGTCAGAATACCACCAGATTAGAGTCAGAGAGCAGGACATCCCAAAGACGGCATTTAGATCCAGGTATGGGCATTGGGAGTTCCTTGTTATGCCCTTTGGAGCAACCAATGCGCCGGCTATATTCATGGACCTCATGAATCGTATCTTCAAGCCTTATTTGGATTAGGTCGTGATTGTGTTCATAGACGACATCCTGGTCTACAGCAAGAGTGAAGCGGAGCATGAGCAACATCTCAGAGTTGTCCTCCAGATTCTCCGAGAATACCAGTTGCATGCAAAGTTCAGTAAATACGAGTTATGGCTCGATCGCATTTTATACTTGGATCATATCATCACCAGAGGTGGAGTAGAAGTGGATCCCCCAAAGATCGTGGCTATTGAGACGTGGCCGGTACCCAGCACAGTTGCAGAAGTTCGCAGTTTTCTTGGCTTGGCCGGATACTACCGGCGATTTGTTTTAGACTTTGCTCGAATTTTAGCACCACTGATGCAGTTGACCTGCAAGGATATACAGTTTGCTTGGACCGCAGAATATCAGGATTCTTTTGAGAAGTTGAAGCGAGGTTTGATGACGGCACCCATTCTTACGCTTCTAGATGGGACCGGAGGATTCTCAGTGTATTGTGATGCTTCAGGCAGAGGTTTAGGATGTGTTTTGATGCAGCATGGGAAGGTAATAGATTATACGTCACGTCAACTTCATGATCATGAGAGAAATTACCAACCCATGACTTGGAGCTGGCAGCAGTAGTGTTTGCACTTAAACTTTGGAGACACTACTTGTATGGGGATAGGATGGAGATTTTCACCCACTACAAAAATTTATCAGATTAACGACGTTCCAAAACGTCGGTAATCTCGGCAATAACGTCGCTAACCTAAATTAGCGATATTTTCAGCGACGTTTTGGAAACGACGGAAAAAAGCGTGTCGCTAATCGAGAAAACGTCGCAAAACGTCGCTATGGCGACGTTAGTTAACGACGTTGATAACGTCGCTAATTAGCGACGTTATTTGCGACGTTCCCATGTGGTCGCTAATTAGCGACACAATTTGTGACGTTATTGTGTGGTCACCGTTTAGCGACACGTTTGCGACGTTTTGGCGACAAAGTACTGACAACGGATTCGGTGCCACGTGTTGCCACATCAGCAATTTAGCGACGCTTTTAGCGACATTCCTTAACGTCGCAAAAATTTAGCGATGCTTATTAACGTCGCTAAGAACGTCGCTAAGTTAAAAAAATATAAAAAAAGGTTCCAGAATGCAAATGGAGCTGGAGCCTGAGACAAAATACAGAATACAAAATACAAAATACAAAATACAGAATCCAATCCCTGGGTTCGCCGACCCCTCAGTAGAACACTCAACACCGGCACACACAATACATTCCCTAATATACAAAAAATATAAAGAAAAAATACTATCCGCAACGAACAATGTCAATATATAATATCCTCAACAAACCAAATCAATATCCGCAAATACGTACAAACTCAATATCCTCAACAAAAAAACTAAATATCCCCAAATACGTACAAAGTCAAAAATATAGTACAGTCCAAAAATGCAAAAATAAAACTACTGATCTCCTGGAGCTGGAACTGGACCCTGTGCTGGAGCCGGAGCTGGAGGAGAAGCGCCACCAGATGACTGTCGTCGTAACATCAGGATCGTCTGATACTCCTCCGGTGACAACAGGTGGACGAGCATGTCCTCCCGTGTACTGCCGGATGTAGACGACGCTCCCGACGTACCAGCAGACGGTCGCTCCGTAGCCATCTCCTGGAACTGCTGCATCTGCTCGACCAACCACTGCGTAGCCTCCTGCGTAGCGCGGGTCATCTGTCGCAGCGCCTCCGTAGTCTCCTCCAGCCTTTCAAAGCGTGAGATGAGCACAGAATCATCTGTATGTGGCGCCTCCATCATCTGCAGCATCTCGTCACGCAGAGCTACGATCTGTGCATCGACACTCTGCTGATGGCGGAGCGACTCCTCAGTCTGTGCGGGGCCGGGCACACTAGTGGCGGTCGCAGAGGCCTGTGATGCAATGAAGGCACCATAGGAGCCCGTACCATAGTACGTACCCCTATGCATGCCACCAATGGCCCTCATCCACAGCTCGTCATCTAACTGAGCTACGGCGGCTGAGGACTGCTGGAAAGTGCTAGCACAAGCTCCCTCTGACCGTGTCGGCCCGGCCTCCCTAAGCCTCAAAAACTCGACCTAGAAATAACATCTATATGAATTCTCACGTGGTCGCTAAAAATTAATATTAATGAACTAGCATTAAGTAAAACTTCTAAAACTCGGCCTAGAAATAACATCTATATGAATTTTCTACGTAACTAAAAATTAATATTAATGAACTAGCATTAAGTAAAACTTACGTAGGTGTCCCGGGCCTTGTCGTGTACGAACTACTCCCCCTTCGTGTGCATGGCGAGGAACAAGGTCACGATATTCGGGTCTTCTCCCGATTCAACCTGTTATAAAATTATTATATGATTTATCAGTTAAGTTGAAAGAAATATATTACTATAAAGTATTAATTATGGGTATACGGCGAGATACGTACCATATGGGTGAAGAAATCCATGATGGACCGCGATCCACCACACCACTGTGACCCCGCCTGTCGCGCTCTTTTAGACTTCACGGACTTCTCCTTGTAGGCTTCCTCCTCGAATCTCCTCTTCATTACCGCCCAATCGGCGGCATAGATCCAACCCTGAATAGGCTCTCCCCGGCGGTCGCGATCCTTTTGGTCGAGGATTGCGTCCCTAATAAGCTTGCTGGCGACGCTAGAAAATATAGTCTCGACAGCAACAACGCGGTGGGGAGGGAAGAAGTAAGTCCGCAGAAAAAATCATAGAAGTACGTAAGTTATAACATAACATACTAAATGTTAAAAGGAAATAAACTTTTACGTACCGAAAAGTGCTCAAACCAGAAGGCCTTCTTGTCGACCGGGACATCCCTCCAGTTGATCCAGGACCTTCCGTAGTTCTGTCACAGGAATATACCCAGCGACCGGTGTACGGAGGAGGGATGATACCTGTAAAATGGAAATTAAAATTTATTAAACAAGTTTATAATAAATTTAAACTAATTAAATATAATAATTTTACTTACCGTCTGGTCCGAGTACAGGCCCAAATCTCCAACCTCAGATCCCCCTCCGGGCGACACGAAGGATCTGTCTCAAATGGGAGCTGCACTATGCCCCTGCCCCGCCCCCTGCCCCTGCCCCTGTCCTTGCCCCTGCCCACAACCTTCCCCTCAGCCTCACCCTCTCCCTCGGCGTGGGCCTCGCCATCGCCTTCGACCTCGACGTGGGACTCGGCCTCGGCCTGCTCCTCAGTAATGGGGTCGATCTCTGGAATACTCGACGGTACTGGCTGCGTAGAAGAAGAAGGCCCTAGCCTCGAACTGCTAGAGCCGGGTATGGAGACGCTGCCGACGACTAAACCGTTAGTGTATACTGGAGTGCGGGGGGATGAGGAGTCGGTAGGAGGAGTGGTAGATGGAGACTATCGGGCTCGTCGACTCCCACCAGCACCGGAACTAAAGGATCCACGTCGAGCCATATCTGAAAAAATACAGAAGTATACCATACTACATATGAAAAAAATTAAAGTATACCATACTACATCTGAAAACGTCGCTAAGTAAACCATACTACATCTGAAAACGTCGCTTATTAATGTCGCTAAAACAAAAGTAAACCATACTACATCTAAAAATTAAACATATTCAATCCTCTTTTGAAAATTCATCTTGTTCCGATTCCTCTTCCTCTTCCTCTTCCTCTTTACTTCTATCAACTTCCTCTTCCTCTTTTGATACTTCTACCTCTTCCAATTGATGATACATGTCATGAGGAACTTTCGTTGAGTCCACATCGAAAATATTTGTAATAAGAGGTAGTTCGTCTTCCTGATAAGCTATCTCGTCGACATCGAAGGTATTCTGAGCTTTAGTCTTACAGACTGCCCACCAATCTGATCTCCCGGCTCCTCGTTTTGGATAGTTGGTAAAGTAAACTAGCTGAGCCTGGCTTGCTAGAACAAACGGCTCATAAGCTTGATATCGACGGTGATAATATATGTCAACAAGACCATGTTTGTCAACTCTCCAACCTCGACCTTGGATCGGATCGAACCAGTCACATCTGAACAAGACGATCTTACAAGCTTCTATAGCATAATTGTATGTCAGTTCCACAATCTCCCGTAAGACGCCAAAGAAGTCATTGCCTGGGTCGACGTCTTTGTAGTTTGAAGATTTTATGCACGAACAGCTATTCTTCGTAGAATCCAAATCCAAGAAGTCGTCTCTTATTTGAGCATTTGTTGACTTGAACCTGAAACCATTTACACAGTAACTTGGCTAGGTCTTCACTTGATAAATTGACCCCTTGGCTAGAGTTTTAATATACTCATTCTCAAGGATTGCTTCCGGACGATCAACCTAAATACCATATAAATGATGCTAACTTAATTATTATGTGCAAGTATAAATGTACATAAAAAGTAAATTATGACTACGTCCGTACATATGCTCTCAACAAAAAAGGAAAATGAAGTCGCATTTGCTGTTCTACTTTCTCCTCGGTTGCGTACGGATTGTTGGACGTTACCTCATCCTTAAACATGCTGAAAAGCAACGAAGCATAGGTATATTAGTTATATTCAAAAGCAACGAAGCACGTGAAATAATTTTACTTACCCCTCTAGCTTGTCCACTTCTTCCTCGTCGCAGTTGAGCAATACATATAACATTGCAGCGCTAACCTCGTCGTCATTTAGATATCTTTTTTTCATTTTACCATATGGTTTTTCGCAGGCAGTAAATACTTTCAGCTTTGCCTCAATACCAACTTTATAGCCGTCGTCATTTCTGGGAGCCCTTGTTCTATTTGTAGCAATATGAGGCTGAAATACATTGGAACAGAAGTTTAAAATCTCCTCAAGGACATATGCTTCACAAATAGAATCCTCCACCCGTGCCTTATTTTTCACCTTCCTCTTGAGGTGGTTCAACTATCGCTCGAACGGGTACATCCAACGATAACCGACTGGTCCAGCAACAAGAGCCTCATGGATAAAATGAATCGGCAAATGCTCCATTGAGTCGAAGAATGCTGGAGGAAAAACTCTCTCAAGTTTACAAAGTGTTACCACAATATCCTTCTCTTGCTTCTCTAAACGATCGACGAGCAACTTGCAAGAACAAAGATCTCTGAAGAATATGCTAAGCTCTGTTAATGGATCCCAGACTACCGGCGGTAATAATTCTCGTAATGCAACTGTTATTAACCTCTCCATAAATACGTGGCAATCGTGGCTCTTCATTTTGTTCAGTTTACACTCCTTTATGTCGACACGTCTTCTTAGATTGGAGACGTATCCGTCCGAAAATTTCAAGTCATGGATCCATCTACAAAGTCTCACTTTGTCCTCCTTGTCCAGCGAGTAGATTGCCTTAGGCCGCAAAATCTTTTCCTTCCCGTTGTTTATCATGTGCAATGTAGGGCGTCTGCATATTTCGGCTAAGTCCAATCTAGCCTTCTGATTGTCTTTTGTCTTTCCCTTGACGTCTATTACAGTATTAATTATGTTATCAAACACGTTCTTCTCGATATACATGACGTCAAGGTTATGTCTAATCAGATTTGTGCTCCAATATGGCAGATCCCAGAATATACTCCTTTTGGTCCAGTTATGATCTTCGCCAAATCCCTCGCAACAACTGCTCGTTGTAGGATCTTCAATAGCACTTGGGATTTCTTTTACTTGCTCCCATGTGTCCTCTCCGGACCACATTGGCGGTGGATCGCCCTTCTCTATAGCTCCGGCACGGAATACAGTTCTGTTCCTACGGTAAGGATGGTCTTTCGGCAAGAACTGCCGGTGACAATCAAAGAAGCATAGCTTTCCTCCGTGTCTCAAACGAAAAGCCTTAGTGCGGTCCATACAATACGAACATGAAAGCCGACCATGAATGCTCCATCCAGATAACATTCCATAAGCCGAAAAATCATTGATTGTCCACATTAGTGCTGCCCGCATCTGAAAATTCTATTTTTTTTCGAAGAATCATACGTGTACGCCCCTGTTTCCTATAGCTGCTTCAGCTCATCTATCAACGGCTGTAAGTACACGTCGATGTTCCTGTTCGGGTTGTTCGGACCGGGGATGATAATAGTTAAGAACATGCAATGTGTCTTCATGCACATCTAAGGCGGTAGGTTGTACGGAGTGAGGATTACCGACAGCATGAATATTAGGAGCCTGAAAGACCATATGGGGTGAAACCATCAGAGCAGAGCCCCAACCTTACATTACGCGCATCAGAAGCGAAATTAGGATATGCTCGATCAAAGTGCTTCCACGCTTCTCCATTAGATGGGTGATCAAACACTCCTTCGGTCTGTTGTCGCTTGTGCCAACTCATATTTTCGGCAGTCTCTTTTACCATGAATAATCTCTGCAACCGCAGCATCAACGACAAGTAGTGCATTGAAGCAGTCGGTCTTCTAGATTTGCCTGCAGCAGTTGGCTTGTAGCGATCAGCACAACAGAATCTGTACACTTCTGCATCCTTGTGATCTTTGTAGTAAAGCATGTATCCGTTCTGACAGCAATCGATCTTGTCGTATCCCATCCAGAGGGATCTCACCATCCTCTTAGAGCGGTAGAAGTCTTTCGGTAACTTGGCACCCTCCGACAAGATATCGGTAATCAACTCGAGCACTCTATTATAGCAATCTTGCGACATGTTAAAGTCAGACTTTATACTCAAGAGCCGAATGATCACCTCTAACGGTGAATGGTCCTCACAGCCAGGATATAAAGGAGTCCTTGTATTCTCCAGCAACTCCATGAACTTTACGACATCGGCATTCGGTGCCTCCTCAGCTGTGTCACGATTGTATGGATTAAAACTAGTCCCCACAGCATCGAAGACCATGTTCACGTACTCGTTGACTCCTGGGTCAGGATTAGTGGAAGGTGCTCTGGCCAAAGCTGACCGTATCTCAAATACTGTTTGAGTCAGTGTCTGTATGAAGACAGAGAGGGTTTTGAGTCCTCACTCTAAGGTATCCATGCGCTGAACGAGATCTGCTGGTGGTGCATCTGACTCCGTATCACCACCTCCCGTCATGTATACTGTCATGCGTGACTGGAAGTGGATGGATCGATTGAAGCTTCGCATTCAGCCTCGTTCTCTTGTAGAAGAGGAACTTTCCCTGGAGCTTCGTCTTGCCTACCCCCAGCTATGTTCTGGGGGATATCTTCGTCCTCGAGATGAAGATCAGCAAGGGCTTGACTACCCCCAGCTATGTCCTGGAGGATATCTTCGTCTTCGGGAAGAAGATCAACAAGGGCTTGACTACCCCCAACTATGTCCTAGAGAATATCTTCGTCTTTGGGATAAAGATCAACAAGGGCTTGACTACCCCAGCTTCCTCTGAGATCTTCTTTCTCCCCCGGGTGCCCTCAAACACTCCTGAGGACGGGACGGTCGTCTTGGTCTTCCTCGACTGGCTCTTGGATGAGGACGAGGTCGAGGAGTTGCCAGTCGCCTTTCGAATTGATAGAGAGTTAGAGACTACATTGCAAGAAGCAACCTTTAGTTCTGTCTCCTCTTCAGTTGACACCTTCTTTCCAAGGTGATGTTGGAGGGGCATTGATGATTGCAGCCGTTGGAACAAGGACTGCCTTGGGGGTGGGACTACTGTCTTACAATAACATTTAATAGTGACTACAGCACAGGTGTGCCCTATGAGGGGCGCATTGTGCTTATCAGTCGACTCTCCTGATCAGCGTTTGTGAGTGATCACGTTACGCAGATCGTTAGAGGAGAGTGCCACTTTTATACCCCATCAGGCGCTGGGCAAGGCCAAGCGTCGGAGTGGTCAAGTAAATATTATACCCCATGATCCGGCGTAAAAGATGCACCCAGATCAATAGTGGGAAAGCAACATTTAGAGTGGCTTGAACCAGCCTCAGACGTACAACCAATGTAGGCACGGGGGTTCAAGACCACAGAGTTTGCCTTGCACGACTTGGTTGCGAACGCAGCAGATGCGGCCAAGTGTGACAAGGACTTTGAGGGTCAGCTCATTTCTGGCACAGAAGCACCCGAGTAAACTTTGTACAGCTTACCATCAGCAGTACGCATGATTATGAGCGCATGCTTCTGGTTCACCGTTGGCATAGCACGTTTGAGGCACATAGCCCTTGCTGCCTGACACCCCCATTTCCTGTATTTCGTATTTGTACTCGTAATTTGATTTTTGGCACATATTTTATTTTCTCGACTTGTGGATTCGGGTTCTCGTAAATGGGTTTTGGACCATGGCTTGGTTTTATTTTGTGGAGCTGGTTTGATTTGGTTTGGTTCATCATGAGTGGAACACCTTAGCCTATTCTCCACGTCCATTCCATCACAACCACCCTCATTAAAACCTACCAACTTTTTCTCTCTCCTTCATAACTCCATCAATTTCTTTCAACTTCTTCTTCTTACTTCTTCCACACAACTCCCCAACCCATAGGCAAGTGCACCTTGCCATCAAATGAGTACCACTTTTTATTTATCCATTAACTAGATTAGGCCATGGAGAACAACTTTAGAACTTGACATTTTGTGATTTGGAGCTTTCATTTTTCTAGATCTAGGTTTTAACCATTTTCAAAAATCCTTGATTTTGATCCATTAAACTTCGATTTTTGCATGTTTTGATGCTTCCATGTGGAAGAGAATTCAATTTTACTCAAGTTAGAACTTTAAAAATCTAGATTTGGTTTTGATTTGACAAAGTTATGAAGAATTGAAGTTCTTGGTGTTCTTGGACCTGCTCTCGGCCAGGAAGAACATCCCTCTGCCTTGCGTTCTTTAGCGCATGGCCGGTTGCGCACCCCCGGCCTGTGCTCTTTAGCGCAGGGCGGATTGCGCATGACCTCAGCCAGTGCTTTGCGCTGCGCTGGATTGCGCTGGCGCAATCCACCCTTGCGCAATCCACCCTTGCGCAATCCACCCTTGCGCAATCCAACCTTGCGCAATCCACCCCCTGCACAGTCTACCCTTGCGCAAGGTAACCCTTGCGCAAGGCAACTCTTGCGCAGCTCTTCCATGCGCAGTACATACCCTGCGCAGCCCAACCCCTGACCTCCCTTGCACAACCCACTTGTCTATGATGAATTTGTTTATTTCTTGATCTTGGCTCTTCTATAGTCCTTTTTATATTAGTATTTTATTAGATATTTTACGCTCATTTTATATCCTTACGCCTTTTGACATGAACTTGATTTTACTTAACAACCCCGGTCCTTGTCTGGTTTAAGGATTGTAACCTGGCTCCCGGAATGGTTCCACGTCCCTAGTCGTTTATCGCCCTATGTACTTTACTACTTGTACTTCTTTTATTCTTATGTTCTGATATGCTGGCTTTTGTTCTTATTTGTGGCCTCCTTGTGGCACTTGCTCTTTCTAGGGTTTGACCCAGCTGGTTTTATGTGGCCAGATTTCGGAGCAGCTCCCGAGGATCTACCAAGCTTCCAGCCCAATGGTGACAACTAGATGGAACCCGGGCCAAGAGTGGGTTTTCCTTTTATTTTACCCACTTATATGTAAATTTATTCTTTTGAGACGTTTAGCCGACGAGCACCTGTTAGCTCGATGCATATTTACTTACTGTCCGCCTAAGGGCTGTAAACATGATTAACAAATCCTAGGATTGATCATGTATGACTGAACTCTTGCTAGTCCTATCATTTTGTACGACTAGCTTCATGATCATCCAATATGTAATATTTAGGATGCCTTATATATATTTGATGCTCTAATATCTTGTAACTCTGTTAATTGCTTGAGATTGAGACAATAGGCTTGACCTTAAGAAACTGCTGGCTTGTAGTAAACCCTCATATCTAGACAGCCGTGACCGTATAGTTGAGATGTATTTTATTTCAATATACGTAGCTGGCTATGTCCGCCCCCGCTCTCCAGTATTCTGGTTCTGGGGCGTGACACTGTCTTGGACTTCTTCGTACCAGCCCGCTGGGGTGCATAGTACTCAGAGTCTAAATTATCCTGCCATACCAGTAAGTGAGTCTGCCAAAGACAGATGCCTTCTGTGGCGCATCCGAGTTCATGCGTAGGACGTTAGATGCGCCCCTGCTCCGTCGATGCATCTTCCTTATCTGAAAAAGAGATGGTTGGAAAATATGGTCAGCCCTATATTTCTCCGAGAGATGTGCTGCACCCGCAGGCACATCCTGGCTGCTGAGGACGTCAGCGGGAAAAGTAGGCTGCATCGGCGCATCTCCTTCGGTGATGGTGCTAGGGGCCTCGACCTTGCGCACCCAGACTTGGCGAGTCTTCTTCGGCTTTGGCAGCCGCTTCGAAGGAATTGTGCTACCTTCATAGATGAACTCCTCATACGCCTGTTGATTGAGGCGTACAACTAGCGTCCTGTGGGAGGAGCCCACCTTCACGTCGTCATATTATGATACAGCTTTCTCATCGAAGGAGAAAGAGGTCCCCAGCAGAGTCGCCAGCTTGTTTGCCATTAAAATCTTTTGATTGCAATTTCAATTATAAACAGAACAGTGTTACAATGTAGGACTTAGATGTAGTCCTAGGAGTATACTTTTGTTTATCTGGGTCCTGTGTCGATGGAGCGAGTGGTAATACATTGACTCCGTTGACGATCTGACGACGGTTTTCGATTCTCTGAAGGTCTGAGTTTCTCTGGGTACTAGAGCTTGCGGAGAGGAAGAAGACGTTGAGTGTCTCTTCCGATCTCTGTGAGTGAACTATGATGCTCTGGTTGCAGCTGTCTTTGACTGGGCGTCTCTGTATATGTCTGTCCCTCTGTGTGTGTGTGAGAAAGAATGATCCCTCTATTTATAAGCAGCAGGTTGGGCTGCTCATGCGCGCATATGTAGGATGCACCTGCACGTGGGGATGCCACGTGGTTGGAGTTTCGGGGGCGCATGGATGAGGCACCATTATTTATGGGTTGAATCCTTCATGCTGCTTTTATGGACTGGCACGTAGCAGGAGAGAAGATCTTTCAGTTGCCAAGATCTTGGGTAATTAGCACCCCTTCCTAGGCTGAACTGAGTCAAAGGACACGTGGCGCATGTCCGTAGCTCAAAGATCTCAGATTTGGTGGAGAGTAATTTGATAGGATGTGCCTGGATTGGGCGCATGAGAAGACTTTGGCTCGCAACCTTCAGGAGTTACGAACCAGTCTGGGCGCATGGCTTTTGAGGTGCATGCGAGTCTTCAGTAGCGACTTGACCTCTGTCTTTAGGGATCAGAGAAACGTCTGAGACGCATGGCTCTTGAAGCGCATGCAGAGATTTGAGCGTATTGCTGCGGAGGTGCATGCAAATGGTTGGTCGGCTACGTGGGTTGTAACCGTCAGAGAAAAGTAATGATGATGCTGACGTCAGCGATGCTTCATTTTCTGTAAAAGCTGCCAACTGTTCAGTCCTCGGGAGACGTGCTGCCAACTCTGTCACTTTGGCATTAATTGCTTGGTAGGGTGATGCGTCGATTTGTACCCTACTGGGCGCACGGGTCCATGTTGATTAGGATGCATGGATCTGTGCTTTGTTGGGCACATCCATACAGGGCACTTGGTACTGACGGGCGCATCTGTACGATGTACGGTATCTGACCGGCGCATCCGTTTGTATGACGCATCTTTATTGGTCCAACTGTTGAGTTCTTCAAGTGCTTTAAATAGCCGTTTTGACTTGGCTGAATTCGAAGAGTCAAGTTCATCACCATAAATACAAATTTATTGTACGGAATTCGGAGAGCCCGCCACTTGGTGCATAGGCTTGATTTGCCTGGCCTATTAATAGCAGCAAGGAGAGAGTTTGCTTCTCGTTTTTTTACGTCTTTTCGAATGAACTTATTTGCTCGAGTACATTCTGTTGACAAGATGCTCCCGAGGGTGAAGATACGACGAGTTGTCTTCGTTCATACATTTGAAGGTGACTGTTACATCCAAAAGTCGGGGTCGCGGACTTCTGAGGCAGGCGGAAGGTGCATGTTACATCCAAAGATCGGGATGCTCGATCCCCGTCTCCGTTATTGTGGAAGCGCCACAGTTCGAAATTGTGGTGCCCCCATCTTCCTTGGGCTTTGGAGAGCTCTTCCTTCTGCTAGAGTGGGGTTGGCTGCCCACTCTGGTTCTGCCCAAAGCTGCTCCTTTAGCCTAAGCAAGTGATCGGGTCAAAGTGGAGCGCATAGGCTGAGATGATGCGCCTGACTGAGACGCTGAAGAATGCGCCTGACTGAGACGCTGAAGAATGCGCCTGAGGTTTTAGGATCTTTCTTTTTGTAGAAATTCTTCTTTGTAAAATCTTTCTTTAGACATGTAACAGATTTACATATGAAAATAAAAATCTTCTTTTGATGTCTATGCTTTTGCTGTATGCTGTTCCAAGTACTTCATCTGAGCTCCCTGGCGCATGTAATGTTAGACGCATAGGAATTCTGGCCTATGGATGTGCCTGAAATTTCATGCTTCTACAAGACCTCCTTCAAAGTTTTTAAAACTTTTCGTCAAGTTTTGGAATACTTTGAATAAAAAGTATGGTGGTGTCTTCACTGGGGCGCATGATTACTCCGAGTGATGAGGCGCATGCTCCTCTCAGTTTTAAATGCCAAATGATAACACTTTAGAATAAATGGAAAGATTAATGATGATATTTTGGTTTATCCACAATTATCACTTCGTAGAACCCTAAGCGGCGGTTGACGTCACCCAAGCCTATAAATAGGCATCTGGTAGAGAGAGAGAATCTTCTACTTTCTGCCAAAGCTTTCTTTCCCCTCAGAGTTCTTTTCTCCTTCTTCTTTGAGAACCTTTAGTCCTTTTCGAGGAATGGCTCCCAAAACTCCCCGCGGTGGTGCTGGCCGAGGGCAAAGCAAAGAAAAAGAGCCTGCGGAGGCTTTTGTTGATGCTGTCCCCAGGACGCCCATCGACGTTTGGCCGGCGGTGATTGGTGGGTTTTTGTCATTTTTTTGTTGTTGCTTTCTGAACTTGAGAAACACAAAATCTTCTTTTAGAACTCGCACACGCTGATGCGCATGGACCTCGAGTCCTGATGATGTGCTGAAGCTCTTTGCTAACGCACATGGACTTCGGGTCCTGATGATGCATTGAAGCTTCTTGCTGATGCGCATGGACCTCGAGTCCTGATGATGCGCTGAAGCTTCTCGCTGACGCGCATGGGCTTCGAGTCCTGATGATGTGCTGAAGCTTCTTGCTGACGCGCATGGACTTCGAATCCTGATGATGCGCTGAAGCTTCTCACTGACGCACATGGACTTCGAGTCCTGATGATGCGCTGAAGCTTCTCGCTGATGAGCATGGACTTCGAGTCCTGATGATGCACTGAAGCTTCTTTTCAGATGCGCCTGAGCCTTGGTTCAGTGTGTGCACTTCTGATGAGAACTTGGCTCAAATATATTTTTTGTTATTTTAACATATCTGAGTCTTTGTCATTTTTTCTTGACCGCCAGTTTCGACGACCGTCCCGCTTTTGAACGAAGTACTTCTGGATGCTGCTCTCTGTCAGATGAGAGTTGACTATAACGAAAAGGTAATAAATCTTGCCTAAGCTGCCATCATGCTGGATCTGTCTTCCGAGAGAATGACCCAAATCAAGTAGTAGCAGTATGTGTTCCTCCAGCGGATGATGGAGCGTGGCAGTTTATAATCTGTAGTTCCTGGAAATGAGACTTTCCTGAAGCCTGAGTTCCTGTTTTGGGGATCGCCTCACTTCTACTGAAGCGAAGGTGTTGCGGATCAAAGAAGATTAGTTCTTTTCGGCCAAAGGGGTGCACATGTTCATAAAGCAGCTCGAGCGTCAATGGCCCCTGACGGCTTTCTGTCGACTTGCTTCCAAGAGGAGGATGACATGGGAGCTAACACGGTCTCAAGGGGGAGCGGTGGCGAGCACCATCAGGATCGATGCTACCTCAAACCAGAGGGATACTTTGGTCGCCACACGAGCTGGTCTTTCTTTCACCTGGCGAACTCTGCGTCCTGGGAGTATTTATAGTGACGTCCCTGTCGACACCTTTGCCTTTAGTGCTTTAACTTTCGTTAATCGTATGTTGTCGTCGAAGTGATCGTACTCGGAAGGTGAATTTCGGGTAGAGGGTTGGTGTCAATATGTATCCATGTGGGACAAGCTGACACTCTGGGTTCTGACAGAGTTTCGAACAGAACTCAGAGAGATTAGGCTGACGGCCGCTATCCGTGCCACCCAGGCGGGCGTTGACATCAGTAGGCATATGTTTCTTGCGCTCTTGGAGATGTTTAATACCCAAACCAGGACCTTCTTCACTCCGGTAGGGGAACTAGGACTTGCACTTTGTGAAATGTATGAGATATCGAGGCTTCCTTGGGGATCGGAGCCATATGAGGAGTATTTTCCGACCAACGAGGAATTCCAGGTCCTGGGAGACAAAGAAGAGGAGATGATGGCTGTCTTCAAAGAAGTGGAGAGTCATCATTATTAACTGCAGAAGAAGGATAAGGGCGGAGCACAGCCCCATATGACCGCTTGGAGGGATTATGTCTTTGAGCAAGACAAGGAGGATCCCTCTCGGTTCACAACTCCGCCAGCTCTCTCCAGTAAAGAGGTGCTCTCTGAAATGAGCAGGCTAAATGAGAAGCGTCCCCAGGAAAACCAGGACCGAGAGTCGAACGAGAGTTCCTATAGCTGCTTCTGGCACCTTACTCATCTGATGTCGTCCAAAGCAGTGTTGGCTGCTTATCTGATGATTTGGCTCCGGGATTACGCCTTTTCGGGCGGGTCAGGATCTGTGGAGAGTGTGACCCGGAACCTAATCCTGCCAGTTGTGAAGTTGGTCTTTGGCCATCGCTTGGCTCTACTCCCCGCGATGGTGTGTAACCTGCTGCGAGGCTTACGAGAGTTCGCGGGTGACGTCGTTCATGAACAAGGAAAAATGACAACTTTTCCCATGCCGAGCTGCCGTTCCATTATCTGATGGGGTAGTTGATTTTGCACCATCCCAATGTGATGAGTCCGGGACAGGAAGAAGATCATGTGGCCGAAAACCCATTCCTTCGTCGCTTCTATCAGAGGAAGTGGCTGCATACTAGCGTCCCTGTCTGTAGGAAAGTTTTATCCTATCTTCAAGGATAGGAGATTGCGAAAGTCGGTCCCATTTTTATCGGCTTTGAAGCAAATGAAGATCTAGCTGATTCGGGTGAGGACGCAACAACCCTGTCTCTGTGGGGATTTCGTTGGTTGCAAAGTATCCGGCTATCCCATTTGGTGTACCGGAATAATAACCAATATTACTTGGAGCCGTACTTGCCGAGCCATTTTACGCGTCAATTTGGCTATGCTCAATTGATGTTGGGGAACCCCAGTACTAGCCTGGGTTATGTTGGGAGTCTACTGTATGGGGCACGAGCTTGGCAGCACTACAATACCGGATGCACCGGAGCTCGCTTTACAATGTCAGTTCTGAATCCACGGCCGCCGATTCTTTTCTCAGCCGCCAAATTTTATTGTACGATGAACGCTGTTTTCCCTGGATATGATAAGGAGACCAGTTTCATCGTCGGCACCCAGTTAGAGGCGATTGGGACCATGTTGGTGAAGGCTCGATCATATTGCCCGCCAGAGGTTGGTTACCGAGGTACCCCTGCCGTATCCACAGGGTGTACTCCGGCAGAGCCTTCAACCGATCACCCGAAGAGACGTGCTGACACGGAGGCTGGCTCTTCTGCACCAAAGAGGCAAAAGAAAGGAGTGCCACAAGCAGTGTCAACAGAATCAGCTCCTGTAGAGGTAAGGACGTCCCACATAGTCTGGTTCATCTTAATATTTTTGTGACATATGTCTTCTTTTTGTAGGAGACACTGAAGAAGAAACCTCGAGCTTTGAAACCGGGTGCCAGCAGACCGAAGTCGGTGGCGGGCTCATCTGACGAGCCCATTCTGCTGATTGTAGCGTCTCCCGTAGAGGAGAATCTTGATGATATCGCTTCTGTGGGGACTTTGGTGTCTCCAGATTGTGTTGAAGGAGAAACATGAGGTACATCTATTCCCGGGGTAGTACAAACTGCCGTGGGGGTCTCTGATGTCGAGGTCCCGGCAGAAGTTGTGCCTCCAGAGGAGGAAGAGGAATGGAGTTCGTCTTCTTCTGATGACGTTCCTCCAGAAATCTCTGAGCTTGTAGTAGGGGCCGCAGGCGAGGTTGTAACAGAGGAGAGGGTTGAATCTTCTCCTCGTCATGATGAAAGGAGGCTGGCTATGCCGTTACCGAGCCGTACCCCAGATCCAGCCATGGAAGCCGAGCTGGCTGTCGCCCAGGAGGTAGATTCCACTCCTGTAGAGGGATTCGATGAGGGAGACGAGACTCGTCTGCCGAGCCCGACTCCAAAAAAAAATACCGAGTCAGGAACCTAGTACTGATCCTGCTGTCTTAACGGAGGGGGAAGGCCCTGTGCTAGCTGCAGATAGCATTTTAGACGTCGGTGGTCTTAAAAAGGATAAGGGTTTGCTGGTGCAAGAACCCTCTGTTGTTCCTCCTACTTGGGGGACGATATCGGCACCCCATTCAGCTCCTTCTGTCATCTTGGCTCCTCGGGCTAGCGGCAAAATTCTCCCTGGCGAGGGAGGGTCTGCTAAGGTTGAGGTTCCAGCCTCGTAGATTGAGGTCGGTGGGTCTTCTTCAGGTCCGCTGTCCAGAGTAGCTCCTCCAACTCCTGCTATGAAGCCTCAGTGTACAAGATGCTGCAGAGAGGTGTATCGATAGTGATAAATGCAAATAGGAGTTTCACGATGGCTAAATCCATAGCGCTCCCTTACATTGGTCTGATACGTTCCCACTAGGGCCACGATCATATGGCCGAGATTCTGGAGGCGTCGGTAGCCGAGCTCGACCAGCTTCTTTCCGAGCTTCAGAGTATCCGACGAGATGACTTTTCTGCTTTGATAGAAACAAAAAAGGAGAAATTGATAGCTGAAGTCGAGTCATCGTATCAGGCCACGGTGGCTGTCTGGGACCGCGAGGTGGCCGAAGCTGAGGCTGCGGTGGAGAGGCTATCTCAATCCACGCAGGAAAAGATGTTGTGGGCCTCGTTGGAAGCTAGCATAGCGGAGGTCACTGCCAAGATCCGTCTCCTTGAAGACCAGCGAGCCCAACTCTTGTTAGATGTTGAGCGAGTCCAGGCTGAACATGTAGCATCTAAGGAGGAGGAAGCAGCTTTTACCAGCCAGATTCTTTCCCTGACCCACCAGCGGCAATAGCTAGACGAGAAGTATGAGAATGATACTGCCCCTGAAGCTGTAGAGGTGATGCGTCAAGAAGCCGAACGCCGGGTCTTGGCGATCGTAGAGACTCGGGCGGAAGACTTGAAGCATCGAATTGAAGAGCTTTCTGCCAATCCCAGTGATGCTTAGGGATTGTAGTCTCTCCTTTTTTTGTTATTTTATAGTTTACAACTTTTGCTGGGGATGTAATCCTTTACTTTTAAATAAAAAATAAAGAATTTTATGGTGTGTTCATTTTTACTGTCATGAACTAGTGATTTGTGTGGATCTATTATCTTTTGCGCACCTTGGTTTTTAGGTACAAATAATAAGTTTGAGACAACCGACATGTTTGTTCAGAGGTAATGTGGACGTGGCAAATACAGGGTTCCAATGACAGAATCTTCCTACTCAGAGGTGTTATGGACGTGATAGGAGTGACTCTGGAGGGATACGCGAAACTACTCAGAGGTAATATGGACATGGAAGTTCTGCGATCAATGTACGGCAACGCAGGGGTTGTCTGTACGGGGTATTTACTCAGAGGTAATGTGGACGTGGTAAACATGATAAGCAGCACAATCCTACGTGGTGTAAGATTACGCTTTGCAGGGCGTAGAGGAGCAACTCAGAGGTAATATGGATGTGGTTGTTCTTCTACTGAGGATAGAATGCCACGGAACAACTGGATTCCGAAAGCATAGGATTTTGTGAAGGGGAGATGTACGTGAGCTTTGATGATCAGGTCCACTGACTCCCTTGTTGGGTAGAGATGGAAGTACATGTCTGAAAGATGTCATGAGTAGTACTTCTTTAGGAACTTGTCGTTAATGGGCATCATGAACAAGTCCCCGTTCGGTCGAGCGAGGCAGTAAGCACCGTTTGAGTATACCGTCTCTATGATGAAAGGTCCCTCCCACTTGGGTTCGAACTTTTTTGGTGTTTTGTTAGTCAACACCATCGGCCTCCTGACTGCCAGGACCAGGTCGTCTATTTGAAAAGTCCTCTGCTTGACCTTTTTGTTGAAAGCCTGTGATATACGGGCATGATAAAGTTCAATACGCTGCTGAGCTAGGAGACGTTTTTCGTCCAGTGCTTCCAATTCTCGCAGACGATGACGTTGATTGTCTTCTTCTGCCAATTGATTTTTGATCGCTACACGGAGTGAGGGTATCTGAATCTCGAGAGGCAGTACCGCTTTGTTCCCGTAGATTAAGGAAAACGGGGTGTTGCTCGTCGGAGTCTGTACCGTTGTACAGTAGGCCCAAAGACATTCGCCGAGCTTTTTGTCCCAGTCGCGTTTGTTGGATGATACAACCTTTTTGAGTAGCTTGACGATAGTCTTATTAAAAGCCTCGGCCAATCCGTTTGCTGCCGGATTGTAGGCGGTTGATGCCACGTTCTGAATACGGTTCTTGTCGCAGAATCTACTGAAAACATGGTTGACGAACTGAGGACCATTGTCGTAGATAATCCTGCGGGGTACCTCGAAACAGTAGATGACATGATGCTTGATGAAGCTGATCACCCTAGAGCTTTTCACTTCCGTCAGCGGAACTACTTCTGCCCATTTGGAGAAGTAGTCGGTGATGGCTAGGATGAAGCGGTGTCCCCTCGATGAAGGAGGGGTGATAGGTCCTACAGTCTCCATGCCCCAAGCTTCAAAGGGCCAGGAGGCGACCGTAGCATGTAGTGGTTCCGATGGTGTATGGATAAAGTCGGCGTGAAGCTGGTACGCATGGCACTTTTTAGCATAATTGACGGCGTCGGCTGCCATGGTTGGCCAGTAGTTGCCCATACGTCGCAGTCGATCCTGCAACTTGGGGCCAGGTTGATGAGCACCGTAAGTCCCATCATGAGCTTCCCGAAGGGCTTCGGCTGCTTCTTCGTTGGATAGACATCGAAGGAGAAGTCCATCGAAGGAACGTTGGTATAGCATTTTAGTAGCTGTATCATAATAAAACCGAAGGGAATGCCTTCTGACCGAGACGGCTTCTTTCGGATCTTCTGGAAGAATTCCATAGACAGCGAAGTCGATGAATGGGAACCTCCTGTCTCGAACATTAACACTGACACTTGTCATCATGGCATGGGCCATTTGTGTGCATAGATTGTTTTTGGGACAGACCAAGTCTCGTCCAACTACCGTGACATAGTGTTGAGTCCCGAGGGGTGCTGCTAATGAAGCTGCGAGGCCGTCCAGAGCGTCAGCCTCCAGGTTTTGTAACCGAGGTACGTGTTCTATGAAGAACTTGGTGAAGATTAAAATAATATTCAATGCAGCTTCATGGTAAGGAACCAGATCTTCATGGTGAACTTCGTACTGCCTTCGGATTTGATTAACGACGAGTTTTGAATCGCCGTAAGCTTCCAGATGATCTACCCCCAGCTATTGCGCTAGCTGGAGTCCCATGATGAGAGCGTTGTACTCGGCAACATTATTGGAGCACGGCTTCGAAAGAGAGTAAGCACGCTGGATGACCACCAGATCGAGGGAGACTAAAACTACCCCCACTCCTGCGATGATTTGGCCTTTGGGGTCTGTTCTTGAAGCGCCATCGAAAAACACCTGCCAGATGGAGTTTTCTTCGATAACGTTTGATTCTTGGACCTCATCCGGGATGTCTTTATAGAGTCTGGAGGACTCTGGGATGGGGTGTGCAGCTAAAAAGTCGGCTAGAGCTTGGCCCTTGACGGCTTTTTGTGGGACAAAGACCGTATTATATGGTGTCAACAGGATTGCCCATGTAGCTAGTCGGGAGTTCAATGATTCCAGCTTCGTCATGAGAAACCTGAGTAGATTGACTCGGGAAATGACATGAATTGTCTGGCCCGAAACATAATGGCGAGTCTTCTGGATGGCGAACACCAAAGCTAAACACTCCTTTTCAACGGGGTTGTACCGGTGTTCGGCCCCGATCAGTATCCTACTGAGGTAGTAGATAGCTTGCACATAGCCTGCATCATTGTTCTGAGCCAACAAAATATCGAAGGAATAATCCATGGCACGAACGTAGAGGAGAAATGGTTTGTCTGCGACGGGTGCCACCAGGACTGGCGGGCTCGTCAGGTAAGCTTTGATATCATCGAAAGCTTTCTGGCATACTTCTGTCCAGACGTAGGAGACTCCCTTCTTCATGAGCTGGGTGAAGGGTTGACATTTTTCGGAAAGGTTTGCTATAAACCTTCGGATGTATGCCAGACGCCCCTGCAGGCCTCGAAGTTCTCGGAGGTTCTTCGGAGGGTCCATGTCAAGGATGGCTTTAGTTTTTTTGGGATCGACATGAATGCCTTTTGCTGTGATAATGAAGCCCAAGAACTTTCCGCTAGAAACCCCAAGGAAGGATTTAGCGGGGTTCATCTTGAGTTGATGCGCTCACATGAGATCGAAGACTGTCTTTAGGTCTTATAGGTGATCACCTTTGAGACGGCTCTTGACTGCGATATCATCAATATAGCATTCAACTATTTTGTGTAGATGTTAACGAAAGATGGTACTCATAGCTCGTTGGTACGTAGCACTAGCGTTCTTCAAGCCAAAGGACATTACTGTGTAGCAGAAAACCCCCTTCGGAGTCCTGAATGACGTATGTTTTGCGTCATCGGGGAATATTTTGATCTGGTTGTAGCCCGAGTACCCATCCATGAAAGACATGCGTTCAAAGCCACATATATTGTCGATCATCACGTTAGTGATTGGAAGCAGGAATTCGTCCTTCAGGCAAGCAGTATTGAGATCCCTGAAGTCGATGCAGACTCGTATCTTCCTATTCTTCTTGGTGACAGGGACGACATTGGCCACCCAATCCGGATGTTGCTCTTCACGGATGAACCCGCTGCTCAGGAGTTTGTCCACCTCCTGATCGATATCGTTCATGATGTCAGGACGAAAACGTCGTTGTTGTTGCTTTACAGGCTTAGCATCAGGCAAGATGTTAAGTCTATGCATTGCGATCTGGGGATCAAGTCCCGACATATCTTCGTAGCTCTAGGCGAAGATGTCGATATATTTTTTGGCCAATTGGACCAAAGACTCCCGGACTTCTCCCTTTAAACCCTTGTTGATAAAGATGGGTTTGGATGGAGATCCATCCCCAAGGTCAACTTGTTCAACCTCGTCTTTGGTTGGGGGTTCGCATAATTCAAAATGAGACTCCCACTGTGCTTCTAGGCGTTGAGCCCAGGGTTCTTCCTCAAAGAATTCTGGCGTTTGGTCATCGCCTTCATCCTCTTGAGATTGTGCAGATGCCATGTTGACTGATAGCACCTTCCTGAGGACTGAGCCGATACTGGTATCGGAATCCCAAGTTGATGCTTCGGACGAATGAGAGTGTTCTATTTCTTCTGCCTCCGAACTCTCTGGAGTAGCCGACGGTGTGACATAGCCTACCTCCCGTCGAGTACGATAATAGTAGTCCTGCGGCTTTCCTTTAGGTGTTGGGAGCCGGAGAAGAAGATGTCGGCCTTTGTTGCTTTTCAGGTCATAACCCATCTTTTGAATGAGGTACTTTGCCTTGTCCGTGTACCGATAGACATGTATTCTGCCGGTATCTGGTTCTGGCTCGAGTGATGGGAGGTCTTGATGACGCTCGACTTTGCCGAAGATGATGGGTTCTTCATCCCGATTCCGCGGTGGGACTATAAAACAGACTCCTTGGGACGGGACTAGTCGATTTACATGATTGACGATCGTTATTTGTGTTTGTAACGTCCGTAGAGCATTATCTAGTGTATACATGGCATTCCAATGTGGAAGACTAGAATAATTGAAATATACTCTATTATTGATAAAACACGAGATTTTTTCCTGCAGGATTGCATTATCAAGAGAAGGTGCATCTATATCAGCAGATATGTACTCTCCTAACTCTTCATCTGTGAGCACTGGGCCGGTTCGTCCGAGAGGGCTGTGTGGGCCTTCTCTTGTAGGTTGGATGATTGCGAAGGCTTGCCTTTAAGACGCACTTTCAGGGGTGCCTCGACTGCGCCTTCGATGACAGGTGCCTTCCCCTGTAGTTTTGCCACAAGGGAAGCCGACATTTGAGGAGGTTTTCCTTTGAGCCGTATCTTCAAGGGAGCTTCAGTAGGTGCTCTACCTAGAAAAGTCAGTGCTTTACCAGGTAGCTTGATGGTCATGGAAGGCAGCATCTGAGGCGGTTTCCCTTTGAGTCGAATCTTCAAAGGAGCGTCGGAAATCATCTCTGGCTCCATGTCCGGCTCTGCCGCTGTTTCTGCTTCGTCATCAGTATCGTTGGCTTCCCCTTCAATGAGCGACTTATATAACCTAGCGTCGGTGAAGTAGGCTTCGACCCCCTTGAAAGGGTCAATGTCCGCGAACTCTGTTCGAATGATGTCGTTGGTGGACACGTACTTCATACATTGCTGGAGTGTAGATGGCACCATCATGTACTCATGCAGCCACGGGCGACCCAGCCGGAGGTTGTAGTTGACGTCGGCGTCCATGACATAGCAAGTCACCTCGGTTCGGAGGTTACCGATATGACATTTCAGCCGTATTTTGTCCAGCGGTTCACTTTTGCTAGCATTGAAACCGCTGATTGTAGTATTGGAAAGCACCAGACGGTACATCGGGATCCCAGTGTTGAGAGCAGAGTCCTAGGGATGATGCTGAGGGAAGACCCTGGATCAATCTGAATTCGCTTCACCTTGACGGAACCCACATACCCTGTGTAATACGGTGGCCTATTGTGCCGGTTGTGCTTGAGCAGCATGTCTTGTTGGGTGAAGGTTATGTTTGGGATGACCTCATCCGCACAATGGCAGTACACACATATGGTTGGGGTATCCTCAGGCTGCTTGACCTGACTGATGAAGGACTCAGCATCCTTCAAGGCTTCACAGAGAGCTTCGCGGGTGTCTTTGGAAAGACGAAGAAGCTCAAACAGTGACAAACGGACAGGAGTACCGACAAGTTGTGCCAGTATGTCAAAGTTGTGGGTCTTGGCTAGCCCTGAAGCATTTTCCTTTCGCAAAGGCTTGTCAAAACGGGCCTCTATGTGCTTCTGTTTATTGGCTGCTGGAGGTCTGGATGGGCCCTCTTTCTGGACAGCAAGGGCAGTGCAGGGAGGCACCACCTCGACGGCAGCTTCGTCGGATTGGGCGTTCAGCTGCGAACGCGTTTGTACAGAAAGTGCCACTTCCGTGGAGAAAGAGATCATGCGGCAAGACTTGATCTTCTTGCCCTTGGTTTTGGAGGTAGAGCGTACCCCCGGTTGGGTAACTTCGGAGACGAGATCTGGGTGAACCCATAAGATCTCTCTCCGAGATATAGTGAGTGGGATGAGTCTACTCACATTGTCACGGGTAGGTAGTAGATTGACCACCTCCATTGTCGCTTTTGGGATGGGGACGATGCCATCTTGTGTTGTAGTTGGCGGCAAGGTGCCAAATTGGAGCGACACCAGGTTGGCCGAGACTGTCTTCACCTCATAGTCGACGGAGATAACATTGGCATTGATCATGTGCTGGATATAGTTCTTGAGGACATAGCAGTCCTGAGTTGGATGTCCGACAAACCGATGGTAGTGACAGTACCTCGGATTGTCCACTCTCCCAACCTTGTCGGTACGCTTCGGGTCCGACAATTTGATCTTATCACCCTGCTTCAGCATGTCGAAAAGTTGTAAGGTGTCTTCATCGTTAAAAGAATAGACCTCCTTTGGCCTCGGTGTAAGCGGAGGCTTCTGAGTAGGTGCTTGTGCGCCTTTGGAGGCATTGACAGTCAATGCCTGCTTCCCTTTCGTCTCATGTCCAGGGTTGTTGGCAGCAGGCCATTTTCCCTTATCTTCGAAAGTAGGGAAACTGACTCCCAGAAGGCGAGCATGGTATGCCTTTTTTCAGCTGCTTCAGCCTCAATAATCAATGAGCTCCAATCGGGAGGAGGAGTTGAGTTGAGCCAGAGCTTGATCGCAGGAAGCATGTTCATGCTGTAGAAGGAGAGGAGTGCATGTTCTGGCATACACGGGGGCAGTCTGAAGTAGGCTTGTCAAAAATGTTCGATGAATGCTCGAACCGTCTCATTCTCTTTCTGACGCACCTCTATCAGGGACGCCATTATAATGTCTTTCCCTCCGTCGTAGAAACGATCGAGGAAAAGACGTGTCAAGTCATCGAAGGAAGATATGGAGTTGTCAGGGAGAATGCAGTACCAGTCGTAAGCCACTCCTTTCAGTGCCCCGACAAACAGGCTGGTGAGTAGCGTGTCTTTCTTCGAAAGATGTCCCGTTTGAGACTGGAAGTACGTCAGATAACGGTATGGAGAGTCCTTTTCGTCATATGGTGTCAATGTTTATGGTTTATACTTGGGAGGATAAACCACTTTGTTCCATTCGAGGGGGTATGGTTGCGGGATCCCCATCTTCTGGTGCTCCTCCTGTTTGTTCTTGTTCTCAAAGCGCTCACGTAAGACCCTGATCATCTCAACCACGTCTTCCAGGGAGCTGGGAGTCGGAGAAGGTGGTACAGTCTGGAGCTGTACATTCGAAGGTTTCGACACTCGCGGTGCTTCGCGGCAATCGGTATTCAAGGATGCCCGTTGAAGGGGCACACTTGATTCCCCGTTTATTCCTGGGTCAGGATTAGTGGAAGGTGCTCTGGACAAAGCTGACCGTATCTCGAACACTGCTTGAGTCAGTGTCTGCATGGAGGCAAAGAGGGTTTTGAGTCCTCCCTCCAAGGTATCCATGCGCTAAACGAGATCTGTTGGTGGCGCATCTGACTCCGTATCACCACCTCCCGTCATGTATACTGCCATGACGTGACTGAAAGTGGATGGATCGGTTGAAGCTTCGCTTTCAGCCTCGCTCTCTTGTAAAAGAGGAACTTCCCTCCGAGCTTCGTCTTGGCTACCCCCAGCTATGTTCTGGGGGATATCTTCGTCCTCGGGATGAAGATCAGCAAGGGCTTGACTACCCCCAGCTATGTCCTGGAGGATATCTTCGTCTTAGGGATAAAGATCAACAAGGGCTTGACTACCCCCAGCTATGTCCTGGAGGATATCTTCGTCTTTGGGATGAAGATCAACAAGGGCTTGACCACCCCCAGCTTCCTCTGAGATCTTTTTTCTCCCCTAGGTGCCCTCAAACACTCCTGAGGACGGGACGGTCGTCTTGGTCTTCCTCGGCTGGCTCTTGGATGAGGACGAGGTCGAGGAGTTGCCAGTCGCCTTTCGAATTGATGGAGAGTTAGAGACTACGTTACATGAAGCAACCTTTAGTTCTGGCTTCTCTTCAGTTGACACCTTCTTCCCGAGGCGATGTTGGAGGGGCGTTGATGATTGCAGCCGCTGGAACATGGACTGCCTTGGTGGTGGGTCTGCTGTCTTGCAACAACAGTTGATGGAAACTACAGCACAGGTGTGCCCTGTGAGGAGCGCATTGTGCTTGTCAGTCGACTCTCCTGATCGGCGTTTGTGAGTGATCACGTTACACAGATCGTTAGAGGAGAGTGCCACCTTCACACCCCCATCAGGCGCATGGCAAGGCCAAGCACCGGGGTGGTAAAGTGAATGCTGCAACCCCTGATCCGACGCAAAAGATGTGTCCAGATCAATAGTGGGGGAGCAACATTTAGAGTGGCTTGAACCAGCCTTAGACGCACAACAAATGTAGGCACGGGGGTTCAAGACCACGGAGTCTGCCTTACACAACTTGGTTGCGAACGCAGCAGATGCGCCCAAGTGTGACAAAGACCTTGAGGGTCGGCTCGTTTCTGGCTTAGAAGCACCTGATTCAACTTGGTACAGCTTACCATCAGCAGCACACATGATTGTGAGCGTATGCTTCTGGTACGCCGTTGGTATAGCACGTTTGAGGTGCATAGCCCGTGCTGTCATGGACTTCTTCGTACCAGCCCGCTAGGGCGTATAGTACTCAGAGTCCAAATTATTTTCGTCACAACAGCGAGTAAGTCTGTCAAAGACAGATGCCTTCTGTGGCGCATCCGAGTTCATGCGCAGGGCGTTACATGTGCCCCTGCTCCGTCGACGCATCTTTCTTGTCTGAGAAGGAGATGGTTGGGAAATATGGTCAGCCCCACGTTTCCCCGAGAGATGTGCTGCACCCGCAGGCGCATCCTGGCTGCTGAGGACGTCAGCAGGAAGGGTAGGCTGCATCGGCGCATCCCCTTCGATGATGGTGCCAGGGGCCTCGACCTTGCGCATCCAGACTTGGCGAGTCTTCTTCAGCTTTGGCAGCCGCTTCGAAGGACTTGCGCTGCCTTCAGAGATGAACTTCTCATACGCCTGTTGATTGAGGCGTACGACTAGCGTCCTGTGGGAGGAGCCCACCTTCACGTCGTCAGATTGTGACACTGCTTTCTCATCGGAGGAGAAAGAGGTCCCCAGCAAAGTCGCCAGCTTGTTTGCCATTAAAATTGTTTGATTGCAATTTCAATTACAAACAGAACAGTATTACAATGTGGGACTTTGATGTAGTCCTAGGAGTACACTTTTGTTTATCTGGATCCTGTGTCGATGGAGCGAGTGGTAATGCGTTGACTCCGTTAACGATCGGACGACGGTTTTTGGTTCTCTGAAGGTCTGAGTTGCTCTGGGTGCTGGAGCTTGTGGAGAGGAAGAAGACGTTGAGTGTCTCTTCCGATCTCTGTGTGTGAACTCTGATGCTCTGGTTGCGGCTTTCTTTGACTGGGCGTCTCTGTATATGTTTGTCCCTCTCTGTGTGTATGAGAAGGAATGATCCCTCTATTTATAAGCAGCAGGTTGGGCTGCTCATACACGCATATGTAGGATGTGCCTGTACGTGGGGATGCCACGTGGTTGGAGTTGCGGGGGGCGCATGGATGATGCACCATCATTTGTGGGTTGAATCCTTCATGCTGCTTTTGTGGACTGGCACGTAGCAGGGAAGAAAATCTTTTAGTTGCTGAGATCTTGGGTGATTAGCACCCCTTCCTAGGCTGAACAGAGTCAAAGGACACGTGGCGCATGTCTATAGCTCAAAGATCTCAGATTTGGTGGAGATTAATCTAATAGGATGTGCCTGGAATTGGGCGCATGTGAAGACTTTGGCTCGCAACCTTCAGGAGTTACAAACCAGTCTGGACGCATGGCTTTTGAGGCGCATGCGAGGCTTCAGTAGCAACTTGACCTTTGTCTTTAGGGATCAGAGGAAGATCTGAGGCGCATGGCTCTTGAAGCGCATGAAGAGATTTGGACGCATGGCTGCAGAGGTGTATGCGAATGGTTGGTCGGCCACGTGGGTTGTAACCGTCGGAGGAAAGTAATAATGATGCTGACGTCAGCGACGCTTCATTTTCTACAAAAGCTGCCAACCGTTCAGTCCTCGGGGGACGTGCTGCCAACTCTATCACTTTGGCATTAATTGCTTGGTGGAGTGACGCGTCGATTTGTACCCCACTGGACGTACGGGTCCATGTTGATTAGGACGTATGGATCTGTACTTTATTGGACGCATCCATACAGGGCGCTTGGTACTGACGGGCGCGTCTGTACGATGCGCGGTATCTGACCGACGCATCCGTTTGCATGATGCGTCTTTATTGGTCCGACTGTTGAGTTCTTCAAGTGCTTTAAATAGACATTTTGACTTGGCTAAATTCAAAGAGTTAGGTTCATCACCATAGATGTAAATTCATTGCACGGGATTCGGAGAGCCCGCCACTTGGCGCATGGGCTTGATTTGCCTGGCCTATAAATATCAGCAAGGAGAGAGTTTGCTTCTCGTTCTCTCACGTCTTCCCGAATGAACTTATTTGCTCGAGTACATTATGTTGACAAGATGCTTCCGAGGGTGAAGATGCGACGAGTTGTCTTCGTTCATGCATTTGAAGGTGACTGTTATATCCAAAAGTCGGGGTCGCGGGCTTCTGAGGCAGGCGGAAGGTTCCTGTTGCATCCAAAGATCGGGATGCTCGAGCCCCGTCTCTGTTATGCTGGAAGAGCCGTAGATCGGAATAGTGGTGCCCCCATCTTTCTTGGGCTTTGGAGAGCTCTTTCTCCTGCTAGAGTAGGTTTGGCTGCCCACTCTGGTTCTGCCCAAAGCTGCTCCTTTAGCCGAAGCAAGTGATCAGGTCAAAGTGGAGCGCATAGGCTGAGATGATGCGCCTCACTGAGATGCTGAAGAATGCGCTTGACTAAGACGCTGAAGAATGCGCCTGACTGAGACGCTGAAGAAATACGCCTGGTGGATGATGCACCTGGTTGGGGTTTTAGGATTTTTTTTTGTAGAAATTCTCCTTTGTAAAATCTTTCTTTAGACATGCAATAGATTTTCATATGAAAATAAAAATCTTCTTTTGATGTCTATGCTTTTGTTGTTTGCTGTGCCAAGTACTTCATCTGAGCTCCCTGGCGCATGTAATGTTAGGCGTATAGAAATTCTGGCCTATGGATGCGCCTGAAATTCCATGCTTCTACACTTCATGTTCTGAAATTTGGCACAAGGACACTTAATGTCCATGTCGTCCATGGATTGAGGAAACGCCTTCGCAAATTGGAGGAATTATTCTACTCCCGCGATGTATTCTTCTCGCAAATCTCACCTGTCATCTCGAATGCGGTTGTACATCCACGGACGGTCTAACAGATACATGGATATAGCCATTTCTAGATATCTATAAATATGAATAAACTTTAAAACTAAAACGAATATACTACATACTACGGCCGTGAATCGGGACCATTCCTATGAGTCGGGACCATTCCTACTACATACTACATACTAAAATGAATAAACTTCAAAAATAAAACTTCAAAACTAAAACGAATATACGACAAACTAAAACGAATATACTACATACTACGGCCATGACTCGGGACCTTTTCTATGAGTATCGGGATCAAGGAAACTACGTGTTACAAATATCGGCACTATCGGTACGTGTTACTGTCACGACCCGCACCCTATTTAGGGGCACGAGAACGTGGGTACGTCCAGCCTACGTCGTAGTGTCGGCGGTAGAACGCTGTATAGGTCCTCTATAACATCTAACATCTAACAACAAGATATATAAACCTGTCATCTCCGTACGGAGGTATAATATAACATTTCAACTCTATATCTCAATCACAAGTCTAGGGAAGATAGAGCATGATATAAAATCAGATAAAAGAAAGAAACTGAATATAAATAGAGTTATCACACCACACAAAGTAGATGTTTGTAACACCCAGTTTCTAAAATGAGGGTAATTTTAAAATTTTGTGTTTTTGATTATTTAGTTATGGTATTTAAATAATAATATAATTTTGGTAATTTTTAATCATTTTTAAACTATTTAAATCATGACTTATGATTTTGGTGTTTGGCTAGTGTAACCTTAGAGACTGCTGACCTAGAGCCTAACCATGTTATTGGGAAACTTAATTGTCATTTTATCCTTGAGGGTATTTTTATCATTTTTTTGATTATTTGAATTTAATATATTTTATTAGGAATTTTAAAATGATTTATTGAATGGTGTGTTTTGAATACTAGTTAATTAATTTCCATGTGGTTTTGGTTAGCCTAACCTAGATTGGACCTAACCTAGATTAGTCATAGCTAGCCTAGTTCGCCACATTGAGTTTAGTTGGTATTGGTTAAATGGTTTGAGTCATGTTTAGCTTAGTGAGTGGGTTGCAACTTAACTAGAAAAGAGCCCTAGATTCTAGGCCACCCATTAGCCTTGATTTATTGCTAGCCCTTAGATGAAACCTAAAAACCCTAACCCTAGCTAAAGTGGCCGGCCAAGACCCCCCTTGCCTATATAATATCCTTTTAGAAATTTGTGCCCCCTTCCATTATTCTATCATTTTTCCCTAAGAACAAGGTAAGCCTACACTTCTTTTCTCCATAGATTAATCAATAGGGCTCCATTTTTATTAGAATTTCTTCTATAGTGTTCTAATCAATGTTCTCTTGCTGATTGTGGAGTCACATCTCAGATTTGAAGCCATTTGGAGATTTTGGGTGGCTTTGAAGAACTCCTTGGAAGAGGCTTTTTGTGTTGAAGAACACACATAGGTAAATTCCTATCCATCCATAAAAATTAGGTTTTCTTTGCATAAACACCAAGCCCTAGGTGTCCTTGTGCTGTAGGAATAGGGTTTGCTTGATTTTGTGTCATGTACGTGTCCGTATCGGACACGTATCAGTGTTGTGCGCAGGTGTTCGACGAAATGCCACAAAGGGCATTTCGATTGAGATTTCGATTTGTGTTTGAATAGAAATTCGTGTCTTGGTGTCGCTTAGGGGTTTCTAAGTGTCTGAGCTTGTGTCGTATTGTTTTGGTGTCGTGTCTAGCACGTGGACACGCCCGCGCGCGTGCGAGCTGCACCGTCCTGCTACCAGCGGGTTCATGCAGGAGCTGTAGGACACGTGGGCACCTAATATTTGACACAGCCCTAGGGGCAGACACTGACACGAGTCTCACAAGTTTTCATGAGATTTTGTTTAGTGATTAGGGAGCAATCACACCCGCACGGATCGTGCACTGTGTGCACACGCACTGTACACGTGCGGACAGGGGCCTCTGATACGGCCTTCATGTCGCGTGTAGACACAAATAGGACACGTCGTGTTGTGTCGACCTGGTAGCCCTATAGTTGGGCTACCTGTGTCCAAGTGCACGAGGTGTCAGATGCTCCGTGTCATGTCCAATCCTTTGGGGACTGGCCGCACGAGACAGTGCACTCGGGTGCTCTGTGCAAGTGTCTGTTGCTTGGGACACTTCGTGTCCAACTTTATAGACACGAACTCATCACAATTGCATGATTAACTATGTTTTTATGACTGCACACCTTAATTACTGAATTAATTGTGTTTTGAGTTGAATTTGGTAGATTGGTTTGATTCCTTAAACTTCTCTAATACTTTGTTTACTGTGTGAATACTCGAGTGCTAATTCGTTTTAATTATATTTCTTTAATATAAATTATATGTATATATGTATGTTGATGTTTATTCATGTTCGGGTGATTGGAGAAAGGCTTGTGTTTGATTTGGGATTTCGAAATTCAAGAATAAGGCTGTAAACTGATGAGTTCACTGATATTTTCCCTTTGACTGATATTTGAATAACTGAGATTGTAACTTGATTTTGGGTTTCTTGAATTGAGTTTCATATATTTAAATCACTGAACCTGGGATTAAATGACATGTGGGGGTTTTATATTGATTTATGTTAAGTTGAATTAGGTTTTCAAATTTGCTTGGGATAGGTAACCTGGACTGAACTGGGAAAAACTCTGAAATTTCTGATACTTACTGTCTTCTTTTGAGAGTTTAAATTCGATTTTGTTTCTAAATTTTTACTGTTTTTTTCTATGATTTAATTTCCATGTTACTCCCTGAACTTTGTGTTAGGCATTGTTAGGTTGGTTCATGATAGTTTAAGATTTCATTGAGGAATGGTTTTCGAAATGGGATTCATTGGTTAGATAGACTTTACTGTCAATTTGATTCATGATAACTGTCAAATCTGAAAACCGAGAATTGATTTGGGATTTGGCTATCAATTTATATCTAATATAAACTGGTACACTGTTTTAAGAACACATGTTTACACACAAGAGAAAAACCTGAGATTACACATAATTGCACACATTTCCCTGCTGATTCATTACACACTGCCATGTTAATCTGAGCATGTTCGCACATTATTTCACTACTACCTGAAACCTGACACTCTACATCCATGTACACACTTTACATGTCACACACATATATGTGACTCACTTTGACACATTCCCTATGTTTCTTGAGAACATTTTGAACCTGAGAACAGCCCCTATGCTCACACACACAATTGCAAAAACCTGAGAACATGGTGTTCTCCTATACCGACCTATACATAGCTATCTAGAAGGCCCTAAACCAGCATGATGCTGTCCTAAACCAGTCCCTGAAATCAGCATATAGCAGTCCCTATTAGCTCCTAGTAACCTGTCGTTAAACCCTTGAATCCTGTCCATTATACCCCCAAATATCAGGCCCAATTGCTGTCCTAATAGCAGTCCACAAACCCAGTCCATAACATGCCCAAATCATTCCTATACAAGCCTTGTTGACTGTCCAATAAATGCCCCTTAGTTAGCCTATATGGTTATCCCCCTTTGCTCCTAAAATAGTCCAATAACTGTCTAATATCAGTCCCTAAACTCAGCCACATTCCAGCCCATATTTCAGTCCTAATATCACTCCATACACAATGTACACTATACTATATAACCCTCACACCCTCACTCATTGACACTCTCACTCACACAATCTTACAAGATTAGCTCACTGATTTTCAGGATGTATCACTCACTGTTCACACACAAGAATGACACTGTACACAGGTTTCATTACCTACATGCCACACACTATATATCACCCTCACATGTATATCTCTCTCTATCACCCTATATATATATCTATATATATATATATATATATATATATATATATATATATATATATATATATATATATATATATATATATATATATATATATATATATATATATGAACACCTATATGTGATGTTAACATATAGCCTATAATTATATGAATCTGTGTTAAATATATTTATTTAGATATCTATTTTGATATATGTGAATGTATATAGGTGTAGGAATATACATTAGATGCCATTTATAGTTAGCTAGTGTTTGAACCATTCTTGCTATACACCTTCACTTCCTTAATGCCTATACACTTCCATGTATACACTTACACTCACATCCACATTGTTAGCCTTGGTTGGAACCCCCCCCCCCCCCCCCCCCCCCCCCCCCCTCATAACACATGACACACACTAACCACATAGCCCTTTTATAATGCTAGCTCTTTCCCTCTCTAACTCTCTCTATATATAAAATGTAGTATAAATATATGTAATCCTATATATATATATATATATATATATATATATATATATATATATATATATATATATATATATATATATATATATATATATATATATAGGATTACATATATATATATATATATATATATATATATATATATATATATATATATATATATATATATGTAATCCTATATAAATATATATATATATATATTTTTTTTTATATAAATATATATATATATATATATATATATATATATATATATATATATATATATATATATAATATATATATATATATATATATATATATATATATATATATATATATATAATATATATATATATATATATATATATATATATATATATATATATATATATATATATATATATATATATATATATATATAGAAAAAAAATATATATATATATATATAGGATTACATATATATATATATATATATATATATTATATATATATATATATATATATATATATATATATATATATATATATATATATATATATATAGGATTACATATATATATATATATATATATATATATATATATATATATATATATATATATATATATGAATTCATGATTATAGCTAAATATGAATGTGCCTGTGATGTGTGGCTTGTGTTTGGCTTATATAGCCTTGGAATGGAGTGTGCTTTCTAGGATAGTCTTGGCTAGACCTAGAATGATTTGTTAGTCTAGGTTTAGACTTGGAATGGGTTAGTTGACCTAGTTTGACTAGTGTAGTTGACCATGGTTGACCAAGAGTTGACTTTGGCCTAGTTCGACCAAGACAGCATGCAGATTAATTGTAGATTACATTTATCATCCCATGTATACATCTTGACTTGTGTTGCTCTAATTAGGAGTCAGGTACCTCATTTCGGACAGTACATTTACATCAGACATTCAGATACGAGACGAGTACATTCTCTGATCATTTTATATCCGGTTTAGAATTATTTTCCTGCTTTAAATTACTTTACTTGATACTGTCGCGTTGGTCACACGGATTAGTACTATATGGATCCTTTCTTGAGATGTTATCCCCTCAGGAGCATCGTATACTACATGTTCTGTGCGTTTCACTTACATGGTGTATCACTATGCTTCACGGTTCATTGATCACTTGTGACATGTACTCTCATGATCACAGAGACTTCTTTGAATCACCCATTTATGGGCATTCCCAGATCACCCATTTATGGTCCTACCATGTATCACCCCTTGTGGGCCATTACATGAAATCATAACATAACCGGGCTGGATCCTTGTGTATTGATTGGGGGTACGGGGGAGTATAAATAGTCATGTGAATAATTCTAAAGTAGAATAGCCATGTACGCCTCTTTAGTATAGCCATGTGCAAATCAAGCCGTTCACATGTGTCATGCCCCGCTCCCGTAGGAGCGATCGTCCTCGCTAAGGTGTGATGCCGCACGGGCCTAGGTTGTGTCCGTGCAAGGCCAAGTCCAGAAACGGCCGATTTGAGCTAGGCCACAGAGTCACACAGAGTGTCCCCATTGCAGCGGAAAGTAAATGAACACAAGTAGAAGCGAATTTGAACTCTTTATTGATATTCAAGAAGTTTACAAGCGGCGCTAGGCCAATATTACAAGTCGCTCAAGCTCTCTCTCTCTCTGAAACATAAAAGACGTGCCAAGTGGCTTACAACATGGAATGATTCATGGCGATGTTCCGATACATTATATCCTGTATAGGGTGCTTCAGCTTCTTGCAACGTCCCAAGGCCCCAGAGTTGGCTCCGCGCCTTAACACGTTCGATGGAAGCTCCGCACCCGCCGGCGTCTCCTGCATCCTGTAAGCAGACTGTGGGGTTATCAGTACATTATTATGCACTGGTGGGGAGCCTTGCTCGCCCACAATGCTATCATTACCAAACACGTTCCATTTACTTTTGTGCATCTCTATCATTCATTGTCTTTCTAATCTTGCCTTAGGATCAATTTCATGGCATATGTCATAACCTATCCCGTGTTGCCAACTTAAAGTGTCGCATGGAAATACATACACGACTTACCCATACTTACCGTCCGGCCTTCCCTACCCAAAGTAAACCAAGTTACTCAACAATTCATGTGTAATAACATAACGTGATTCTTAGAAACATTCAATATCAAGGGCGTGTCCCTGCCTCAGTTTCTAGTGCGTCGTAGGCGTATTCTCTAACTCATTGTACGAAGTATTCATTATCATTCGGTGTGATACATTTCAAGCCGTTCAGTAGGCGATTGTTCATTTAACTTAGACTACTTTGATTTCAATGCAAGGACTTGCACGTGGATAGCCACCAGCAAGGTCCACTTAATCTATATGCACCGGTCGCTGGCATGACAAGCCATTTTGGACATTTCCCCTTGGTATTTCTCAACTTAGCGTAGGGTGATGGCTGGTACACCCCGTTAAGTCTCTTGAAATACCCTGCACTTACGTCTCCTGGTGCCCAAGCCCGCACCTAGGCAGCCCATAAGCCCCGTTTTGATTCCGCCTAGGCCGGCCACGGTATACTCCACACAACGCCCGTGCCGCAGAATCCTTCCACTATACGGCCACGGTATACTCCACACAACGCCCGTGCCGTTTGTCCATGACCATTTCGTATTATCTTGTTATTTTAACTTAACGGCTATCTCCGAGCCGTAGGCTAACCCTTAGCCATAATGCGTTATCGACCAGGTTGGCGTCCGTGCAGCGCGGGTAGCGAGCCCCGTTGCACGTGTCCGTCACACCTGTCGCTAACCATTTCTTTCCTTCTTATCTTTTATTCATTCCTTTTTTTTCTTTCACTTGTCCATTCGTTCATTGATTCATTTTCGTATTCATCCATTCGTTGATTCATTCTTTCACTCGTTTATTCGTTCATTCTTTCATTTATACATTATGCAACTTCCCGTACGGGAGTCGCCTTGGCGACCCATCGGTCCCATAGTCTTTCAATGTTGCTAAACTCTACTCGGAACGACTAAGTCGATAGTCTTTCGTTTTATTGTTGTAATCTATTCATTGTTTCATTGTTGAACGCGTAAGGGACTTGAACGTAAGCTTGTGTCGTAGCACAAGCATGGGGCACGGTGCGAGAGTTTCGATATTCGCCGAGTTCTTTTCCATGTTCTAAACAAGCCTACAAGATGGGATTATTCTCTTAGCTAGGTGCGTTGAGTCATTTATTAGCATGCACGGTGTTATCGCCTAGCTATTCTAGCAATAGTGTCCGTATTGTTATGTGTCTAGACTAAGCAAAGACGGGTTCATCGGAGCCACCCACCTTAGCGATGTTCGCATCGGCCGAGCGATACTCCGAGCGCACCTTTGAAAGTCTAAGTCTGGTTTCATCTTGACGGGTCAATGTAAGCCTTGCATCGATTCTTCTTCAAGTCGATGCCAACTCTTCGGGTCGACGGCTCGTTCGAGTCGTTGTACTTGCCGTTTGAATCGGCGTTCCGCTAGGGCAGAGCGGGTCATTACAACATGTCGACTTTGTACTCTAAATCACTAGTCACTGGTAGCTCTCTACTTATAGTAAATATTTCTATTACAGTTCTCTCTCTGTTTACATTCTGTACTTTCTTTCAGTTCATGTATCTTACTTTACTGCATGATTATATTTTCTAACCTGCTATGATCTGCTGAGATGTATTTTGCTTGCTCCCATCCTGACTGAACCTGTTAAAAATTTTACAGAGGATGATGAGGAACCCTGCACCCCTTACTTTGGAGCTTGCCTAGATGACACTCGCGACCTGGTGCCCTGGAGAGGTTTAGGTAGCTGCTGAGGATGATACCCTTGCATAGTTTAGATAGTCTAGATTGTCTCTTTTTCATGTTAGTTGTTGTTCTTATTTTCAGAGTTGTATAATTTGAGATGTTGAGACTAGTAGTTGTTAACTTATGTTATTTCATTCTGTTGTGCCTCAGTTGAGGAGTTTCTTATCTATTTCATCGTGACATAATCTATCTCTAGATTGTGATTGAGTTGTACCTTCTGTGATTAGCCTCCAGTTGGAGATTATTCTATATTGTGTTAGTTATAGTTCATGACCTAGAACAGCGTTCTACCGCCGACACTGCGGCGTAGGCTGGACGCTGTTACGTACTCGTACCCTCACAGTGGGTACGGGTCGTGATAATGTTTAACCCAAATAAATACAAGTCCTAAAATATAACTAAGTTTCAACTAACAATCGGAACAATCCGATACAAACTGAAAACTAAAAATACTAGACTAAAGTAAGCACCCTTTATTGAGCTAGATGCCCCTCGGGCTCCTGAGTGTCACCCTCATGTGCCCCATAGAAGGTAGGGCAGTCACCATCATCATATGTAATATTTTTAATAGGTCCAGTCAGGATAGGAACGAGTACAAAATCTCAAACAACAGTTCTAATTATACGATATTGAAAATGTAGCAGTAGATAGAGAGAATATACTAGGTAAAGTAGAGCGCACATGCATCCTGGCAGAGTATATCAAAACTGTAATGAGATAAGGCAAGAAAAAAATGTATAACATGTACGAAATCTGGAACTGCTATCTATGTGAGTTTAGCACTAGTTTCAACATGTGGTCGGCTTAGAACTTGATACAATGTTTGGCCTGGCTAATCATACGTGAGTGTATGATTAACACTATACAATGAGGATACTATAGTGATACAATGATGATACAATATAATACTATAGGATATTAATCACATATCAATGCTAACACCCCCATCGCTGAATAATATAGTGGATCCAGTCATGACACGTCATGACACGTATTCTCTGAGGTGGTCGCGAGCCTACGCAGGAATCGTATCTATACAATGAACAATAAACAATGAAGACTTTCCCAGTGTATACCATATATAAGAGGAATAACATCTTATGACGGGATCCAGACAATACCAATCCGTGTGCACCATGTGTCAAGAGAACAAGGATATTACACTAAATACTAGAAACAAAGACGATATCATAAAACAGAAATATTATCAGAGAATGTACTCGCGTGTGGTCCTGAGCTGATAAGGTGAACAGACGCTCAGAGTAATCACAGACCTAAAGATGAGATACTACAAGTCAAAACATGGTTTAATAATGAAAGGAAAGCTAATCGAGTCATGATATGCAAGTCTAAGTCAAAACTAGGTCAAACTAAGTCACACCAAGCTAAACTAGGTCATACTAGGTCATACTGAGCCAAACTGGGTCACACTAGGACAACAAGGTCAAACAAGGTCACAGGAAGTCAATCCAAGTCAAACTAGGTCAATCTGGGTCAAAGGTTGACTTACAGTTGACTTTTGGTTAAAAAGTCAACTCTGGTCAACTCTGGTCAACACTGAGTCAACCTTGGATCAACCCTAGGTCAAACAAGTCAAATATTGACTAACAGTTGATTTTCAGTCAACTGGTCAACTCTGGTTTGATTTCGGTCAATTCTAAGTCAAGTATTGACTTAAAGTTGACTTTCGATCAAAAAGTCAACTCTTGGTCAACGGGGGTCAAGGCTAGTCTAAACTACCCTCATCTAGTTATTACCTACCAAGACAACCTATTTCTAAGCCCATCTAGTAATCAGAAATCCAATACCTTACATTACCCAAAATCCTAACATTTACCCTTACAAGGTAAATACCAATACCTTGCCCTTACAAAGGAAACCCCTCTAGATCTCAGGATACTAGCCTAGGCTTCTTAGGGTAGCTAGATACTATCCTATCTAAGGTTTACCTACCAAGAAATCTAGGGTTCTAGGACATCTAGTCCATCTCAGGACACATGTTGGTTATTCAACATTAACTTATCCTATTTTGTTCTAACATCTAACTAACACCCACACACCAACACTCACTCACATATGGTTCACACATAGGCTCTCCTATAGGCTCACACCTATAGACACATAGGTTCACACCTATAGGACACATATAGGACACATACCATACTCATATTTAAACTCACACACACACAATAGCTCACACACACATATACATATAGGGCTGTCCTATGGTGGCCAATATGGACTGATATTGGGACTGGTTTGGGACAGCGAGTGGGCTGTACATATAGGCCAATATGTGGGCTGAAAGTAGGGGTTCATGGCTGCCAAGTACTGGGCTCTAAGGGGCTGGTATGGGACAGCTCAGGACTGGTTAGGGGCTGTACCATTTATTGACTGGGTTAGGACAGGTTTTGGACTGCTATAGGCTAAGTTAAGGGCTGTTTTGGGGACAGCTACATGGCTGAATTTATGGACTGAAATATGTGTCATGTAGGGCTGGTTAAGGGTTGGTTTGTGGCTGAAATGGGCCTGCTACATGGCTGGTTTAGGGGGCTGTATTAGGACTGGAATAAGGGACAGTCAAAGGACAGGTTTGGGGTTGCTAAGTGCTGCTTAGGCTGATTTAGGGGGGGCTGTCACTTGGACTGAACAAGAGGCTGGTTAGGGACTGTTTGGGACTGCCTATGGGGGCTGAATGCCCCCCCTACCTGCTGCAAATCAGCAGCCAGTGCTTCCCCCTTTTCTCTTTAAATCCCACTCTCTCTATCACTCTCAATTTCTCTCTATACAACACACACACACACAATCCAAAAGCCAACTCTACCACCACTCTCTATATCCATCTCTCTATATATATATGTCACACTCACACACACATATTTATATCAACATATATAGACACACACACACACACACATGGATACATACACATATATATTTATATATGGACACACACACACACACATATATTCCTAAACGACCCAAAACCTTATCCGAATACCCAAATCATGCAATTCTACCCTCTATGGCCTAGACACGTGTCCCACACAAGAAATCTAACTCGCGCACGCGAGCGAAAACGAGAAACGAGGCCCGAATGGCCAAATGGCCATTCTGGCGACTCCGGAATGTCCGATTCGCGATACCGCGTGATACGGACACCAAACCTATCCGGATTCGACCCAAACTCTACCCATGAGTTCTAAATAATGATTAGAATCTATTCTAAGTACTAACTTGTCAATTCTAGTGTCAGTGCAAAAAGTCACCCGTGTGTTGGAACCCGTAAACCCCAAAAAAGCCTATTTTTATGATTTCTCGCAAAATGACCCCACGGATCCAAATATGGACACGTACCTAGCCTCATCTCACCCAAACTAACCTAACTATGTCTAATTAGGCTAGGGGTAACACCCAAACATGTCAATTTAGGGTTTTTCCTAAAATTGGCACTAAACCTAGCCCGAAAGTCCCGAATTGAGTCCAATGGGTTCCAAACCTCTTCTAATGCGTTGTCCTACGTCTCAGGTATCCTCTAATATGAAAATAACATTAATTAGGAGCAATTACAAGAATTAGAGTTAGGGTTTACCTCTTGGGAGTTGGAATCCCAAGGAAAAGCCCCAAAATTGGTTCTTTTTTGGGTCAAGAGCCAAATCTAAGCTTCCAACCCCTCCATGCTAGGTTCTACTTAGATAAAAATCACAAATAAGAGATAAACAAGGGTTAGCACCAAGATTAGAGAGAGATCTAGAGTATGGAAGAGAATTAGAAGAAATTTGACTTACTTTGGAGTTTAAAATCCAAAGGGAAAAGAAAGGGGTCTTTGTAGAATGAGAGAAAGAATGAGAGAGAGGGTTTCTTACAAATGAGAAGAAGGGAGGGTGTTCTTGCTGCTGGCCGGCCATAATTTAGAGGGTTGGAGGCATTTTACAATTTACCAAAATGTCCTCCAAGTCAAAGAAATGAGTGGTTTTGAGTTGGGGTCGAAATGGTAACTTGAAAACTCCTAATTTCAAGTTCTAAATCTAATTATAATCCTTAATCCCACTAAAATCAAATGGGATTAGTCAAATATAAATATCTGGGTTTGGTCATGACAAGTTGGTCGGTTCCAGTTGGGTCCCGATTAGAGTCTAAGCTACCCCGGGTCCCCGATACAAGTCGAAATGAGCTGAAATTCGAACCCGACTCAAATAACCCCAAAACAATATCATAAATAATAAAATAAATTTCAAAAATATTCAAAAATACAAAATGACAAAAATACCCATGTTCTTGAAAACTGGGGGTGACAAATCTATCCACCTTAAAAAATTTCGTCCTCGAAATTAAAACAAAGCAATCACAGAAAAACACACGCAGAAAACAATACCTCTCGAATACTTCCGAAGAAAAAAAATTCAGCAAAATAAAAATCTCTTAAGACACAACAATACTTGCAAATAAAAACTGTTACGTGTCCAACACGGACACGAAACCATCACAAAATCTCACATATCAAAAGCCAAATCAACAATCACCAATGCAAAATATCAAACTAAATCAAAGAGGTCCAATGACCAAAATACCCTTGGGCCAGAAATGATACTGAAAACATCCTAATCACATGGTTAGGCTCTAGGTCAAACAGTCTCTAAGATTTCACTAGCAAAACATTAAAATCACAAATCATGGCTTAAAAATTTAAAATAATTAAAATCTCCAAAATCAAAGCATGAATTTAAATGACAATAATTAAATGACTAAAACTATAAAATTTAAATCACTCTCATATGAAACCTGGTGCGACAAGTCTATCCACCTTAAAAAATTCCATCCTCAAAAATTAAAACAAAGTAAACACAGAAAAATCATGCAGTTCGACAATCATATGTGTCTGTCCAGAATCATGATACTCAGAATCTCCATTATGCTAGTGAGCAAGGCTACGATAATCACAGAGTCCTTGACTAAGGTACATACCTCTAGAATTATGGTATTTAAAAATTTTGTATTGCCACATGCTTGGCAGCGAAAACCTTAAATTCCCACACCCTAGAAATACATCCGTAATTCGACTATATGTCCTCACTATGCCTGCTAGCATGACCCTAGAGGATTCTAAATCTCATAATCAAGGCAATCTAGCCCATACGACTTTTCTCAGGAGAAAATCACATCACAAGAACAAAATTTTCATCAACCAATCAAGGTACAGATGGAATCGAATTTTAAACAGTTATAAGGAGGCAAATACGAAAATGAGATCGAAAGAATGGAACCTGCACTCTGTCCTGCTGTTGTCTGACTGCGAGTAATCGCCATCCTGAGGACGAATTGAACCCAAGAGATCAATATGGCACAAGATAAGATATTATCAAAGGAGGACAATTGAATTCAAATGCAAGAAGAGTTGTCATGGTAATCAAAAGATCAGAATTTTTCTAAAATATGATTGAGTAACTCCTATCATATTTTAGATCCTATGTCCTAGTCGCAGGCTCGTAATTAGTACTCTAAGTCGAGCACCATTACGAGATCGCACTAATTGCGACACTGACCTGCATGGGCCGCCACAAAAACGTGTCACGACCTGCACCCTATTTAAGGGCACGAGAATGTAGGTACGTCCAACCTACGCCGCAGTGTCGGTGGTAGAACGCTGTATAGGTCCTCTATAACATCTAACATCTAACAACGAGATATATAAACCTGTCATCTTCGCACGGAGGTATAATATAACATTTCAACTCTATATCTCAATCACAAGTCCAGGGAAGATAGAGCACGATACGAAATCAGATAAAAAGAAGAAACTGAATATAAATAGAGTTATCACACCACACAAAGTAGATGTTTAACATAAATAAATACAAGTCCTAAAATATAACTAAGTCTCAACTAACAATCGGAACAATCCGATACAAATTGAAAACTAAAAATACTAGACTAGAGTAAGCACCTTTTACTGAGCTTGATGCTCCTCGGGCTGCTGAGTGTCACCCCCATGTGTCCCATAGAAGGTAGGGCAGTCACCATCATCATCTGTAATATTTTCAACAGGTCCAGTCAGGACAGGAACGAGTACAAAATCTCAAACAACAGTTCTAGTTATACGATATTGAAAATGTAGCAGTAGATAGAGAGAATATACTAGGTAAAGTAGAGCGTACATGCATCCTGGCAGAGTATATCAAAACTGTAATAAGATAAGGCAAAAAAACAATGTATAACATGTACGAAATCTGGAACTGCTATCTATGTGAGTTTAGCACTAGTTTCAACATGTGATCGACTTAGAACTTGATACAATGCTTGGCCTGGCTAATCATACGTGAGTGTATGATTAACACTATACAATGAGGATACTATAGTGATACAATGATGATACAATATAATACTATGGGGTATTGATCACATATCTACGCTAACACCCCCATCCCTGACTAATATAGTGGATCCAGTCATGACACGTCATGACACGTATTCTCTAAGGAGGTCGCGAGCCTACGCAGGAATCGTATCTATACAATGAACAATAAACAATGAAGACTTGCCCAGTGTATACCATATATAAGAGGAATAACATCTTATGACGGGATCCAGACAATACCAATCCGTGTGCACCATGTGTCAAAAAAACAAGGATATCTACACTAAATACTAGAAACAAAGACGATATCATAAAACAGAAATATTATCCGAAAATGTACTCGTCTGTGGTCCTGAGCTGATAAGGTAAACAGACGCTCAGAGTAATCACAGACCTAAAGATGAGATACTACAAGTCAAAACATGGTTTAATAATGAAAGAAAAGCTAATCGAGTCATGATATGCAAGTCTAAGTCAAAACTAGGTCAAACTAAGTTACACCAAGCTAAACTAGGTCATACTAGGTCATACTGAGCCAAACTGGGTCACACTAGGACAACCAAGGTCAAACAAGGTCACAGAAAGTCAATCCAAGTCAAACTAGGTCAATCTTGGTCAAAGGTTGACTTACAGTTGACTTTTGGTCAAAAAATCAACTCTGGTCAACTTTGGTCAACACTAAGTCAACCCTAGATCAAACAAGTCAAATATTGACTAACAGTTGATTTTCAGTCAACTGATCAACTCTGGTTTAGTTTCGGTCAATTCTAAGTCAAGTGTTGACATAAAGTTGACTTTCGGTCAAAAAGTTAACTCTTGGTCAACGGGGGTCAAGACTAGTCTAAACTACCCTCATCTAGTCATTACCTACCAAGACAATCTATTTCTAAGCCCATCTAGCAATCAGAAACCCAATACCTTATATTACCCAAAATTCTAATATTTACCCTTACAAGGTAAATACCAATACCTTGCCCATTACAAAGGAAACCCCTCTAGATCTCAGGATACTACCCTAGGCTTCTTAGGGTAGCTAGATACTATCCTATCTAAGGTTTACCTACCAAGAAATCTAGGGTTCTAGGACATCTAGTCTATCTTAGGACACATGTTGGTTATTCAACATTAACTTATCCTATTTTGTTCTAACATCTAACTAACACCCACACACCAACACTCACTCACATATGGTTCACACATAGGCTCTCCTATAGGCTCACACCTATAGACACATAGGTTCACACCTATAGGACACATACCATACTCATATTTAAACTCACACACACACAATAGCTCACACACACATATACATATAGGGCTGTCCTATGGTGGCCAATATGGACTGATATTGGGACTGGTTTGGGACAGCAAATGGGCTGCACATATAGGCCAATATGTGGGCTAAAAGTAGGGGTTCATGGCTGCCAAATGCTAGGCTCTAAGGGGCTGGTATGGGGCAGCTCAGGACTGGTTAGGGGCTGTACCATTTATGGACTGGGTTAGGACAGGTTTTGGACTGCTATAGGCTAAGTTAAGGGCTGTTTTGGGGACAGCTACATGGCTGAATTTATGGACTGAAATATGTGTCATATAGGGCTGGTTAAGGGTTGGTTTGTGGCTGAAATGGGCCTGCTACATGGCTGGTTTAGGGGGCTATATTAGGACTGGAATAAGGGACAGTCAAAGGACAGGTTTGGGGTTGCTAAGTGCTGCTTAGGCTGATTTAGGGGGGCTGTCACTTGGACTGAACAAGGGGCTGGTTAGGGACTGTTTGGGACTGCCTATGGGGGCTGAATTCCTACCTTACCTGCTGCAAATCAGCAGCCAGTGCTCCCCTCTTTCCTCTTTAAATCCCACTCTCTCTATCACTCTCAATTTCTCTCTATACAACACACACACACACACACAATCCAAAAGCCAACTCTACCACCACTCTCTATATCCATCTCTCTATATATATATGTCACACTCACACACACATATTTATATCTACATATATAGACACACACACACACACACACACACACACATGGATACATACACATATATATTTATATATGGACACACACACACATATATTCCTAAACGACCCAAAACCTTATTCGAATACCCAAATCATGCAATTCTACCCTCTAGGACCTAGACACGTGCCCCACACAAGAAATCTAACTCGCGCACGCGAGCGGAAACGAGAAACGAGGCTCGAATGGCCAAATGGCCATTCTGGCGACTCCGGGGTGTCCGATTCGCGATACCGCGTGATACGGACACCAAACATATCCAGATTCGACCCAAACTCTACGCACGAGTTCTAAATAATGATTAGAACCTATTCTAAGTTATAACTTGTCAATTCTAGTGTCGATGCAAAAAGTCACCCGTGTGTTGGAACCCGAAAACCCTAAAAAAGCCTATTTTTATGATTTCTCGCAAAATGACCCCACGTATCCAAATATGGACACGTACCTAGCCTCATCTCACCCAAACTAATCTAATTAGGTCTAATTAGGCTAGGGGTAACACCCAAACATGTCAATTTAGAATTTTCCCCAAAATTGGCACTAAACCTAGCCCGAAAGTCTCGAATTGAGTCCAATGGGTTCCAAACCTCTTCTAATACGTTTTCCTACGTCTTGGCTATCCTCTAATATGCAAATAATATTAATTAGAAGCAATTACAAGAGTTAGAGTTAGGGTTTACCTCTTGGGAGTTGGAATCCCAAGGAAAAGCTCCAAAATTGGTTCCTTTTTGGGTCAAGAGCCAAATCTAAGCTTCCAACACCTCCATGCTAGGTTCTACATAGATAAAAATCACAAATAAGAGATAAACAAGGGTTAGCACTAAGATTAGAGAGAGATCTAGAGTATGGAAGAGAATTAGAAGAGATTTGACTTACTTTGGAGCTTAAAATCCAAAGGGAAAAGAAAAGGGTCTTTGTAGAATGAGAGAAAGAATGAGAGAGAGGGTTTCTTACAAATGAGAAGAAGGGAGAGGGTTCTTGCAGCCGACCGGCCATAATTTAGAGGGTTGGGGGAATTTGACAATTTACCAAAATGCCCTCCAAGTCAAAGAAATGAGTGGTTTTGTGTTGGGGTCGAAAAGGTAACTTGAAAACTCCTAATTTCAAGTTCTAAATCTAATTCTAATCCCTAATCCCACTAAAATCAAATGGAATTAGTCAAATATAAATATTTGAGTTTGGTCATGACAAGTTGGTCGGTTCCAGTTGGGTCCCGATCAGAGTCTAAGCTACCCCGGGTCCCCGATACAAGTCGGAATAAGCTGAAATTCGAACCCGACTCAAATAACCCCAAAACAATATCATAAATAATAAAATAAATTTTAAAAATATTCAAAAATACAAAATAACAAAAATATCCCTGTTCTTAAAAACTGGGGGTAACAGTTACAAATATCGGCACTATCGTGTTACAAATTAACCAACCAACAAAACTACGTGTTACAAATATCGGCACTATCGGTATGTGGTTCTGAATCGGAGTATCACATTTTTCGGTGTCGAAAAACAAATAACTATTACTAAATTATCAGATTTTTTGACACTATTGGTGCCCCTGACCCAGCCCTCCCGTTCCCCTCCTCCCCCCCTACACCACCCCTAACCCTAACCCGAACCCTATCCCTAACTCCTCCCCCACCAGCCCCCCTACCCTCCCCAGCCCCCCCCAACCCCTACACCATCCCTAACCCTATCCCCAACCCCTCCCCCACCATTCCCTCCTCCCCTCCCAAGCCCCTCCATCCTCACCCCCCAGCCGCCCTTACCCCCCCCCCGTCCCTTCCCCCCTAACCCGAACCCTAACCCTCCCCTTCCTCCAGCCCCCCCTCCTCACCCCCAGCCACCCTCATCCCCTCCTGCCCCACCCCCCAGCCACTCCCCAACCATTCCTCACCCCCAACCACTCACACCCCCCCTTTCCTCCCCCCGAGCCACCAGCACCCCCCCAACCACCAACAACAAATAGAGAGAGAGGGAGTTACGTACCAGAGGAGAGTCGTCGTAGAGAGTGAGAGCGCCGGAGAGAGTGAGAGCGAGAGCGCCGGAGGAAGAGAGTAAGAAAGTAAAATGGATGGGGGGAAATAAATCGGAAGGGAATTTAATTTAGTTAGAATTTAGCGACGTTATTATTAACGTCGCTAAATCAGTCGCAATTAGCAACGTTTCACGATGACTAGCTCACGTAACTAATATACGTCGTTGTCACGTCGTTATTTGTTTCGCTAGTAGCGACGTTACCGATGTTTCATTTATACGTCGCTAATGTCCACAATTTTGCGACGTTTTACTAACGTCGCTAAATTTATGTCGCCAATTAAGCAGTTTTTAGTAGTGACTGACCACAAGAGCCTGAAGTATGTGTTTACTCAGAAGGATATTAACATGCATCATAGGAGATAGCTAGAGCTGCTTGTGGATTATGACATCAACCTGCAGTATCACCCTCGGAAGTCCAACGTCGTTGCAGATGTATTGAGCAGAAGAGCTGGAGTTTATTTTCTAACAGCACCACCAGAGTTATTAGCAGATATTCAGAAGATGGGTATAGAAGTTATCTTTCTTACCAATATGGCATTAATGGCCAGCATGCAAGTTCAGTCCAGTATAGTTGAGAGGATCAAGTTAGCTCAGTCATCAGATTCTAAGCTTCAGCGGCTTAGGGCAAAATGTGTAGCAGGACGAAGACCAGAGTTATGTATCCATAGGGACGGTACACTTCGACATGGGAGGCATCTTTGTGTACCTAATGGTGATATCAGACAAGAGGTCATGGCAGAAGCTCACAGTTCTCAGTATTCCATTCATCCGGACGGTACGATGATGTATCGTGATATCCGACAGCATTTTTGGTGGAATGGCATGAAGAGGGAGATAGCACGGTTTGTCTTCCGATGTTTAATTTACCAACAAGTAAAAGCTGAACATCAGAGACCTTGTGAACTTCTTCAACCTTTACCGATCCCAGAATAGAAATAGGAGCACATTACCATAGATTTTGTAACTGGGTTACCTAGATCCCCAGCTAGGAGAGATGCCATTTGGGTTATAGTCGACAGACCCACCAAGGTAGCTCATTTTATCCCTTTCAGAATCGGTCAATCGACGGACCAGCTTGCAGAGATGTACCTCAGGCAGGTAGTCAGGTTACATGGAGTACCAGTCAGTATTGTATCCGACAGAGATTCAAGATTCATATCGCACTTTTGGCAGAGTCTTCAAAAAAGTTTGGAGAATCGCCTCAAGTTCAGTTCAGTTTATCACCCGCAGACAGATGGTCAGTCAGAATGCACGATCCAGACTCTTGAAGATATGTTGTGGTCATGTACACTCGACTTTGGTGGTTCGTGGAAAGATCACATGCATCTCGTGGAGTTCTCCTATAACAACAGTTTCCAGGCTAGTATCCAGATGGCACCCTTTGAGGCCTTGTACGGCAGAAAGTGCAGATCTTCGTTAGCATGGGATGATATAGGCGAGAGGCAGATGCTTGGTCTAGAGATGATCACACGGACTATTGAGGTAGTCAGGCAAGTCAGAGATCATCTTCGAGTTGCGCAAGATCGCCAGCGTCATTGGGCCGATTCTCATCGACGTCCCCTTAAATTTTCTGTCGACGACCATGTATTCCTTAGGAACTTGCCTACCCGTGACATCATTCGTTTTTGCATACGGGGAAAGCTTAGACCTAGGTATATAGGGCCATTCGATATTCTAGAGCGAGTAGGAGATGTGTCCTATCGTCTCGTTCTTCCGCCGTCGTTATGTGAGGTGCATAATGTCTTCCATGTATTCCAATTGTGATGGCATATCCCGGATCCGAGTCATGTCCTTGATCATTTGGAATTGGTTGTTGGTACCAACCTTTCGTATGAGGAGAGACCCGTATCCATATTGGACCGAAGAGAGAAGATACTCAAGAACAAGACTATCAAGTTAGTCCGTGTTGCTTGGGGTCATCACTCCTTGGGTGAGTCAATGTAGGAGCGTGTGGATGATATCCGCTCGCGATATCCACACCTATTTGACTCGTAAGGTATAATGTCTTCCTTATGCCTTATGCTTTTAATTTCTTGCTTGCATGAATGATTGCTTGGTTGACTGCTAGTCGTAGCTTGCTTATGATTAATATAGCTTGCCCCGACATCTCTAGCCTCTTGATTAAATTTCGAGGATGGAATTCTTTTAAGGTAGGTAAAGTTGTCACCTCCGTTTTTCGTATACGTATTTCTAATATACGTGCACGGAATCCCGACCAGTAGTTAGACTTGTCTTGCTTAGCTTGATCATGGTTTTATCTTGCCTTGGTTTATTTTGGGTTCATCCTGGTTCGGCTTGGCTTGGCCTGGTATATTTGGTTGGGCTCGGTTTGTTAGGACTTGGACCAACATGCTAACCCCCTTTTTTAAGCCACCAACCCCTTTCTCTCTCTTCATTCACTTCTTCATTTACTTCTTCTTCTTCTTCCATTAACTCTCTCCACCTACCAAGAGCTTAGGCGAGTGCAACTTGCTTCATGGAGGAACTCAATTTTTGTTGTTCTATTGTCTTCATCACGAGATTCTAAGACACTCTAGTACTCAGCATTTTTAATTTTCCATGGTTCATTTCATATAGATCTAAGCTTTTTGTATTTTCGGATTTCTTGGGTTTTGATCTATCAAACTTTATTACTTTCAAGTTTTGATGGTTCCATGTTGTAGAGAATTTTATTCTACCCTATTTTGGCCTATGGAAGTCCAGATTTGGGCTTGGATTGAAGGTTGAAAGTCTGGAGAAACCCTAACTTCCCATGTTCTTCTTCTCGAAAAAGTTGGAGAAGAAGAACAGTGCTTGCCACATGGCCTTTTCATGCGGCGAGGTCCCCTTTGGCCGCATAGGCACCCCAGTCTCCTGCGGCTCCCCTTTGGCCGCATAGGCACTCCAGTCTTCATGCGTCCCCCTCCTGGCCGCATGGCTACCTTTAGCCTTGTCGTATGAGCCTATTCCCCTTGTCGCACGGCTATCTCTAGCCTTGCCGCATGAGCCTGTTTCCCCTTGCCGCATGAGCCTGTTCCCCTTGCCGCACGGCTATCTCTAGCCTTGCCGCATGAGCCTGTTTTCCCTTGCCGCATGAGCCTGTTTTCTTTTGCCACATGAGCTTGTTCCCCCTTACCGCACGGCTATCTCTAACTTTGCCGCATGAGCCTGTTTTCCCTTGCCGCAAGAGCCTGTACTCCCTTGCCGCATGGCTATCTTTAGTCTTGTCGCATGATCCTATTTTCCCTTGCCGCATGAGCCTGTTACCCCTTACCACATGACCCATGTTTCCCCGAGCTGCATGGCTCTTGACAGTGCTTGTAGTGCCCCGTCCCGCAAAGTCAATCGGAGGAATCGAAACGTCGACGGTGTTCGGCCTTAGCCTTGAAACGGCTGCTCGAAGGCTCGCTCGGTCAAGACGACCGCTCGCTCAGGTGGGGTAGTTTCGGTGAACTTGCCTCATCTTTGCCTTCACATAATAAATCGTGTTTTCAACTTGCACAAGTAGGCTTAATAATAAAAGAGACGAATCCACATAGCTAAGGGAATAATCCTGACGGGTCGAAATGAGTTAGAACATGGAAAACGTCCTATGGTCGGCCTAGAGTTGGTGCACAACGTGCTTTGAAAATGACACTCGGTCCTTTGTCCCGTGGCTTGGGAGAAGGAAAGTTGGTCTTCGACATAAACTTGCCTAAGTCATAGGCGTCGCTCGCGTAAATGCTCGATAAATCATGCACATTTCCGAAATGCAAGGCTTGGCATAGCCTTTGCTCGTCCCTCGGGTTAAGTTGTAGGCTTGAGTAAGTTAGGCAAAGTTATGTCGGTCGACCTAAGTTATTCCAAGTGTTGTCCCGTCCTTTCTGAGGTTGTCAAGTTAAATAGTCCCACGATCCCAAGGTCCGTCAAATGAGGTATAACTTGGGCGATGGCATTACGTAGAACATGTGTTGGTCTAAGGCACGAGCCCCGGTTGGTTCAGTGGGAATTTAACCACAGTCTGTCGATACTTAAGAAAGACGTTATGTTTATATAAAGTGGGCAGGCTATACGATAGCTGTTCTCTGAGTTTAAAAGAATATTAAGTCAAAGCGATGGTTTGTCGTCGAGAGAAAATATGTCAGGACTGTGGGTTAGTCGCCGAGGCAACCCTGGTTTGGGCTCTGCAAAGGAAGTATGAAAAGAGTAAAGTAAAGTAGCTAAATGATGATGATGAGACCATGCATTACGTTAAGTCTAGAAGTTAGCGTAGGCGCGTGGTCATGGACAACTTATCGACAAGGGCGATGGTTTCTTCGAGCGGCAGCCCTGGACCATGGGCACCGATTCGGCCTAGAAAGAAACAGGTTATAGCCGAGCTGGGTAATAGGCAACCGGTAGGTCGGGAACTTGCATCGAGGATCGCAACCGGCGGTGCAAGGGTCCCGAATGCCAGGCTATGTCCATGATGGCTAATTAATGCTAGTGACCATTCATATAGATGTGTCGGCACGGGCGGCAATCCGCGTGTGTGCCTTTGGATTGGGTTGAATGTGTATGTAGTTAGAAGACACAATGTTTGGGCCTAAGATTTGGCTACAACGAAGGCGGCGTGCTTCGACACGAGATGTTGCATCGAGTGTTAAGTCGTTGGCATAGAGTTGCTTGTGTTAGGCTTGAGCTCATCCCAGAGTTGGCACAAAAGACAAGTATAAGTCGGTGCGTCGACAATGCAAGCACGAGAAAGGTCTAGAGACAAGGAAGTGGAGACTTTCGTGTAGTTGCATCTCTGATTATGGCCGTAAGGCAAACACGACTTGATAGGTTAACGTTATTGGCACGAGAAGGGTCTAAGGCAAAAGTATGAGTTAACGTCGTTGTGCAAGCACGGGATGGTCCTTAGACACAAGTATGCAAAGGCGTCGGTCCTAAAACTGATCCTAAGGCAAGAATAGAAAGACAATCGTAAAAGGGTTTATGTTGCACAAAGTCAAATGAAACGTGTTAGTTTTGTATGGGTGGGCGAGGAGCTCACTCCACCAGTACAGTTGAGTACTGACACCCACACAATATTTTATATGCAGGCACAGGTAGAAGCTCGTGGCGTGGAGCTCGCTTGGATGCGTCGGGGCACGGAGTTCCTTGGCAATTCGAAGCGTGCGGTCGCGTGGACTGAAGACTTATACAGGACATAATGTATGGACATCGCCTTTCGAAGCTTCCGCTGGCTCAAGCATTGAAATCGAGAGATGAGAGAGAGCAGAGTGACTTGTAATCGAGAGAAAAGTGAGCACGAGAGACTTGTAATTTGGCCTTGCGCCCATAAATATAATATTGTATTCAATATCAATAAAGAGCTTCTTTTGAATGACTTGTGTTCATGTGTACTTGTTCTTAAATTTCGTTGCATGTTTCAATATTTCTGCTTGGAACTTCTGTGCGACGACCCCGTCGCCGCCGATGTAATAGGCCGTTATGAAACTGCCTTGCACGAGCGCAATCTAGGCTCATGCAGCATCACGCCTTAGCGAGGACGATCACTCCTACGGGAGCGGGGCATGGCAGTGCTTGCCGCATGGCCCTGTTTCCCCTTTAGCCGCATGCTGCATGGCCGTTTGGCCCTTGCCGCATGACGATCCTTGGCCGCATAGGCCATGGCCCTTGGCTCCCGAGCCGTATGGCTCTTCCCATAGCCTTTGTACCCTTTTTTCTATTTTGGTTATTACATTTATGCTTATACCATGTTAATTCTGAACATGTTTCATGAACACGATAGTGACCCATCGTGGTGTACTCTTGACAAGTAATATGACATGATTATGGTCCGTCATGGCGCACTCTTATAAGTAAACCTAACATGATATACCTCGATATGCTGTTGCGACACCTAGCATGACATGACAAGAATGAATGGCCTGGACACCATGGGCAATTGTGTTTGTACAAATGAACCAGTATTATCTTGCATCATGTCTAGGACAGGGATACCTGAGTACCACGGTCAGGGGTACCTACTGAAACTGACGAAGGCTAATAACTAGAATAATCCAGTAGTCATAAAGAGATTTTTTAGCTACAGGCAATCCTATTATCTGAACGTTCTATCATGGAATTTGTAGCCTGCCGTCGAGTAGGACATGTTTCCAGCACACTGTCATGTGTTGCACCCTTCAAGCTACTTAAGTGTACATGTGTTTCTTGGACAATGTACCTATATGAACTCAACCCCTAATTGCGTCCGGATAACCTGGATGGTCTGTAGAACTTGTGGCTGTTGGAACATCTCATTGCATCTTGCTAGTAACTAGGCCTGTGATAACCCTAGTTAGTCAAAGTATCAAGTCATACTTATTGCTTGGCCGTGAATGTTGAATATAGTCTAACCAGTCTAAGCCTTGTCTTGTCCCAGTACCTGGTTACTTCGGTAACATGATTGCTTATGCTTACCTTATCAATGACTGATCGGTATAATTTTTCATCTTCTTGGTATTTATTGTCCTATTTAGATTTCATGTCTTATTTATCTTCTTATTTTATGTTCTGATATGCTGGTTTTAGTTCTTAAGTGAAGCCTCCTTTGTGGCACTTGCACTTTCTGGGATCTGACCCAGCTAGTTTTGCATGGCCAGATACCGGAGCAGCTCCAGAGGATCTCCCTACCTTCCAGCCAGATGGTGACCACCAGGCGTAACCCTGACAACGAGTGGATTTTATTATTTTCTCTCTCACTCTATTGTAAAAGTATTCTTTTGAGCCATTTAGCCGACGAGCATGTGTTAGCTCGATTGCACTTTATTTACTGTCCGCCTACGGGCTGTAATATGATTAACAAATCCTAGGGTTGATCATGTATGACTGAAACTCTTGCTAGTCTTCACTTTTGTATGACTAGCTTCATGATCAACCAAATATGTAATGTATGGGACACCTTATTATTGTACATTTGGTGCTCTGACATCTTGTAACTGCTATTACTTGTTTGAGATTGAGACAATAGGCTTGTTCATGACCATAAGAGACTGATGGCTTGTAGTTAAACCCTCATGTATCTAGACAGCCGTGACCGTATAGCGAGGTGGGATGCACTTCAATATACGTAGCTGGCTATGTCCGCCTCCGCTCTCCAGTATTCTGGTTCTCGGACGTGACACAGCCGTTGCAAGGCTAAGTCCGAACGCCGTCGGCATTTTGATTCCTCCGATTGACCGAGCGGGACGGGACACTACAGCCGACCATACTCTGCCCCCTCCGGCCACCGCTGCCCTGCCGGCATCGCCTTTCTCTTTTTGTTTAGGAGAAGAAGAAGTCAGGGTAACGGTTGAGTTGGGAGTCTTGGGGGGACTTGGGGCCTGCTGGCTGCTGGACTATTTTTTTTTCTTTGGTGTTGTGGGGGCAGGCAAGAGTATATGATTTAGTTTTTTAAAAAAATTCTGAAAAACTCACAGAAACTTTTTGTATGTGGCTCCGCCTTTGATGACAACAACACTGACATGATACTGATTTTGAACGTTTATGTACTGGTTTAATTTGGAGTATCTGATATGTGTCAACACATACACTATGGACACTTGTGGATTTCTGGCGTGAACCTACTTACACGTCAAGTTGGCAAGAACAGAAGCATTAGAGCAGCAGACCCGTTGACGTAAGAAGTCAAGGATCAATGCTATACCATGACTGGAATAGACAGGACAGGAGTGAAGAAAATTCATAACTCAGAAACTTCCTAGTGGTGGTGGTAGGGACAATCCGAAGGAAAAAAGAAGAAGAAAGAGAGAGTTACACGCGGTTGGAACCATACCAAAGAGACTTCACTTACTATAAGTATTACACATTCGTGTGGAACTTGTTGATCTATTGAACCAAATCAACAATGGCTCGCTTCCGTTCTCTTCTTCTTGTTGTTGCTGCTGTTCTTGTTCTTCTTCTGCAATCCGCTCCTACGGCTACGGCCGAGGACCCTCTCTATCACTTTTGCGAAGGCAGCAACTACACCGCCAACAGCAACTTCCATTCCAACCTCCGAACCCTCCTCGCTTCCCTCTCCGCCTCCAACTCATCCTTCTCCACCGACGTCGTGGGCTCCTCCGACCAGGCCTTCGGCCTCGTCCTCTGTCGAGGCAACGCCGGCTTCGACGACTGCAAAACCTGCATCAAAGATGCATCGAAGAACATAACCCAGCTCTGCGTGCGGTCCAAGCAGGCCATATCGTGTGGTACGACAAGTGCCAGCTCCGCTACTCCGACGTCCGTTTCTTCTCATCCAACAACGGGTCAGTAGTAACATTCTTTAACACCAACAACCCAACGGATCCCGATACATTTATGCCGGCCGCGAAGGAGCTGATGGGAAAAGTTGCCGATCGTGCGGCTCATAATTCCTCTTCGCTCTTGTTCGCCACCGGGATGATGAAGTACAGGAGCGACTTGCCGACGATTTATGGGCTGGCGCAGTGCACCAGGGACCTCTCTGCGCGCGTTTGCAGTCAGTGTCTGCATCAGATTCTTGATAGGTACTGGAACAGTACTTTTGCGGAAACGAAGGGTGGTAGGATGCTTGGTTACAGCTGCAATTTTAGGTACGAGGTGTATTCGTTCTTCGATGGGGATCCCACTATTTCGTTAGACACATCTATTTCTCCGTCCCCGTCACCGGCACCGGCTCCGGCACCCATTCTATCTCCTCCCCCATTCCCATTCTATCTCCTCCCCCATTCTATCTCCTCCTCCTCCCATTGCTTCAAATAAGTCTCATCCTCCAACTGCAGAAACCGAGGGACAAAGTGGTAAAGGTAAGGAATTCCTACTTACATTTGGTAAAGGTTTTCATATTATCACGAGGGTGGACTCATTTGGGCAGCTGCACTCAGATGGACATCCCTTGCATGTTTATATATAAAAACAAAATTACTATTTGAGTCCCAAAAAATTTGGGTAATACTACCTTTCATTATGTGACATATGATATGACAGATAACATGACAAATTTTAACATTAAAATTAATATTAAAATTAATATTAAATTAACATTAAGATTAACCTTAATATTAAAATTAATGTTAACATTAAAATTAACATTAATATTAACATTAACATTAACTAGGGGTGTGCATCAGTCGGTGGTCGACCTATTTGGTCACAACCGAAGTCGAACCGAAGTTAATCAGTTTGAAAATAACCAAAACCGAATCAAACCAACCAATTGGTCGATTCGGCTTTGAAATCGACCGACTTGGTTCGGTTTGGATCGGTTCGACTTGGTCGGTTTTGGTCACAGAATAAAATGGATTGTCATTAAGTTTTTGGCTACTGATGCTTATTTTATTGTTCGAAACTTCAATCATCACAGGAAAAAAAATGGAGTAAGTGTCAATCAATGATAGGAAAAAATTATTTATATGTATTCAACCAATAGCAGCACAACAGTGATAAAACGTGAAAATGTGCATTCAACAAACAGCAGCTTCAACTTTTGCTTGCACTTTGCAGCATTGCACAACAATTTGTAATAGTAAAATTGGAGCCGCCACTCCTCTTTGAGATAGAGAGGCTCTTTAAAAGTGTAATACCAAACTTGTCTACCCAAGTAAGTTAGTAACTCAACCCTAATTATTTAATATCCATATAGGGTTTGGTTCGGTTTTGAACGATTTTTTGTATAACCAAACCGTGAACCAAACCAAATCAGTCGATTTAAAAATTTTTACAGCCGAACCAACTCGACCGAACCATCGGATCGGTTTAAAGTCGATCGGTTTGGTTTGGTTCAATTTGGTCGGTTTGACTTTGTGCACAACCCTAACATTAATATTAACATTAAAATTAACATTAATATTAATATTAACATTAACATTGAAATTAAAATTAATATGAACATTAACATTAACATTAAAAAAAATTGGGTAATTATTTTTTTGGGTTATAATTTGCCATGTCAGCTGTTATGTCAGCTACCATGTCAGATACCACATAATAAGAGATGACATCACCCAAATATTTTGGGAGCCAAATAGCATAATTGATATAAAAATCCAATCCTAGAATTGACATATGTTCATATTTATAACTCATCGATTATAGGTAGAACTAGTACTTTGTTCCAATCCAATCATACATGTACCCCAAATAAAAATTGTCATGGGCATATTTTTGTTCGCTATTTTCCTTCAACTAAATTATCCTAATGACATTTCAATTATAGCGTTCGAACATTTTTAGCACATTAATTTTTTTACTACTTGATTTTGGCATCCAACTACATAAATTGATCTTTTGAAACTTTGTCAATTTTGAAGCACATTGAGACCATTTCAAAAACATATCTTGTAGTACAAAAACAAAATTTAAATACTTGTATTGTTAGATATTCTTTTGAAGTGCTTCTACTATATTTTAAAAATTAACGAAATGTGCTTCATATTGACGAATAATGGGTTAAAATTGAACAGTAAAAAATTAATATCGTCGTAAGGCAAAAGCTCAAACACACGGAGACGAAGCTTTCTCGTATATTATCAACCACAAGTGCATCTTACAAGCTATCCCAACCTCTCTTTATATAGGGAGAGAGGTTGGGGGTTATGAAGAAATGAAGGGCCAAAGGTCATGTAGGTTACAAGGAGATGAAAGGTGAAAAGCCATATGAGTTACAACACTCCCCCTTGGCTCTCCAGAAATTCTGCTTGTAAACATCTCTGAGTTTTTTCGTCTGTCTGTAGCTTGCATCTTCAAGTTTGACCATCTACTTGTGCCTCGTCAAAACCTTGCCAAAGAAAACCCAGTGGGAAAAAAACTTTGGTCGAAGGATAAAAGAGTACACACAGGTCAGTGTGATGGGGGTAAACTTAACCATTGCAAAGGTGCCTCGTCAAAATCTTGTCAGGAAAAACCTAGTAGGAAAAACCGCTGATCGAAGGACAAAAGAGTACACGATGGTTTAGAAGTATACACTGGATACTCCCCCTGATCACAATAGTCCTTAGTGAATAAGAGATTTGAAATGTGTCTCGTTAAAAAAACCTTGCCAAGAAAAACCTAATGGGAAAAAACTTGGTCTAAGGGAAAAAGAGTACACAAGCATACATCAGGATGCTCTCCTTTTCACTCGCACTCGACAGGGCGCGGGATATATGCACAACAGGACGTTTGGAGGAGCTCGTTGGGGCGCTCCCCCTCACATGCACACAACAGGGTGCGGGAAACATGTTTCACTTAGGCTAGCTCTGAAAGCTTCCTAAGTCCAATCGCTCTGACATGTTTCTGGAACGAGTGTTTTGGCAGTGACTTGGTGAACAAGTCTGCACGGCTTTTCTCCGATCCAATGTGTTGCACTTCAATCTTCTGAAGCGCTTGTTGTTCATGTGTAAAGAACAACTTGGGCGATATGTGCTTGGTAGCATCCCCTTTGATGTAACCATGTTTCGCTTGATCAATAACAGCGGTATTGTCCTCATAGACGACAACAGGTTCATCTGGGTCATATGGAAGATCGCATGTACTTCGAATATGGCCAATAATAGCTCGAAGCCATACACACTCTCTAGTCGCCTCATAAAGCGCGAGTAGCTCAGAGTGGTTCGTTGAAGTAGCCACTAAGGTCTGTTTGCGAGACCTCCAAGAAATTGCAGTGTTCCCAATGGTAAAGACATAACCAGATTAGGAATGCCCCTTGTGCGGATCAGATAAGTATCCCGCATCGGCGTAGCCAACAAGGGTCGCGTTGCTTCGAGTGCCAAGAGCGTTGGAATCACTCAAAATCGCGTAGGGATAGAACAAGTCCAAGTCCGTAGTACCCTTAAGGTAGCGGAAAATATCTTTTATGCTATTCCAATGGCGGCGTGTTGGCGCGGTGTTGTGTCGAGCTAGACAATTCACAGCAAACGAGATGTCCGGTCTAGTACATTGGGCTAAGTACAATAAAGCGTCTATTGTACCCAGATAAGAGCACTCAGGACTCAATATCTCTTCGTCGTCCTCCTTTGGACGAAATGGGTCCTTAGTAATGTCTAGAGAGCGGACGATCATGGGAGTAGCGGACGGCTTAACGTCAAAATGACTAAAGCGTCTCAACACCTTTTGGGTGTAGTTTGCTTGATGGACAAGAATTCCATCTTTACGGTGCTCGATCTGCAGGCCGAGGCAAAACCGTGTCTTCCCAAGATCCTTCATCTCGAATTCCCTCTTCAGGATATCAGCAGTTTCTGACAAGTCTTTTTCGGTTCCTATGAGATTCATGTCATCTACATAGACCGCGATGATTGCGTATCCTGAAGTGGATTTCTTTATGGAACACACATGGGCAAAGTTCGTTATTAACGTATCCCAAATCGATCAAGTATTCGCTTAGGCGGTTATACCACATTCGCCCGGATTGTTTCAATCCATATAGCGAACGCCTCAGTCTAATCGAGAACGCATTCCGTGGTCGGGAACTACTTGATTCAGGCATCTTTAGTCCTTCAGGGACTCTCATGTATATCTCTGTGTCCAGATCCCCGTAGAGATAGGCTGTGACCACATCCATGAGCTGCATATTCAGTTTTTCGAAAACTACTAAACTGATTAAGTAGCAGAACGTTATGACGTCCATTACGGGAGAATACGTCTCCTCGTAATCAATTCCAGGGCGTTGTGAGAAGCCTTGTGCCACAAGGCGAGCCTTGTATCGCACAATCTCATTTCTCTTATTGCGCTTCCTTAGGAAAACCCATTTGTGACCAACTTGTTTAACATTGGGTGGTGTTGGAGCAACAGGTCCAAACACGCTTCTTTTCGCTAAGGAGTCTAGTTCAGCCTGGATTGCTTATTTCTATTGTGACCAGTCCGTTCGTCGTTGATACTCGGCAACACTACGAGGTTCCATGTCATCATTGTTTATAATGTCAGTGGCCACTGAGTATATGAACACATCATCGATGACAGTTTCGTTTCGCTTCAAAATATCGTCTAAGCTAGCATACTCGACGGATATTTCGAGGTTATCGGCATGATTAGGAATAGACATTTCATCTGGAACGCGCTCTTCTAATACATCGCCGTGATCCTTAATGATCTCATGTGGCAAAACGCTTTTAACAAGATTTCTCTGCTTCCGGGGCAGAACATCTTTGGAACCAACCGGTCTTCCCTTCTTTTTGGGAATAGCGGTGGACTGGACGGCCGATGGCAGCGTCCTTTGCTCGACGGGTTCGACCGGAGCAACATGTTTCACAGGAACATGGCGTCTCTCAGGGACGTCTATCCTTGCAGGCACATTTGCAGCAGGTATAATTGATCTCGTGACTTTTGCTAGGTCGCTAAATGCGTCTGGCATTTGATTTGCAATATCTTGCAGACCTAGAATCCTCTGCACTTCCTTATCACTATGTGCAGAGGGGGGATCATGATGAGCAACAGCGGGCACATGCCATGCTAATTCACGTCGTTCCTCATCAACGTTAGCGTGCATTTCTCCCCCTAACGACGGGAAGATTGTCTCATCAAAGTCACAATCCGCGTGTCTCGCGGTAAAGAGATCGCCTGTCAAGGGCTCTAAATAGCGAATGATGGACGGAGAGTTATAACCGACATATATTCCCCGTCGCTTCTGAGGTCCAAATTTTGAACGCCTTATCGGCTCAATTGGAACATTGACTAGGCACCCAAACACGCATAAATGTGAGATGTCAGGCTCACATCCAGTAACCAACTGGTACGCGGAAAGTGGTTGGGTGGCCATGGGCCTCAGACGGACCAAATTTGCAGCGTGCAAAATTGCGTAGCCCCATGCAGATAGTGGGAGTTTGGTGCGCATAACCAAGGTCCGCGCTATCACTTGCAGTCGCTTTATAAAAGCTTTCGCTAGGCCATTTTGGGTATGAACATACACAATAGGGTGTTCAAGATTTATTCCCAAAGTCATGCAATAGTCATCGAAAGTCTTCGATGTAAACTCCACGGCATTATCAAGTCTAATAGACTTTATCGGATAATTTGGATTGTGAGCCCTTAACTTAATGATCTGGGCAAGGAGTTTAGGAAACGCTGCATTTTGGGTGGACAACAACACTACGTGTGACCATCTAGTCGATGCATCAACCAAAACCATGAAGTATTTAAATGGTCCGCATGTTGGTTGGATTGGTCCACAAATATCTCCATGAATTCTCTCAAGGAATTGAGAAACTAATCTCGTAGGTTTCACATTGAGTGGCTTGAGATTCGTCTTCCCAATCGAGCAAGCTTGGCATAGGCTTTTCGGATTTATAACGAAATTTTTTCCTCCAAGAGGATGCCCATGTGATGCATTCATAGTACGAAGCATCGTATTTTGACCCGGATGACCCAGCCGGTCATGCCATAGCATAAAAGTCCTCTCATCAACTGGCGCTCGGCGAATGATGAGATTACTCTCGATGTGTTGTATCGTAGTGAGATACAAACCACTTGAAAGATATTTCAACTTCTCCAAGATACGCTTTTGGCCGTACTGAGTGGAGGTAATGAAAAGATACTCGAAGCCATGTTCTCGAGCAGTTTTAACATGAAATCCGTTTTCTCGAATATCCTTAAAACTCAGTAAGGTACGATTGGACCTTGGAGAATATAAGGCCTCTGATACTTTAACGGGAGTACCATTGGACAACAAAAAACGGACTTTGCCAAAACCTTGAACAAGGGTTGAGGGTCCCGAAATGGTTGTCACTGAGGTTACTTTTGGCATATAGGAGATAAAGTATGATTTATCTCTCAAGATAGTGTGAGTCGTTCCACTATCAACCAGACAATCCACTGTCCCGTGGTCCATGCCTATAAGTAAAAAAAATTAAAGTTTGTCACACGTTTGAGGAAAGTGCTCGAAATAGAACTTTAATTTATCGAGAAAACAGAAAATACAAACCACCAAAAGTTTCATGACTTAAATCAAATATAGAGAAAAAATGGAGATTCATTCTTCCATTTCTGCTACAAAATCGGGGGTCTCAAGATTTAGATTTTCGTACTCGTTGACCAGATTTGCTTCGGCACGGCACCCCTTGTGATAGTTATTAACTTCTTGGGGGGTCTCCCTGCAAGTCCGTTGCATATGACCATAAGCACCACATTTGTAGCAGAGAGTAGGCGCTTGGCCTTCTACTCTCGCTTTGGGACGACTGGCCCGTTGGTTCTTACCATGAGACTGCCTAGGAGTCAGAGGTCCTTGGTTCTTGTTAGAACCTCGCTTTGGGTGGCGAGACTTAAACTCGCCTCTGTTCCTTGGCTGGGACGACTGGCCCTTGTCTCGTTTCTACCGTGGATTTGGTCCACGGAGAGCGTTTGCATCTGGCATTGGAATTGCCTTTGTTCCAGCAGGACAAGAATTATTGTTTTTCATTAAAATGAGACTGTTCTTCTCGTCTAGTAAAAGCTGGGTGATGAGCTCGGAAAACTTGGTGAACTTAGACTGACGGTATTGCTTCTGGAGCAAGTTGTCAGTGGAAGGAAATGTGGTGTATGTTTTCTACAATAGATCACTGTCGGTTAATATCTCACTGCAGTATTGGAGAAGTGATCGAATCCTGCAGACTTTATTGTTGTAATCAGTTACACTTTTGAAGTCTTGGAAGCGCAGGTTCAACCAGTCATGGCGTGCTTCAGGTAGCCATATGGCTTCTGCTGGTCGAAGCGCTCTTTCAGAGAGTCCCATAGCGTCTTCGGCGAGGAGATTTCAATGAACTCTGCCTTCATGGCGTCAGATAAATGCCTGTGGAATAGAATCATCGCTTTGGCGTTCATTGAGCGAGTGACTTCCACTTCACGCTCTTCCTCGTTATAGATGACGTCCAAGAGGCCCTGCGCATCTAGATGGTTCTGGATGTCTTGCGTCCAGTCCAAGTAGTTCTTGCCAGAGGCTTCAAGGATGGGAAAATCAATCTTGATCGACATTTTTCTACAACAGGAGAAAAAATCTTGATCAGTCAACATATAAAACGACAGGTTTATATGGATTTGGTTTTTATAAGCAACAACAAACAATCGTAAATAAAAACAACGGTTTTGAAAAAACAATTTTTGCTTAAAAATTATCTTATATCGATCGACGGGCCGATATAGAGAGGTCAATAAGTTTCTTGCAAAAATACATAATTATAAATACAATTTAAGCAAAAAATAATATTCGGTCAACCCCTTTCAGTAGCTCTACGTGAATATGACCAGGCGGGAAAATGAGGGAGGAGGGTCACCGAGGACCTCTTAAGAACCAAGCCCCAAGTTCTTTCTGACATCATACCCAAATAGGTGAGCCTATTCGGAGAGACTTCGTAAATTTTTTGTCAAATGTAAGAATAAATAAGATTTTTCAAGAAATTCACGCTATTTGCGAACTGTGCAAAATAGGTGACAATTTAGTGCGTGCTCAAAATGAGCGTTGCCTTTGAAAAATTATTAACCAAAAAGGTTATTTTGGAAGGCCCAAATTTGGCGGCGCCAGAATTTGTTCATGTAGCCAAAACCATTTTTCAAAATTTTCAAGTTTGTTTTTTTCCGTAATTACGCAAAAAAAACGTATAACATAAGCAAGCAACAGAACACAAAAGAATTGGTGCCTAAGCAAGTGGCACCAAAAAAAATGTCAACTATTTTTCCGACGTCTAATGAAGCGACGCCAAAAAAATAGCGAGAAAAAAAAATATAATTTTTACTACCCATCTGTTACAATAATTCATTGAGTAACATAAAGAAAAAAAATGCTACTGAGGTGTTTGTCGGGACGCAGATGGCACTGTGGCGTTCGCCGGGGCGCTCCAAATCCATCATTACAAAAAAAATGTTAGCATCTAAATTTTCTTTTTCAACATGAAAATTTGCTATCAAAAATTTATTTCCTCAGAAATTAACTAACAAATATGTTTTTTTTTCAAAAAAACTAGTATGCTAAAGCCTAGATTATAGCAAAGTTAAAAATCATAAGCAAAATTTATTTTCTGAAGTTCTTTTGCTGCATACTGAAAATGAAATAGATAACTTCTTTTAAGAAAAAAAAATGGAAACATGTTAGTCAAAACTGATATTTCAGGAAAGATGCTTATTATTTACATTTTGAAAGAAACATAGCATGGCACCTTCAATGCAGTATGTGAGCCAGCATATTTCTCTAAATGTGAAAGACTATGCACGACATGAAAACATGCCCTTGAATGGGATTCTCTCAACATAAACCATAAACATCTATAAATATAAAAATCTTAGGGTCCCATATCTAATATGAACATTCATATTCATGATGAGTTTGCTAAACTTCGATGAATTCAATTTACAGCATCCCCTATAGTAACAATGCACAAGAAAAAGGAAATAAAACTTACCTGAATCTCAAACATAACTACATTGAATAATTTTCCATCATCCTCATCACTTTCTAAAATGGTGGTTTCATCGCCAAAGCTATTATCGTGCATAGGACTATTAAGCATGCTCCCATGCTGACCAATATACTCAGGAAACCATCCGCATTTCATGTTGTAGTGTCCAATTTTTTTCCAAAAACATTTAAATTTGAAGAGATTTAAGAACCTTTGTCCCAATTTCACGAGGATGAGAAAGGGACTATAGACCAACAACAGTCACAGCAAAGCTAAAAATTGATGCAAATATTTCTTAGAAAATATTCTTAAAAAGAAATTAAGGGTTACCGTCGTTGTACTGAAACCGCGGAATCGGATAGGACCCACGCGGATACGCGGGATCGGCGACGAGCGACGGATTGCGCGCGGGGCAACGGTCGGCGGACGGTGAGGCGAGCGGTACGTCGGGTCTCCGGCATTGCACGAGCAAAGTGCTGATAACGTGTCGTAAGACAAAAGCTCAAACACACGGAGACGAAGCTTTCTCGTATATTATCAACCACAAGTGCATCTTACAAGCTATCCCAACCTCTCTTTATATAGGGAGAGAGGTTGGGGGTTATGAAGAAATGAAGGGCCAAAGGTCATGTAGGTTACAAGGAGATAAAAGGTGAAAAGCCATATGAGTTACAACAAATATGCCAAAAATGTTATCAGCTATGGAATGTCACTATGATAATGTAGCCTTCTTTACATTGCTGATAAGGTTTTAAATAAAATTTATTGATAAGGAGAGTGACATTCATGATAACTTTTACCTTCATTATTGTTGTTTAACTACTAATAGCAGTCTAATCAGCTCCATAAGTCTTTCTACCTGACTTTGTACCCTTTCTCGTGTTAGATAGCAAGCATCCACTTACTGAGGGTGAACATTCGGTTAACGGTTCAAATCGTACCGAATAATCGAAAATTGAATAAGCAAAACCAAAATCGAACCGAATTGGTCTATAACCAGATCAAATCGAACCGAATTAAATCTGTTTGATTTTTGGTTTATCCGGTGTATTCAATTTTTTGGTTTATTTGCGCTTTTGTTTAATATATATAAGTAAATAAATATACCTAATTTATTTAATATACACCTATTTATTTTTTGCTTTATATATATATATATATATATATATATATATATATATATATATATATAAAGGGCGATGATGAGCCTGGCCTGTGCGATGCGGGGTATCCAAAATGTCGTAGTATTGACGAAAAATGGTCACTATCTGAGCTGACGTGGGTCAGAATGGAGCGCCCGTGCATGAAAACTCACCGACTAGGGAGCCGCGAGGACGGTCGAGAACCGGCACCATTCTACTATGGGTATAAATGACGCTGACTACACGGCCAGTTGTGCGGCGCCGTAAGGACGTCGAAAAAATGTCGTAAGGATGTCGTGCGCATAGAACGGGTGGCTGGACGTTATTGCCTATCGTAGGCGTCATGATGATGTCGAGAGCGCCTTCGGCGTCGTAGGCGAAGCGAGGCAGTGAGTTGCGAGCATCGAAAGACGTTGGCCGTCTCGTGGAGCTCTGGAGCACGCGGAGTGCGCGAGGTGTGCATGTGAGACGATGATGAAAAAGCCAGTGCGGACAAGATCCGCACGAAGAGTCTAAAATGATATGACGACTGGCTAAATATCGTGTGCAGGGAGACACGATTTAACTGAGCCCGCATGTGCTGGATAATATATATATATATATATATATATATATATATATATATATATATATATATATATATATATAAACTAAAAAAATTCGGTTTTCTGTCCAAACTGAAAATCGAAATCGAAACCGAATAAAAGAATTTAGTATTTTCAAAATCGAAATCGAACCGAATCTCTTATTCCGATTCGATTTTTAGTCCAAAATCGAATAATGCTCATCCCTACACTTACCCTTATTTAGGCTTTCATGCTTTTAGTTGTAGTGTGTGTGCCCGCTTGTTTTAATCCTATCCATATAATCTTGTACCTAAGACTTGTTTTGTTAATTATCTTTAATAAAACACTAGAAATTTATTTCCACCGTTTTATTTAAAAAAAAAAAGAAATTCTGAAAATAACATGTTCATTCTCATCTACAAACACAGTAATCCTAACCTTTTTTTTTATTATATAAAAGCTAGATTTTCAATATGAGTATTATGTTCGTTTGTTTTTTCCCCTTAGAATTGAACTAACCAATTTGTTTGGTGGTAGGAAACAAGAAAGACATGGTAAAGTCCTAACTATCGCGTCAGCAGTTGGTTTGGCACTTGTAATCACTCTATGAATTTGCTGATTGTGGAGATCATCAAAGGCAGGTGCAGAGGGAAGAATTTAAGAGAGAGAGGAGTCGACTAAAGAAAGTCTAAAATAAAATTACATATTAAAAAAAATATGTATGTATTTAGTTTCGTGCGTCTTACAAAAAATAAGATTATTAATCTCATATTAAATGACTCCTCTCCGATTGCACATATTTTGAAATCGTTGAATAAGATCTTTATTGATGAAAGACTCCGACATATCTTTCTCAATGTAAGTGAGCAAACAGTCATTCATAAACTCATCTCCAAGTTGATTGCATAGCCAAGTCTTGATAATTATTATGGCTGAATTAAATACCCTCTTGACAGTTGTTGTCGAAATGGATAATTCCAAATTTATAAACAGAAATGCCAACGAATATTGTCGATGCATCTTGATTTGAACTATTTTTTAGCAAGTCCACTAATCCATATAACATCATAAAATTGCTCATTGGTGCAGACGTCCTCAATATAGTTTGAAAGTGTACCCAAAACATGAAAGATATTCTTCATCAAAATAAAAAGGGTAAAGTCCAGCAAATCGTATAAACTTGTCCATATCAAATATAGAGAAATAATCGCTTGGATCAAGACACGACATACACAACAACAACTCCGTACTCACCTCAGTAGATCAATTATTCAATTCTTGAACTCGTAAATCTATAACGGAGTATAATAATTCAATACGGTAATAGTGGAAAATTGTGCATTCCTCAACACTACGACATGATCTACTATGAACTTCAAACTTGCCTTCCATGTTTCGGACTTTGCTTCATTATTTTATGCCAAATAAAGACACTTTTCAACAACGATTCCCATCCACCGTCTCTCTTTCTTTGGTGTGTTTGTTTGGTTATGTCACGTCCCACTTCCCAGATTCAAACGATGACGTCATAAACACATCCCCAGGCTACGCGCAGAATTCGTGATTGTCGCCTGTAACCATCAGAATGAAAAATACAAGGACTTACATTGCATTACACATATTGTAACTTATTATAAATGAAACCTTTTCTAAGGATATATTGTCTTACAAGTTCATTACAACGAGGTAATTCACATAAACTAACTACAACAGTACGGTCGTCTCTTGAGAGTCTTCAGATAACTACTCCTCGACGTACAACGGAAACGTCTTGGCAGGAACGTCTTCTTCTTCTCCAAGTGGACAAATACTAGGTCGTTTAGAAATGACAAGTAAGTACTCGGCCAAGAACGGTTAAGAGTAAAAGAAATATGAAATGAAATGAGACATAATAGTTTTGTAAAATAGTCATATTGAAATAAAGTATTATGTTAATGTGTGAGTATCATGTTTCTCTTATCCAGATAGGCGTTATGACAGGTAATGTAATTCAAAAGGGAAATGAATCTAACATGGAATGCAACATTGGAGAACAACCCCTGAATATTCATCTAAATGATTTTCCATCAACAATCCCGTTAACCTGGGATCAGGCTGTGAATTCGGCGGCACGGTGCTTAGTGTCCGGCCTGGAGCCTCCCTTGGGCTTAACAATCACCTTTTTGATGTTACTGTCGAAATAGATGTAATAATCTGGAGCCTCCCTTGGGCTTAGTTTGCCTCCCTTGAGCAACCAAAATAAGAGCCTCCCTTGGGCTTAGTTTGCCTCCCTTGAGCAAACAGAAAATGCGTGAGTTAAGCCTCACAAACTCGCTTCGCATGGCCTTACGAATGAGTAGAAAATTTACTGATCAGCTTTTTAAATTAATTATGCTATGGGACTATTTAGGGATATCCAGGTTGTTCTCTCCCGCCCAATGCTTCCTAACTGTTACTAAGTATCCTTCCTAAATGATTTTAGGTCTTAAGTACTAATCCGATATTTCCTGAAAGTCAGGAATTTTGACTATCTTCTGGAATTTCCAAAAATTTCGACATTGTCTCCTTTGTATCGGTGACTCCGAAAATTCACAAGAGACAAATGTATGATATAATTAAAAATCGGGTTCGCCAACCCCTTCGGTGGAGCAACTCTCAACACTGGAACCACGCAAGTATATATATCGGGTTCGCCGACCCCTTCGGTGGAGCAACCCTCAATACTGAAAAACTCAAGCAAGCATCATATATATAGAAATGTAATTAATTACTGACTTCCTTACCTTAGCAAGCTATTTTAGCAATTTAAACGAGCAAGCAAGTATTTTAATCTTTCTTTCTGATTATTGCGATTTGCTCTGTTTATAAACTAATCAAATTTCCAGAAACATGATTTGTTAGCGACATGATGATATATAACATCTAACTATCAATCAATGTTACTACACATTAAATTATTTTCTATGCTTCCTTAAAGATGTAAAAAGAAAGTTTTTTTTAAAACACCTAATTTTAATTAGTTGTTCATACTAAAACACATTAATTGAGCATAAATTAAGTTTGGGACAAAATTGAATTAATGTGTTAAAATTGAGAACTAACTTATGTAAATATGAACTATGTCATGAAATATAACTCATGTAAATATGAACTATGCCAAGGCTTATAAGTGTTTATGAGATTACATGTACGTAAGTACTTGTGCACACTTGTTGTGAAGATATGTAGATATAAGTATATATGTGTATGTAGGTGTCCTTGCACACATATGTAAAATTGAGAACTATATGTGTCCACATGTTGTGTTCTTGTCTACCCCTTCATACAAATATCCATATTGTGTCTTCATGTATAATTTACACATATTCAAAGAATTTATTTGTGTAGGTTATTTTTTCATATTACATCCTACAAAATGGATTTTTTTTGTTAGAAATCCTTTAAATTTTAGATTATAAATTGTTTATAATTGATCATAATAACATTAGAAAATCGATAACAATGATTTTTCAAGGGGAAGGGAAAATAGAAAAGAGGACTTGCCATGGGTTGGAGATTGACCTAGCTTTCTCCCCAAATCCCTATATTGAACCCAACCATAGTTCAAAATTGGATTAGTTAGTAAAACCTAACCTAGAATTTAAAGTTGAATTAAAGAGATTTGGGAAGAAGAAGGATTAAGAATTTACCTAGGTTTTTTTCTTTGGAAGTGAAAGAGGAGGAGGAAGAAGAGGAGGTGGCCGGAGAGGGGGTGGCCGGCGGCGGCAGGCGGCGGCGGGTGGCAGTAGCAGCAGGTGGGGATAAGGGGTGGTGCTATATGTATGTGTGGGTGTGTGGTGTGTATGTGTGTATGTGTGTATGTGAAGAGAGGGGGTTATTTAAAGAGGGTTAAGGAAGGGTGATGTGTCCCTCCTTCTAGTCCCCTCTAAGGAACACATGGCTTGTTCTAGGGGATTCTCATGGGGACACATGGCAAGATGTGTCATGCCATGGATGGTTTTTTTTTAAAGTAAACTTAGAAAAAAAATATTTAGAGTATGACAGGTTATTTTCACAATATATTCATAGCATTAACAATGTCTTGATCTTTCATTTGTAATGCTTGTGACAAGTCATTGGTAATTTCTAAGATCATTTGCATTAAGTGTAAGCAAAAGACAACTAAATTTTTTGAATTCTCTCACATAGATCATCTGCTTGAATTTTGCGAGTCACATCATGTGCATCTTCTCCTATAACCAAGAGCACATCAATTACTAAGGAAAATAAGTTAATCAAACTCACTATTGTGCCGAAATTAGAACCCCAATGTGTATCGTCCGGTCGTTTCAATGTTGTTTCTTAATTCAACCCTCTCTCAGTCAATATTTTACCATCACCAATTCCTTGAATAAGTTTTTGAAGTTGTTTCTCACTCGAAGAACTCTCCATTTTTATGAGGCTTCAACATCGTTTGACAAAAGTGCTACAATATCAAAGAATGCATCAATCTTTGTATGATTTTTAGCAACAACTACAAGTGTCGGTTGTAATTGATAAGCAAAATAATGAATATAATGGGCAACTGGATTCTCCATCATAAACAAAGCTGTAAGACCATGGAACTCACCTCGCATATTGCTCACTCTATCATAACCTTGCCTACGTTTATACTTGATAAACATAGTCACTTGATAAACATAGTCCATGACTAAAAAGAAGGCACTGATAGCTTTCTTAAATGATAAGACAGTAATATCACTTATATGTACAATCACTACAACAGATATGGGATATGATAGCGTGCGCTGAACGCTGTATAATGCATATTATAGCATATTCTGCTCGCTATATATGCCCCCGCTATAATAACCCCATGTACAAGAACGCTATAAAGTTATAGCATTCACGAACGCTATTCATGGATTATAGCGTTCATCGACGCTATAGAGAGTGTATAGCGTTTTGAAACGCTATATGGCTGTTATAGCAAATAAGAACGCTATAGAACTTTAATAGCTTTCATGAACGCTATTAATTTTTTGTAGCATTCATGAACGCTAAAGACCAGTTATAGCACTTACAAACGCTATAAAGTTTACATAGCCTTTTTGAACGCTATAGTTCATTAATAACATTTGTTAACGCTATAAATGTGTTATAGCGTTCCTGAACGCTGTTTAGTTTTAATTGCGTTCCTGTATGTTATTGTTTGTTAATAGCGTTTTGATATATATCTGCTTTTTATAGCATTTCCTTCCTGCTATTATATGTGCAACAATAGCATGTCAGGATGCTGTTGCAGAATCAAAATTCTGGATTCGAAAATTTGCAGAATGCAGCACATCAGAATATTATTGCAGACCACAGTTACACAAAATGCAGGTATTCAAAAATTTAAATGCGAATCAATCACAGAATGAATTTCGAACATAACTAAATTCATTAATTTCACTGTCTAATATATGTAGAACAACCAAGTAGTACCAAACATTCAAAATCCTTAATTTCTCCATGTAGAACAACGAAGTAGTACCAAACATATGTCCAAAAATAAAACATTAACAGTGTAGTCAGCTACATATATTCCAAAATGTTGACTATCTAACATTTAGCTCCCTTCGAGCCTATCCACAACCAAAACTCCTTATAAAGCATCCTCTTCCTTCATCCAACCTACACAAAAATAGGGGGTAAATCATTAGTGTAAAGAAAAAACTAATAAAACAAAAAATAGGGGGTAAAGTTCAGTAAGTTGTCAAAAAATAGGGGATAAAGTTCAGTAAAGTTCAGTAAGTTGTAAAGAAAAATATTTTATACAAATGGATCCTTATTTTTGTTCAGTAAAGTTCAGTAAAGTTCACTAATGGATCCTTATTTTTGTTCAGTTTTGTTCCAAAAATATTTTATACAAATGCGTTATTGTTTATATTGTGCCAATTGGAATTTGTTGCAGGTTGATCCAAGTAATCAAGTAAAGAATGAAAGTTTGTTTTATGTAGTTGTTGTACCAGAAGTGTGCAGATAAGTAGAAAATTTGATCTTGATGCTATTTTCATGATGAAAAATTGATCTTGTTAAAACAGTGAGTAAAACATAGGGGTCGCCCTTGTCCAAGAGGATAACCGTGAGTAAAACATCTGTGTAATAGAATGTGAAGAAGTGATCTTGATACTATTTTCAGTAAACAGTAGATTATAAGTTCAGATTATTGAAGAAGTGTGCAGATAAGTAGAAATTAGTATCAAAGAGTGTGTAGGATTAGTTTTTATTTTACATCTGTGTAATAGAATGTCAAAACAGTGAGTAAAACATAGGGGTGCATGAATTAAAGTATAGTGTGTAGGAATTTTGTATAGCATTTAGAGGTACTTTATTGAAGACGTACCTTGTCTTCAAACGGCATAATGTGGTCTGTTGGCCAAGTCGTGGTACTTCCAATAATTTTCTCTACTATGTCGTTACCAAAATACGGCCTAAACAACAGAGCTTTGGGTTGTACCACTATATCTACCCAAACACGGGATGCACCTTGTCCAAGAGGATAACCGTGAACCGGCACATTCGGATCATCGGTGATTCATCGTCCAATTGCAACAACTTCGTTCTTATTTCCCGTCCAATCGAGTAACTTGCATTTTTGGTCCTTTGACAGATGATGATATGACTACAACAAAGATTGAAGCTCAAAAATATTAAATATCATTCGAGTTACAATACTTCTATTTGTTATTAGAGATATATTACCTGTGGAGTAGATGGAGATTTTCAAATGACCATTACTTCAAAATCATTCTCGTCGCCACTGTTGTTCTCCTCCTCTTTAGTGTTCTCATCATCACTGCTGCCCTCATTGTTCGAATTTTTTTGGCAATATCAGGAAACAATACCAAGGAAACAATATCAAGAAATAATATCATTCGAATTTTTTTCTTTGTATCTCCGTCTGAATTTTGCAGAACTTTTTATCCCTCCTTTAATATCAAGCAATTATGTTATCGTGAGCATAATTTTATGATAAAACTAACTACATGTTTCCAAGTGTGTAGTGAAATTTAACAACATAGAACTAACCACTAGTATTTAGACTCATCAATTCAATGCTTCAGATTATTCCAGTTTACTAGGAAATTTATGTTGATGCTGACGATTGCATTACCAAATTGTAGTTTGTTGGAAGCACGTAAAAATTCAAAGCCATGATACATCGTCTCTGTGTTGGACACGTGTATCCTATCATTGTCGGACACATACTATCTGTACTAGATACACATTGACTGTGGCACACGTACTATTTGTTTCCAAGTGTCTAACAAGAGTACATAATAAAAATAATAAAAATACATATGATACATTAACAATGGACTATATGCTAGTATATAGACTCATCAATTTAATGTTTCAAGTTATTCCAGTTTATAAGAAATTTTTGGTGATGCTAACAATTGCATTATGAAATTGTGGCTTGTTGCAGTATTTAGAATCATCAATTTAGTGCTTCACACGCCTGTATCTTACTTATTTGTATCCATGCAACATAGGTTGAAAGAAACATTCAAATTTCCATTTCCAATGGCATCCCAGTATCCTCCACCCCCCTTTTCCCCAGACAGAACAATAACCATGTCACAAGTTTTAAAATAGCAAATATGCACCTGGAATTAATCTAGATATGCAGAATGACGCTATCTTTCAATAGAACTTATGCTGATTTAACCACAAATCTTCCTCCAAGAAACGAATAATACATATTATGGTAAATTACTAGGAGATGAAGGAAGTGCATACCATTGAGATGGCAGATATATGCAGTAACAAGAATAGGGACTACTGTGAATACATCTCATATTGAAGTCAAATCAGTAACCTCGGAGAACAGTCTCGGCATTGCAATGCTTCCGTTCACTAATTTGACAATGGTAATCCCAACAGTGATAGCAAAAACTACTGCTAGAGCAACCGCTAATGCAGATGTATATCGCAAGGAATCTGCATCAATGACAATTTTACCCATATGATCGAACAAAATATTTACTTATGTTCTTTTTGAAATGCACGCATGAATGTCAATCGAAGATAACTAGCTGATTTCACTTACTAAACGCTTAAAGCTTACTAAGGGGCCAAATACTGCGAGGGTCGTAACAAGAAGAACGAAGAAACGAACATTCCACCAGTGATCTCCAAACTATCCTTCCAAGAGTCCAGGATGATGGACTCAGAAGAGCTTCCGGAGAGCACATCACCTAATCACAAGTGTATACAGATAAGAGGGTTCATAGAGGATTAGAACTTATAAATTTGTAACCAATTAAGTAGAAGAGAAATGCCCATTCTTAGGATGACAACATCAAGATTATGCCAGAACATTTACTCCAATTAAGTAATATACTAGAAAGCATAGACACTTCAAAACCTTGAAAGCTTTTCAAGTGTCAGTAGCGGGATATTCTGTCAATCGGGGAAGGTTCATGTTTTGTCCATGTAGAACATGTATGAGACATGACATTAGATACACTAGGGCATGCTAAATTGGTATGGTGTTCGTGTCCCAGAGTCTGTATAATGTTGTAATATTCTTGATAGTACAATAAAAGTAAAAAGATTTGGTTTAGATACATATACCTATAATAATCATGTAATCATCACCTCTGTAGTATTCACAACAGATATTTGCAGGGGCACCCTCCCTATTTCACAAAGGCATCCCCCATTACTCCTACAAAGTAAAAAATGCTTGCCAGCTTTGCTGAACCGGAGTAACATGTCAATAGAAGCCTAAATTAGGAAGGTGACAAAGATGATCATAGCAACACCGGGAATTAGGCCGAGCACCTTCATGCTCGCAGACAGGACCATAATCCCTGCCCTAATAATGGTAGTAGATGGATTGAACACTACCCCCGAGAACCCAGCTCCATTGAGCTCATGAAGAGCTCTTGGACTATTGGCAATAAAAAGGGAAACAATTGACCTGTTAACTAGACTATTATTTCTTTATATATAGATGACAAACTACAGTTGGTTCCAAAAACCAGTTTCAATATATCACGAATACATGAGGTATTAAGTATCCACTAGCATATTTAATTTTTATGTGTTCTTAGGTAAACACAAGCAAATCCATGAGTATCTAACTTGCAACATACACAAGAATACCCGTGACAATAACACTTCATCCCATCCCTAAAATAAGAGATGTTTTTACGAAAATAATCCCTAACCAAGTATTCATCACCAGTAGGTATTGGCACTGCTGCAGAAACTCAGATTAGAAAATGAACCACATAATGTAGTTATTTGTAACAAACTGCACTAATCCTATATTCTCCTAATTCTGACTTCTTACAAAAGAATGTATGCAAAGTTAATTTAGCAAATCCATTATAAGTTTAACACGATCAAGAAAATAAACTAAAATTTTTCCAGAGATATTATAATCTGAGGCTTACCTGAACGATATGACAAAATACCCAGTCAACCCCGTGAAGATCCTTTGTAGCAAGCTCCTACGTGGGCGAATGTCGTCCCATTTCCTAAGCCAATCAAAAGAATAGATAAAAAAAGGTTGAACAATTTAGTGACTCCAGATATCAAAACCTAACTAACCAATATGACCACAAAGAATTCATATAAACCAACAAGAGCAGATATTCTCACCAATGGAGGCAAACACTCATCCTTATGCCTTCTTAACATGGAGAACCCACCATGAGTTCTCGTGTCTGACGCTGTCAAAGCCTAACCAAATAAGTGAACATGAGGCCTCGTTGGGGCAGAGGAAGAATCTCCTTCTCCACAACATTATCATCTTTCTAGCATTGGTAGAAGACAACAAAATTTTAATTTAAATAAACAAAACTTGAATAAGCAATTAGAAATTTAATTCCTTGTTAGGAGTTAAACCAGATAACACAGTTTCTGGCTGTAGAGTTACTTGAGCAAACACCTCACCCGCATCCTTTCAGCCTAAACAAAACATAAATGATGCTCACCATAGTCAGATATATATGAAACCCAGGAACCTTAGAAACCCCAATTTTTACTATTAAAGGAAAAATAGAGATCCGAGCATACCTCTACGAGTTAGAATCCGTGATCGGAGCCCAAGATCCAGACTATTTGAGTGATCATTGGAAGCATCGACGCAGTGGTGACGGTGACGGCATCGTCCACAATAAAAAATGCCCTAACCTCCAAGATCGAAGATGCACGGTGGTGACAAAAAACCCCTCTGGCCGCAACCTCAGAGAGAAAGAAAGATAGTCCACCACTAACGCGGGCTACAGAGCCAAGTTTTGGGGGAGAGAAAAAGATAAAGGAGGGAGAGAGTTTAGGAAAAAAATTGGGAGAAGTGAGAAAGAAGGAGAGTAAAAGTGTTTTAACACGGACTGTAAGCCAAATTTTGGGGGGAAGAGCGGTAGAATGAAAAAAGTGTGGGAAAGTAAATTTGGGACAAAAGTTTAGGGGCTCGTTTGGATCAAGTTTTTGGATTCCTATGAATAGATTTTTAATTCCTTTCCTATGGGAAAGAAATTCAACATTCTCATACCAATGTTTGGTTAGGTTGGGAATAGGTAGTTCAAAATTTAAAAAAAAAATTATTTTTATGTTTGGTTCACACATGGATAGGAATCTTAATTTATTTAATTTTACTTTAGTACCCTTTCACTAATTTCATGATGATTCACATGTTTGGGATAGGAGTTGAAAATTTAAAAATAAAGCGAGGATATAACCGTCC